>CAWUFW010002407.1:0-1200000 GCA_963921515.1 Calotriton arnoldi
CCATCTTACAGCAGTGGATAAAAAAAAACCATATTAAAATGTATAGCAGCTCTGTCCTTTGTTAGGCAGAGGAAAAAGCAACTATTTAGCTGCAAATACTAATATAAACAGCTTAGCGCTAATAAGTACGTAGGTATTTATATACAGTTTTATGTGCAAAGACATGCTTATGTGCAAAATGCAGAAAAGACAGATGAAGGAGGTGATGTTTGTTATTAACTCCTTCCTACTGTGCAAATATGCATAAATAACTTAAATAGATACTTAAAAGCACAAAATCGATATTGAGGAATTGGCAACAGTGATCTAAAAATAGCATGATAAAAAAATGATGATCAATGTCATCTCGCTTGAAGACATTCATAATTAAGTTAAAATGCTACAAAAACTGTTTATATTTCAAGATTAAAGAGGGATATAGGTCATAATAATATCAAAACATGTCTTAATAAAAAGAGTTATGCTTTAAAATAATCATAAATACACTATAAAATCCCAGTCAAATCTTAAAAAAGCCTAAAAAATTCCTAAATACTCTTGTATGTTTATACATAAACCGACAAACTTCATAACTAGTTAATTGTTTCATCCAGTAAATCTGATCCATAAACTCTGTGCTTTGTGCTACACGGTGATTATAGGAAGTTATAGATTTCATCACTATTATTCAAACCTCGTGGCACCTTGGAGTCTAGTTCTAAATCAAGCGGGACTCTAATCTTCTCAGCAGTTTCTCTCTATTCCCACCATGTCTTAAAGGTGGAACAGAGCCTATTACAAAATACCTGAGGCACTCCAGATTATTTTGATGTACACTTTTAAAGTGCCTTGCCACAGGATAAGTTTGATCTGAATTAACTATTGTCCGCAAGTGCTGAAGAATCCTGACATGCACCTGTAGCTTAGTACTGCCTACATATTGTAGGCCACAGGTGCATGTCAGCACATAGACTGCAAAGTCCGTGCGGCAGTTATAGTTATCCTTCAAAGGAATAGGCTCTGTGCTGAAAGGAGTCCTATACTCCTTGGTGTTGATGCCAAACTTACATACTCTACATGACTTACACTTAAAAAAAACGTGCTTGGGTTTTAGCCATGAAGTGCTGATGGTAATTTCTGGACTGTTCTTCACCAGGGTAGTTTTCATGGAAGGTGCCCTCCTAAAGGTGAGTGTGGGTTTGTTCGGGAGTTTCTGTGCCATTATTGTGTCAGTTAAGATAATCGGCCAGTTACTGTTAATGATGCTCCTGATTTTGTTTTCTTGCCTGCTATAGGTGGTAATGAGTCTAATGGTGTTATCATCCTTTTCACTGATTCCAGTGTTATTGGTGAGTGTTGGCACGAATCGGTGTCACTATTTCCCGGATTTACTATGGTTTCTGAAGTGTGTGCAGTCATTTTCTCTACTGCTTGGGCTAATGTTTTTTGACCATACTCTCTTTGTCTAAATCTAGCTAGAGTTTCTTTTTGGCATTTTGTCATTTCCTCTTCGGTACTGTAAATTCTTTTTAATCTTGGTAACTCCCCAAAAGGTATACTATGGATGAGGTGTCTAGGGTGGAAACTCCTTGCATGTAGTGTAGAGTTACCTGCCGTCATCTTGCGATGTAGCGTAGTTTCTAATTTCTGTTCTGCTATAAACACAGTCACATCCAAGAAGTCCACCCTGTTGGCATTGATATTGGCAGTAAATTCAAGATTTGAATCATTTACATTGATAATCTCAACAAAATGTCTGGCACTCTCTGTGTCCCCACGCCAAATCACAAAGATATCATCAATGAATCGCATCCATTGTACTACATGTCGATCCATTAGATCAGAGTGTGTCTTCCTGAGGACCTGCTCCTCCCACCAACCAACATGAAGACATGCATAGCTGGGAGAGAAGCAGGCCCCCATTGCCACACCTCTGACCTGTCTGTAGAGGTCCTTATTAAACAAGAAAAAGTTGTTATACAGGCACCAAGTTATGAGACTTAATAACATTTGGCTATGTTTTAGCAGCCCAATGGATCGCATATTAAGAAAGTGTTGTACTGCATTCAGACCTACTGCATGATCAATGCTCGTATAGAGCGACGTGATGTCCATTGTCATGAGAACATAATCTTCCTGCCACTCTATGCCCTGCAATTTATTGATGAAGTCACCAGTGTCTTTAATGTGTGATGGCAAAGCTTTCATAAAATCTTGCAGGAAGAAATCAATGTATCGTGATATGTTCTCCGACACACTATTACGAGCTGAAATGATAGGCCTCCCAGGCACTGGAAGGGTTCCTTTGTGTATTTTGGGTAATAAATACAAAATGGGGAGAACAGGATGTTCTTGATGAAGAAAATTCAATTCTTCCCTTGTGATTAATCCCTCTCTTTTCCATTGCCATAAGTCCTTTTTTAATTTCTCCTTTGCAGTGGTGTATAGTTTGTTTGATGTTCTTTCATAACATAATCCATCATTCAATTGTCTATGAGCTTCCAGCAGGTATTGCTCCTTTGGCCAGATAACAATGTTGCCTCCTTTGTCGGATTTATTTATAATGATATTTCGATTGTCTCTCAATTTTTTCATTAGTTTATTGTACTGAATTTGATTGTATTGACTTTTTTCACTTGTTTACTTTGATTAGTATGTATTTTTTCAAACCATTATTGACAAAGTCGTGAAAAATGTCAATAGCATCACGCGGCATGAGTGGACAGAAAGTGGAATTTGGCTTAAGTGCAGTTTTGTTTGTATCAACCCCAAGGCCTTGCAACTTTTCTTGTATTGTGCTATTTTCTTCCTGAGGTGTTTCTTCCCCTGTCTCACCTGCCAAGTCGTACATTGTCACAAGGATCGGATGCTAATCTACTTCTAACAGGATGCCTTGAGGTTCACTGACATCTTGCCCTTCTGTATTACGTTGCTGTATGCCTTCTTTGATGGTGAAAAATGTCTTAAGTTTTAGTTTTCTGACAAACTTAAATAGGTCAATTCTAGTTTGTCCATAGCTGAACTCATTGATGGGGCAAAACGATAATCCAAGTGATAAAATTCGGGTTTCTTCCTTTGTCAGTGTGACATTAGATAAATTGATTACAGTGTTACTGTTTTCTGTTATCATTTCCTCCATTGCTGCCTTTGTTTTTTTGGTTTTCCTGCACTTGCGCCTCTCTCTTCTCCTTTTGTTTCTCCTTTTTCTGGCGCTCTTGGAGGGTTCTGTGGCCCTAAAGTTTGCCGCCTGTCCAAACTTAAAAAATCTAATTCCTAAGCTAAAGTGAGTTTCCCTTTGTTATTATTTCCAATCATTCTGTCTCCTCCATCCTCTGAATCCGCATCGCTTGTCAAGGAATTTTGATCCGAGTTTGAGGCTGCTTCACTTATCTCACTACTCGTTGTTTTCTGTACATTGGCTCCCACTGAGGCTGTTTTTGTGAAACGTTGTCTCTTTACGTTATCAAATTTCCGTGCGAACGTGAAGATTGGCCCTGTTTCATAATCAATACGATCGCGGTTAAATTTAAATGCCTTTCTTGTTTTTATCGTATCCTCATGTTTCTTCAGCCGCCATTTTATTTCATTTCTTACTTTTGTAATGTACTCCTGGTTTTCACATTTATCCAAATCATTATTCAGTTTGTCAATTTCCTTTTATAGTTCCTCTCTATCGATTTGCGCATATTTTTATTAAAATGCGTATAAATCTCATGGAAGCTTCCAAATTGCTTTCCCCCCATTCAGTTAACTTCCTAAGATTCGGATTGTCAAAACTCTGGGCTAGCATTATTCTTAGTCCACGAGGCACTCTCCCTGCCTCTTCATATTTTTGTAGGGACTTTTGCTTCCACCATTTCGTTATTTCTATTCTCATTTTCTTTTCTAAAAGCTTAAGCATGTTTTTGCTGTCTTTGTCCTGATTGATGTTTGGTATACTTTCTCTCGCGCTATCTTCATTTGAAGCTGACTTGTTCCCAAACAATTCCTCTGCTACTGCCTCTCTCTCTCGCAGCGCTTCCTCTGACATGCTGGCTAATAAGCAGAGTCACTCGAAAATTTCAAATTCGTCCTCGAGTGATTATAGCTGTTTGTGCACACCTCCCCACCTGCCACTTGCTAAATCTACTCACCGCTTGATGATATGCTGTGCCGCTACGAGTCCTCCGACTCGCCGCCCACCGCTTCCAAAAAGCTGGTTTATAGTTTCTCGGCGTGCAGGGGGTAGCCGCGGTCGTCTCCTTCTCAGAGTAAAGGAAATCTGTAGGCTGTATTCCGCTTGACCACAAACAGGGAGGTGGTCCGTATTACGAAAGCAGCCTGCCTTCGTTAAATTGATCCAGTAACCATGTTCCCAAAATGTTCCATATTCCAACAGGAAAGAAAGGGTACGGACTCCACTTGAGTGCATTAGTTTCCGTTTATTCACAACCGCTCCAGCTTGCCATGACGCGTTTCGGTCACCTCCGTGACCTTGATCACATGAGGTAGCGTCACCAATACAGAGCTTTAAACCACATTTACGTCCGATCACATGGTATGAGATAATAGTCTCTATGGAAAACAGACTAGGCACACAATTTATAAACTTTTTTTGCTACAAGTGCTTAACTTATGTAAATAACATAAAAACCCAGTGTTATTCATTAAAAAAGCGTGTTGAAAAAGCGTGTTGAAAAACTTTCCAAGATGCATTTCACAATGATTATCGCTTATTAAAATAAAAGCGTCATCAGACAATCATTCGGACTGGTGGTCATTGGATAAAAGGACATAAAATATGCTTATTCAACCATCAATAAAGTGTGCAAATACGCAAAGGGAGAGACCAATATATTATGACTAATTCATGAACTATCTCCAAATAAATGTCCCATATATACATAAATATGTATATACATTAATAAATAAGTGCATAATCAAATGTTCCACATAATTTTTTAACCAAATGATGTAACCAGAGACATGGGGGCTCCCATTTTCTATCTGCTTAATGCTACAATTCAGTAACACCCCTTTTATATTTGAATAAGTATATTCATGAAATCATCATTTCTATATTCAAACTTGCTTCCTAGTGTGCCTCTGCTCTTTCTATTTGATGTCTGCTTAAATGCTCCAATGATGCCAGATTATTCCCTCATATATATATATATATATATATATATATTATCTACTGGCGGTCGCCAGTATATAGTTATAGTTACAACCTATTATCCATAGGAAATCCGCGACATTCTATTTGAAATAACTCTCTTGCCGGTTGACGTATCTTCGCAAAATTTTCAAACTTTGTGGGCGCTCCGGTCCGCTCCTACCCTGAAAGTCTCGGGGGATTTGTCAAGCGGGGCCGAGAAAAAGGGGGTCCCAAAACGCGTTTTCCCCATGCAATTTTCCATAGGAAACTTTAGACACGGCTACAGCCCGAACTGCTGAACGGAATTACACCAAATTTGGCAAAGAGGTAGTTCTTGGTTCAGAAAGAACCCTTTTGTTAAATGGTGTAAATCCGTTCAGTAGTTGCTGAGAAAATCAAAAGTAAAAAGATAGATATATCTATGGCCGAGTAGGGTCCGCGTACCCTCAGCGCACCCTGCGCGCACCGTCCCGATCACGAGCTGCATGTTAATTGGCTGTCAGCTGGCTGTCAACATTCCGATTCAGGAAATGTTGGCAGCCATTTTGTCCCTCGATAGAACCGAGGGACAGAAACAAGTGCGCAAAGCGCACAAAGGGGGCAGGGTAGAAACACCCTGACCCCCTAGGTTTGCTCAGGGGTCCCACAAGGACCCCTGGGCAAAAAAAAATAAAAACATTTTTTAAAATCGGCAGGATGCGCTCAGGGTGCGCGAATCCTGCCGAAAAAATCGAGCGCGGTCTCCCGCGCTTCGATTGCATTTTGCCCCGGGTGGCCCAAGTCCCGGGGGCATGGTGAGGGTGGGTATATTGTTTGTATGGGGGCCTCAAGGGCCCCCAAGCCCTGGGGACCGCCACCCCCGGGGCTTTATAAAAATGGTGCGGGAGGGCTCTCCTGCCCTCCCGCAGCCCCGGGGACCGCCACCCCCGGGGCTTCTTTTTAAGATAAATAAGGTGTGGGGGGCTCCAGCCCCCACACGCCCGGGGACCACCACCTCCCGGGGCACTTACAAAATAAATGTGGGGGTCCATTACGGACCCCCAGAGCCCCGGGACCACCACCTCCCCGGGGCTGTGCAATTTAAGGGAGGGGGCCGCGCGACCCCCTCCTGGAGCCCTTGATGGCCCTGGGGACCGCCACCCCCAGGGCCGGCTCCTGCAGTGTCCCGGGGTGCCTACCCCCGGGACACTGTAGTTTGCTATGGCAGGGACGGAGCCTCGCGGCTCCCGTCCTGCCATAGCAAACTGCTGGATATTGGAAGAGAGCAGGAAACCTGCTCTCTCTTCCAATATCCAAAGCCGATTGCTTTCCACATGGGGAGCTGCATCTTAGCAGCTCCCCATGTGGAAAAGCAATGCCGGCTCCCAAGGGACGCGGGGAGCCGGCGGGACTGTGGGGGATTGGGGACACCCCACAGTCCCCAATGGAGAGGGCCAGCCCGGGGATGGGGTCCCGGGGCAAGTAGTGGCTCGGGAGGGGGCCACACGGCCCCCTTCCCCAAAAAAATAAAAAAAAATAAAAAAAAACGGAAAGGCCGGCCCCGGGGGATGGGGTCCCCGGGGCCTTAAATGGCCTGAGGAGGGGGCCACGCAGCCCCCCTCCAAAGAAAAAAAAAAAATCGAGGCCATGCCCGGGGGATGGGGTCCCGGGGCCAATACAGGCCCAGGGAAGGGGGCCACGCGGCCCCTTCCCGTTTTTTTTTAAAATTTAATTAAAAAAAGGGGTAAGGCCCTGGGGGATGGGGTCCCCAGGGCCCAAAAACAGGAAAAAGGAAGGGGGCCACACAGCCCCCTTCAGGGGACAAAAAAAAAAAACGATCGGGCCCGCAGGCCCCGCCCCTTCCTTCACCACTTTGCAAACGCGCCCCTGGCGCGTTTGCAGAGGGGAACGAATTCCCCTTGAATACTGGGGGTCCCTGGGGGCCAACTAGCCCACCAGGAAACTCCAGTATGCGCCAGGGGGCTGCGTTGCAGAGAGGTGTACAGAGGCCACGCCCCTTTTTACACCTCTCTGCAACGCAGCTCTCTGGCGCTTTTTGGATATACCTGTTGGGCTAGTTGGCCCCCAGGGACCCTCAGGATTCAAGGGAGTTAATCCCCCGACTTAAAACGCGCCACGGGGCGCGTTTGCACAGTGGTGAAGGGAGGGCGGGGCTTCAGGTGACATCTGTGCAAACGCGCCCCGTGGCGCGTTTTAAGTTGGAGGATTAAATCCCCTTCAATCCTGAGGGTCCTGGGGGCCAACTAGCCCAACAGGTACATCCAGAAAGCGCCACAGAGCTGCGTTGCAGAGAGGTGTAAAAGGGGTGTGGCCTCTCTACACGTCTCTGCAACGCAGCCCCTGGCGCATATTGGAGGTTCCTGGTGGGCTAGTTGGCCCCTAGGGACCCTCAGGATTCAAGGGGACTTAATCCCCCAACTTAAAACGCGCCACGGGGCGCGTTTGCACAGATGTCACCTCAGGCCCCGCCCCTCCCTTCACCATTGTGCAAATATTCTTCTAAAATCATCCGAAATACGAATTCCGATTTACTCACCTGTTATAAGGAGAGACCTCAGTGCTGTATCTTTCAGTCCAGTACTGGTCCTGAAAAGTAATTTTAACCGTACTTACCAGTAACTTGAATTTCCTTCCATAGGATATCATTGCCTGCTTTTTGCTGAAAAAGTTTCTAAGTGTTGATTTTTGAAACCTACAAATATTCCTCTAAAATCAGCCGAAATACGAATTCCGATTTACTCACCTGTTATAAGGAGAGACCTCAGTGCTGTATCTTTCAGCCCAGTACTGGTCCTGAAAAGTAATTTTAACCGTACTTACCAGTAACTTGAATTTCCTTCCATAGGCTAACATTGACTGGTTTCACTTGGAAATTCTTCTAAGTGTGGAGTTTTGGAACTTTAAATTATTCTTCTAAAATCAGCCGAAATACGAATTCCGATTTACTTACCTGTTATCAGGAGAGAACCCAGTGCTGCATCTTTTAGCCCAGCACTGACCCTGAAAAGTAATTTTAACCGTACTTACCAGTAACTTATCTTTTCTTCCATAGGAATCCATTGTCTGGTTTTCAGCAGAAAAGTTTCAAAGTGTCGATTTTCACAAACTACAAATATTCCTTAAAAATCGCCTGTATGACTTAAACGCATTTTTTCAACTGTTTACAGGAGATGCACCTGTGCTGGATCCAGGATCCAACACTGAGTAAGAAAAAGTAACGATAACAGTTTTTACCTGCTAAGTGAATTTCCTTCCATAGGATAACATTGGTGATTCTATGAGGAAAAGTTTCTAAGTGTCAACTTTTAAAATACAATAATATTCCTTAAAAATCACGACTGTAACCAAAACGCTTTTACTCAACTGTTTACAGGAGATGTCCCAGGACTGAATCTAGGATCCAGTCCTGTGGTTAGAAAAGTAATCCATAAAGTAACTAATTGCATTTAACTAGAAATTCACATTGAGCTGAATGTTGCATTGTGTTTGAAAATGTGTTGCCCATTGCAACAACTGTAACTACTGTACTTAAAAGTCTATTGCCTATGTGCTAAGTATTTAAACTAAAGTAATTCATTCTGAGAAAGTATTTTTGTAATGTATAATGTAATTACAATGTAATTTAAAAAATAAAATATGTAAAAGAAATTGTTTCTAAAAATGTAGTAAATCAGTATGAAAAAAATTAATATAAAAATTAATACATTTAAAAATGTCATTTAAAAAACCTTTGAAATTCACTGAAAAAACCGTAGGTTTCAGGCACGTTATAGTTACAAATTAGCATTTAAAAACCTTTGAAATTCACTGAAAAAACCATAGGTTTCAGACACGTTATAGTTAGAAATTAGCATTTAAAAAACCTTTGAAATTCACTGAAAAAACCATAGGTTTTAGGGACAGTTATAGTTACAAATTAGCATTTAAAAAACCTTTGAAATTCACTGAAAAAACCATAGGTTTCAGATATGTTATAGTTACAAATTAGCATTTAAAAAACCTTTGAAATTCACTGAAAAAACCATAGGTTTTAGGGACAGTTATAGTTAGTTGGACATTTCACTCGTACAAAACCCGTGAAATTCCCCCGTTATAGTTAGTTCAGCTAACTATAACTCGCGCCCGCAATGCACTGCTGATGACGTCACATATTACATCACTCATGACATGGTCAGTGACATCACTGATGACATCACTGATGACATCTCAAATGACATCACTGATGACATCATCCACGTGATAATCTGATGCAGCTCCTCACACCCTAATATAACCTTTGATACACCCAATCTAAATTACAGACTGCCATTCGCAAAACTATAGACACTCCAACACCAATAACTACATACCCACTCACTGATTCTTAGGTCTACACACACACATCCACTCACTCACCCGTACAGTCACTCATACTTATGGTCACTCAGTACAGGACTATCATATGCACTCTTACTCCTATATAGACACTCAAACACCGCCACTCATCCATAGAGGTACTCACACACCTAGTCAGTCATGCAAATAATTAAACACACTGCCATTTACTCACCTATACAGTTATACACACACCAGCTCACTTAATCATACAAATACTAGCACATTGTTACGCTCTTATACAATCACTGATACAAGCACACACTCATCCATACAGCCACTATCACAATCACTCACTCTCGCTTATAGCTATTTATATACTCCAACACACATATATACTGGCTTTCACATATGTAGTTACTCACACATGTACCACTGGGACATACATTCACTCACTAACACACTCTTACACACACTTACCCACCCATACAGTCTATCACAGATGCACTCTTGAAACCATCCACCCAGTGAATCACCCACTCACACATCTATGCACAGAGTCGCACACACCCCACCCACACAAACACTCAGGCACCCATACAGATACTCAGACAACCAATCAATAACTCATATAGACACTCATGTAGCTATTCACAAACCCATGCAGCCACTTACACAGCAACAGACAGACGGATACAGACATTCACCCAGTTTAGTCACTAACCCATGCATTCAGTAAGATACGTTAAATCACTCACTTATAGAGTCAGTCACACACCTACTAAATCATCCATACAGACACTTACACACCCACTCATTCTTCAATACGTCTTTTCCTATATATATTAAAAATATTTAAACTTTACAGAAACACACAGTCACTGGATGATGTCATCAGTGATGTCATTTGAGATGTCATCAGTGATGTCATCAGTGATGTCACTGACCATGTCATGAGTGATGTAATATGTGACGTCATCAGCAGTGCATTGCGGGGCGCGAGTTATAGTTAGCTGAACTAACTATAACGGGGGAATTTCACGGGTTTTGTACGAGTGAAATGTCCAACTAACTATAACTGTCCCTAAAACCTATGGTTTTTTCAGTGAATATATATATATATATATATATATATATATATATATATATAGAGCGAAAGAAAAATAAAACCTAAGCTGAATGGCAAAGCTAACTCCTGTGTCGGTGTCCGATTCCTAGTGAAAGTCGGAAGTGGTTGGAATATATATATATATATATATATATATATATATATATCAAAGCACTCCTTCCCTTTCGTCATTCGCCAACCATCATTGGCTCTGCAGAAAAATAGGAGCCCGGACCACAAATAGGTGCAGTAAGTTTATTCCAGCTCTGTTGTGGTACACCTCAGCATGACGCGATTCGATCCCGTGGGATCTTGATCACATGACTCGCTACACGGTAGGTGTCTCATTATATATACCCCATTTTGTTTTAAGTGATGTAACAATTTAAAGTGACAAGTGCCCTAATAGCGATGTCAAATTCATAGACATAAACAACATGTGTTGTCAATCGCAAAGGGTGTAGGTTGAGGTTAAAATACATATACATATTGAATAAATAATGAACTACATATTATTTTAAAACCTTCAAACCTTTCTTCATAAATACCATATAATAAAAAGTATCCGTACTGTATTGAGACATTTTTGAAAGTTATTGCATTTCCATAACTTTAAAATTTTACCAAAATATATAAAAGGAGTCACTGTAGTTCCTTCTTGTATTATATTTTAGTTTAACTAATCAACGTCCAGGTTTAAATACCAGGTGTTGGTGTTGCCATCATTGAATAGATAAATGACAATATTTATACAGTACTGCGATTGTAAACATAGGATTTGTAAACATTGCAACTCAGGGATATGTGCAAAATGCGCTTAAATAAAGTGCTAATTTTTCCTAAAACGTGGTGCCTTAAATATACCATAAAACCGTGTAAAAAATACATCTAAAAATAGTGGTTTGGCAGCGGTTTCATCTAAAACCTGTGTTTAAATAGTAAGTGTTGAATGACAACTGGCTCTATTATGACAACTCAAATTCACCTAAGTGCTTAAACTTTATTTCTTTGTTAGAGGCATGTGTAAAGGCCTTCTGTGATATTGAGACCTCCTGGGGACTTAGAGTCGAGGTCTAGGTTATATCTTGTTTCTAGACGTCTCAATGCCTTCACCCTGTCACCCCCTCTTTTATTAGCTGGTACACTGTCTACTAAAAAATAGCGGAGGTACTGGGGATCCGCGTCATGTTTTTCACCAAAATGACGGACCACTGGGTAGGTGGGGTATTGATTTTTGATCGCCCTGATGTGCTGGAGTACCCTTTTGTGTCCCTGCAGTATAGTACTGCCAACGTATCTGAGGTTACAAGGGCACTCCAGCACATAGACCACATGGTCTGTTTTACATGTCAGGGATTTAGAAAAGCGTGTTGAAAAAGCGTGTTGAAAAACTTTCCAAGATGCATTTCACAATGATTATCGCTTATTAAAATAAAAAGCGGCAACAGACAATCATTCGGACTGGTGGTCATTGGATAAAAGGACATAAAATATGCTTATTCAACCATCAATAAAGTGTGCAAATACGCAAAGGGAGAGACCAATATATTATGACTAATTCATGAACTATCTCCAAATAAATGTCCAATATATACATAAATATGTATATACATTAATAAATAAGTGCAGAATCAAATGTTCCACATAATTTTTTTAACCAAATGATGTAACCAGAGACATGGGGGGCTCCCATTTTCTATCTGCTTAATGCTACAATTCAGTAACACCCATTTTCTATTTGAATAATTATATTCATGAAATCATCATTTCTATATTCAAACTTGCTTCCTAGTGTGCCTCTGCTCTTTCTATTTGATGTCTGCTTAAATGCTCCAATGATGCCAGATTGTTCCTATATATATATATATATATTCACTGAAAAAACCATAGGTTTCAGAATTGTTATAGTTAGAAATTAGCATTTAAAAAACCTTTGAAATTCACTGAAAAAACCATAGGTTTTAGGGACAGTTATAGTTAGTTGGACATTTCACTCGTACAAAACCATAGAAATTCCCCGTTATAGTTAGTTCAGCTAACTATAACTCGCGCCCCGCAATGCACTGCTGATGACGTCACATATTACATCACTCATGACATGGTCAGTGACATCACTGATGACATCACTGATGACATCTCAAATGACATCACTGATGACATCATCCAGTGACTGTGTGTTTCTGTAAAGTTTAAATATGTTTAATATATATTGGGAAAGGCGTATTGAAGAATGAGTGGGTGTATAAGTGTCTGAATGGATGATTTAGTACGTGAGTGACTGACTCTACAAGTGAGTGATTAAATGTATCTTACTGAATGCATGGGTTAGTGACTAAACTGTGTGAATGTCTGTATCCGTCTGTCTGTTGGTTTGTAAGCGGCTGCATGGCTTTCTGAATAGCTACATGAGTGTCTACATGGGTTATTGATTGATTGTCTGAGTATCTGTATGGGTGCCTGAGTGTTTGTGTGGGTGGGGTGTGTGTGACTCTGTGCATAGATGTGTGAGTTGGTGATTCACTGGGTGCATGGTTTCAAGAGTGCATCTGTGATGGACTGTATGGGTGGGTGAGTGTGTGTATGGGTGTGTTAGTGATTGAATGTATATCTCAGTGGTACATGTGTGAGTAACTACATATGTGAAAGGCAGTATATATGTGTGTTGGAGTATATAAATGGCTATAAGTGAGAGTGTGTGATTGTGAGAGTGGCTGTATGGATGAGTGTGTACTTGTATCAGTGATTGTATAAGAGTGTAAGAATGTGCTAGTATTTGTATGAGTAAGTGAGCTGGTGTGTGTATAACTGTATAGGTGAGTAAATGGGTGTGTGATTAAGTTTTTGCATAACTGACTAGGTGTGTGAGTACCTCTATGGATGAGTGGCGGTGTGTGAGTGTTTATATAGGTGTATGAGTGCATATGATAGTCCTGTACTGAGTGACTAAGTATGAGTGACTGTACGGGTGAGTGAGTGGATGTGTGTGTAGACCTAAGAATCAGTGAGTGGGTATGTAGTTTTTGGTGTTGGAGTGTCTATGGTTTTGAGAATGGCAGTCTGTAATTTAGAGTGGGTGTAGCAAAAGTTATATTAGGGTGTGAGAAGATGCATGAAATTATCACATGGATGATGTCATCAGTGATGTCATTTGAGATGTCATCAGTGATGTCATCAGTGATGTCACTGACCATGTCATGAGTGATGTAATATGTGACGTCATCAGCAGTGCATTGCGGGGCGCGAGTTATAGTTAGCTGAACTAACTATAACGGGGGAATTTCTATGGTTTTGTACGAGTGAAATGTCCAACTAACTATAATTGTCCCTAAAACCTATGGTTTTTTCAGTGAATTTCAAAGGTTTTTTAAATGCTAATTTCTAACTATAACGTGTCTGAAACCTATGGTTTTTTCAGTGAATTTCAAAGGTTTTTAAATGCTAGTTTCTAACTATGCCTACAGAGGTAGGACATGTGAAGAAAGAAGAAAAAATGCACAGAAAGAAACAAAAGATGTGCAGAAAGAACCAACAGAGGAGCAGAAAGAGGCCTTGTTGCAAAATCATCCTGTGCCCACAACTTTTTCAGACGGGTACTGGTGGTAACTGACTCGGACTAACCAGAGCCAGTGCTATGCTAAAAGACACTTAGAATACAGTGAAAACACCTACATACACTAGGGAACACTATGCGTTGGGGTACCCCTGTGATTAGCATGACCTCCTCTGCAAGTCCCTAGTACATAATAGGGCAGGGGATTAAAACTACCTCTTAAAACGCGCTACAGGGCGCGTTTGCACAGTGGTGAAGGGAGGGGGCCTGAGGTGACATGTGTGCAAACGCACCCGTGGCGCGTTTTAAGTTGCGGGATTAAGTCCCTTGAATTCTGAGGGTCCCTGGGGCCCAACTAGCCCCCAGGTACCTACAGTTAGGACCACAGAGCTGAGTTGCAGAGAGGCGTTCCGAGGCCACGCACCTTTTTCACCTCTCTGCAACGCAACTCTGTTGTGCTTACTGAAGGTACCTGGTGGGCTAGTTGGCCCCCAGGGTCCCTCAGGATTCAAAGGGAATTAATTCCCCAACTTAAAACGCACCACAGGGCGTGTTTGCGCACATGTCACCTGAGGCCCCGCCCCTCCCTTCACCACTGTGCAAACGCGCCCCGTGGTGCGTTTTAAGTTGGGGGATTAGGTCACCTTGAATCCTGAGGGTCCCTGGGGCCCAACTAGCCCACTAGGTACTTCCAGTAAGCACCACAGGCCTGCGTTGCAACGCCTGTAACAAATTGTGCAGTTGTGTTTAGGTAGTGAAGAGGGTCGTGCTGAGGGTAGTGTTTTAGGGTTTAGGGTAGTGCAGTGGTATTTGTGTAGTGTAGGGGGTCATGCTGGGGGTAGATTTAGGGTTTAGGGTAGTGCAGTGGTGTTTGGGTAGTGTAGGGAGTCGTGCTGGGGGAGTGTTTTAGGGTTTAGGGTAGTGCAGTGGTGTTTGGGTAGTGTAGGGGGTCGTGCTGGGGGTAGTGTTTTAGGGTTTAGGGTAGTGCAGTGGTGTTTGGGTAGTGTAGGGGGTCGTGCTGGGGGTAGAGATTTAGGGTAGTGCAGTGGTGTTTGGGTCGTGTAGGGGGTACTGCTGGGGGTAGTGTTTTAGGGTTTAGGTTAGTGCAGTGGTGTTTGGGTAGTGTAGGGGTACTGCTGGGGGTAGTGTTTTAGGGTTTAGGGTAGTGCAGTGGTGTTTGTGTAGTGTAGGGGGTAGTGTTTTAGGGTTTAGGGTAGTGCAGTGGTGTTTGTGTAGTGTAGGAGGTCGTGTTTTAGGGTTTAGGGTAGTGCAGTGGTCTTTGGGTAGTGTAGGGAGTTGTGCGGGGTAGTGTTTTAGGGTTTAGGGTAGTGTAGGGGTCATGCGGGGGGTAGTGTTTTAGGGATTAGGGTAGTGCATTGGTGTTTGGGTAGTGTAGGGGTCATGCGGGGGTAGTGTTTTAGGGTTTAGGGCAGTGCAGTGGTGTTTGGGTAGTGTAGGGGGTCGTGTTGGGGGGAGTGTTTTAGGGTTTAGGGCAGTGCAGTGGTGTTCGGGTAGTGTAGGGGGTCGTGCTGGGGGAGTGTTTTAGGGTTTAGGGCAGTGCAGTGGTATTCGGGTAGTGTAGGGGTCGTGCTGGGGGAGTGTTTGAGGGTTTAGGGCAGTGCAGTCGTGTTCGGGTAGTGTAGGGGGTTGTGCTGGGGGTAGTATTTTAGGGTTTAGGGTAGTGCAGTGGTGTTCGGGTAGTGTAGGGGTCGTGCTGGGGGTAGTGTTCTAGGGTTTAGGGCAGTGCAGTGGTGTTTGGGCAGTGTAGGGGGTAATGCTGGGGGTGGTGTTTTAGGGTTTAGGGCAGTGCAGTGGTGTTCGGGCAGTGTAGGGGGTCGTGCAGGGGGTGGTGTTTCAGGGTTTAGGGCAGTGGTGTTCGGGAGGGTAGGGGGTCGTGCTGGGGGTGGTGTTTCAGGGTTTGGGGCAGTGCAGTGGTGTTCGAGCAGTAAAGGGGTCGTGCTGGGGGTGGTGTTTCAGGGTTTAGGGCAGTGCAGTGGTGTTCGGGCAGTGTAGGGGGCGGTGCAGGGGGTGGTGTTTCAGGGTTTAGGGCAGTGCAGTGGTGTTCGGGCAGTGTAGGGGTGCTGCAGGGGGTGGTGTTTCAGGGTTTAGGGCAGTGCAGTGGTGTTCGGGCAGTGTAGGGGGTCGTGCTGGGGCTGGTGTTTCAGGGTTTAGGGCAGAGCAGTGGTGTTCGGGCAGTGTAGGGGTCCTGCTGGGGCTGGTGTTTCAGGGTTTAGGGCAGTGCAGTGGTGTTCGGGCAGTGTAGGTGGTGGTGCTGGGGCTGGTGTTTCAGGGTTTAGGGCAGTGCAGTGGTGTTCGGGCAGTGTAGGGGGTCATGCTGGGGCTGGTGTTTCAGGGTTTAGGGCAGTGCAGTGATGTTCGGGCAGTGTAGGGGGTCGTGCTGGGGCTGGTGTTTCAGGGTTTAGGGCAGAGCAGTGGTGTTCGGGCAGTGTAGGGGTCCTGCTGGGGCTGGTGTTTCAGGGTTTAGGGCAGTGCAGTGGTGTTCGGGCAGTGTAGGTGGTGGTGCTGGGGCTGGTGTTTCAGGGTTTAGGGCAGTGCAGTGGTGTTCGGGCAGTGTAGGGGGTCATGCTGGGGCTGGTGTTTCAGGGTTTAGGGCAGTGCAGTGGTGTTCGGGCAGTGTAGGGGGTCTTGCTGGGGCTGGTGTTTCAGAGTCTAGGGCAGTGCAGTGGTGTTCGGGCAGTGTAGGGGGTCTTGCTGGGGCTCTTGTTTCAGGGTTTAGGGCAGTGCAGTGGTGTTCGGGCAGTGTAGGGGGTGGTGCTGGGGGTGGTATTTCAGGGTTTAGGGCAGTGCAGTGGTGTTTGGGCAGTGTAGGGGGTCATGCTGGGGCTAGTGTTTCAGGATTTAGGGCAGAGCAATGGTGTTCAGGCAGTGTAGGGGGTTTTGCTGGAGGTGGTGTTTCAGGGTTTAGGGCAGTGCAGTGGTGTTCGTGCAGTGTAGGGGGTGTTGTTTCAGGGTTTAGGGCACTGGTGTTCAGGCAGTGTAGGGGGTCTTGCTTGGGTTGATGTTTCAGGGTTTAGGGCAGTGCAGTGGTGTTCGGGCAGTGTAGGGGGTCATGCTGGGGCTGGTGTTTCAGGGTTTAGGGCAGTGCAGTGGTGTTCGGCCAGTGTAGGGTGTCGTGCAGGGGGTGGTGTTTCAGGGTTTAGGGCAGTGCAGTGGTGTTCGGGCAGTGTAGGGGGTCGTGCTGGGGTGGTGTTTCAGAGTTTAGGGCAGTGCAGTGGTGTTCGGGCAGTGTAGGGGGTCGTGCTGGGGGTGATGTTTCAGGGTTTAGGGCAGTGGTGTTTGGGCAGTGTAGGAGGTCTTGCTGGGGGTAGTGTTTCAGGGTTTAGGGCAGTGCAGTGGTGTTCGGGCAGTGTAGGGGTCATGCTGGGGATGGTGTTTCAGGGTTTAGGGCAGTGCAGTGGTGTTCGGGCAGTGTAGGGGGTCGTGAAGGGGGGGTGTTTCAGGGTTTAGGGCAGTGCAGTGGTGTTCGGGCAGTGTAGGGGGTCGTGCTAGGGTATGTGTTTCAGGGTTTAGTGCAGTGGTGTTCGGGCAGTGTAGGGGGTCGTGCTGGGGGTAGTGTTTTAGGGTTTAGGGTAGTGCAGTGGTGCTTGTCTAGTGTAGGGGGTCGTGCTGGGGGTAGTGTTTTAGGGTTTAGGGTAGTGCAGTGGTGTTTGTGTAGTGTAGGGGGTCATGTTTTAGGGTAGTGCAGTGGTGTTTGGGTAGTGTAGGGGGTCGTGCTGGGGGTAGTGTTTTAGGATTTAGGTTAGTGCAGTGGTGTTTGGGTAGTGTAGGGGGTCGTGCTGGGGGTAGTGTTTTAGGGTTTAAGGTAGTGCAGTAGTGTTTGTGTAGTGTAGGGGGTCGTGCTGGGGGTAGTGTAGTGGTGTTTGGGTAGTGTAGGGGGTCGTGCTGGGGGTAGTGTTTTAGGATTTAGGTTAGTGCAGTGGTGTTGGGGTAGTGTTTTAGGGTTTAGGGTAGTGCAGTGGTGTTTGTGTAGTGTAGGGGGTCATGCTGGGGGTAGTGTTTTAGGGTTTAGGATAGTGCAGTGGTGCTTGTGTAGTGTAGGGGCGTGCTGGGGTAGTGTTTTAGGGTTTAGGGTAGTGCAGTGGTGTTTTTGTAGTGTAGGGGTCATGTTTTAAGATGCAACGCTCCAATACCTGACCAGTCTGCACTATATAAAACTGCAAAAAAACTAAAAATAATAAGTGTTTTGCACACTTTTGTCATTGGGCTATATGTGGGCTACATCTGGGTAATATTTGTGCTACATTTGGGCTCTTTTTTCACTGGTGGCCATCTTGGAAGACTTCTTTGTTATGAAGTTTCCTAATTTCCTCATTTACTGCAGTCTCCTCAGTAGGAAATGCTTTCAGTTTTTACTTTGATTCCATCAAGAAGGCATTCAGATGTGTCACACATTTGCCATAAATTCAGAATGTTATTACTCTAGTTGTTCATTAGATCACTGTAGTAAAGCTACTGCTCACCAAGGAGTTAACTGGAAGTCTACTGCTGGTATTGAAAGTGATTGCTTCAGTCTGCATGTCAGAATTTTCTAATGAAATAGAAGAGGATTTGAGATCTCACTTAAAACATGCACTAAATTTTCTTTTGCAGCACTAACCATAATTTCTATGGCAAAATGAACCCCCTCATTTTGTTCCTTTTTAAATTAAATGTTTTAAGTGTTACCAGTTTATTCCAATCAAGATGGCTTCAGGTGTGCCATACTTTTGTCATATGTAAGGCTGTTAGCACTCTAGTTGTTCTTTAGAACACTCTGGGAAGCTGCAGTAGAACACAAAGGCATCAACTGACTGGCTGCTCCTGTTGAAATATAACAGGAAGATATTTGAGATCTCACTTAAAACATGTCCTAATTTTTCTTTCTACAGCACTAACCATAATTTCTATGGCAAAATGAACCCCCTCATTTTGTTCCTTTTTAAATTAAATGTTTTAAGTGTTACCAGTTTATTCCAATCAAGATGGCTTCAGGTGTGCCATACTTTTGTCATAAGTAAGACTGTTAGCGCTCTAGTTGTTCTTTAGAACACTCTGGGAAGCTGCAGTAGAACACAAAGGCATCAACTGACAGGCTGCTCCTGTTGAAATATAACAGGAAGATATTTGAGATCACACTTGAAACATGTCCTAATTTTTCTTTCTACAGCACTAACCATAATTTCTATGACAAAATGAACCCCATCATTTTGTTCCTTTTTAAATTAAATGTTTTAAGTGTTACCAGTTTATTCCAATCAAGATGGCTTCAGGTGTGCTATACTTTTGTCATAAGTAAGGCTGTTAGCACTCTAGTTGTTCTTTAGAACACTCTGGGAAGCTGCAGTAGAACACAAAGGCATCAACTGACAGGCTGCTCCTGTTGAAATATAACAGGAAGATATTTGAGATCACACTTGAAACATGTCCTAATTTTTCTTTCCAGAGCACTAACCATAATTTCTATGACAAGATGAACCCCATCATTTTGTTCCTTTTTAAATTAAATGTTTTAAGTGTTACCAGTTTATTCCAATCAAGATGGCTTCAGGTGTGCCATACTTTTGTCATAAGTAAGGCTGTTAGCACTCTAGTTGTTCTTTAGAACACTCTGGGAAGCTGCAGTAGAACACAAAGGAATCAACTGACAGTCTCTGCCCTTGTTGGATGTACATGTTTTACTGAGAATGTCAGAGTTCATTCTCACATGACTGAGAAAGATAATGTGAATTTACAGAAAATATGCTCTCATTTTAGCTTCTGGGGCACCTTCCAAAACTGTATGGGACAAGCATGTGAAAATAGTTTTCTCTCAAACATGATTCATGATATCCCAGCAGAAGGTTTTTCACAGGGTAAAATCACCTTAGAACACACCACAATTCCTGAAATTAGTATGGTACAATCAACAAATGAATTCTAATGTAACTAAAGTCTGTTATCACCCTTTATAGTTCTCCTTTTGGTAACCCTCAAAATCTTCGATTCACTACAATGCATTTCAATGGTACTATCATTTATATTGGTCCCAAGATGGCTGCTAGCAATTCCAGGATGAAGTGCTGACAGCCAATCAGATCTCACGATGACATGTGTGGTTAGGCTCCGCCCAGATATATATGTGTTTTTACTTTTGATTTTCTCAGCAACTACTGAACGGATTTACACCATTTAACAAAAAGGGTTCTTTTTGAACCAAGAACTACCTCTTTGCCAAATTTGGTGTAATTCCGTTCAGCAGTTCGGGCTGTAGCCTTGCATAAAGTTTCCTATGGGAAATTGATTTTTGACTCTTATTTTTTAATTTCTCCGCAACTACTGAACGGATTTACACCATTTAACAAAAGGGTTCTTTCTGAACCAAGAACTACCTCTTTGCCAAATTTGGTGTAATTCCGTTCAGCAGTTCGGGCTGTAGCCGTGTCTAAAGTTTCCTATGGGAAAATGAATGGGGAAAACACGTTTTGGGACCCCCTTTTTCTCGGCCCCCGCTTGACGAATCACCCTGAGACTTTCAGGGTAGGAGCGGACCAGAGCGGGCCATAAAGTTTGAAAATTTCGCAAAGATTCGTCAACCGACGCAAGAGTTATTTCAAATAGAATGTCGCGGATTTCCTATGGAAAATAGGTCCTAACTATAACTATCTACTGGCGACCGCCAGTAGATAATATATATATATATATATATATATATATATATATTACCTACTGGCGGTCGCCAGTAGGTAGTCATAGTTAGGACCTATTATCCATAGGAAAAGCGTTTTTTGATTTGCCAATATCTTTGGCGCCGGTTGAAGAATCTTCGCGAAATTTTTAAAACTAATGGGGCGGTCCGGTCAGCTCCTGTCTTGAACGTTTCGGGGTGATTCGTCAAGCGGGGGCCGAGAAAAAAGGGGGTCCCAAAACGCTTTTTCTCCATGTTAATTTCCATAGTAAACTTTAGACAAAGCTACAGCCCTAACTGCTGAACGGAATTACACCAAATTTGGCAAACGGGTAGGTCTTGGTCTAGAAAGCGTACTTTTTTGTAATGGTGTAAATCCGTTCAGTAGTTGCTGAGAAATTCAAAAAATGAAAATATCGATATCTGAGCACCGAGGAGGGTTCGCGAACCCTCCCGGGCACGAGCTTCACTCTGATTGGCTGCCAACACTCTAAACCAGAATGTGTTGGCAGCCATCTTGTGACTCGGTAACCGAGTCACAAGAAAAAGGGAAAACAAAGGTAAAAAACAAGAAAAGGGGGCAGGGTAGAAACACCCTGACCCCCAGGCCCCAAAAAAGCTTTTTTTTTTTTAAAAACGGCCGAATTCGCGCTGGGTGCGCAAATCCAGCCGAGGAAAAAAAAAAAACGAAGCCCGGGCTCCCGCGCTTTGTTGTACTTAAGCCCCCGGGTGGGCCAGGTCCTGGGGGCAATGCCTAATTAATTTGCGGGAGCCCACGGGAACCCCCGCAGCCCTGGGGACCGCCACCTCCCTGGGGCTTTATTATAATGGAGGAGGAAGGCCCCGGGGACCACCACCTCCCCGGGGCTATGTTAAATGTTGGGACGGGGCCGCACGGCCCCCCTCGATGGCCCTGGGGACCGCCACCCCCCAGGCCCGCCACCTGCAATGTCCCGGGGTACCCACCCCCGGGACATTGCGGTTTGCAATGACAGGGCGGGAGCCGTGCGGCTCCCGCCCTGTCATTGCAAACTCTGCTTTGCTTCTTGGAAGCGAGAGCAGGAAACCTGCGTTTGCAGAGTAGTGTAAAAAGGGGGCATGGCCTCGGACCACACTCAGCAATCCAGCTGTATGGGGCTTTTACTGGAGGTAACAGGAGGGCTTGTTGGCCCACAGGGACCCTCAGGAGGAAAGGGGACTTAATCCCCCAAATTAGAACGCACCAGGAGGCGCGTTTGCAGAGTAGTGGAGAAAGGGGGCGTGGCCTGTGTCTACCTCTCAGCAATCCCACTGTGTGGGGTTTACTGGAGGTAAGAGGTAGGCTAGTTGGCCCCTAAAGGACCCCCAGCAGCGAAGGGGACTTCAATCCCCATCCAAGAGCACGCCAGGGAGCACGTTTGCAGAGTGGGGGCAAAGGGGGCATGGCCTGCTTTGAGAACTTAGTAATCCTGGTGTGTGGGACTTACTGGACGTAATAGGAGGGGTAGTTGGCCCCCAAGGATGTCCTTGGGGGACAAATACCCCTCTTGTTACCTCCAGTAAGTCCCACACAGTAGGATTGCTAAGACATCTTCGGAGGCCATGCCCCCCTTTCTCCACCACTCTGCAAACGCGCCTCCTGGCAGACTACGGGATGGGGGATGAAGTCCAATTTACTCCTGAAGGACTTTGGAGGCCAAGAAGCCCACCTGGTACCTCCTGTAAGTCCTACGCACCGGAATTCCTGAGCGCTGGTCAGAGGCCCAGCACCCTTTCTCCACCACTCTGCAAACGTGACTACTAGTTAAAGAAGTGTTTGCAATGTAATAGGTTTCGCATTTGCGAGAGTTAGAGCTATTGGTGTTGTAAATGTAAAAGTTTTTTACTAATGTTTTTGGAGTGGAGTGGAGTGGATGTACGTTGTGTGTAGTGAAATTATGTGGTATGTTGTGCAGTGAAATTATGTGGATAGAAAGTATGTGGTATTTAGTGTATTGGAATTATGTAGAGTGGGATTATGTGTTCTGGAGAGTAATTATGTGGTATTGTAGTCTGTGTTGTGGAGTGGTAACCTCAGGTTTAGTCTTCCTCATTTCCATAGAAGCTCAACTATGAACTCAGTGAGACAAAAAAAGAAGGAATCACTGAGGAGCACTTGTAGACCTAGTCAGAGGTATGAGCAGTGCCACTGGAATTATGCGACTGTTTGGCTGCACCGACTTTCGCACAATTATACATTTTCTGCATTAGCCACATAATTCATCATCTGCTCCCCAATCTACAGATTTGAACAAAAAAAACCTTGTTTCTAGCTCAAACGGCTCAACGTTACCAAAAATGCAGCGACAAGTGTTACAGCGTGGTGGAAGGCCCTTTGCAAACCTAGAATGGTCACCTTTTACTTATTGCTAAATGTGGGTGTTAAATTGGTACTAATGGTGTGCAAGCCACTCTTGCTTCCTTCTGCGCCTCTCTTGCTTCCTTCTGCGCTTCTCTTGCCTCTTTCTGCATTTCTGTTGCTTCTTTCTGCACATTTCTTTCTTTTTCTGCACTTCTCTTGCCTCTTTCTGTACATCTCTTCTACTTTTTGCACCTCTTGCCTCTTTCTGCTCTCTTGCCTCTTTCTGCACCTCATTTGCTTCTTTCTGTGCACCTCTTGCCTCTTTCTGCACCCTTTTTGCCTCTTTCTGCACCTATGTTGCTTCTCTCAGCAATTCTCTTGCCTCTTTCTGCACTTCTCTTGCTTGTTTCTGCACCTTTCTTGCGTCTTTCTGCACCTCTGTTGCCTCTTTCTGCACTTCACTTGCTTCTTTCGGCACCTCTTTTGCCTCTTTCGGCACCTCTGTTGTTTCTTTCTGCACTTCTCTTTCCTCTTTCTGCACCTCTGACTTAGAGGTAGTTTTAATCCCCTTGCCCTATTATGTACTAGGGCCTTACAGGGGAGGTCATGCCAATCACAGGGGTACCCCAACCCATAGTGTACCCTAGTGTATGTAGGTGTTTTTACTGTATTCTAAGTGTCTTTCAGCATAGCACTGGCTCCGGGCCTGGTTAGTCAGAGTCAGTTACCACCAGTACCAGTCAGCAAAAAGTTGGGGGCACAGGATGACTTTGCAACAAGGCCTCTTTCTGCACCTCTGTTGGTTCTTTCTGCATATCTCTTGCTTCTTTCTGCACCTTTCTTTGTCTTTCTGGACTTCTGTTGCCTCTTTCTACATATCTCTTGCGTCTTTCTGTGCTTTTCTTCCTCTTTCTGCACATGTCCTACCTCTGTAGGAATAATAAGAAATTAGCATTTAAAAAACCTTCGAAATTCACTGAAAAACCATAGGTTTCAGGGATGTTATAGTTAGAAATTATCATTTAAAAAACCTTTGAAATTCACTGAAAAAACCATAGGTTTCAGGGATGTTATAGTTAGAAATTAGCATTTAAAAACCTTTGAAATTCACTGAAAAAACATAGGTTTCAGTGACGTTACAGTTAGAAATTAGCATTTAAAATACCTTAGAAATTCACTGAAAAAACCACAGGTTTCAGGGACGTTATAGTTAGTTGGACATTTCACTAGTACAAAACCCGAGAAATTCGGCCGTTATAGTTAGTTGAGCTAACTATAACTCGCGCCCCCGCAATGCACTGCTGATGACGTCGCATATTACATCATTCATGACATGATCAGTGACATCACTGATGACATCATCCACGTGATAATCTGATGCACCTCCTCATACCCTAATATAACCTTTGATACACCCACTCTAAAATACAGACTACCATTTTTGAAACCATAGACACACCAATACCAGTTACTACATACCCACTCACTGATTCCTAGGTCTACACACACATCCACTCATTTACCCATACAGTCACTCATACATGCAGTCACTCATCCATACAGCACTATCATATGCACTCATACACCTATACAGACACTCACACCCCGCCACTCATCAATAGAGTTACTCACACATCTAGTCAGTCATGCAAAGAATCAATCACACTCCCATTTACTCACCTATACAGTTATGCACACACCACCTCACTTATTCATACAGATACTAACACATACTTACTCTCTTATACAATCACTGATACAAGCACACATTCATCCATACAGCCACTCTCACAATCACTCACTCTCACATATAGTCAGTTATATACTCCAACACTCACATATACTGCCTTTCACATATGTAGTTACTCACACATGTACCACTGAGACATCTATTCACTCACCAACACACCCATACACACACTCACCCACCCATACAGCCCTTCACACATGCAGTCTTGAACCCATACACCCAGTGAATCACCCACTCACACATCTATGCAGAGTCACACACTCCCCACCCACCCACACAGACACTCAGGCACCCATACAGATACTCAGACAACCAATCAATAACCCATATAGACACTTATGTAGCTACTCACCAACCCATGCAGCCGCTTACACACCAACTAACAGACTGATACATACATTCACACAGTTTAGTCACTAACCCATGCATTCAGTAAGACACGTTTAATCACTCACTTATACAGTCAGTCACGCACCTACTAAATCATCCATTCAGACACTCATACACCCACTCATTCTTCATTCACCTTGGCATTTATATATATAAAACATATTTAAACTTTACAGAAACACACAGTCACTGGATGATGTCATCAGTGATGTCATTTGAGATGTCATTAGTGATGTAATCAGTGATGTCACTTACCATGTCATGAATGATGTAATATGTGACGTCATCAGCAGTGCATTGCGGGGGCACGAGTTCTAGTTAGCTCAACTAACTATAACGGCCGAATTTCTCTGGTTTTGTACGAGTGAAATGTCCAACTAACTATAACGTCCCTGAAACCTGTGGTTTTTTCAGTGAATATATATAGGTATGTAATACTTTATTCAGTTATCATTAACCATCAAAGTGTACACAGACAGAAAGCAAAGTGAGAATAAAATATAAAAGCATTAAATATACAATAACAATCCATGTATACTTCATCTAAATTCAGAGAGAGAATATATATATCAAGTAATAATAGTCCTGTCGTGTTCAATAATAAAATCAATGCAAAGCACGTCTTCGATTTCATAGAGTAAAAGTACATCCATAGCAGCATCGTAGCAGTTCTTAAAACAACATTTTGGCAGAGGCAGTACAGGGTAAATCAGTGCAAATAACTCCACACAGGAGACAGTGCAAATTGTGACCAGCAATCATGTGCTAAAAGAGCAAGCGATTTTCAGTTACCGTTTCCCAATAAAATCTCTCAATGTAAAATATATGAATATAGTATAAAAATCCCAAACAACGTAAACATTTTTTGAGAAAAAGGTTAATAAAAGAAAGTATTACTTGTATGATGGGCACAAGCATCAAATGACTGCCTTTAAAATAAATGTTGTTCCTCTTGTACCAGATTGCCTGTGAGAACCTGCTTACATCAAATACTATTTTTGTAGTAGTATCACTTTTTAAAATTCTAAAAGCTACCAGGTGTCTGGATGTTCCCATATCACTGCAAATTGGACGAATCCATTTGCGGCGGGAATTGTGGTACTCAGGGCAGAAAAACATTATTTGTATCTCATTCTTGTTGCTCAAGCCACCCGCTAGGCAAGTAGTAGAGTCTTGTTCCAAGTGCCATTAGTAAGTAAATATTCTTAAATGGAGGGTCCCATGTCGAAATCGTATATACAGGCTCCTAGCTAGAGGAGAGGATATTAAATCTAAAAATGGCTCAAAAACCGGAAAAGGATTCAAATCTAGAAACAAATTGGTGCAAGAACCATTTGAGCTATTTGTTATGTAGCCATCATTTATATAAGCCCAATAGCAAGCCTTCAGAATGCTAAGGTCTGCTTTGCGAATTACAGTTGGCTTGTCCCAGTAGCTTTGTAAACCCAACCAAGCACAAACAAAATTAACTCAAGGGAGAGTCCTAGCTCCTGGAAATTTGAATAAGTTTATAAGCAAATCTTTGTAATTTACTATCTCGGGTGTAGTCAAAAGGCGGACCCAGTACACTAACATTTTTAAAACAGCCAGGTCAGCAATTCTTTTTAGTCTATAATGGGGTAAGGGGTGAGCTAGATGGAACGGAAAGCAGCTTCCTAATAAAATAGTTTTCAGCTATAGTTAGCAGGTGAGTGTCAACACAACCCCAGATCTCAGCGCCATAAAGCTCCACATCCTGAGCTTTGGCACGATAAATTTCCAAGGCTGGTGAAACTGCATGCGATGTAGCTTGCTTATAAAATCTAATATTAGCGTTGGATCTATGCTCAATTACTAGGTTACTCTTATTCAATTGACTTGTCAACCTGTAATTATCCATGAGTCTCACATCTAAATACTCAAAATTATGTATCCTTTCTAAGATCTCAGTACCGACGTGAACATTAGAATTTTTCCTCATCCCCTTTCCAAGCACCATATATTTGGTTTTGTTCACGTTTACTTCCAGGCCCCTAGATTTGCAAAAGAATAAAAATTAATCAATTAAAATTTGGAGCCCCGTAGGTGTTTTGGAAATAAGAAGGGAATCGTCGGCGAAAAGAAGAATTGGTATCTTTCTGTTGTTCAAGTCAGGCGAATCATTTCTGCATTGTTCCAAAGCATCCGCAACATCATTCATGTATATAGAGAACAGTGTTGGCGCAAGAACACAGCCCTGGCACATGCCTTGCTCAATGGGGATGCGGTCAGTCAATTCTCCATTTGGGCCCCAACGAACTTGAGCGTAACTTTCCTCATGTAATTTACTAATAAGTTGGATAAGATTATCTGGGGCCCCCATGTTTATCAAAACTTGCCATAAGTTTGAGTGTGGGATAATATCGAACGTGGCTCTTAAATCTACGAATGCCAGGTAAAGCTTTTGGTTTTGTATTAAAACAAATTTCCAATATAAGATTGTGAACCTTAAAATCTGATCAATTGTACTAACCTTTGCCCTAAAACCTGCCTGGAGAGAAGACATAATATATATATATATTACGTACTGGCGGTCGCCAGTAGGTAGTTATAGTTAAGACCTATTTTCCATAGGAAATTCACAACATTCTATTCCCAATAACTTTGGCGCCGGTCGACGAATCTTCGTGAAATTTTCAAAACTCGTGGGGCACTCCGGTCCGCTCCTATATTGAAAGTTTCGGGGTGATTCGGCAAGCGGGGGCAGAGAAAAAAGGGGAATCCCAAAACGTGTTTTCTCCATGTTATTTTCCATAGGAAACTTTAGACAAAGCTACAGCCCGAACTGCTGAACGGAATTACACCAACTTTTGCAAAAAGGTAGCCCTTGGTTCAGAAAGAGCCCTTTTTGTTGAATGGTGTCAATCCGTTCAGTAGTTACTGAGAAATTCAAAAAGTAAGAGTCAAAAAATCAATTTCCCATAGGGAACTTTGTGCAAGGCTACAGCGGAAACTACTGAACGGATTTACCCCACATTTGGCATAAAGGTACTGCTTGGCTCAGAAAGCGACTTTTTCAAAAATGGTGTAAATCCGTTCAGTAGTTTTTTAAATATTAAAGGAAAAATAACTTTATATATCTGGGCGGAGGCTAACCACACATGTCATCGTGAGATCTGATTGGCTGTCAGCACTTCATCAAAGAAGTGTTGGCAGCCATCTTGGGACCAATATACATGATAGCACCCCAATGAAATGCATTGTAGTGAATAGAAGATTTTGAGGGTCACCAAAAGGAGAACTATAAAGGGTGATAACAGACTTTAGTTACATTAGAATTCATTTGTTGATGGTACCATACTAATTTTAGGAATTGTGGTGTGTTCTAGGGTGATTTTACCCTGTGAAAAACCTTCTGCTGGGATTTCATGAATCATGTTTGAGAGAAAACAATTTTCTCATGCTTGTCCCACAGAGGTTTGGAAGGTGCTCCAGAAGCTAAAATGAGAGCATATTTTCTGTAAATTCACATTATCTTTCTCAGTCATGTGAGAATGAAGTCTGACATTCTCAGTAAAACATGTAAATCCAACAAGGGCAGAGACTGTCAGTTGATTCCTTTGTGTTCTACTGCAGCTTCCCAGAGTGTTCTTAAGAACAACTAGAGCGCTAACAACCTTACCTATGACAAAAGTATGGCACACCTGAAGCCATCTTGATTGGAATAAACTGGTAACACTTAAAACATTTAATTTAAAAAGAAACAAAATGATGGGGTTCATTTTGTCTTAGAAATTATGGTTAGTGCTGTAGAAAGAAAAATTAGGACATGTTTTAAGTGAGATCGCAAATATCTTCCTGTTATATTTCAACAGGAGCAGCCTGCCAGTTGATTCCTTTGTGTTCTACTGCAGCTTCCCAGAGTGTTCTAAAGAACAACTAGAGCGCTAACAGCCTTACCTATGACAAAAGTATGGCACACCTGAAGCCATCTTGATTGGAATAAACTGGTAACACTTAAAACATTTAATTTAAAAAGGAACAAAATGATGGGGTTCATTTTGTCATAGAAATTATGGTTAGTGCTGTAGAAAGAAAAATTAGGACATGTTTTAAGTGAGATCTCAAATATCTTCCTGTTATATTTCAACAGGAGCAGCCTGCCAGTTGATTCCTTTGTGTTCTACTGCAGCTTCCCAGAGTGTTCTAAAGAACAACTAGAGCGCTAACAGTCTTACTTATGAAAAAAGTATGGCACACCTGAAGCCATCTTGATTGGAATAAACTGGTAACACTTAAAACATTTAATTTAAAAAGGAACAAAATGAGGGGTTCATTTTGCCATAGAAATTATGGTTAGTTCTGCAGAAAGAAAAATTAGGGCATGTTTTAAGTGAGATCTCAAATCCTCTTTTATTTCATTAGAAAATTCTGACATGCAGACTGAAACAATCACTTTCAATACCAGCAGTAGACTTCCAGTTAACTCCCTGGTGAGCAGTAGCTTTACTACAGTGATCTAATGAGCAACTAGAGTGCTAACATTCTGAATTTATGGCAAATGTGTGACACATCTGAATGCCTTCTTGATGGAAACAAAGTAAAAAACTGAAAGCATTTCCTACTGAGGAGACTGCAGTAAATGAGGAAATTAGGAAACTTCATAACAAATAAGTATCCCAAGATGGCCACCAGAGAAAAAAGAGCCCAAATGTAGCACAAATATCACCCACATGTAGCCCACATATAGCCCAATGACAGAAGTGTGGAAAACACTTTTTATTTTTAGTTTTTTTGCAGTTTTATATAGTGCAGACTGGTCCGGTATTGGAGCGTTGCATCTTACTTGGACCCCTTATTGCGTATTTTGCAAGAAGTACATGAGATTCATCTTGCGAAACATTGAACTTTACTATTCTGTTAACCTGAAGTTGCTCTGAACCGGGCTTTGTAACACCCGTTTTTACCTACTCGTTTTAATTAATTCTCACTGTATTGTATTAAGAAAGAGGATTTACTGTTTTTATGTACACTTTTATGATCTATGTTTCTAAATCAGATCGAATAAAGTTTAATGAATGTAATTGAAGTCTCCCAAGATGGCCACCAGAGAAAAATGAGCCCAAATGTAGCACAAATATCCCCCAGATGTAGCCCACGTATATCCCAATGACAGAAGTGTGGAAAACACTTTTTACCCTTTGTTTTTTTGCAGTTTTACATAGTGCAGGCTGGTCAGATATTGGAGTGCTTTACATGAGCATTGGTTACATCATACAAGGACAAACTCATTTTGGTTGTAGGCATGGGGAGATTAAGTGATTTGACCAGAATCACAGAATGACGAGCTGAAGCAGAAACTCCAACTTGGTAACACCACATTTTCTCCCCTAAGCGTAACATTTAATCAAGTGGTCAACTGGATAAAAAACATAGAGATAACAAATAATTCAAAAGTACTTTGTCGCTATTTGAGAACTGCTTGGCTCAGAAAGGCGACCTTTTTAAAAATAGTGTAAATCCGTTCGGTAGTTGCTGAGAAATTGTAAAAAAACAAATATCGATATCTAGAGGCGCGGTGGATCCGCGAACCCTCCCGACCATGAGCTTCATTTTAATTGGCTGCCAACACTCCAAACCAGGAAGTGTTGGCAGCCATCTTATGACTCGGTAGAACCGAGTCACAAGAAAACAGGGAAACAAAGGTGAAAAAGAAGAAAAGGGGGCAGGGTAGAAACACCCTGACCCCCTAGGCCTGCTCAGGGGGTCCCACAAGGACCCCCTGGGCCAAAAAAAGCATTTTGTTAAAATAAATTGGCGAAATTCGCGCTGGGGTCGGGAATCCCGCCGAAATGTAAAAAAAAATGAAGCGCGGGATACCGCGCTTCATTTAATTGAGACCCCCGGGTGGGCCAGGTCCCTGGGGCATTGCCAACAAATATATGCAGGACCCGCTGGGGCCCCACAGCCCCGGGGACTGCCACCTCCCGGGGCTTGTTTTTTAATGTTGGGGGGCCTCCAAGGCCCCCAAGCCCCGGGGACCGCCACCGCCAGGGCTTTTATCAAATAGGGACCCTCAGGATTCAAGGGGAATTAATCCTCCAACTTACCCTGAGCACTACTGATGCAGTCCAGCCATCGCCCTGTCACTACCCATGCACTCCTCCAATCAACCAGCGAGCACCATGTACTTATCCAATCACTCCGCCAAAACACAAGCACTTATAAATTCACCATCCACTCTCCTTGCAGTACTCTAATCATCCAGTCAGTACCCATGTACTCATCCAATGACCCAGGCACTAACTCATGGCAAATACAGAGGAGGTCATGCTAATCACAGGGGTACCCCAACGCATAGTGTTCCCTAGTGTATGTAGGTGTTTTCACTGTATTCTAAGTGTCTTTTACCACCAGAGACAGAGTCAGTTACCACCAGTACCCATCAGCAAAAAGTTGGGGGCACAGGAGTACTTTCTACTCCTCTGTTGGTTCTTTCTGCACATCTCTTCCTTCTTCTTGCACTTTTCTTCGTCTTTCTGGACTTCTGTTGCCTCTTTCTGCATTTGTCTTCCTTCTTTCTGCGCTTTTCTTCTTCTTTCTTCACATTTGTAGGCATAGTTAGAAATTGGCATTTAAAAACCTTAGAAATTCACTGAAAAAACCATAGGTTTTAGGGAAAGTTATAGTTAGTTGGACATTTCACTCATACAAAACCAGAGAAATTCCCCGTTATAGTTAGTTCAGCTAACTATAACTCGCGCCCCGCAATGCACTGCTGATGACGTCACATATGACATCACTCATGACATGGTCAGTGACATCACTGATGACATCACTGATGACATCATCCATGTGATAATTTGATGCATCTTCTCACACCCTAATGTAACCTTTGATACACCAACTCTAAATAACAGACTGCCATTCTCAAAACCATAGACACTCCAGCAGCAATAACTACATACCCACTCACTGATTCTTAGGTCTAAACACATATCCACTCACTCACCCGTACAGTCACTCACACTTACAATCACTCAGTACAGGACTATCATATGCACTCATACGCCTATATAGACACTCACACACCACCACTCATCCATAGAGGTACTCACACACCTAGTCAGTCATGCAAATAATTAATCACACTCCCATTTACTCACCTATACAGTTATACACACACCAGCTCACTTACTCATACAAATACTAGGACATTCTTACGCTCTTATACAATCACTGATACAAGCACACACTCATCCATACAGTCACTCTCATAATCACACACTCACTTATAGCTATTTATATATTCCAACACACATATATACTGCCTTTCACATATGTAGTTACTCACACATGTATCACTGAGATATACATTCACTCACTAACACACCCATACACACACTCACACACCCATACAGTCCATCACAGATGCACTCTTGAAACCATGCACCCAGTGAATCACCCACTCACACATCTATGCACAGAGTCACACACACCCCACCCATACAAACACTCAGGCATCCATACAGATACTCAGACAACCAATCAATAACCCATATAGACACTCATGTAGCTATTCACAAACCCATGCAGCTGCTTACACACCAACAGACAGACGGATACAGACATTCACACAGTTTAGTCACTAACCCGTGCATTCAGTAAGATACATTTAATCACTCACTTATAGAGTCAGTCACACACCTACTAAATCATCCATTCAGACACTTTTACACCCACTCATTCTTCAATACGCCTTTCCCTATATATATTAAACATATTTAAACTTTACAGAAACACAAAGTCACTAGATGATGTCATCAGTGATGTCATCAGTGATGTCATTTGAGATGTCATCAGTGATGTCATCAGTGATGTCACTGACCATGTCATGAGTGATGTCATATGTGACGTCATCAGCAGTGCATTGCGGGCGCGAGTTATAGTTAGCTGAACTAACTATAACGGGGAATTTCTCTGGTTTTGTACGAGTGAAATGTCCAACTAACTATAACTTTCCCTAAAACCTATGGTTTTTTCAGTGAATTTCTAAGGTTTTTTAAATGCTAATTTCTAACTATAACGTGCCTGAAACCTATAGTTTTTTCAGTGAATATATATATATATATGTGTTTGTATTTATGTATATGTCATTCTACAATAAATCACGCATTTCATTTGCATTTAAACATGTTCAAAATTGCATTTCTAATGGGCTAAAATATGTTGGTTTCAAAATATGTGGTCACATCTCTCCCATGTATGACTGCCTCTACATGCCTAAGGTTGGTAAGCCTGTAGGGCAAACAGTCACATATTTGCATAGAGGTCCTGTGTCACGAGCCATACCTGCAGTAAGTTTTGTGTCAGCTTAACACAAAGTGGCCCTGAAGAAGCGAAATGTAAGGCTGCAAAACACTTGTTGGCTGTAAATATTGTTTATAGGAATAAGTCAACAGTAAATCAGCTGTAAATATTGTGTCGTGGAATTAGTCCACTGTTATTCAGTTGTTGAAACACTTAGTATTGATATGCAAATCTAACTCCTGAATAATACAATTGTGTTATTTCTTATAACGATGTGTTTAGAATAAGTTTGAATAAGAACTCAATTGGATGTTTATGTGTTAATCTGTTATACTACTGGTACAAATTAGCTCCCTACGAAACCTCTAGTTAGTATGATTTAACTATCACCTTGTCATTAATTATTATGCTGTAGTGTATCTCTTAAGTTTTGTATCAACATTGTTGATCTGTTTTTTCCAAAAAGGCTGAAGTAGAAGAAACACTGAAGAGGATTCAGGCTCATAAAGGTGTTATTGGAACTATAGTAGTAAATGCTGATGGTAAATACATTTTTTATTTGAATTAAATGCAAAATAGAATTGTGATGTAGCATATTTAAGATTAATCCCATAAACGCTCAAGGCTTTTACAACACACTTCTTGCCCTTTTTGATGTTTTTACTTGTTTACATTCACACCACAGTAAATTTCTGTTGTAAAAGATACAAAGATTAAATCTGCATTCTTTTACTACTGTGAAGAGGCAATCTTAACTGGGCCGTAGGGTATTTTTTAATGTTGTGATGTAACGATAGTCTTATGAAAGAAAAAGCTTGAAAATGTATGTAAATTGCCCCAGCCAATCTACACTTCAGAGAGCATTGTATTTCTGAAATGTTATGTTAAAAAAATAATATAGTTTGCATTCCTATATTATCACTTACAATTAATTCATTTTATGACTGTCAATGCCTTTGCTTAATCCATAATAATTTGCAGGTAAAGACTGTTCAGACTTAGAATGCTACACACTTATAAGGTGCAAATAGTGTCCTAAAACCGAAAATGGTCACTTGTCTATGGTTCCCATATTTCCATAACCATAATCCCATACAATTGAAAGACTATTAAAAATAAATGCTGTGCAAAATGTCTGTACCTTTATGACATAACTATGTTCGTAAGCTTCTAGGTTATACAGTTTTTATAGCTTGTTTGCAAATCATGTATTAACAAGAACCTCTAACCAAGCCACAGGGTCATTGTAGTTGGGAGTGTGCCTACATTCTTCATTTCACAATCTGGAGGAGTATAATTTCATTTTTTGGAAGGGTGAGTGATGACTCTTTATGAAATCTCTTGCGTAGATTCTGTAAGTGAAAGTCCGTAAATGCCCAGATGTATCCTTCCTGTTATTTTTTTACAGATGTTTCAGTACATTCTTCCCTTTTTGGCTGTGTTGATGGTGTCCCTAATCCTAAAGGTCTAGGGTCAGACACCACAAATGCAGCCAGAAAGGAAGAATGTACCAACTGCTCATCTACAGATACCTAGGGATGCTATAGGCTTACCCCCTAAGAAGGGCGACCCTAAACTGTTCTCCCTGCCTATAGTTTTTAAGAGTTGCCCTCCATCCATCCCTATGTCAAGGTGCCATTTTTGAATAGTCGTAATTTCTATCAATACCTAGCAAGAAATCTTTTAAGACCATTCTCTTTTAACAGAACACTGTTTGAGGGATGAGTTCACGCATGAGATCTCTAATAAGATGGCCTAAGTCTTATGACAAATGTAGTAATTTTGTTCATACTCTGGGAGATACAGGCCATTAAAAATAGCATGCCCAAAGATAGAATACTGATTTTCTGTTAGTCACTGTTCATGTGATAAGTTTATTTAACAGTATACATCAATGTAATCACTGTAAGAAATATCTCTTTAATCCATCATCTGCATATTTGTTGATTCACCAATAAAATCAAATAACACATCAACTTCGTTTTATTGTGGGAAAGAGGCAAGTGAGTGCACAATTTGCCAAATATAATTAAGGTATCACATTCTTTGATTTGCGAGCCCAAATGGAAAAATTATTTGTATTTACAGACTGCCAGAAGTCAAATGGTAGGACAGTTCAAAGGATGTGGATATTGTTCACATAAGAAAACCACAATTTGGACAGGCCATTTCTCGCCTTGTGCAGTATTCACTAAAATGTTTTTTCTCCTGAATGCTGCATCTGTTACAACTTTACATAGAAGAGCAATAGATGCTTACCAGTTATCTTGGATCTAAGTCGTTGGAGCTCAATGCTCCCACATCTTTGGTGGAGGCTTAATTTCTTTTCACAGCAATATCATGCAGGAGTATATATCGTAGCAACATCTTGTGTACATATGGTTTGTGATTTAAGTTCTAATTGAATATCTTGTTATATTATTTAAACCATGCTTAAACGTGGCAGCTCATCAAAACTATTCAATCACACAGTCACACAGTTTACCATCAAAAAGTAAATTTACCAAATTTACAGGCCAACAAGTCTGAGTGGAGAGCTAAGAGCATTTTGGAGGCATTTCGGCATGCTTAGAAAGGCCCAGTTTGGCCAATGTAAACTATAATGGGACATTCCTACTACTCTATATACATAATGCCTTAGTGTTCTTGCAGTATAAATAATTTTCAGACAAACATTTTTGAAGATTTTAGGCGCTGCATATTTATATCAAAACTGGACCCGTCATATTGTATGTTGTAAAAGAGCTGATGCTAAGGAATCTATCACAATGTTTTCTATTTATACAAGAGTAACCTTGGTTTTCTAAAGGTGAATGGCAGAATAATAGGTTAACAAACCAGGAAACGCTGGCCTCCTTCCTTTAAAGGCTTTCTGAAGTGTTTCCAGTAGAGATTAATTCCTCTCAAGAAATGCTGATTAGCAGATTTTGAGTTCTTACAATTTCTGCTCTGATAAATTAAAAGAGTCTCCTTTCAAACAAGAGACTGTTTAGGGAGAATGGAAATCTTCAACACATTCACAATGCGAAAGACAGAAAGAAACTCAGTGTTTTAGTAACCTCTGTCTTTGTAACCTTCATATGATTGACAAGTGCCAGATCCTTTAAGTTACTGGTGCCCTCAATGCCTCCTTTCATTTCCCAATTATGAAGAATCCCGATCTACATTTCAAACATTAATATCAGATTTCTGTGTGTTTATCAGGCATGCTGAATGCTGTCCAAATTCTTCTATAGTCTCACTGGCTTGTGGAATAGAATGAATGTGGTGTGGCATAAAGATGATTACATCCTCAACAACTAGCTCAACTTCACTTTCAATCCAAAACAGTATCAAAAAGAAAATTACATTATCTCCCCACAGCTTTTGGGCCAGTGGCTGAATATATATGTCGACAACCCATGGGATAATAGGCATCCCGGCAGTGTGCCCCTAGAGATGGAAACTTCAGAGGAGATACTTCTATAAATGCAAATATTTCCACATGGAGTACAATAGAATGCACAACTTGCTGAAACCATTTTCTCTCCCACGCCTGATCACTTCAGCCCTCATTACGATGGCGGTCAGTTGGACCGCCGACTGCCATCGTATCGGGCAGGTGACCGTCCGATAATGAGTCGGCAGTTCCACCCGCCTTATTATGATTAGTCGGAAAGTGCTTTTTTCTACTGCGGCTTGTGCTGTGGTACAGGATGTGTGTGGGGGCAATATATGTGCAGCCCCAGGCCACTTAAGAGTAGCCCACGGGGGACCTGGTTGGGGCCCCTAAAGACCCTTTCTGTCTGCCTTTTCATGGCAGTGGGACCGCCATTAAAAGGCAGTCGGAAAGGGACATCCTAATACCTATAGCGGTGCCTGCACAGGCACCGCCTCCAGTGTAGGGATAAGTGTTCAACCGCAACCTCAACGGGATCTTGGATCCTGTCGGAGGTGGCGGTCCTACCCGTCTGACCTCTGCGGTCCGACTGGCTGCATCGAAATGCGGCGGTCAGACCAATGCCCTGGATGTCGGGCGGACCCCCACCGATGGCCTATCGGTGGCAGTCCACAAGCCGCCGCAATTAGGGCCTTCATGTAGTGCAAAGAAATCCATTCAATGCAAAGCTTTGGTGGCATCTAACTAGGGGTGTGCAACATTTCACATAATTACTGAAAATGTTGGAAATATTATGCAAAATTACACAAAATGGAAATCCAGCCTTAAGCTCTATATTTTAAAGCTAAATACATCGTTTGGTTCTATGAAATTAAAAGATCCCTTTTGTTGTCTTCTTTCTTGCCTCCAAACATCTGCAAAACTAAGTTCTTCTATGATCTCTTGGAGTATTAGGTCTATTGTATGGAGTAGAAAAGGAGCAATCAAGAGTTTCATTCAAAATTATATTAAAGTCCGCACTAAAATACCAAGGTACAGAAAATGTCTCAGTTTGATGTAAAATCTATGAAAGGATTTTAGATCATCCTGAGCAATGCTTCATCTCCCATATTGACCCATTATCAAACAACCTCGGTGCACAAAGCCACTGTCATTTGGATGGCCACTCCCTTACCATTGCAGAGTTTGGTGGAACAAATAAACTACTTGATTTATCTGCCAGATATAGATTTCTGACTCCTGAGGGAAGATTATATCTAGACTTTCAAATTGCAAGTATTCCAGTTGTAAAGACCTTTTTGACCTTACCTGCAACCCATAAACATTCACAGAAAGAAGTTCAGTCTCGGATTTCATCACTCAAAATCATAAGGGTGTACAAAAATCAACCATAACCACAGTGACTAAGGGACAATATTCCATCTTTCGCTAAAACTGACCAAAGCCAAGTCCAAAATGATAGCAGTTAAGACAGATGGATCAGTATTGGTAAATGAGTGTAGTTGTAGAGCTAGTGCATAAAACGTTTGCATTCACATTGTCCATGCAGCTGATGCTCTGTGCAAGCAACTGGTGGCAGAAGTGCAGAGTCTAGCAGAGCTCCACCGCTTCCTCCTCCATGTGTCCTGCATTCAGATCAATCTCCCTACAGCTCCAGGTTCCTGTGAAGCTGCGCTCCCTATGGTTAAAATCAGACGATGACAATTCTTTGTGGGACCCTGCATCTTTAGCTGAAGACTTACCACCCACTCCATCCAATAAGGAAAGATATTGGCTCAGTGGCCATTATGGAGGAGAATAATGTCCGTCTCCCTCAAGCTCTCAAGAAGTATCTACACTAAAAATATCCACCTATAAAACACCTCTCCCTGAAGCTCTCAAGAAGTATAGACACCAAAATATCTATCTGTGTCTAAACCACTAGGATCGAATGGCTAATGAGAGGCAAGTCAACACTTTTGAAACAGGCCAAAAGTAGAAAATCCACATAGAAGAGTAGAGAGAAAAGAAGCTTCCGAGCGGTGTCTCAGTCAACTGTCATGTTAACCCTTCAGTTACCCCTCCAAGATCCTTTTATACAGATCCTAGCTGGTGCCAGCATTTATGAAGGTTGGAGTAGTGGCAGCATCAAGCCAAAATGCTTACTAGCCTTTACATATAAACTAAGGGCCTGATTTAGATCTTGGCGACGTGTTACTACGTCACAATGGTGATGCATATCCCGTCTGCCGAAATATAAATCCAATTATATCCTATGGAATTAATAGTTCGGCGGACGAGATATCTGTCACCGTTGTGACGGAATAACCCGTCCGCCAATATCTAAATAAGGCCCTAAGTCAGTGGTCTCTCTTCAATGGTGTCTCTTTGTGTTTATATTTTTTACAAATGGGATTTTTTTGCACACATTATCGCTAACACATTTAACATTGAAAGGAGTGTAGACTGAAAACTGATATTGATCTTTCCTGGTGCGCTTGTTGTTAGGATTGCCCTTAAATGATCATAAACATCTTTTTGTAGGAAATCTGAATGTTAGATGGAGTCTTGCTGCTACACACACGCACACACACACAGAATTGGGGACACACCCATTCCTAATTACTACTTCCTCTCTGTATTTCATCTTTGCCTTCATGGTGTGCATGGATGGAATACACAAGGATTGAGGAATGTGTCTGTCTGGTGATATTTAGATTGTAGCCCCTATTTTGCATTCTGGGAGCAAGCCAAAGTCTGCTGTACTCTGCATTCTCTAAGAGGAGGGAAAACTGACTTTACAAACCCTGAAGTTGCAGTTTTGCCCAGCTGCCAAGGACTGTGCTTAGAAGCTAGAGGGCCATCACAGCTTTCCATTGACGCAGACTGCTGTGGTACTTAATGAATGTCCTTCGTGTAGTCCAGTTCTTCAAGGCCAACCCTAAACCTGGTTCCATGCTGAACCTTTCCTGGCTTGTTCTACTGTTGCTGCAGATCTTCCCTGTGTAGAAGCCTCCAGTCTGCACCCACAAACTAGTGATATATATATATATATATATATATATATTATCTACAATGTCACCTCTAACCCTCATTTATATCCAGGAGCAGTGGATCTGACTGGTGACTATGCCAGATTAGCACAGCCTTTTCCTGTGCTTACAGTTGGCTTTAATGTTGAAATAAAGCACGTTTTAGAATCTGCTGGTCTATTCCTGGCTCAAATAAGAGCAATGGTAACGTTTGACTGCTTCAAATTATTCTACGGTATGGCTGTTGCTATTGGATGTCAGGAATGATTTGTTTCGTTGGCCAAACTACAACGTTCTTCATGCCAACTTTAGATGGGTTGTAACTCTGATGTGCAGGGATTCTTCGAAAATACTGAGTCAATCTCTGCAATTTGTGTCCCTTCATCTAAGGATGTCCATTTTGTCTTTTGTGATCAATAGTTAACACCATTTTTCAGGCCTTCAAATACCTTGCTGGAAATCTGCTAACACTATTTTGCCCTGAGCCTTAGTTTGGAGGATTTCTAAGTGTATTATGGCGCTAACAATAGTTTTGTAGTGGGATTTTGTAACCAGGTTAGTTTGGGGTCTGTTGTTGAGTTTAGCATTCAGGAGGGTATGAACTAATATGTGTTTTTTGGCTGAGTAGTAAATAGCGTTACTTTTAAAGGAGCACTTCTGAGTTTCACACGTTTCTTTTAGAACCTGTATCTCCATCAATGAGGCTGATGTATGAGCCGCTTAATGCTACACTCCTTTCACTACTCAGAAAGCACCAGAGCATATTAGGATACTGATTGACACATTTTACATTGCTTTTTTGCCTTTCTAGATCGTGACATGCAGATACTCACTTAAAGATATAAACTGTCTCTGAGGTCAGAATTGCATTGGGTGTTAAAATATCTTAAGATATACATGATTCCTTTTAAATTAATAAACGATTCTTCTCTATTTCTACTGTAAACTCTTAATGGAAAGCAAGAATCAGAGGTTGCCAGTAAACTAGTTGATTCCAATGATGAAGTGCTATAAAAATGAACAAAAGGATTTGCCTTATTCATGGACGGTTTCCTTTCTAGTGTTTGCATTCAAGTGTAAACGAGGTTGTAAATAGTAATTTCTATGACGGTATGATTCATACCTGCACAACTATTTACTTTTGTCTTATCAGTATCTCTGCTTATTTGAAGATTAACCTATTTTTATTAGTACTACTGAATGTGATAATCTAATGGCAGGGCTATTTCGCATAATCTCAAGCAACAGTATGCTTACTTACTAGGGATTGCTTTGTTTTTCTTCTGTTGAAATGAGTCATGTTGTAGCCTGCATGTCTGCATAACCCATGCTTTAAGTGTTTTTATGCAGTCAGTGCTCGACAGCTACAGAAATGGTAGCACTTTTTAAAAATGTGTGCCCCCCTGCATTTTTCATAGTTTTTTCTTGATATTTTGGTGCACTCAGCAGTACTGGGATTGCTATATAGTCCTCCCAATTGTATTGCTATGTTCAGTTGTGTCGATGTTTGCACAATTGCAAGCAGTTTGTTCTCTATAACTACATATTTCCTGCTGTAAGTGTTGTCTTTTTTTGGCTTTTAATTTTTCAATGAACATGAGTGCTGGATCTGTTAACTTGCCTGTGTCATTGGTTAGCTGCAACAAAGTGTATTCACCATACTCTCCAATTCAGTCCTCAGCCCATCTACGGCTCATGCTAGCATCACCCAACATTCTGAAATACATTCTCCAGCACCATTAGTCATTAAACTTGCATTTGCTTCTTCATTGCCAAAAAGGCAGCCTGCTCTCTATCCTTAAATTATTTTTGTTATTGAAGTTTCTTGACTGGGGGTGAGTAGTTGAAAAGATTCAGCACTCTGTCCATCATATTGTTGTGTTTGCTATGTTTGCCCTAAGTGGCCAAGAGTATGCCCAGACGTGGGTCCCTTGCTCGCTGTGCCACTGGATTGAAGCTAGCCTGGCTTATGAGGGGTGATACCCCAAAACTGGTCCCAGGATGCTTGTTTCCAGTCCAGGGAGGGCCTAGCAGTTCAGGCTGGACTGTTCCCATGAGGGACTGTCGTGTAGTTCCTATATTACCTATACAGGATCTGCGCGTTTGGATAACATAAACTGTGGGTTTGGTGGCGGACCGATTCCGTGCACCCCCACCGGATACGTTAGCCTGTCTGTATTAGCTAGCTCACAGTGCCACTAGAGTCTCCTCTTATCGGGGAGAGAATAGTTCTTGGCAACCTCAGAACATGACAACCCTGATCCCTCAGAATCGTGGAAACAAGATACTACCTTTCGCTCAGTCACTCGTGCTCACTTAGTTTGTCTCAGAGAGATACACAGAATAAACAGGCTTGTCGTTTTCAATAAGAATTATTGAACAGTTGTTATTCTAGTGTAGAATATATGAGCTGCAACAACCATTATACAGTAGCAGAGATATATGATTAGCAGTACTACGAAAGTAAAGGGATGGTATAGTTCTACAATCTTGCAGAAATCATGAATATATAGAAGTACATAAAACACATGATAAAAAGTGCGTACTCCTACGATGTCTCCCTAACTAGATGTACCTAAATGCACCTAGCATCTGTGTAGGTGTTATGCCAAGAATCCCTCTAGGATCTAGTCCACCCCATTACCTGAGAGTTTAGAGAATGTGGGACCCCGTCCTGGTCTCGTTGGACACCCCGCGAGGGATGTTAGACCACTGCTGGCTGGAGCGTCTGCATGCAGGAACCTCAGCGTCTCTGGTCAGTGTGTCAGCCGGGAAGTCACGGTCTCCTCTATCTTCCTAAGCAAGATGTGTTGTGTATATATACCCATAGGTCTCCCCAGGGGTCCTACTTTGCTGTGTTACTGTGTCGGCCTAAAGGATGAGGTTGGGCCTGAACTTTATACAGAGATATTATACAGGAGATGGTAATCCTACTGTTAATCCTGCTGTGCTTCCAAGAAGCCTCATGCATAATGTATGAGAATCGAACCAGGGAAAAACCCGCGTTCTGAATGCAGTGTCATATCTAGGTAAAATGTCAGTGCCTTAGAACCGTTATGTATGCAATGTAGGGAAGGATGTAGGTGAAAGGTTGCGATGTTACCTGCGCTTATATAGGGTACCTATATGGAATATAACTCCCACTCCCCTTCCGAATGGACGACACATGTAACCTATTACTGTACTACTAACATTACTAGATAGTGGTACGCACGAAGTTTTATAAAACATCTCTTTAGCTAAAATGTTAAAAAAATTCTAAAAACTTAAAAAATATTAAAAGGAAATGTTTCTAGCTCTAAAAGTGTCCGTGATTTATAGTTCGGACTACTACAAGCATTAAAAAAGCCATGTATGCCCAAAAATTAAAGGAAAGTCAAATTAGTTTGAAAGTTCCAAATTTGAGCTTGTTTAGAAAAGGGCACATTTTTCCCAGCACACGACGAGCCAAATGAGTTCAAATGTTTGTGTCCTGGCTGGTAGACGCAACATTTTCGTTGCTTGCTTCCGCAGTAGACGGCCCCTGTAGCACCTCGCAGAGCACATCAACTGAGCACAGATGTTCCACGCTGTCCGCAGCCGGTGCTGGGGCAGCCTGTGCGCCGTCCAAAGCCTGGGTGTCAGAGGAGGAGCCGGTGTTCAGACCAACAGGTGCAGTTACTACCCGTGGTGGCTCAAGGAATGCCGCCATCAACATTGAAATACGCTGAGGACACTGCAGAACATGGGCTGTTATCGGGTCCAGTAAAGCATTCACGTCCGGTGGCGCACATGATGGTAGTGTCAAACAAAGGTCTAACACGCATTCTTCTCCGCAAAACAGGCATCGGAGGCCAGGTATGATGCAGTCTATCCAGACCGGTCGAAATGACAAGAACCAAGATTCACTTAGTTCTCTTAGCCGAGGCGTGCCTAGAAGTTGTACTGTGCGGTCATGGTATTTACGCTCCAGGAGTGTTCTTTCCATCGCCTTGGTGACTGGGACGTCCATTGCGTAGCAAATAGAAAACAATCAGGATACCTGCTATTAGAAACAGGATCAGCGGAAGTCCTCCAAAGATGCTTCCGAATACGGAGTGTATGAAGTTTGGTATAACTCCAAGTACCGTCTGAAAGGTGCTCAGAAGTCCAGAACCTATGGTCTTAAATAGGTGGACTATGCCTGTCGTATAAGACATGTTAAAGATACGATTTACCATTTCTGTGAAATGGAAAGGGCAGTTTGTATGAATGAGCGCCTGTATCTCTGCCGAAGACCTTGCGATCTGGAGATCAAAAGTCTCTTGAGCGGAGGTTAAGGGCACAGACTTCTGTAGAAGCATGGCTTTCATTCTGCTTAGAGTATCAAACCGTATTAAGGAAACATTCAGTGAAGGCCATAACGGCGCCTCCTTGACTGTATGTGTCAGTGGAAACAATACTTGCATACAACAAGTAACCCTGGAGCTCTCGGTACCAGATATGCGATGCCCGGGAGAATGCCACAGCAGCCTTGACTGTTCAGCATCAAGTAACTCCCATTTGAAATTAGCCTGAATGCTGGAGTAATCACTGCAGCTGGGGCACCCTTCAAATGACAGGACAGGTTTGCTACAGAACCATTACAAGCTCCGTGCAACATTATATCCTGGCATATGAGTGATCCACTTAAAGCATTCTCGCATTTTGTACCGCTCAGAAACACTTCTTGATCCCCACTCCGGCATCGAAATCTGTATTGTAATTCCCAAGATTCCTTAATGTATTCCTTACCCATTTCTTCATATCTGCCTGCCTGCTTTTGTTCAAGGCAATATTGAAACTGAAAAGTAGTGACCGGTAGAGCTATGTGGCCATGGATTAGCCATTCTGTAGACGGTGATTCTGCCACTGTGAATGGTAATCTATCCAGTTTTTCGATACACAGCATTGTATATTTTACTCCCCTTTGTGCCATTTCTATCTGTTTATCTGTTAGATTGTATTCAGAAAACAGAGACGTGCTGTTGATAAAACGCCAAGGCACGTAGCCTGCACGCAAAGATTGCAGCGTCCAGCTTAACAACATAATAGAACTTAACTGTGATTGCCCGTGTTGTAATATGGCCAAATCTTGTTCCAGTATGTCTATAGCAGAAGATACAATGTTGCCTAAGGAATATATCCTGGAGGTCAATGTAGTTAACCCATTGTCTACCACTGCTAGAGATTTTTCTAGATTTATATGGTCTATTTCCCGTAGTCTCTCTGCGGCCTCTTGTTGGGATATTTTCCAAATTTCATTGTAGACAGCATAATAGAAACGTTTCTGACGTGGCTTCCTGGGACCCATTAGAAAATCCCTAAGATCCACATCCTGTGACAGCAAGGATAAGTGTTGTTTCACCTGTGTGAGTGTTGAGGTTTTTAGCCAATCAAGGCACAACTTCCCAACATTGTAGGATGTCACTACCCCTGGATGTTGTCTCTGTACATAACGTGGATCTGGCCTATGGATACTAAACCCTTCGGTTTTACCCATGAATCTTGCCTGACAACTATTAGTGTCTGTGGGCCAAATCAACCATTTTTTCCAATCGGGGTCTGATCTGTTGTATTGAATGAGGTCATCAACTGTAATTTCTTTCTGTAATGTTATGTTACCCTCGGTGTGTGATGGAGTCGGCACCCAAGGTGTGTTCAAGTCTTTGCTCTTAGCTAGTCCAAGGCAAGACGTCTGTTGCACTGTCTTGTTAAAAAACATGATTTGTTGAGGGATGAGGCATGCTCTAAACAAAGCTTCTGTCCCCTGTACCTGCCATTCCCTAGTACCCCAGACTGATTTTAGGTCTATGGTGTCTTTCCACAAGTCGAAACCTTGTTCGGACAACTGGGCAATAAAGGAAGCAGAGTAAATCTGTTTGGTGTTTGTCAACATATTTTCCTGTGCTGATGTTGGTGCAACCTTATAATAGTATGAGGCTGGGTCAGACATATTAAACCCTGAAAAATATGGAAATTTCTGTGTAAATGTTTTTGAACTACCTTTCGGCGGAGTTGGACAATGTTCCCACTGGTGGTATGTGAACACATTTCTAGGATTTGCAGATTTATGTAAAAAATGATGACCATAGTGTTGATAACAATACATACTCTCGAAATCTGATGTGCTTTCCAATGTTTCACTATGAGAAAACGCAGCAGATTTTTCCAAATCAGATAACATGTTATTAACAGTTTCAAAATCCCAATCATCGGAAAATGTACTTGAGGTAATGATATCACTCAATGATATTTTAAATAAATGAGGAATTCTTAAAATTTCAGTCGGACCAAATATATTGAAATCAACCTTGTCCCACACTATACCATCAGGTATAGGAACTGCTGTAATGTTCACTGATGACAAGTCTCTTTGTTCTCGATGAGATGATTGGTGTGGTTTTAAAAGTAAGTTCACCTTTTGGGCTGCAGAGTTTTGTCGAATGTATTTCCCATTAATAAGCATACTAAAAACTATTACCAAGCCTACCCAGAAAAGAAAGAAAAGTATCCCGGTGATTATCCATAGTTCTACCCAGGGTGACACCAGGTAAGTCTTTTAAGAAAGTGCATAAAGTCTGTAACTTGCTGTTTGCGTGATTTTTTGGCTGGCGTCGTTTCCGGTTCGCTTGGATCCAAAGAAAATGTATCAAAGTTTATTAAGTAGCCAGAAGCAGTTCGATCAACTGTTGGTATTGCATCAGGATTTGTAGAAATCGCGGTTTGCTCTTGTTGAGGCATGTTGACGTAGACATCTGTATTTGGTCGAATAGCGAGTTGTTTTTGATTTTGAGTTTGATTTTGAATTTGAACTTCAGGTTCAAGAGGAACGAGTTCCATAGCATTGTTGCTTAGTCCTTCATTCCGTGTTGGAGGCTCTTCGAACGTGATGAGTCTTTCTGTTTGAACTTCTTGGATTGTAGCGAGAGGAGGGCGCCTGCTACTTTGGAGTCCACGTGGCCTACTGCTTAGTATCGGCCACATAGTGTGGTTTGATTAGGTCAATTGAGACAAATCTTTTCTCCTTTTTTCTGGCAAGAGGCGGTAGAAGTACAATTCTTGTTCCTTCAATTGCTAGGACCGGTACAGGTTTTCTGTATGATGGCCCAAATTCTTTCTTGTCTGCTGTCTTTTCTCTGACCAGATTCCCGACTTTTGGGATCAAGATAGGCCTTGCCGTGACTGATTTGACTTCCCCAGTGGCGGTCTGCTTTAGGTGGACATTACTTTGTTGTGTCCTGGATTAATTTAGATCCTGTAAAACAGCCAAACAATCATGGATGTCAAAAGGCTTTTCATCCGCCACTGTGCCTTCACAATGAAGATCAGGTACCCACATTCTTGTCCCAAATAGGACCTCATATGGAGTGACCCCCCCTAGAGAACTTCTTGGCATGTTGTTAAGAGCACGCTGGACTCCATACAGATGTTTTACCCAACTTTCACCCGTGCCTAATACTCTAGCTGTTAAAGATTGCATTGTCTCGTTTTTTTCTCTCCACTACCGAATTTCCCTCTGGATGGTACGGAGATGAGTACTGCAATGCTACACCCAATCCTCGCATGGCCTCATTGTAAGCCCGAGAGCTAAACGCAGGGCCCTGGTCAGAATGTAATGTGCCAATTGCGTATGTCCCTATAAAGACTCGCAAATCTTTGATAACAGTTCGAGAGTCAGCCGAGCGCTGGGGCCACACCCATATGAATCTTGAGCAGGAATCCACTGCAATCATGATATACCTTTAAGCCCCATCTCTTTGTAAGGGGCCGCAGTGGTCCAAATAAACATACGCTAGTGGTTTGTCAGATATTAACAGCGGTGTCTGCGCTGGACGTGTTACGGTGGAACTTTTCATCTGCTGGCAGATGTCGCATTTCAAGACATAGTCTTTAGTCTGCTTTGTTTATCCAGGCCACCAATAGCGTTGTTTCAACAAAGAAACAGTCGCCGTAACTCTTGCATGTGCAGAACCTATCCCTTTGTGTGCTGCTAGAATTAAACCTAACCTACGATCCATGTTTGGAATTACTCTATCCCCCACTCCAGGAATCTGAGCAAATGGAATGTTATTGGCATCTAACTTGTAGGAGTACTTGAGTGGTAACCTTTTTGGTACTGCTCCGCTGTTTTTGCAGGTTGCATTAATAGCTACCATAATCTCACCGTCTATTCTCGTTTTAGAACGAGTGATTGCAGCTACGGAAGCCGTGCGTACAGCCCTCTTTGCGGCTTCATCAGCCAATGAATTTCCTTCAACGTGAACGCCATCACGCTCATGACTCAGTGTATGTATCACGTGAGCCCTCGGTAGTCAGGTTTTTAACTCCACTGCCTGATCCCATAGCATTTTATGCTTAATTGTGCCACCTTTTGCATCTTTGAACCCGTTTGAACCCAGTACTGCAAATATTCATTGTAAGACTGTACACAGTAAAAGTAATCGCACACAATTAGTGTGGGGAATTCTCGATCCATATTTACCAGTGCCAGTAACAGTGCTTTTAACTCTGCCAGCTGTGCCGTGCAGTCTCCTAGAGACTGCATCTTTGTGCAACTTGGATGGAACTTTCCATCCCGCATGCGACCTTTAACGATTGCACATGCTGCGCTGTATTGTTGCTTACTCCCTATGGCCGGTTGAGCAGATCCATCAGTGTAAATGATATATTCATACTGATCTAGAGGCATTATTTCGTTTGGAAGATGATATTCTTGTTTGTATTGCAGGAATGCTTGTGTCTTTAAATTTGGGTCGTACCTGTATTCTACATCTGTTGCAGTAAGAGAATTAGCCCATTGTATCCATCTCGGATGTAAGGCTTTAGCGTTAGGAACGCTCGCCTTTGTCGCAGCCTCTAAGGCTGGAACCGGAGTTACTACTATTACTCGTTTCCCCTGAGCCAGTGCTCTTTCTCTCACTACAGCAGTCTGTGCTGCTGTCAGAATCTTTTCTGTAGATGCGAAGCGCATCTCAGCATTTGTGTACAAATGTGATTTGGATGCAATTGGTACTGTCTCACCTTCATTATATGTTAGATAGGTGTACCCAGATTGACTCGCAACTATACGGATCACCAGTTGCGTACGTTCACGCGTGTCTGTAAGTGTTTGGAAGCTATCATGTCAGCTTGTAAGGAACAAAGTGTATCTGTTTGTTCCTGTGTCCATTGTTTTACTGAAAAATCAGGTTTTATTAAATCGTAGAAAGGTTGCACTCTTTCTGCGTAATCCAAAATGTAAGTTCGACCAAAATTTAGGAATCCCAGAATTGATTTAAATTTTTTTTAATGATTTTGAAGGTTGGAGCAGCGCGCATTTTTCAAAAAAATTGGCTGCCAGGCTTTTTCTTTCACTTGAAAGCTCATATCCTAAAAACAGGACACTGAGGTGGGCAATTTTTGATTTTCTAAAGTTGAATTTGTAGCCCTCAGATGCAAATCCCAAAATTATGGTATTCACTCTGTTCAAGTGTTCCTCTAGGTCATCGTCCGTTAGATAAATATCATCCACATAGGACAATGCCTCTTCATCCAAATTTTGGAGTAACTCAGTTACTCTGGCCGAAAACAACCCCAGGCTGTTCTTATACCCCTGGGGGAGTTGACAAAATTGACGCTGGATCCCTAGCGCTGAGAAGGCTGTTAGATACCTGCTTTCAGGCGCTATATTTTGGCAGAAAAATCCATTTGAGATATCAAGTGTTGTTTTATATTTTTTCCGCACAATGTTATTCATTAATGCGGCACTGTGTGCATTTTGGACTGCAAATGTCTTAGTGCAAGTGTTTAAATGTCTGTAATCTAAAACTAGACGATATGTGTTGTCGGGTTTCATGACCGGAAACAAAGGATTGTTCATTGGTGAGGTGCAAGTTTCAATCACACCTTGGTATTCAAGTTGATCTAAGATCTCCCTGACCTGTTTTTTAGCTTCTTGCTTTATTGGATACTGCCTCTGTGCAGTTGGAGTATTTTTTATAGGAATTATGTGGTAGGTGGAATCCTCATCCCATCCAACATGGTTTTTATATAATGCCGGAGCCTGGGCTACCGCCCACTCCTGCGCATATGTATGTTGCAAGTGCCTGGGAATATGGTCTGAGAAGGCTGGAAGAATTACCGTTTCTCCTTTAGGGCAATCCATGACGAATGCTGGCGGCCAATCTTGTTCAGCTAATAAAATATCATAGCCAAACGTTAGGTTCTCCCAAAAGAGACCTCTCACTGTTCTACATTTGTCCCCCTCCATTTGGAGCGTTATTTCATATACTTTATGTGGGACACTTACCCTAGTTTCGGGTGTTTCTACCGTGATATAATCATTCAAGTCCGCTGTCACCAGAAATTCCTTCAGGTTCTGGCGAGCTATTGTTACTTCTGCCGCACTGTCTAGCATCGTCAGAGCCCATTCCCCGTTCAGTAGTCGAGTCCTCAGAATTCTGGGCATGTCTGATCTTTAGACCTGCAACCTTCTTCTTTTTGAACTGTGGCTTTTGCTTTGGTTTCTCTTCTTTTTTAGAAGTGTAATCTTGAGCGTGCTGCTTGTCTCTGGACTTTGTACACTCTTCTTGTCTTTCTGACCGTCCTTCCCTCTTGGAGTTTTTCGATGAACCCTGAAAGGAACGAGAGGAACGTGTATCAGAATCCTGATACCTGTCAGGTTTCCTAATGTTATCCCTATTCCTAAGGTTGTACCTCTTTTCGGAGGGCTCCTGTGGAGGAGATCTACCTCGGGATTGAGATCTATTTCCTTTAAAGGTTTGTTGTTTTTTATTGTCCCACTTCTTCTTATTTGAAGCAGGTGTCTGCTTGGAAGTGTCCTTTTCAGGACTGCCCATCAGTTGTGGTTTTAAAGCTTTCTCACCCAAACTGTCTCTGCCTAATTCTGCATATGCAGTTTCAATTATTCTTGGTAGTTCATGTTCCTGTTCTAAAGGATTGAACTCCCTCAGGCGTTGGCGGATGGCCATTGAAGCTGCTTCCCCCATAATGTTAGCTAGTATTATCGCTGATACCTGGGCATAGTTACCTAGTAACTTCATCCCTAAGTTTAGGGCAGGTTCTGCTCCATACTCGTTTTGTATTTGTCTCAATACATCAGGTACTACTGCTAATGATGGGATACCATGAGTTCTGGTATAAATGGCAGCAAAGACTGTACCCCAAGTGGTACAATCCTCTAATTGTGGTGTTATCCCCATGGGCAAGCAGATTGTTAGCATTCTGTGTTTTTCATATGGGGTAGTATTCGGGAATACTGCCTCTAGCTGCGTTATTTTCTGAGCTACCCAGAATGGTATTTGTTCACGTTTTGTGGGCATTTTACCCATCACTGCATGTAATGTTTGTGGTGTAATTTCAGTTGCTGTACCCTGAATTTGAGTTCCATTTGTTGCAACTATTGCTGGTTGCACTGTAAGTGTCCTCATGATGAATTGCGTCAAGTTCCTATAGATTTTAATTACATTTTTATGTTGTATGAGTAAGTCTCCTGGTGGCATTGTGTCAATGTCAGGATGTGGTGTGTAGGCTGCTAATATTGGCCATGTTGCCCCTTCTCTTCCGAGCGGGCCGAGTCTTATTCTTCTTCTTATGTGGGGTAGGGCGCCTTTAAACCAGTATAAATGTTCCTGGTACGTGAGCTGAACCTCTATATCCTCGAACGAATAATATTCCGCTGGTGCATCTCCTTCCGTGTAGGAGTGAAATGTTTTTGTTCTTGCATTTGCTGCTGGGAATGTAACCCACAAATAAAATACCTCTGTTTTGTTTGATTCGTGTGCCTCAATCACGAAAGCTACTATGCCACCCCTAGCTGATAAACCATGCGCAAGTAGTTTCAGGGTGACTGTATTTCTAAAGTTTGGTGCAATTTGTATTGCGTCTGCATCGTCCTCGTCTGTGAGGGGCAGATTTTGTTGCAGTGGGTCTAATTCTTGGTTATTTTTGTCCTCAGTCATTTTGTAAAGAAGAAGTTTTTTAAGGGAACTAAGATAAGGTGTTTTTGCACAATTTTAGGAACAATGTGTCCTTTAAGCTTGATTAACCAACAGCAAATAAATAGGATTTTTTAGCCTACTCAGCTGTGGCGGAGTTTGTGCCCACCCACTCCAGACGTCTCTGGTGTTTTGTGAGTAGGGGTCTCTGAGAATAGCATGACTGAACTACTCAGATTCTACTGTGAAATAAATACCCAACCAACGTTGGCGGCGCCATGTCGTGTAGTTCCTATATTACCTATACAGGATCTGCGTGTTTGGATAACATAAACTGTGGGTTTGGTGGCGGACCGATTCCGTGCACCCCCACCGAATACGTTAGCCTGTCTGTATTAGCTAGCTCACAGTGCCACTAGAATCTCCTCTTATCGGGGAGAGAATAGTTCTTGGCATCCTCAGAACATGACAACCCTGATCCCTCAGAATCGTGGAAACAATATACTACCTTTCGCTGAGTCACTCGTGCTCACTTAGTTTGTCTCAGAGAGATACACAGAATAAACAGGCTGGTCGTTTTCAATAAGAATTATTGAACAGTTGTTATTCTAGTGTAGAATATATGAGCTGCAACAACCATTATACAGTAGCAGAGATATATGATTAGCAGTACTACGAAAGTAAAGGGATGGTATAGTTCTACCATCTTGCAGAAATCATGAATATATACAAGTACATAAAACACATGATAAAAAGTGCGTACTCCTACGATGTCTCCCTAACTAGATGTACCTAAATGTACCGAGCATCTGTGTAGGTGTTATGCCAAGAATCCCTCTAGGATCTAGTCCACCCCATTACCTGAGAGTTTAGAGAATGTGGGACCCCGTCCTGGTCTCGAGTTGGACACCCTGCGAGGGATGTTAGACCACTGCTAGCTGGAGCGTCTGCTTGCAGGAACCTCCGCGTCTCTGGTCAGTGTGTCAGCCAGGAAGTCACGGTCTCCTCTCTCTTCCTAAGCAAATTGTGTTGTATATATACCGATAGGTCTCCCCAGGGGTCCTACCTTGCTGTGTTACTGTGTCGGCCTAAAGGATGACGTTGGGCCTGAGCTTTATACAGAGATATTATACAGTAGATGGTAATCCTACTGTTAATCCTGCTGTGCTTCCAAGAAGCCTCATGCATAATGCATGAGAATCAAACCAGGGAACAACCCGCGTTCTGAATGCAGTGTCATATCAAGGTAAAAGGTCAGTGCCTAAGAACCGTTATGTATGCAATGTAGGGAAGGATGTAGGTGAAAGGTTGCGATGTTACCTGTGCCTATATAGGGTACCTATATGGAATATAACAGGACAGGGTCAAGACTGATTTGCATGTGGCTGGGTCGAAACTTGGGTGGCATGGTGAGCAAAAGAACAATAGATTAAACCCAGATTTCTTGACGGGGGTGAGTGGTTGAAAAGGTTCAGCACTCCTGTCCATCATCTTGTTGTGTTTGCTATGTGGGAAGGGTATGCCCAGACGTGGATCCCTTGCTCGCTGTGCCTCTGGATTCAAGCTATCCTGGCTGATGAGGAGTGATACCCCGAAACCGGTCCCAGGGATGCTTGTTTCCGGTCCAGGGAGGGCCTGGCAGTTTGTACTGGACTGTTCCTACGAGGGGCAGGGTCAAGACTGATTTGTATATTGCTGGGTCGAAACTGGGGTGGCATAGTGAGCAAAAGAACAATGGTTTAAACCCAGATCTCTTGACTGGGGGTGAGTGGTTGAAAAGTTTCAGCACTCTGTCCATCATCTTGTTGTGTTTGTTGCTGAAGCTGCTTCATCATCAGTGGCACCTGCGTCTCAATCCACGATTGACTATACAATTTTGCTGGTTATTGCTTTCTCGAAGAAGAGGGTTTTTTGTGCTATTGCATCTCATGGTCCTCATCCAACACTTTCCTTCGGATCCTGATTTTTTTTATTCAGATATTTATTTGGATGATTGGCGGTGTGACTGCTTTGAAACACTGCTTAGATTGCATATGTCCATGGTGTGGTGCCTTCAGGCTGGTTTACAAATGCTGTTAGTTAATGTCCGTTTCGCAGTGCTTTGTGCACCTTTATTAAGTATATTTGACCTTGTGCCTCTTCTGTTTTTAATTTGTCATTCTTAAATTTGTACACCCACTTCTGCATTCTTTGTTATAAGATGATACACCATTGTATTGTGCACTAAGCATGTTCCAGCAGTTCTAGCTAACATCATGCATCTTATTAATTCCTTCATTTCTGGGATTTCATGAATGTCAATATTCTGGCCTTGCTGTCACGTAGGGGAGCAAGATGTAGTTTTAATGCTCATATTTAGGTTATGAAAGTTTTGACAGTGAATTAGGTTTAAATAGTCTATTGATGTGCATTCCTTGTTTGTATAAACTCCATGTATATGTGAGTCACTGTTGCTAATGCTTTTGCCTATTATTATTTTGCAGTTATTGTGTCTATATCCTATACATATCACACTCTATTTTCTCGTTACCTCAGAACACGTATATTACACTTTATGTTCCCATGCATAGCCTTGGTAATGTAAAAAAGTCAAATGGTGCGTTTTTACAAATTTCAACACTGGGTAAAGCAAGGGCTGGGGCCGGGCAGCCATATTCGAAAGAGCAGCTTTTGTGGTGGTTCTCTGAGGAGCATCTCAGTGAAAAGGAACAGTTTTGTTCACTATGCTCGAGGTGAGAGGCAGCTCCTACTGCATCTCCCTATTTTCCCCAGCACTAGCCTCAGACAGGGATTGTGTTGTGGATGGGGCGGGATGGGATGGGGCTTCTCATGACCCCAGGACTTCTGGGGAGCATAGAGGTGGAAGCCACAAAATATTGCAAGGACAAGCCAATCACAAGAGTAGCTTGCGAATGCAGTACTCTGATTTGCTGTCTAGCTCCCTGTGTTCAATTCAGGGCAGTAATTAACCATTAATTGTTGGAGGAGGCGATTTTGTTGCTCTGTCACTGGCAGTATAACCTTTCTATCAATTAAATAGCCTATTCTATAGTCATCACCATAGTATTTTTTTTTCTTTTCACATTGTGAAAAAGCATTGTGATGTGGCTCTCATGCTCCAGGACTTGAATTGTGCACTTGACAGCTGAAATATGTATCCTACTGTTTTTGTTGTCTTTTTCAGTGCCAGATAATCTGAATAAACAGATGCTGGGTGTGGAGCTAGTGAATGGACGTACACAGTGTAATCGTCACAAACTGAAGCACCTAAATAACATCCTAAATTCCTGCAGACATATTATGTAAAGTTTGCATCGGTATAAAAACGGAGCAAATAATGTATTTAATTCTTGATGCCTTTTTAAAGAGACATGGAGGAATCTGATTTTTCCTCAAACGTAGTCTCTGCTGTCAACTCAAATAAATATGCCTTTGCTCCTTGATTGGTAAAGAAAGCAAAAAACAGAGCAAAATATATTGGCTTCATCGTCATCATCATTAAGCTTTATTCAGATTTTGTACAAACCATAAAAGCAACACAGTATAGATAAAACATACAGTCCACAGTAAAAATACATTAATACATGAATAAAATTCATACCTTAAAAACATGCCAAAGCTCATAAAACCTCAGTTAAAATCCCCCACAGAAGTTCATAGATCCCTGCTGTTTCTCAGTCTCATAGCAGCTTTTAAAAAACAGTCTACATTAAAAAATATTTTTATAGACAACTCTTGTAAAAACTAAAGGAAGGCAAAGTGTGTCATTGTTGGCTGTTTCTCTACAAATGATCCTTATTCACCTGTAGGATGTTAGAGGACTTGGAACAGAGCCCACAATTTCTTAAATCCACTTCTCAAAGGTCAATCAATCAATCAGGGAATTGTAAGCGCGCAACTCACCCGTGAGGGTCTCAAGGTGCTGAGGGGGGGGGAGGGTCCGCAGATCTGTTTAGCCGAAGAGCCAGGTCTTGAGGGTCTTCCTGAAGGTGTTCAGGGAGGGGGCGCGTCTGATGTCTGCCGGTAGCTCGTTCCAGGGCTTGGCTGCAATGTGAGAGAAGGATCTTCCGCCTGCTCTGGCTCTGTGGATGCGCGGGGTTTCGGCCAGTGCGAGGTTGGAAGATCAGAGGTTTCTTTTGGGTACATGGAAGTTGATTCTGTTGTTGAGGTATTTGGGTCCGTTGTTGTGTAGGCATTTGTAGGCGTGAGTGAGGATTTTGAAAGTGACTCTTTTCTCCACGGGGAGCCAGTGGAGACTTCGTAGGTGTTGGCTGATGTGTTCGTGTCGGGGGGATGTCGAGGACGAGTCTGGCTGCGGTGTTCTGTATTGTCTGGAGTTTGCGGAGTAGGGACTTGTTGATGCCGGCATAGAGTGCGTTTCCATAGTCCACTCTGCTGGTGATGAGTGCGTGGGTGCCTGTCTTCCTTGACTCAGGGGGGATCCACTTGAAGGTCTTGCGGAGGGTGTTGAAGCTGGGAATCAACAGTGCCTATAGCCAAAGTTAGACAGGAGGAGATATTGCTTTGTAGTTACATGGTACAGGTTCCACTCATCGAATAATAATGGAAAATAACGGAAAATGACGGAAACTAGTACTTTTTGCACAGATAGATATACGTATAATAGCACTTGTTGAATTGAAGTGAAAAACATGAAGTTGATGTATTTGTGCACCCCCTCACAAGGAAAGGCTAAGTGGTGCAAATAACTTGATGCAAGATTAATTCCACTTGCCATTTGAAGGCATTTCAATCTGGGACTTTCAGTGTCGATGGAAGTAATTTTAGTTCACGTACAGAGTTTCATTCTTGATGATTACTGTAATTATAAATGCGCTTTGTGTTCCTGCTAGCTATGTGATGGCCAGTGAAGATCAAGGCAACAGAATCGCACAACTGTCTATTCGTATGACATTTTACTTCCAAATGTCTTGCACCCAAAATCCAAGGACCAGTGTCAAAGACTGGGCAATTGAATGTGTCAAAAGTTTTTATTTTTATTTTCCACTTTTGATACTGTAATAGAAATACCAATACTGATTTTGTTAATATTGAAGGACAATTGCCGATTACAAGTTTTTCGAAGACCGCATACTATTTAATTTGAATTCGCTATAATTTTTCCTAGTTTGATTGGCCTAACTGAACAAAATGTCCTGCTAAAATGTGCTTTGAGCTACCTTCTATTATGGCATCCTTTTATTCCGGACTAATGCTTTAATTAAACGTCTGTGTCATGACACCCATTAGTAACTGCAAGAGGGTGACAGACTCATCGCTGTGTAGTCTCCCAGCGTAGGTAATACCACACCTGTACATGCCTGGACAGGTGAAAACGGTAGATTCTTGTTAAAAAGTGGCACGTACCACAGGAGAAAAGAAAAGTGGGCCCTTGACAATTTTACAAAACCGGTGTATTTGTGACAGTGAGAAAAACATTATTAGATCTTTATCGTTCATCACTCTATCGATGCAGGTAGGTGTTGGGGTACGCATAAGCATACAACCGATTTTAATGTAAGAATAAGATAGACGGACTTCAACTTTATTATTGATACACTTTTTTGTATTACCCTTGAATACCTAAATAACATCCTACATTCCAGCAGACATATTATGTAAAGTTTGCATCGGTATAAAAACGGAGCAAATAATGTGTTTAATTCTTGATGCTTTTTTAAAGAGACATGGAGGAATCGGATTTTTTCCTCAAACGTAGTCTCTTCTGTCAACTCAAAGAAATATGCCTTTGATCCTTGATTGGTAAAGAAAGAAAAAACAGAGCAAAATATATTGGCCTCATCGTCATCAAGCTTTATTCAGATTTTGTACAAACCATAAAAGCAACACAGTATAGATAAGACATTCAGTCCAGAGTAAAAATACATTAAAACATGAATACAATTCATACCTTAAAAACATGCCAAAGCTCATAAAAACTCAGTTAAAATCCCCCACAGAAGTTCATAGATCCCTGCTGTTTCCTAGTCTCATAGCAACTTTTATAAAACAGGCTACATTAAAAATAATTTTTATAGACAACTCTTGTAAAAACGAAAGGGCTGGTCACACTTGAGTGAACTTTTCACGTTTTAACGAAGGAATAGGCCTTCCTCAGTAAGGCATAAAAATAAAAAATAAAACATTGTAAAATGCAAGGTGTCCTGCTGAGACACATTGTCGCAGCTGCAGATGTCAAAGGTGTAAAAACATCATTCCTGCCCCGGGGAAAATCCAACAAGTAGTGCAATAGATCCAGCCTAAATCTAGTGAGTAAGAAGCGGCCATAATTATTCTTTACAACTGAAAAGTAGGGCTCCATTGTCTGAACTGATTTCAACAATATGTATCTACGCGCCTGAAGGATACTAAGAGCTTCTTCTTCTCTAGCAGAGGTCCTTAGCCTCATGAAATGACCCTTTATCCACTTGCGATCAGTTTTGACCATATTCTCAGGGGTATTAAATGGGTCCAGCCTACCTAAGCTCTGCAAGATGTCCTCAATGAGCTTAAGCCAGGGAATGTGAAGGGAATGGTCAAGGGCAAGACAATCTTTCAATATCACTTTATTCAACTTGGTTTTATTCCTTGTCCAAAATATCTATCCAAAGAAAAAGTGGACGGAGAGCCATTATATTGGTTACGTAACCTACCCCCCGGTTCTTGTGTGCTGCAAAAGTTGACACACTTTGGGGGACACATAAAAGTTATTGTAAAAAATGTTTCGGCCATCTGCAGCTGGGTCAGTTTGGTGTACCTCAGATGTCACTCCCATAAACTACGTTTGAAAAACAACTAGCAAGGAAAACCTGCAGTACTGCCCCAATAGGTCTTCTACCCAACCTAGATGCAAAATGTAAAACCGCTGCATCAGTTCTTATAAAGTTGGCTTTTTCCCATTCACTATCCGGCTCCTGCTTGGGGGTGAATCAAAAATATACCCAAATATGAAAATGCCCTAGTCGAAGGTAATGTGTGTGTGCCCAGATGGAAACATTTTGTTTTAGTTAAAGCTGCCACAGTTGGTCTCTGTTAACCAGGTCAAAGGTCGAGGTTAAATCCATGAAGGCTTAATGGATGGAACCTGAACGAGTGACAGTATGTTTACTCTGGACCAAATGCAAATTTAAACATTAGTCCACTGTCAACCTACCCGACTGAAAACCATACTGCACTCCTGACAAGATGTTTTGTTCCATCGGCCCACTTTGCTTGTCTATCCAAGAGGGCCACCACCTTAACCACTGAATCGATCAGGGAGATGGGTCGTGTAACATTGAGGGTTGTCCCTCTCACCCTTTTTAAATACAGGAACAATAATGGAAGTGGCCCATGACTGTGGAGGATCTGCCAAAACTACTGCATTCAGAATTTGAGTCAGTACTGGAGCCCAGACCTCTAGATCAAAGGCCTTATTCTTGGATAGGCCTTGAATACCATTCCTGACTTCATCTAGTGAGAATAACAGCTTGGAGGTTCCTTCCTCTAGATTTCCTCCACTGCCATCATTAATGGGGTAGACACTGCTATAAGTACCCTCAAAGTCAGAGACCCAACTATCTTCTGTAATGTGTGAACCTAGTAATGCTGTGTCATCTGAAGCAAACAGAGGTTTATTAATGATGCTCCAGAACTTGGCAATACTTCTCAATGTACTCGCTTCTAGTAACTTATCCAGCACTATGTCTCTTAATGCATTCTTGCGTCTCCCAGTTTCCATCTTATATTTCTTACGGCAAGTTTTAATGAGAAAAGAGTCCCTTGGTTTGGTATCCAAGGCACATTGTCATTGCTTAAACGCTTGGGAACACCCCGATCGAACCATTTTGGTGCCATGATGCAATGCTGGGGCGCAGGGACGTCTAGGAGTGGTTGACACAGTAAGAGAAATCCATTTTTAAGCCCCCAAGGTGCCTCTAGGATTAGAGTTGCTAGTCAGGAAAGTTGTGATGTCAGTAGTACATCCAGAATAAAGGGACTGATTGAAACTTTCAGTGATCACTTGTCACTAAGCTATCTAGCCTGACTCGTTACCTTACAGATACTACTGATCACTAGAGGGCTCTTTTGCAAACCTGAGTCCAGCATAAGTATAGGCACACAGGGTTATGATCGCTAATGGGGATCTGCTAAATTGAAATATCTGCAATTTTAAGAAAAATGGGTGCCAAAATGAAAATCTAATCCATGATAGTCTCGCTTTCCCTCCCTGTAAAGGTAGGGTATAAAACCTGTCCTTTAGAGGCAATGAGCTTGTCAAGGGAGAAAGCAAGATTAAATTCATTCAAGATCCCATTAAACATTGTGCCTTGAGAATGTTCCAAATGCAATCGAGGCGGGAATGTACAGCATTGTGCACTGTTAGCTGTTGCCGGAGGATGCCACAAAGATGAATAATAAAATCCCCTACAAGGATAAGGTTATCCCCAGACTTTTTAGTATCGTCCGGCGCACGCAAGAAGGAGCCCAACATGTGAATATTACAACCATCATCCTGAGTGGGTTTGGCATTATAAAAGTTCAGCAACACAGTTTGCACAGACCCTGCAAAGGAACATGATATGCCCTGAAGGGTGAAGGTCCCCGTGGTGAGGACCTCAAACTTTCCTTTAACTGCCAGGGATACAAAGATGATCAAAACTTCTTTAGATCTGCTGACCGAGACTCAATGGAAGGAACGAAAAAACAGTTGGTGGTAGCCCAGGTTTCTTAGACAAATGACCTCAAACCTTTCAATGAAGTTTACCCAATTCTCATCCTCAATTTTTAGCCGAGAGCCGTGCAGTATTCCAGATTATTAGGTTAAGCATTTTAAGGTTGGAGTCAGCTGAGTATACGACAGGGCGTTCAAGTGGAGCCTGGTTGATATTGGTCAGGCCAACATGCTTTACAAGTTTACTTACTTACCTAATTCTTTATTCGGTTCATATGTTTAAATCATAAAAGTACATAGTATAAACAGCACAATATACCATACGACACATAAAAGTAAGTAGCTTATCATAAATATGAAAACACAGTTAAAAATACAACAAAACAAGGATATCTAAAAATATGCTAGAATTCTAAAACAGACATGGACTTCCGTGCATGCACTGTGACTTTCAGAAACAACCCAACGCAATTTGAGATTTCATCACTGTTCAAGTGAAATAGTGCCTTGTATGCTTCTCTATAGTCGTTGATGTGCAGCTTCTTGATTAATGGTACCAAAATGCTTTTAGTATATATTAAGTAAAAATCACATAAAAATAAAAAGCGTAGCATGGACTGACCTTAATTTCCATTTCATGTGCAGGGACAGGAATCTAGGTTAGCTTTAAAGCCTAATGAGAAGTTTAATAGGTATTTAATTAATCCTTCCCTGAAGCGAAACAACAGGCTTCGTTCCCAATGATGCATAGGGCTAATCAGATAACTTTGGGGAGAGACATTCCGTTCCTGGTTACTGCTCAGGTAAGCTATAACTCAGTTTTTTTTATGTTCACTCCTCAGTCTCTCTGCCTGTACGAATTTATACCAGCGTGCCTGTGATTGTTTTTTATTGAGGAGAGAAGGGCCCTGAGGGTTTTCAAATAGATGGGTGCAACCTATCTTATGCATGCAGGATGCAATATACTTTAACCAAGGGATTTTTGTCCATTCTCGCATGCAAGGGAGTCTCTTATGATATCTCTCATGAGGGCTCCCTCTATGTTTTGCCAGATTGCATTCCACAGAAGCAACGGGCGGGCACTGATATAGTCCTCAACATAGGGAATCCCCAATTCTGTGTGGCAAATAAAGCTGGAACTAGAGATTGGCACTCCCAAGATCTTCCTGCAGAACCTGTTTTCTTCCAATTGGATGGGTAGCAGTTCTCTATTCCCCATACTTCGGCCCCATATATGGCAGTCGGAAGACATTGTGAGCTATAAATCTCAGTTACGGGGACTACAATCTTCCCTTGCCTGGGGCGAGGTAGACTGCTTACTGCGGCTATTGCTCTGGAAAATTTATTCCCACTATTTACCACGTGATTTTTCCATGAGCCACTATCACTAAAAGTAATTCCTAAATAGGGAAAAATGCACTTGCTAAGAAGGCTATGGTCACCTACTTTCAGGGATGATGTGTTGTATTTCTTGGAGCCGCAAGACATGATAAAAGACTTTTTAAAATTCGTTTTTGCCATAAATTTAACAAAACCACTCACAAGAAGAGAGAGGGCTTTTGGTGTGTGGGCCATTAAAACAGCATCATCCGCATACAGCAAAGCGGGTAGGGGAGAGGACCGAATTCTAGGGACATCCTCGGTTATGGTGGTTAAAAAGGGTGGAGATCGTTAATATATAAAATGAATAAAAGTGGGGCTAAAACGCAACCTTGTCTCACACCTCTCATAATGTTGACATCATTAGAGACTTCGACTTCTGTGTTTATTCTTATTCTTGCTTTCATGCCTCTATGTAGATAAGCTAAAAATGCACGAGTGCTTCTTCCAAGCCAAGGTATATTAAAATGGACCACAACTTTGACGACTGACACTATCAAATGCTGTTGATAGGTCCATAAAAGCCAGATATATGGGTGATTTTGTTTGTTATAGTATATTTTCCTATGATTAATTTAAGATTTAGGCACTGCTCTATAGTGCCTAATTTAGGTCTAAAACCATACTGGCTAGGATGAAGGATTGACTTGTCTTTGGCCCAATCGCTTATATGATTGTATAGAACCCTACCCAGAACTTTAGTGGTGGTATCGATTTATGAAATTGGTCTATAACAGCTGGGCTGAGAACGATCCCCCTTTTAAAAATAGGCACTATAATAGATGTCAACCATGATGCAGGGGTAGGGGCAATAGCAAGACTATTAAAAACATTCAACAATAACGGCGCCCAAATCTTCAAATTGCATTTTAAAAGATTGATAGGTACCCCTTCAGGGCCAGGTGCCTTGCCCCCAACGCTCTGATGGAGTGCCACCTCTACATCTAGTAGGGTTATATGTAATGCACTTAAGCTGGGGTTAGGCAGAGTGTCGGCAGAAGAGGTAACCTGGGCATAGATTTTAGAGAAATACATCTCCCAGTCCTGGCTAGAAATATTACAGTCAATCTTAGGATCTGTGCAATTAGGTTGCTTCGTCTTTTTGAGTGTGGCCCAAATTTGTTTACTATTTCTACTATTTGCCGCTAAAGTGAGTGTTAGAAATGGGATCTCTGGTTGGCTGAGGCTTGCGCCAAAGCCAGGCAGAGACCACCACTCTAGTCAGGGCAAGGGAGTTACACACCCAAGATAACCCCTGCTCACCCCCTTGGTAGCTTGGCACGAGCAGTCAGGCCTATCCCGGAGGCAATGTGTAAAGCGTTTGCGCACGCGCACAGCAACAACATCCCAGGCACACCACAAAAGGAACTCCACACAAGGTTATATCAAAAATAGCCTTTGTATTCTCATAACACATTAGAATAGTAATCACATAATATACATGGTGCCAACTGGCACTGGGCAATATCTACAAGGGATTATTTACACATGACAGGGCCACGTGGGCCACTGTCAGAACCATCACTTAGTGAACATATCATAAATGTAGGGCATATCATAAACGTACAACCAGTAATCACTGGTAACCACTGTACTCAGCATCAGCCTGTAACATAAACCACATTATGCATAGTATCACATTAGGCGCAAAATACCTTATACGCCAACCTCATAAGCCTAAACACATTAGACCAGAACCTCCTAAGCATAACTCATACTAGGGGCATAACTCACAGTAGAGAATAACTCACAACCTAAACGCATTAGGTAATAATAACCTCACAAGCATAAACACATTATGCCAAACCTCATAATCATAGAACTACATTTAGAGGTATAAAACAGGGTGCGTAAATCAAAGTAAATGCATCACATTTCCTAGCACCACATAACTCGCATTAGCACATGACCTCCTAGTAAAAAGAACCATAGCAGAGGCATAAATCACATTAGGGCCTGGCGCCCTACAAACCTAACAGTCCCCCTGGCCAACTGGCCATCTCAAAAGGGGCTCACATGCCCTATGTCCAAAAGTCAGGGCGGCTGCCAAGGCAGCAGAATCCAGGCGCGCATTTGCGCAGACCTAAACGTGGCAGCTGGCACTAAGTGCTGCGCAGCTGTGAAGAAGGGGGCAAAAGGAGTGCATCTCACTCCTAACTGCAAAAAGACATGTCCCCCAAAGAAAGAATAGCCTAAACGGTGCAGCTGCCCACTACTTGCTGGGCAGCTGTGAAACTCGAATGGGGCCTGGGCACTCAATGTGCCCTTTGAGACTTTAGGGTGATGTGTGCGCTGTATAAATGCCCTCTGATTTGATTTGAACAAATGGGCAAAAACGCTGCAGCCGCCCGCGCTGGTGCGGTGCAGCTGCGAACAAGGAACATGAAGGGGCCCGGGCACATCTGTGCCTCCTGAGTCCCGCTGGGCTTCCTTTACACCAAATGGCCCCAAAGCGTTGCATCTGCACACTGTCAGGTGGGGCAGCTGAGATGGCCAAAACTAAAGGCACGGGCAAATGAGGGCCCTCTGGACCCTCCATAGACAAATATGGCCATCGGTGGAGTCCTCTAGGCTCTAGAAACACTTATGCCACGTGGGAGCCACCTGGGCTCTAAAACACCAAAAGATGCCTAAGTAGGAGCCATGCCGGCTCAAAAACAATTAGCCATGTTGGAGCGGCCCGCTACGACGGGTCAGCTCTGGGAGATAGACACAGTGCCCTCACTGGCACCACACGGGGCTTTTTAAAATATTTAGCCCCATCGTTGGAGCGGCCCGCTGCCAGACGGGGCCGCTCAGGCACTGGCACGTCTCGCTCCCGCCATCCCCACTCACCGGGCTCTTCATTCTGTGCTGCTCCGGTCTCTTCTTGGCTTTACTGGGACCGGCCGCACTTCTCTCCTTCACGCGGGCCCCCTCCTGGGACCCGGGACTCTGCACGGCTTCGCCTGGGCCCCCTCCTGGGGCTCCGGACTTCTCTGTGGAGCCTGCGAGGCTCCGGGCAGCTTCTCCGGCGGGCGGGATTTCCTCTCCCGGCCCCACTGGACATCTGTGAAGCCCCGCCCCTGTCCCAGCCAGGAATGCCTAACTTCCGGTTTTCGCGGCGAATCGGGCCGCGGCGGTGATTTCTCTCCTTTGGCACAATGAGGGGTAGGCTCCCTCAAAATTCAAGTATAGAGCGGGGTGGGCACCCGCTAGTTTAAATAAAAGATGAAGCTGACAATGAGGGGTAGGCTCCCTCTCAAAATTAAAATATAGAGCGGGGTGGGCACCCACGAGGTACAGAGAAACGCGGGGTGGGCACCCGCCGCTGTAGGCATCAGGGGGGAATCCCTACGCTGGGGATTCCCTCAGTCAGGGCCGCAGCTCGGCGCTGCGCAGCCCCCAGGCTCTCCATCAAAAGCGCTCACCAGGCGCTAGGATTAAAGTCTTTAGGGATCAAGAAAAAGCAAAAGGTCCCACAAAAAGTCCTTGAAGCATCCAGGGGCAATGCAGGGCCCAGGGAGGCAAGCCCTCATGGCAGCCCCCTTGGGCCCCAGCACGCCCCAGCAGGAACAGCAACCAAGCACTGAACAACTTTATGGGGTCACAGCCCCTTCTTTTATTCACAAAATCCCTTTGTGTCTCAGCACAGGGCTTGGGGATACCAGTTAGAACTGGTATAGGGGGGATTTGGAGCACTTTGTTTTGGCAAGCTCCTCTTCCCTTTCAGAGTGTAGGCTAGGGACATCAGACGCACCACAGGAGGTGGAGCCAGCATTGTAGAGGGAAGGCACAGCCCTATTCAGGTCCCAGGTGCAACTCCTCCCACCCATCTACATGGAGATCTCTCCATTCAGCCCTGCGCTGACTCACCCTGCTCCTGGAGCCACACACACCTCCCAGCCCCTGTCACTCACAAAGCCAGACATGCAATCCACATCAGGCAGGCAGGCACAGAGCACACATAAATGCCAACTTCTAAAAGTGGCATTTCTACACCAGCCATAATAAATCTGCGCACACCATTGCGCAGCATTTATTCTCACGAATTCACACATACTAAACTTGACCACACTGCTCCTCTCATACCAGGAATTACCACTGGCACACAGATCCCCAATGCATTCCTATGGGAGGCAGGTCAATCTCACTAAATGTGCACAGAGCGCGCACGCACTTTCCACTGGACCACAGTGCGAAAGTGCCCAGAGGCCTAAAACCACCAACACTAGGTTACAGACCAGGCAAAAAGTTTAGGGGTGAACCTGCCAAAAAAAAGGGCCAAGTCCAACAGTGAGTGAGTCCCATTGTTGGGTCAGAAGTTCTGCTTTTCAGAAATTTAAGATCCGTTTATATTGCTTACGGGCTTCACTCACAGCTTGAGAATTATTTTGGGGCAGCCTTCAATGTGCGTCGTAAATGACAGTTAGCAAGGGAGCAATCCTGGTTAAAGCAGCGTGGAATATTGTGCGGTACGTTTTATGGTATTGTAAGCTCTTTTTTGATTTTGCCACATAAGTGGGCAAAGGAAACTACAGCGGGATTGGTGATATCATCCTCTGTAAGGCAAGACTGTACCAGGGAGAGATTTTCTGTGATAATTTTCTGGAAGAGGCACTCGGGTGCTTCTGATCTCCATTTCAATCTTAGTCCATCTGTAGATAGATCAATGTGACATGCCCCGATCTCTTTATTAAACTTTGGCTTAGGGGCTATCATAAAAGATGTTGCAATAGGGTTGTGATCACTATAAATAGAAGTAAGTACATTGCTGTATAGCAAAGAATCTATAAGGACAGGGGAAATAAATATATAGTCGATAGTAGAATTCTGGCCTTGCCCTTTAAAGGTAGGCAAAACAGTGGTCCCACTAAATTCAGTATCCATGACACTGGATAAATCATGGGCGGCCAAAAAAGAAGCCAGCTCACGTCCCCTAGGACTAAGGTTATTAACGGCAACCAGGCCCTCCAAATTATTGGGAGGATAATTTCTTATGCTGAAATCACAGGGGGGATACCGGGCAGAGTCTTACATTAAAATCTCCTCCCATATGTAAACCCGCCAGCTGACCACTATCTGCTATCGCAATCTGGAGGAGAGAGATGTGTTCAAATATAGAAATGAAAATAGGATTAGGTACACTTGTAAAGTCATTATTATAACAATTAGTTAGGTATATTTTCCGGCCCCTTCTGTATCTTATCGTTAAAAAATTGGCATTATCGACTTTTAAGGTCTTAGCACTTCCCCCTGCCTTGATGTTGATACAGGTTGCTAAGCCCCCTATTGCGCGGCCAGATCTTGAAGGAGTTGCTGGATTTTGAAAGCAGACAAAACCATTACAGTACACCTCATCTATTGCCCAGGTTTCCTGAAACATCAAGATATCATACTGGGCAATAAATGAGAGCCACTCTTGGTATGTGAGTTTGGGGTGTATTCCTGCTATATTCCAACTTAATATCTTAAGATGCTATCTTTAGGGCTCTCATTAGCGCAGAGGTCTGTTGTGTTCTGATGTAGTGGTTCAGGGGCTAATAGAGTAATGACCAGGTTGGGCCTATCAAGAGTGGTGGATTCCAGTCAGTCAGGATCGTCTGAGCCATCCAATACTTTAAACCTATTTTCCTGTGGGAGACGGGAAAGCATATAGGGGGCCTCGTCATCATCGGTTTATAGACAAAGCCAAGTGGGAGGCAACAGATGTTAGTGGCAAGGCTCTAGCTGTCTTCATGATGGCTTAATAGCTTCCCTACAATTGCTGGTCTCCGCAGGCTGATCACAAAACAATCCCCCTCGATGGTTTTCTCAGATTGTCCTACCCAGCCCACCCTCCGAACCATTAATAAGGCATTGATATCGCTGGGCTTAAGGCCTCTATGCTTTTTAGAATTAAATCAATTTTTATTAGCAGAACACACAGCATGGAAATACAGTGCATCGTTGCCTACAACCCAACGGGCCGGCTACATCACAATCATAAAAGAAAAGCGGGGCCTATGGTTTATAGGCTGTCTGTTACGATAGCTGACACAGCATGCCACCTACAACCCATCCTGGGCCGGCCGCGTTTGATAAAAGGAAACATTAACGGTCCTGGCACTGAGAAATGCGAACATGAGAAAAGTATACCGCACAATGAGCATGTATGTGACAGTGAGCCAAGGACTCATTATGGCCAACGTGAGGCAATAAAGTCTGCCTTTTAAGAAAAAATAGGAATCACAGGCAAAACAATAACAAAGTCAAAGTTGAAAACCCCACTGCCCACCCCCCACCCCCACCCCTCCTCTCTCCAGGTGAGCTAAAAAAAAAACACTTTTACAAACGGGTATGGTCCAGTGTGATGTTTATCGGTTCCATGGGGGGCCCAGTGAGCCTGTTCGGGACCGTATGTGCTAACCACCCTCTTGGCTCTCGGGAATCAGTTTCAAAATCTGTAGATAGGCGGGACATGACAGTTCCCGGAACTCCGTGGATAAAATTGAGATAAAGGGGGCCCAGATCTTGGCATACTCGGATTTGTCCCCTAGAGTGGCCATAGACAATCTCTCCATACCCAAAAGGGACCAAAGTTGGTGCAACCATTGTGTGTGATCTGGGATCCTGTCCGTCCTCCAACCAGCTAGGAGTACCCGGTGCGTGGCATTCAGCGCCAGGGCAATCTGCTTGCCTTTGGTAGAGCGCAATGTGAAAGTCAGAGCATTGGGCAAACCTAAGATAGTGTAAGCAGGGAATCTAGGGATGTTAGTGTCAAAGGCCTTGTCGATTTCATCGAGGATCCTGTCCCAGTATCTCGTGAGCTTCGGGCAGTTCCACAGTAAGTGAAGGAGGGTACCTGGGCTCCCGCAGCCACGCCGGCAGAGGCCGTCGCACTGGGAGTTCCACTTGGTTAAGCGAGCCGGGGTGTAATACCAGTAAGATACAATTTTAAATGCAGTCTCCGTGTGGCCCATGGAGTGTGCAGTATGGTGGGTCCTGTAAAAAATATCCTCCCATTCTTTGTCCGAAAGGGTGCGACCTATTTCCGCCTCCACCGTCTCTGACCCGGGGTTCGAGCTCCCATGGCGCCCGGGGTGAGGAATGCATAAATGTCGGAGATAAGTTTGCGGTCATCTTTTTTCAGGAAAAGCCACTTTTCAAACGGTAGCATCGGCCTACTAACCAGGGGGCGTATTAGGGGACCCGTCACCCAGTGCAGCATTTGCATATGTAGGAAGAGGTCCGAACCTGCGAGGCCATAATCCACTTGGAGCTGCTCAAAGGGGATATGGCCCTGGAGGTCAAACAAATGTCCCAGGCTCTTACACCCGCCCTCCAACCACCGTGTGCCCGCCCCCTTATCCATCCCGGGAGGGAAATCGGGGTTTAAAAAGATTGGAGACATGGGAGAGGGGAATGTTGTAAGATTAGCCCGTTTGGATACTCTATCCCAAACTAGCATAGTGGGGCGAGTGACTGGCGAGGAGTATAGTCCCCAGGAACGCGACGACCTAGGTAGCCAGGCCTCCCTCCAGATATGGTGGCCAGCCACTGTCTGGTCCATAAATACCCAGTGTTTCTACGTCATAGGACGGTTCCGTTCCACGAGATAGCGCAGCAGCGATGCTTGAAAGTAGCGAGTGATGTTTGGCAAGGCCATGCCACCCTCCTTCTTAGGGCGCTGCAACAACGTCTTCTGCAGCCTGGGAGAGATCGGGCCCCAAATGAAACTCTCAATCTCAGTTTGTATGTGCGCGAGCGAGTTCGATGGAGGCAGTAAAGGGAGAGTTTGGAAGAGTTATAGGGTCTGAGGTAAGACATTCATTTTAACCGCGGCCAGTCTCCCAAGCCAAGACAGGGGCAGCCGCCACCACTGAGCAAAATCCTTTGGAATGCGAGAGAGTAGGGAAGTATAGTTTACTTCCGCAGTCTTTTCCAGACTCTTATGAAGGACCAGCCCCAAATTTGTGATACCATCCGTCACCCAGTCAAAGTCGAATTGGACACGCAAGGTGTCCACTGTTGTGTGCGTTGCAGTAAGGTTCAGTACTTGTGACTTCTGCAAATTTATTTTAAATCCAGAAACCTGACTGAAGACCTGCAGCTCTTCTACGATGGCCGGCATGGAAGCCAGGGGGCGTGCCAGCGAGAAAATGACATTGTCTGCATAGAGGCTAATTAAATGGCGGTCCTCCCCAAATGGGATACCCTGCGCCTGTGGATTGTCCCGAAGCTTCTGGGCAAAGGGCTCCATGTACAGGGCAAAGAGCAGAGGGGAGAGAGAGCAGCCTTGTCTGGTGCCCCTCCCCACTGCGAAGTTGCTCGAAAGTATTCCATTTACCCTGACCGCAGCCGTTGGAGTGCTGCAGATGCTTGCCACCCAAGCGCGGAACTTGACTCCTAAGCCAAAGCGATCTAGAGTGGCAAACAAATACGGCCAGTGCACGCGGTCAAAGGCTTTCTCGGCATCAACTGCCTGCAGTAAAGCCTCTTCCTTAGAGCGGTGTACTTTGTCAATTAGGTGACAGATCCTTTTAGTATTGTCCCCACACTGTCTACTCGGGATGAAGCCCGACTGATCCGGGTCAATCAAGCCGGGCGTTAGCGGGTTTAATCTATGGGCCAGTATGCTAAAGAACAGTTTTGCATCGATATTCAACAAGGAAATCGGCCGGTACGAGCTGCAGAACACCGGGTCCTTCCCTGGCATGGGAATGATCGAGATTGTCGCCTGCAGCATAGAGGCCATGAGAGTGCCCGTGTCCGCAAAGGAGTTGAATAATCGAGTGAGCAGTGGAGCCAGCTCCGCACAGTAAGTCTTATAAAAAAGAGCACTGAAGCCGTCCGGGCCCGGCGCCTTCAGGGGCTTCAGACGGGCAATGGCAGATATCACCTGTTCAATCCGTATGGGGGCCTCCAGTCCGTCTGCTTCGCTAGACGGAAGAGGGGTGACCGCTGCACCGCGTAGGTACTCACGAGGGTCCGCAAGGTTAGAGGACTCAGCGGAGTATAAATTCTCATAAAAGGACAGAAAGGCCGCCGCGATGCCAAGATCGTCCATTATCTCAGAACCCCGCTCCCCCTGCACAGCTTTAATAGCCTGGGCCTGTCGTTGGCTGCGGAGGCAGTGTGCTAGCATGCGACCGCCCTTGTTAGAACCCGCATAGTATTTATGCTTCAACCGGAGCACCGCATATTCGGCCCTATCGAGATCCAAGTGCTTCAGCTGGAGCTGCTCCTTCTCCAACTGACGCCAGACTCGAGGGGCTCCTGTGCGTTTGTGAATTGCCTCGAGTTCCCTAACTTTGGCCTCAAGTTCCTCTCGTTTAGCCTGCCTGGTTATGTTATCATAAGCCACTTTGGCGATTAAGGCCCCTCTCGAGACCAATTTAAGAGCCTCCCAGACGGAGGACAAGGGTGTGGAACCGTTGTCATTAAGTGCTAGGTAATCAGTCAGAGTACGCCGAAGGTCCTCCACCACCTGTGGGGACCGTAACAGGGAGTCCCTCAAGGGCCAGGGCCGTGGGGACGACTGCGTGGGCGGCAGGCGCAGCGTCAGTGTTATGTGTGCATGGTCCGAGAGAGATCTGGCCTCGATAGTAGAGGCGTTGGTACATGATCATGCGGCTTGGGTGATGAGGAAGTGGTCCAATCGTGCGTAGGACTTATGGGCCGCCGAGTAGAAGGAATAGTCTCGTTCATCGGGGTGTAAGCTGCGCCATGCATCCCTGATCCCACAGTCTTCCAGCCACTCCCTACCGGTCCCAGATATAGCTCCAGCTCTGCCTGACCGCGGACTGGAACGATCCATCCCTGCGTCCATAACTAAATTTAAATCACCACCCACCACCACCAGGGAGTCGGGTGTATGAAGAACCTCGGCCAGGGCGTCCGGTAAGAATTTCTATTGGTGCTCGTTTGGGGAATAGATTGAGGCTATCGTAATGTTGGAGGACCCAATGCGCAACCTCAGCGCTAGGAGACGCCCCTTGACCTCTACCACAGATCCCACTACGGAACCTCTAAAATGTTTGGAAAACAGAATGGCCACCCCGCCCTTCTTACTCTTCCCCGAAGACCAAAACTGCAAGGGAAACCCTCTGTGCTGCATACGATGTGTGTCGTTGTGGAGGAGGTGAGTTTCTTGGAGTAGGCACACGTTCCCCCCCCGAATGCTCGAGCAATGAGAGAACTGCCTTCCGCTTGGTGGGGTTGTTAAGGCCTCTGACGTTAAAGCTGACTACCCATCGGTTGGGGAAGAACCGCCGTGCTCTGTGACTAAAGCAGTGAGGCCAGTAAAAAGGGACAGATCCCAGAAGGGACCTCGTGTACATGTGTAACCGGACAAACCCTGACAGAGGAGCACTAAGTAAAAAGCTCACTGGAGAGAGGACCCCATCTACCCCATAACAATAGAAACAAACCCCTGAACAATAAAACAACAGCAAAGGCAAGCGCACAAAGTTCATCTCGATATCTGGTCAATAGAAAGTGGGGACTGCCAAATGAGTGAGGGGGCCCTAAATTAGTGAGGAGAAAAATCCCCCAGCCCCCGCCGGACCCAAAGGGGATAGAACAAACCCACAGGCAGGTTACCCTCAGTCATTAGAGTCCAGGGAGTCCCCATCTGCACCAGCAAGGGTCCGGAGAACAGCAGACCGCTCTTTGATGATTGTGGCTGGATCAGGGCGGAGGCGATCCAGGCCCCGGGCACCCCGGGACCCGCGCCTCGGGGGCTTCTGTGTGCCCGGCTCCGAGGTATCCGGCTGGGCAGGCAGATCGTCGGGATTCAAGTTCCGCACTTTACAAGCCTCGGACATGGAGTGAACTTGGTGCAGCTTCCCATCAAGGCGGAAAATGAGGCGAAACGGATGTCCCCAGGATTATGATACACTCTTCGAACGGAGGTGGTTAGTGATGGGGAGAAAGTCTCTTCTCCTTTGGAGGGTACTGGCTGCCAGGTCCTGGAATAGCTGCGGGGAGTGGTCTCGGAAGCGTAGGGGTTGACAAGAGCGGGCTGCATTGAGGATCTTCTCTTTCACCGTGAAATTGTGCACACATACCAGGATGTCTGCAGGGGGGCGGTTTGGTTGAGGTGGCGGGCCGACTCTGTGGCATCGGTCGATCTTGACGGAGGATTCTGCTGGTGCGTTTAGGACTGCCTGGAAGAGGTCTTGCACGTAACCCGTGAGGTCTTCCCCCTCCGCTCCGGTTGGAACGGCACGCACACGAACATTGTTCCTCCTCGACCTGTTCTCCAGGTCCTCGGAGTGTGATTGTAGGTCTAATTGCTGGTCCCGCAGCCGCAGGATTTTTTGCTGAAGTGCTGCAACCTCTTCATCCCTGGCGGTTGCTGAGTCCACCAGGGCGGCCACCCGCTCCCCCACAGTGTCCACGTCTCTTCGTACCTCCCGGAGGTCTGCCTGTAGGTCCGTTTTAATGGCCAGGATATCCTCCCTCTGGGAAGCAAACAGGGCCTCCAGGAACTCCCTTGTGACCGCACCATCCGAGCCAACTCCCGCTGGTGTCGCGCTAGATCCTGTGGCGTCCCCTGTCGATTTCATGAGGAGGTCCCGGACAGACCTGTCCTTCTTGCTTTTGGACGTCGCCATTGTGGAGCCTGGAAGCCGGCCTGTCCAAGGGTAGAGGACGAACCCAGGAGAAGGGATATGCAATTACCAGGCGGCCTCCAGCTGGGTGAATATGCACACTTGTTCCCAGTAAAATTGTTGCGCTAATCCAGGATCTCCGCCGGGAGTACGGACGATCCGCTGCAGTGGGACCGAGTCCCGGTCACTCCAGCGGCACGTGGGGATGTGCCTCGTGGTATGCCCAGGGGCAGTCTGCCCCCCGGGGCGGTCCGAGACAGGCCCCACGGGGCGCCGGTGCTCTCAACGTGTCCGCCGCGCCGCAGCCCACAGACACCTCTAAGCCGCAGCCCCACCGGAGCAGCACCATGAACCAGTGGGACTCAATGCAGCTCAATGCCCCTCACCTTTGCAGAGGGGACCCAGCAGAGGAAGGGAGGTCCCGGGTCTCCACTATTCTGTAGGACTCACCGGTGCTCAGCCCCGAGCCTCCTCCGTCCATCCTCGGGCATCAGGACGGCATCCCCCACATTCGTGGTGATAAGTGCCCAGCAGGGGGGCCGCAGACTCGCCACCGCGGGGCACCTCGTTCACTCAGCTAGAGTCCTTATTAGGCCAGCACGCCCCAACCGCCGAAGCCCTCCGGAGCTCCACAGGCCCCAAGTAGGCCGCACCCAGCTGATGAAGGCCTCGCGGGCACTTATGCATCTGCAAGTGGGGCCGGAGGACACCCGCTCCTTCACTGATTGCCCCTCGGGTGCAGCGAGGCACTGGATCCAGCCCCTCCAACAGTGGAGCGCCCGGCAGACCCCACGCCGCGGCGCCTCGTCATGCCGTTGGTGGCCCCGTAGGCCCGGGGCTGATCATGCGGTCTCGCGGGTCAGAGATCATACGGGGCAGGGTGCAGCCGCGGTGAGCCCTCCGAGGCCGGTTGGCATAGGCTGGGCTGGCCAGCAGCCTCCTTGAACACGCAATCAACCCTCGTGGCAGCCCTGGCTCCTCACTGCCTGATGTCGCAGGAGCCGGGGGAAGGCTGGAGGCCGCTCGTCTGCCCGCCGTCGAGCGGGTAAGTCGTTGCACAGCTCCGGGCCCTTGTGCACCGTGAGGTCTTGTCGCTTCTGATGGGGGATCCGGGTGCTGTAGGTGCATTGTGAAGTGCTGCAGGCCCGGCGCGAGCGGAGCTCAAGCAGAACGTGTCTGCTCACTCCGCCATCTTGGCCACGCCCCCAGGCCTCTATGCTTTTTAACCAGTCCGCGCTCTTATTTGTCAGTTTCTCCCAGGATTCTCTTTGATCAATCCTCAATGATTGTACTTCAGTCTGGACGACTACATAAGTGCATGCTGCCGGTGGGAGGTCCAAAGTGTCTGAGGGTCTTCTAGCCGCTTGAGTTATTGTAGTCACACGAGGCATGCTTTTGCTACCTGGGGACACGGTGTGATGGAACCTGCGGGTAGCACAGTTAGAGTTAGTAGCAAGATTTTTCCCCGTTGGAGCGGTAATGTATAAGCCCTGATACTTGGTTGAATTAAGATCGCTATGGTCTGCCTCAGAGGGCCTACGCAGTACTATGTCGTTGGATGGTAGTAGGGCATGTGGTATTGAACTAGAGTTGCAGTCAGTGTTAGTGGCGACAAGACCCGAATAAACAGAGCGATCTGTATGGTTACATTTCCGCTTGGGTACAGTTAATCTCTCCAGTAGGGGTTTTAATTTGGCGTCCAAAATGTTACTAAGCCTTTCACATATGGTATCACAAAGAGAAATGTCTGATTGGGGATAGACTGAGGTAACATTACTGGTTATGTTGCTACTGGACAGCAACTGTAGGTCCGTTTGCTGTGAAACTGGTTGTATAGGGGGTTGTGAAACTTTACCCGGCTGAGCTGACTGTGCCCATGTAAGTAGTTGATTACTACTTGATGCTGTTCTAGGCGGCTGCTCCCTCTTGCTTCCTGCCTTTTTGTTCCTAGCCCTTTTCCTCTTAACAGCTATTTTTCTTGTGGTATTTTCAGATTGTACAGCCTTCTAGTGTGCTGTTTTCTGGTAAGTGTTGTAGGCCCACTACTGGGGCTTTTAGGGTTATTGGAGCTTTCAATTGTATGTGGTGAGGTGGCAAAAGTATTAGGCATTGACAATCTGCCATCAGTTCGAACCACAGTGCTTGCGTTGGTTATGGTGTCCCCCCCGTTGCCCCGTCAGTGGGCAACAGCGGGGGGGATATCCCGTAATCTGGAGTCAGCCGTTGCTCTGTAAGTTCTATTTCATTCGAAACGATGCCCACTACTCTTTCCAACATGGAATCTAGTGTCACAGAGGGACGTACTCGTCCCCCCCTCAGGCTGCCCCCCAATCTCTGCTTTGTCATAGTGAAGTTAGTAGATGGGCCTCGTCTGCTCCCAGGTGAATTACGGAACTTCCAATAACAATCCAAGGAGGGAGGCCCAACTCCTAGCCCAGTCCGGTCTATACCCTGCTGACTTAAGGTCTGCGCCTCCTGGCGCATAAGCCACAGAAGCGCCTCCCCCGCTGCTGGGGCTCGTAATCCTCCCCCTTCTCCTCATAAATTACTGGCTCCAAAAACTAGTCATGGTAAGGAGGGTGATAAAGATCCTCAAGAAACAGATAGTGAGCCAAATGGAAGCTATACAGTACCTCAAGTGTCCTTGTCTGTGTTCCGACAAGTCCAGGTACAGCTCTCCAAAGGCAAAAAAAAAATCGGGGGGGGGGTGGCCCAGCCTATGACGGGCCCGTCTTGGCCTTGTCTTCGCCCGGGCCGAGACCGGGCACGTCCCACGCAGCGGGATGCCTCACTTGGTTTTATGGTGCTCCGGCACCTGTGGTGCTCGTCTCGGCCCCTCCTCCTGACCGGAAACAAGGCTGCTACTGGTGCAGCAATTAAACAGACTCCCGCTCAGCGGGATGCCTCACTTGGTTTTATGGCGCTCCGGCGCCTATGGTGCTCATCGCAGCCCCTCCTCCTGGCCGGAAACAAGGCTGCTGCTGGTGCTGCAATGAAAGAGGCTCCCACGCAGTGGGATGCCTCACTTGGTTTTATGGTGCTCCGGAGCCTATGGTGCTCGTTGCCGCCCCTCCTCCTGGCCGGAAACAAGGCTGCTGCTGGTGCGGCAATGAAAGAGGCTCTACAAGTTAATCGTAAGCTTCAAAACAACTTAAAGGGGCATATCTATTGGAGGTGACCGTCTGATAGGGGGCTGAAGGCTCTAAACGCCGAGCCTCGACCTGATACTTTGATGAAACCGTCCTTAGAACCTTCGGACCCGGGTAATTTTCGTCCTATCTCCCAACTCCCTTTTTTAGCCAAAGTTACTGAATCCTTTGTAAATACAGTCTTGGCTGAATTTGTAGAGCAGAACAATATCCTTGACCCCTCACAAAATGGTTTTCGCCCCCGCCACAGCACCGAGTCGGCGCTGTTGGCTGTGACCGAGGACATCCGTGGCAGCCTAGATGTCGGGGATTCTGCGGCCTTGATTCTGTTGGATTTAAGTGCCGCCTTTGACACTGTTTCCCATGACATCTTGTTATGTAGGCTGCAGGATATCGGGGTCAGGGGGCTGGCCCTGGCCTGGTTTCGCTCTTTCTTGGAAGGCAGAACTTTCCAAGTCGCTGTACCACTGCACCATTCGCAGGTGTATGCCATTAAGCATGGGGTCCCACAGGGTTCAATATTGAGTCCTGCGTTGTTCAACATCTATGTTCAACCCCTAGCAATGGTAGCAAAAAGTAGAGGGGGATGTCATTGGTATCCTATGCCGATGACACCCAGCTAGTCATTGCCTTTTCAAAAAAGTGTAAAAACAACCTCTTTAAATTTAAGGAGGACCTGTTAGCGATTGCAGACTGGATGACAGCCAATTGCTTGCAGCTTAATGCTGCTAAGTCTGAAATTCTTGTATTGGGGAGAGATAGTGCTCTTTGGTCAGAACAGTGGTGGCCGGATAAACTCAACCAGCGCCACCACCCAAAGAGGCGGTTAAGAATCTAGGCTTTTGGATAGATAGGGATCTTTCTTTTGATACCCAATCTAAAGTTCTCGCAGGGGTCTGTTTTGGACTCCTGAGGGGGTTAAAACCTTTGCTTGGATATTTTGAACCAAAAATCCGCCAAACTATTCTCCAGGCTACAATTTTAACCAGGTTGGATTATGGTAACTCCCTTTATCTAGGCGCTAATAAATCTTGTATTTTACGCCTCCAAAGAATTCAGAATGCCGCGGCACGTGCTTTGTTGGCACTGCCTAAGTTCTGCTCGGTATCTAATCTTTTACCTAAGCTTCATTGGCTGCCAATAGCCAAAAGAATCCAGTTTAAGTCTCTGTGTGTAGCCCACAAAATTCTGTCACAACAAGGCCCTCCGATCTTAGTGGACCTGCTAGTTCAGTACATCCCGAATCGCCCCCTTCGCTCTGCCAACTCGGGATTGGTGTGTACCCCCCGATTTCAAAGAGCCTGAGCTGGTGGTCGATCTTTTAAGGTTTAGGCGGCCCACCTTTGGAACTCCCTTCCGATCTCTAGCAGAGGACTCCAGAATCATTTGACTTTTCGAAAGGCTTTAAAGACCTTGCTCTTTCCGGTGTAACTGTTTGTGTTTGTTAGAGTAGTCTATTGGCACCTGTTCTTTGGGTAGCGCTGGGACGCCCCATTGCTGGGGCAGCTATGCGCTGTATAAATCCGTAAATAAATAAATAAATGTGTGCCAAGGAGAAAGACCGAGAGCCTCAGGCCTATAAACAAATCCCAGGGGGAGAGCTAGTATTTCAATAGAAACGCAATTATTATATGTCCCCTCTGTGGATTCTACGATTTTTCCCACAACTAGAGGATTGTTAGATTTTATGATCACACAGTCCTCCTTCAAATTTTTTTACGTTGTTACCAATCCAGTTCACCCTTCTCACAGAGTTCATCCATCTTGCTACATGAGCACCTAAAGAATATAGCCAAACCAATGGATTACCTTGTACTTCAATTGGGTGAAGATTTCTGAGATATGAGGTTTGAGCGGGGGCACATTTCCAAGCACCACAACGTAAGGGGTAGCTTGATGACCACATTGTTGTTAAAGGAAGGCTAGTGCTCACGCCTAAGGTTACACAGGTCCTCTACCACCGGGCCCCGAGGGGAGCACTGCGGATTATTTCTACCACATATAAGCCTGCCTGACCCATCCAAAACAGAAGCAGCATTAGTCCCCACTGGCTGACAGGTGAGTAGATTAACCTGCATAGCAGGGACTGAGAGAGGAAGGTGTTGCAGCGTGCGAACGTTGTGAAGGCAATCTCTCCTCACTCCTTGGGCCCCACCCCTGACAATGGAAGGCATAACAGAGGGGGTAGTCACTGGGGGAGAAGCGGCTACCAAGGCATCCTGTAGAAAGGTGGGCAGCTTGCAGGAAGTTAATCCAATTTCTATTCCCACCAGCTGATCACACAGCGGTTGCAATTTGCTATCAATGGCACCAATAAGTTTGTTGTAAAGAGCATCCAATAAGACTTCCAATGGGTTTGGTCTTTATTGTTAATGTCCATCTCCCTTGTCTTAGCATTTGTTACTCAGGGAGGTTTTGATTTGCTGCTGGTGTCCACCCTCTACCTTTTCCCTACTGCACCATTTCCAGCTGTAGAGACCACCTGAATAACGGGTTCCAAAGGGACAATAACACATAAGGACCACAGTGGTAGTCCCGCAGTAAGCGTGGGAGAGCCATAGGGAAGGTTACTCGAACCATGAACTGATGGGGACAGGGTCACCAGTCCTGAACCAAACCGAGGGGACTTTGACAATAGCTCTGTATGAGGGAAAGAGAGGAGATGAAGAGCCAACGCTCAGCCAATTGGGTTTCTTTGTTAAACACTCCCACAGTGCGTTGCAAAAAGCCATCCAAGGAGGTACTGGTGTGAGACTATGGGGTACCAACAGGTGGTATACATTTCCCATTTTCAGAGGGCAATAACCACCCAAATGCTGGGAACACAACAATAATCTGAGATAAAATAAGATAAAACAAATAAACGTTGGCCAGTACCTGTGGAAAGGAGGTTAGAGGGGTGGCCCAGCCCAACCTCCTCCAGCCGTTGACAGGTGCAGGATGGGCCTGCCGTTGGCTTGGGCTTAACTCGGGCACGGCCCGCGTCATTCCACACAGCAGGATAAGCATGAGCGCTTTAAAGCGCTGTTAGGAGTTCTCGCCCCCTTCCTCATGACTGTGTGCAAGCTGGTGCCTCCAGGTGCAGTGAGCTGTGGGGCATGGATTTCCCTCCACCAGGCACTGTCCATGGGGCTTAGAGCCCCCTCTGCAGTGCAGAATGCGTACGTATTGGCTTTACTTTTTTCCTGATGCAAAAATGTATGTTACGTAGCCTAGACAAAGTTTGACATTTGCATATGCATATGTATTGATTACATTTTCGCAATGGAAACAATTTGAAAATTAGAATAAGGCTTTTAGCGTGGAACATTGAGGTGGCAATTTTGAATAATCTATATTCCTGAATTTAAAAGGCTGTTTGACTGTTTCCATTGCGCACTCTGAAGATGAAATACTGCCTGCTTTTAAAAACCACGTGGGCAATTTTGAATACAGAGAGACTTTTCCCGTGATCAAGGCTTGTCAGAGCAGAAACGCGTTGGGAATGTGAGCCTCATGCCGGCATATCTTTATGGAATAAAACTATTTAAATCACACAGCCTGAGCCGGTGTACTTGTTTGTCAAGGATAGACAAAGAAGAAAGTGTGTGATATATATATATATATATATATATATATATATATATATATATATATATATATATATATATATATATATATCTACTGGCGGTCGCCAGTAGATAGTTATAGTTAGGACCTATTTTCCATAGGAAATCCGCGACATTCTATTTGAAATAACTCTTGGCGTCGGTTGACGAATCTTCGTGAAATTTTCAAACTTTATGGCCCGCTCCGGTCCGCTCCTACCCTGAAAGTCTCAGGGTGATTCGTCAAGCGGGGGCCGAGAAAAAGGGGGTCCCAAAACGTGTTTTCCCCATTCATTTTCCCATAGGAAACTTTAGACACGGCTACAGCCCGAGCTGCTGAACGGAATTACACCAAATTTGGCAAAGAGGTAGTTCTTGGTTCAGAAAGAACCCTTTTTGTTAAATGGTGTAAATCCGTTCAGTAGTTGCGGAGAAATTAAAAAATAAGAGTCAAAAAATCAATTTCCCATAGGAAACTTTATGCAAGGCTACAGCCCGAACTGCTGAACGGAATTACACCAAATTTGGCAAAGAGGTAGTTCTTGGTTCAAAAAGAACCCTTTTGTTAAATGGTGTAAATCCGTTCAGTAGTTGCTGAGAAAATCAAAAGTAAAAACACATATATATCTGGGCGGAGCCTAACCACACATGTCATCGTGAGATCTGATTGGCTGTCAGCACTTCATCCTGGAATTGCTGGCAGCCATCTTGGGACCAATATAAATGATAGTACCCCATTGAAATGCATTGTAGTGAATCGAAGATTTTGAGGGTTACCAAAAGGAGAACTATAAAGGGTGATAACAGACTTTAGTTACATTAGAATTCATTTGTTGATGGTACCATACTAATTTCAGGAATTGTGGTGTGTTCTAAGGTGATTTTACCCTGTGAAAAACCTTCTGCTGGGATATCATGAATCATGTTTGAGAGAAAACTATTTTCACATGCTTGTCCCATACAGTTTTGGAAGGTGCCCCAGAAGCTAAAATGAGAGCATATTTTCTGTAAATTCACATTATCTTTCTCAGTCATGTGAGAATGAAGTCTGACATTCTCAGTAAAACATGTACATCCAACAAGGGCAGAGACTGTCAGTTGATTCCTTTGTGTTCTACTGCAGCTTCCCAGAGTGTTCTAAAGAACAACTAGAGTGCTAACAGCCTTACTTATGACAAAAGTATGGCACACCTGAAGCCATCTTGAGTGGAATAAACTGGTAACACTTAAAACATTTAATTTAAAAAGGAACAAAATGATGGGGTTCATCTTGTCATAGAAATTATGGTTAGTGCTCTGGAAATAAAAATTAGGACATGTTTCAAGTGTGATCTCAAATATCTTCCTGTTATATTTCAACAGGAGCAGCCTGTCAGTTGATGCCTTTGTGTTCTACTGCAGCTTCCCAGAGTGTTCTAAAGAACAACTAGAGCGCTAACAGTCTTACTTATGACAAAAGTATGGCACACCTGAAGCCATCTTGATTGGAATAAACTGGTAACACTTAAAACATTTAATTTAAAAAGGAACAAAATGATGGGGTTAATTTTGTCATAGAAATTATGGTTAGTGCTGTAGAAAGAAAAATTAGGACATGTTTCAAGTGTGATCTCAAATATCTTCCTGTTATATTTCAACAGGAGCAGCCTGTCAGTTGATGCCTTTGTGTTCTACTGCAGCTTCCCAGAGTGTTCTAAAGAACAACTAAAGCGCTAACAGTCTTACTTATGACAAAAGTATGGCACACCTGAAGCCATCTTGATTGGAATAAACTGGTAACACTTAAAACATTTAATTTAAAAAGGAACAAAATGAGGGGGTTCATTTTGCCATAGAAATTATGGTTAGTGCTGTAGAAAGAAAAATTAGGACATGTTTTAAGTGAGATCTCAAATATCTTCCTATTATATTTCAACAGGAGCAGCCTGTCAGTTGATGCCTTTATGTTCTACTGCAGCTTCCCAGAGTGTTCTAAAGAACAACTAAAGCGCTAACAGTCTTACTTATGACAAAAGTATGGCACACCTGAAGCCATCTTGATTGGAATAAACTGGTAACACTTAAAACATTTAATTTAAAAAGGAACAAAATGAGGGGGTTCATTTTGCCATAGAAATTATGGTTAGTGCTGCAAAAATAAAATTTAGTGCATGTTTTAAGTGAGATCTCAAATCCTCTTCTATTTCATTAGAAAATTCTGACATGCAGACTGAAACAATCACTTTCAATACCAGCAGTAGACTTCCAGTTAACTCCTTGGTGAGCAGTAGCTTTACTACATGAATGACTAGAGTAATAACATTCTGAATTTATGGCAAATGTGTGACACATCTGAATGCCTTCTTGATGGAATCAAAGTAAAAAACTGAAAGCATTTCCTACTGAGGAGACTGCAGTAAATGAGGAAATTAGGAAACTTCATAACAAAGAAGTCTTCCAAGATGGCCACCAGTGAAAAAAGAGCCCAAATGTAGCACAAATATTACCCAGATGAAGCCCAGATATAGCCCAATGACAAAAGTGTGCAAAACATTTTTTATTTTTAGTTTTTTTGCAGTTTTATGTAGTGCAGACTGGTCAGGTATTGGAGCGTTGCATCTTAAAACATGACCCCCTACACTACAAAAACACCACTGCACTACCCTAAACCCTAAAACACTACCCCAGCACGACCCCCTACACTACACAAGCACCACTGCACTATCCTAAACCCTAAAACACTACCCCCAGCATGACCCCCTACACTACACAAACACCACTGCACTACCCTAAACCCTAAAACACTACCCCAACACCACTGCACTAACCTAAATCCTAAAACACTACCCCCAGCACGACCCCTACACTACCCAAACACCACTGCACTACCCTAAACCCTAAAACACTACCCCAACACCACTGCACTACCCTAAACCCTAAAACACTGCCCCCAGCACGACCCCCTACACTACACAAACACCACTGCACTACCTTAAACCCTAAAACACTACCCCCAGCACGACCCCCTACACTACCCAAACACCACTGCACTAACCTAAATCCTAAAACACTACCCCCAGCACGACCCCCTACACTACCCAAACACCACTGCACTACCCTAAAACATGACCCCCTACACTACACAAACACCACTGCACTACCCTAAACCCTAAAACACTACCCCCAGCACGACCCCCTACACTGCCCGAACACCACTGCCCTAAACCCTGAAACACCACCCCCAGCAAGACCCCCTACACTGCCCGAACACCACTTCACTGCCCTAAACACTGAAACACCAGCCCCAGCACGACCCCTACACTGCCCGAACACCACTGCACTGCCCTAAACCCTGAAACACCACCCCTGCACGACCCCCTACACTGCCCGAACACCACTGCACTGCCCTAAACCCTGAAACACCACCCCCAGCACGACCCCCTACACTGCCCGAACACCACTGCACTGCCCTAAACCCTGAAACACCACCCCTGCACGATCCCCAACACTGCCCGAACACTACTGCACTGCCCTAAGCCCTGAAACACCACCCCCAGCATGACCCCCTACACTGCACGAACACCACTGCACTGCCCTAAACCCTGAAACACTACCCCCAGCAAGACCCCCTACACTGCCCGAACACCACTGCCCTAAACCCTGAAACACCACCCCCAGCAAGACCCCCTACACTGCCCGTACACCACTGCACTGCCCTAAACCCTGAAACACCAACCCAGGATGACCCCTACACTGCCCGAACACCACTGCACTGCCCTAAACCCTGAAACACCACCCCAGCACGACCCCCTACACTGCCCGAACACCACTACACTGCCCTAAACCATGAAACACCAGCCCCAGCACGACCCCTACACTGCCCGAACACCACTGCACTGCCCTAAACCCTGAAACACCACCCCAGCATGACCCCCTACACTGCCTGAACACCACTGCACTGCCCTAAACCCTGAAACACCAGCCCCAGCACAACCCTGTACACTGCCCGAACACCACTGCACTGCCCTAAACCCTGAAACACCAGCCCCAGCACGACCGCCTACACTGCCCGAAAACCACTGCACTGCCCTAAACCCTGAAACACCAGCCCCAGCACGACCCCCTACACTGCCCGAACACCACTGCACTACCCTAAACCCTCAAACACCAGCCCCAGCACGACCCCCTACACTGCCCAAACACCACTGCACTGCCCTAAACCCTGAAACACCAGCCCCAGCAAGACCCCCTACACTGCCCGAACACCACTGCACTGCCCTAAACCCTGAAACACCACCCCCAGCAAGACCCCTACACTGCCTGAACACCACTGCACTAAAGCCTGAAACACCACCCCCAGCAAGACCACCTACACTGGCCGAACACCACTGCACTGCCCTAAACCCTGAAACACCACCCCCTGCACGACCCCCTACCCTGCCCGAACACCACTGCCCTGCCCTAAACCCTGAAACACCACCCCTCAGCACGACACCCTACACTGCCCGAACACCACTGCACTGCCCTAAACCCTGAAACACCACCCCCAGCACGACCCCCTACACTGCCCGAACACCACTGCACTGCCCTAAACCCTGAAACACCACCCCCTGCACGACCTCCTACACTGCCGGAACACCACTGCACTGCCCTAAACCCTGAAACACCACCCCCAGCACGACCTCCTACACTGCCCGAACACCACTGCACTGCCCTAAACCCTGAAACATCAACCCCAGCAAGACCCCCTACACTGCCTGAACACCACTGCCCTAAACCCTGAAACACCACCCCCTACACTGCACAAACACCACTGCACTGCCCTAAACCCTGAAACACCACCTCCAGCAAAACCCCCTACACTGCCTGAAAACCATTGCTCTGCCCTAAATCCTGAAACACTAGCCCCAGCATGACCCCCTACACTGCCCAAACACCACTGCACTGCCCTAAACCCTGAAACACCACCCCCAGCATGAACCCCTACACTGCCCGAACACCACTTCACTGCCCTAAACACTGAAACACCAGCCCCAGCACAACCCCTACACTGCCCGAACACCACTGCACTGCCCTAAACCCTGAAACACCACCCCCTGCACGACCCCCTACACTGCCCGAACACCACTGCACTGCCCTAAACCCTGAAACACCACCCCCAGCACCACCCCCTACACTGCCCGAACACCACTGCACTGCCCTAAACCCTGAAACACCACCCCCTGCACGATCCCCAACACTGCCCGAACACTACTGCACTGCCCTAAGCCCTGAAACACCACCCCCAGCATGACCCCCTACACTGCACGAACACCACTGCACTGCCCTAAACCCTGAAACACTACCCCCAGCAAGACCCCCTACACTGCCCGAACACCACTGCCCTAAACCCTGAAACACCACCCCCAGCAAGACCCCCTACACTGCCCGTACACCACTGCACTGCCCTAAACCCTGAAACACCAACCCAGGATGACCCCCTACACTGCCCGAACACCACTGCACTGCCCTAAACCCTGAAACACCACCCCCAGCACGACCCCCTACACTGCCCGAACACCACTACACTGCCCTAAACCATGAAACACCAGCCCCAGCACGACCCCCTACACTGCCCGAACACCACTGCACTGCCCTAAACCCTGAAACACCACCCCAGCACGACCCCCTACACTGCCTGAACACCACTGCACTGCCCTAAACCCTGAAACACCAGCCCCAGCACAACCCCGTACACTGCCCGAACACCACTGCACTGCCCTAAACCCTGAAACACCAGCCCCAGCACGACCGCCTACACTGCCCGAAAACCACTGCACTGCCCTAAACCCTGAAACACCAGCCCCAGCACGACCCCCTACACTGCCCGAACACCACTGCACTTCCCTAAACCCTCAAACACCAGCCCCAGCACGACCCCCTACACTGCCCAAACACCACTGCACTGCCCTAAACCCTGAAACACCAGCCCCAGCAAGACCCCCTACACTGCCCGAACACCACTGCACTGCCCTAAACCCTGAAACACCACCCCCAGCAAGACCCCTACACTGCCTGAACACCACTGCACTAAAGCCTGAAACACCACCCCCAGCAAGACCACCTACACTGGCCGAACACCACTGCACTGCCCTAAACCCTGAAACACCACCCCTGCACGACCCCCTACACTGCCCGAACACCACTGCCCTGCCCTAAACCCTGAAACACCACCCCTCAGCACGACACCCTACACTGCCCGAACACCACTGCACTGCCCTAAACCCTGAAACACCACCCCCAGCACGACCCCCTACACTGCCCGAACACCACTGCACTGCCCTAAACCCTGAAACACCACCCCCTGCACGACCTCCTACACTGCCGGAACACCACTGCACTGCCCTAAACCCTGAAACACCACCCCCAGCACGACCTCCTACACTGCCCGAACACCACTGCACTGCCCTAAACCCTGAAACATCAACCCCAGCAAGACCCCCTACAATGCCTGAACACCACTGCCCTAAACCCTGAAACACCACCCCCTACACTGCACAAACACCACTGCACTGCCCTAAACCCTGAAACACCACCTCCAGCAAAACCCCCTACACTGCCTGAACACCATTGCTCTGCCCTAAATCCTGAAACACTAGCCCCAGCATGACCCCCTACACTGCCCAAACACCACTGCACTGCCCTAAACCCTGAAACACCACCCCCAGCACAAACCCCTACACTGCCCGAACACCACTGCACTGCCCTAAACCCTGAAACACCAGCCCCAGCAAGACCCCCTACACTGCCCGAACACCACTGCACTGCCCTAGACTCTGAAACACCAGCCCCAGCAAGACCCCCTACACTGCCCGAACACCACTGCACTGCCCTAAACCCTGAAACACCAACCCCAGCACGAACCCCTACACTGCCCGAACACCACTGCACTGCCCTAAACCCAGAAACACCAGCCCCAGCACGACCACCTACACTGCCCGAACACCACTGCACTGCCCTAAACCCTGAAACACCAGCCCCAGCACGACCCCCTACACTGCCCGAACACCACTGCACTGCCCTAAACCATGAAACACCAGCCCCAGCACGACCCCCTACACTGCCCGAACACCACTGTACTGCCCTAAACCCTGAAACACCAGCCCCAGCACGACCCCCTACACTGCCCGAACACCACTGCACTGCCCTAAACCCTGAAACACCACCCCTGCATGACCCCCTACACTGCCCGAACACCACTGCACTGCCCTAAACCCTGAAACACCACCCCCTGCAGCACACCCTACACTGCCCGAACACCACTGAACTGCCCTAAACCCTGAAACACCACCCCCTGCACCGCCCCCTACACTGCCCGAACACCACTGCACTGCCCTAAACCCTGAAACACCACCCCCAGCACGACCCCCTTTACTGCTCGAACACCACTGCACTGCCCCAAACCCTGAAACACCACCCCCAGCACGACCCCCTACACTGCCCGAACACCACTGCCCTAAACCCTGAAACACCACCCCCTGCACGACCCCCTACACTGCCCGAACACCACTGCACTGCCCTAAACCCTGAAACACCACCCCTTACACTGCCCGAACACCACTGCCCTAAACCCTGAAACACCACCCCCAGCATGACCCCCTACACTGCCCGAACACCACTGCACTGCCCTAAACCCTAAAACACCACCCCCAGCATTACCCCCTACACTGCCCAAACACCACTGCACTGCCCTAAACCCTAGAACACTACCCCCAGCACAACCCCCTACACTACCCGAACACCACTGCACTACCCTAAACCCTAAAATACTACCCCCAGCACCACCCCCTACACTACCCGAACACGACTGCACTGCCCTAAACCCTAGAACACTCCCCCCAGCACGACCCCCTACACTACCCGAACACCACTGCACTGCCCTAAACCCTAAAACACTCCCCCAGCACGACCCCCTACACTACCCGAACACCACTGCACTGCCCTAAACCCTAAAACACTCCCCCAGCACGACCCCCTACACTACCCAAACACCACTGCACTGCCCTAAACCCTAAAACACTACCCCCGCATGACCCCCTACACTACCCAAACAATGCACTACCCTAATCCCTAAAACACTACCCCCGCATGACCCCCTACACTACCCTAAACCCTAAAACACTACCCCCTCACGACTCCCTACACTACCCAAAGACCACTGCACTACCCTAAACCCTAAAACACGACCTCCTACACTACACAAACACCACTGCACTACCCTAAACCCTAAAACACTACCCCCTACACTACACAAACACCACTGCACTACCCTAAACCCTAAAACACTACCCCCAGCAGTACCCCTACACTACCCAAACACCACTGCACTAACCTAAACCCTAAAACACTACCCCAGCAGTACCCCCTACACTACCCAAACACCACTGCACTACCCTAAATCACTACCCCCAGCACGACCCCCTACACTACCCAAACACCACTGCACTACCCTAAACCCTAAAACACTACCCCCAGCACGACCCCCTACACTACCCAAACACCACTGCACTACCCTAAACCCTAAAACACTCCCCCAGCACGACTCCTACACTACCCAAACACCACTGCACTACCCTAAACCCTAAATCTACCCCCAGCATGACCCCCTACACTACACAAACACCACTGCACTACCCTAAACCCTAAAACACTACCCCAGCACGACCCTCTTCACTACCTAAACACAACTGCACAATTTGTTACAGGCGTTGCAACGCAGGCCTGGGTGCTTACTGGAAGTACCTAGTGGGCTAGTTGGGCCCCAGGGACCCTCAGGATTCAAGGTGACCTAATCCCCCAACTTAAAACGCACCACGGGGCGCGTTTGCACAGTGGTGAAGGGAGGGGGCGGGGCCTCTGGTGACATGTGCGCAAACACGCCCTGTGGTGCGTTTTAAGTTGGGGAATTAATTCCCTTTGAATCCTGAGGGACCCTGGGGGCCAACTAGCCCACCAGGTACCTTCAGTAAGCACAACAGAGTTGCGTTGCAGAGAGGTGAAAAAAGGTGCGTGGCCTCGGAACGCCTCTCTGCAACTCAGCTCTGTGGTCCTAACTGTAGGTACCTGGGGGGCTAGTTGTGCCCCAGGGACCCTCAGAATTCAAGGGGACTTAATCCCGCAATTTAAAATGCGCCACGGGGTGCGTTTGCACACATGTCACCTCAGGCCCCCCTCCCTTCACCACTGTGCAAACGCGCCCTGTAGCGTTTTAAGAGTTAGTTTAATCCCCCTGCCCTATTATGTACTAGGGACTTGCAGAGGAGGTCATGCTAATCACAGGGGTACCCCAACGCATAGTGTTCCCTAGTGTATGTAGGTGTTTTCACTGTATTCTAAGTGTCTTTTAGCATAGCACTGGCTCTGGTTAGTCCGAGTCAGTTACCACCAGTACCCGTCTGAAAAGTTGTGGGCACAGGATGATTTTGCAACAAGGCCTCTTTCTGCTCCTCTGTTGGTTCTTTCTGCACATCTTTTGCTTCTTTCTGTGCGTTTTTCTTCTTTCTTCACATGTCCTACCTCTGTAGGCATAGTTAGAAACTAGCATTTAAAAAACCTTTGAAATTCACTTAAAAAATCATAGGTTTCAGGCACGTTATAGTTAGAAATTAGCATTTAAAAAACCTTTGAAATTCACTGAAAAAACCATAGGTTTCAGACACGTTATAGTTAGAAATTAGCATTTAAAAAACCTTCGAAATTCACTGAAAAAACCATAGGTTTTAGGGACAGTTATAGTTAGTTGGACATTTCACTCGTACAAAACCATAGAAATTCCCCCGTTATAGTTAGTTCAGCTAACTATAACTCGCGCCCCGCAATGCACTGCTGATGACGTCACATATTACATCACTCATGACATGGTCAGTGACATCACTGATGACATCTCAAATGACATCACTGATGACATCATCTATGTGATAATTTCATGCATCTTCTCACACCCTAATATAACTTTTGATACACCCACTCTAAATTACAGACTGCCATTCTCAAAACCATAGACACTCCAACACCAAAAACTACATACCCACTCACTGATTCTTAGGTCTACACACACATCCACTCACTCACCCGTACAGTCACTCATACTTAGTAATTCAGTACAGGACTATTATATGCACTCATACACCTATATAAACACTCACACACCGCCACTCATCCATAGAGGTACTCACACACCTAGTCAGTCATGCAAAAAACTTAATCACACACCCATTTACTCACCTATACAGTTATACACACACCAGCTCACTTACTCATACAAATACTAGCACATTCTTACGCTCTTATACAATCACTGATACAAGTACACACTCATCCATACAGCCACTCTCACAATCACACACTCTCACTTATAGCCATTTATATACTCCAACACACATATATACTGCCTTTCACATATGTAGTTACTCACACATGTAGCACTGAGATATACATTCAATCACTAACACACCCATACACACACTCACCCACCCATACAGTCCATCACAGATGCACTCTTGAAACCATGCACCCAGTGAATCACCAACTCACACATCTATGCACAGAGTCACACACACCCCACCCACACAAACACTCAGGCACCCATACAGATACTCAGACAATCAATCAATAACCCATGTAGACACTCATGTAGCTATTCAGAAAGCTCATGCAGCCGCTTACAAACCAACAGACAGACGGATACAGACATTCACACAGTTTAGTCACTAACCCATGCATTCAGTAAGATACATTTAATCACTCACTTGTAGAGTCAGTCACTCACGTACTAAATCATCCATTCAGACACTTATACACCCACTCATTCTTCAATACGCCTTTCCCTATATATATTAAACATATTTAAACTTTACAGAAACACACAGTCACTGGATGATGTCATCAGTGATGTCATCAGTGATGTCATTTGAGATGTCATCAGTGATGTCATCAGTGATGTCACTGACCATGTCATGAGTGATGTAATATGTGACGTCATCAGCAGTGCATTGCGGGGCGCGAGTTATAGTTAGCTGAACTAACTATAACGGGGAATTTCTATGGTTTTGTACGAGTGAAATGTCCAACTAACTATAACTGTCCCTAAAACCTATGGTTTTTTCAGTGAATTTCGAAGGTTTTTAAATGCTAATTTCTAACTATAACGTGTCTGAAACCTATGGTTTTTTCAGTGAATATATATATATATATATTTATTTATTTATTTTTTCTTCTCCAAAGGCCCTCGCTTTCAGAAGGCACTCGACAGCTCCCCCATTCCTCGGCAGTACGATATCTGTTGGTCAGCCCAGCACAGTGAGCCCAACTACTAAAGGAAAGTGTCCCGGCAGACGATATCCTACATAGGAAGAAAATGACTTCAACTATGTTTGGCGCATGGAGCCCAGTACGGGTAACACTATATATCTAAGGGACCACATGTCCCAGCATGCAGTTGCAATTTACAGCGTACTAACGCCATCAATTAAATAAATTGCATGCACCACAGAGACGTCACAAGCGCCAGAACTGTGAAGCAAGCCCCTGAAGAGAGGCGGACGGCCTCGAAACGCGTAGGGCTGACCAACAGATATCGTACTGCCGAGGAATGGGGGAGCTGTCGAGTGCCTTCTGAAAGCGAGGGCCTTTGGAGAAAAACAATATTACACGGCCGTCCAGCCGTGCAGAAGAGCACCATCTTGAATACAAAGAGGCTGAGGCTGGTAACTAAGCCCGACCGAACAGCACAGTGACCCCAACTACTAAAGGAAAGTATCCCGGCAGACGATTTCCTACATAGGAAGAAAATGACTTCAACTATGTTTGGCGCATGGAGCCCACTACGGGTAACACTATATCTCTAAGGGACCACATGTCCCAGCATGCAGTTGCAATTTACAGCGTACTAACGCCATCAATTAAATAAATTGCATGCACCACAGAGACGTCACAAGCGCCAGAACTGTGAAGCAAGCCCCTGAAGAGAGGCGGACGGCCTCGAAACGCGTAGGGCTGACCAACAGATATCGTACTGCCGAGGAATGGGGGAGCTGTCGAGTGCCTTCTGAAAGCATTCTCCCCTCATCCTATTCCTGACCTCCCTTTCAAGGGGTTGATGGATTTTCCCCACCACATACTCTGCCACTTTGGCGTCAGGTGTCCACTCTGCCGACCTAGGATGGTAAATTTGGGTAGGCTTTGATATTTGAGATCTCACTTAAAACATGTCCTAATTTTTCTTTCTACAGCACTAACTATAATTTCTATGACAAAATGAACCCCCTCATTTTGTTCCTTTTTAAATTAAATGTTTTAAGAGTTACCAGTTTATTCCAATCAAGATGGCTTCAGGTGTGCCATAATTTTGTCATAAGTAAGACTGTTAGCGCTCTAGTTGTTCTTTAGAACACTCTGGGAAGCTGCAGTAGAACACAAAGGCATCAACTGACAGGCTGCTCCTGTTGAAATACAACAGGAAGATATTTGAGATCTCACTTAAAACATGTCCTAATTTTTCTTTCTACAGCACTAACCATAATTTCTATGACAAAATGAACCCCCTCATGTTGTTCCTTTTTAAATTAAATGTTTTAAGAGTTACCAGTTTATTCCAATCAAGATGGCTTCAGGTGTGCCATAATTTTGTCATAAGTAAGACTGTTAGCGCACTAGTTGCTCTTTAGAACACTCTGGGAAGCTGCAGTAGAACACTTAAAGGCATCAACTGACAGGCTGCTCCTGTTGAAATATAACAGGAAGATATTTGAGATCACACTTGAAACATGTCCTAATTTTTCTTTCTACAGCAGTAACCATAATTTCTATGACAAAATGAACCCCATCATTTTGTTCCTTTTTAAATTAAATGTTTTAAGTGTTACCAGTTTATTCCAATCAAGATGGCTTCAGGTGTGCCATACTTTTGTCATAAGTAAGGCTGTTAGCACTCTAGTTGTTCTTTAGAACACTCTGGGAAGCTGCAGTAGAACACAAAGGCATCAACTGACAGGCTGCTCCTGTTGAAATATAACAGGAAGATATTTGAGATCTCACTTAAAACATGTCCTAATTTTTCTTTCTACAGCACTAACCATAATTTCTATGACAAAATGAACCCCCTCATTTTGTTCCTTTTTAAATTAAATGTTTTAAGAGTTACCAGTTTATTCCAATCAAGATGGCTTCAGGTGTGCCATAATTTTGTCATAAGTAAGACTGTTAGCGCTCTAGTTGTTCTTTAGAACACTCTGGGAAGCTGCAGTAGAACACAAAGGCATCAACTGACAGGCTGCTCCTGTTGAAATATAACAGGAAGATATTTGAGATCACACTTGAAACATGTCCTAATTTTTCTTTCTACAGCACTAACCATAATTTCTATGACAAAATGAACCCCATCATTTTGTTCCTTTTTAAATTAAATGTTTTAAGTGTTACCAGTTTATTCTAATCAAGATGGCTTCAGGTGTGCCATACTTTTGTCATAAGTAAGGCTGTTAGCACTCTAGTTGTTCTTTAGAACACTCTGGGAAGCTGCAGTAGAACACAAAGGAATCAACTGACAGTCTCTGCCCTTGTTGGATGTACATGTTTTACTGAGAATGTCAGACTTCATTCCCACATGACTGAGAAAGATAATATGAATTTACAGAAAATATGCTCTCATTTTAGCTTCTGGAGCACCTTCCAAAACTGTATGGGACAAGCATGTGAAAATAGTTTTCTCTCAAACATGATTCATGATATCCCAGCAGAAGGTTTTTCACGGGTAAAATCACCTTAGAACACACCACAATTCCTGAAATTAGTATGGTACCATCAACAAATGAATTCTAATGTAACTAAAGTCTGTTATCACCCTTTATAGTTCTCCTTTTGGTAACCCTCAAAATCTTCGATTCACTACAATGCATTTCAATGAGGTACTATCATTTATATTGGTCCCAAGATGGCTGCCAGCAATTCCAGGATGAAGTGCTGACAGCCAATCAGATCTCACGATGACATGTGTGGTTAGGCTCCGCCCAGATATATATGTGTTTTCTTTTTCAAATTTCTCAGGAACTACTGAACGGATTTACACCATTAAACCAAAAGGCACGACTCTGAACCAAGGGCTACCTTTTTGCCAAATTTGGTGTAATTCCGTTCAGCAGTTCGGACTGTAGCTGATGAAAGGTTCCTATGGAAAATTGCATGGGGAAAACACGTTTTGGGACCCCCATTTTTTCTCGGCCCCCACTTGACGAATCACCCCGAGACTTTCAGGATAGGAGCAAACCAGAGCGCCCCACGAGTTTTGAAAATTTCACGAAGATTCGTCAACCGGCGCCAAAGTTATTTCAAATAGAATGTTGCGGATTTCCTATGGAAAATAGGTCCTAACTATAACTATCTACTGGCGACCGCCAGTAGATATACATATATATATATTTATCTCTATGTGTGTATGTATGTATGTATATATATATATATATATATATATATATCAGATACAGTTAAGTAACAGTCCACAAACCAAAGGTATACTCCTGCTTTTCCTTATAATGATAAAAGGTGGAGCCAATTATGACGGATTCCAATTTGTGACCTGCAGGGCACAAATGGGCATGTAAGTTTTTTGCATGAGGCCAAAAATGTAGAAAGCAGAGTGTGAAAGGAAATACTGCGCACGTTTTGTTTGTAAATTATTTAAGTTATCGATATTTCAACAGTGAAATCCTATTCCACAAATAACTTTAAAAAATAGAGCTAAATTATTTTGCACTGTTACCTTTTACCTAGTGAAGCGCTGGAGAGGCAAATGTTTGCTGAAATAAGCAACACCCAAAACAGTACATATGTGCAACTTTCTAAGTTACATATTCAAAGAAGCAGTGCCTTGTGTTTGTAGCACGGACAGGTTAGGCATTTACCTGTGGTAAATTAAGTTAACGTACAACTTATTAAAGATGGTAGTGAAAAACAAGAAGTGGAGGCAGTGTGCAGCAAGATGGAACAAACCACAGGATGGATAATTGCAGTGCACATTAGGCGCATTGTTAGTTAAGCTGCAGTACTCGAGTATAGAAAAGGTGAGGTTTAACTGCAGCACATTGGGGTATGAAGTAGCTTATGAAACATATGCATGAGCACCACAAGGGATGGCAGAACCTCTGTACCAAGGGGTGAGGGGCACACAGTGGATTAGGGAGTGTCAACTCTAAATACATGGGTGTACGGGCTGCAAACTGCAGAGCAAGTGACTGCAAGATAAATAGAGGAGTAGAACAGGTAGCACAACGGGGATAGTATTCTGTGAGGTGGGATTTAAACACAAGTGGGGTACATTCATTGGGGGAGGCTTGCTGCATTTGTGGGAAAGCGCACAGCTTCAAAGCAACTTATCTCTGCTGTCTGCTCCACACTGGCTCTCACGTCCTTCCAGGGTGGAAACAGTATGGCGGCTTGCTAAGAGCGTGGACAGACAAACAATAGGGCCGAGGGGGTGGGGGGTGAAGAGTGCATACGAAAAAGTGCACACCTTTAAAGCAGAGGGATTCAGTAAGGCAATTAATCTCTAATGTCTGCTCAACACTGGCTCCCACGTCCTCGTCCTCCGGTGTGGGGGCAGTATGGCGGGTTGCTGGGGGGCGCTTACTGAGAAAGAATAGGCCTGAATGGGGGGTTGTGGGGAATGCAGCATGTAATGAGCGATGCCAGTGCTACATAACTGAGAGTGGGCATGCGTCCCCAAGATGTCCGGAATTCGCATATTCCATGGCGGGTGCCCCAGGGGCGCCTGAATAATACGGTATGAAAAGCGTTTCTAACATATGAAGGAGAGGAGAAAGAAAGTTAAACTCTATAAGGTTGCGGACATTTTATTTTCAGTAGCAGGAAAAGCTTATGAAACTTAATGGGGGAGTTATGTACTTTTTTATGCAGCACAGTAAAGCTTTCCCCTCTCGCTCGCCGAAAGCCCCAAAAAAATGGTAATGTTGGGTGGCAGTCATTGTTTCTGGCGGGGCCGTGGCTAATGCCTCCTGCCATGTCATCCAGGGTGGTGGCTGGATGGAGGTATAAGTATAAAACTCGTAATACGAAAGTAAAGCGAACAGGGGCAGAATCACTCCATCGCAACACTAGCCGAGACAGGAAACCAAAAAAAGAGTTCTTCACACAAAAGATAACGAATGGACGCGTAACTAAACTGGAGTTGATCGGTGCTCCCTCTGCATAAAATGGAAATGATGTATGGGTGCACCAACCAATAAGGAGCCAGGACAAAAGAGCAACACAGGAGTGAACCAATGCCAAGCAGCAGGCGGGATTACACTCTGTACAGTGATTACAGCAGCTCTTCCAGACAGTGCATGCACTCTGCCTAGGCTCGACCTAAACATGGCAATACAGAATTACAATCAGTTCAGCCGTTTTAAAGAAATTAAGCTTCAAAGTATAGTGATATCTGTATGGTTATCCTGCAAGAGTTCTGCTGTACTCATGCAGTTGGGGGCTGTGAGGGACTTGTTTTTCCCATTGGGCCTTTTGGTCATCAAGAGAAATGTTGCCGTCACCATTTCAGGACTTAGGGACTCTGTCTCCATATGCTGTGTTTCTTTAAAAAAAAAAATGAATGTTCAAGAGGGTAGGGGAGGGTTACCATGATCCTCTCTCCAATGTGGTAGGGGCTGTCCCAAAGGGCCCACCAGACAAAAAGCACCAAAAAAAAACTGTTACGCAGGACCGAGTGAAGCCCTCCCATATGGTGTCACAGGAGTACTGCAAGACCGTGCATGCACTAAAAAGTAAAGCTTGCACTGTCCTGTGGTCCCTTGGAGTGCTGCTTGTACAATGGTGCTGGAAGAGTACTACAGTACAGTGACAAACATGGAAAATGTGGGGCAAGTGTCCATGAGGGGGGACCGACCGTGGGCGGTTGGTCTCTCCTAGGGAGTTGGGTGGAGTTGTGCAGCAAAAGTCCGTGCACGGCAGGGGGTTGTGGCACAAGGCGGGAGGATTGGATGTGGCCCTGTGTACAACGCTCTACTGCACATGGTCAAAAGGTATGCTCAGTGAGGGAGTTGGATGAGCAAAAAAAAAAACGGAATTTCACTGAAAAAACCAAAGGTGAAAGTGGCGTTATAGTTAGGTAAGGTAAATAGATTTCCGCTTACACTTAATAAAAAACTGAAAGAAACAAAGGTTAAGTGACGTTATAGTTAGGTGTTGTAATAATATAAAAACTAATGTTTATAATACAAAAACACACTGAAGTTCACTAATTTACTATAGTAATTTTGCCTTTTCTCTTGGACCTTGGAATCTCGTATTCGCTGACTTTGCTACTAAATTTGCAGACCTTGCATCGAGTGCAAGGGAAAAACCCTACTGCACTCTTCTTCTGATAGCATTTATTAGTGAAGTGGCTGTGTTCCAAATAATCTCTCAATGAAGCAGACCTCTTCTATGTCACTAGTGGTTGTACTGATATTTGCTCCCCATCGCACTGTCTGCTCATAATGTCTGCCAATTCCCTTTAAGAATATTATAACTCTGGGTGAGCTAATGGAGAAACATCCTAACTTGGCTTCATCCTTAATATCCTTCCTTCTATCTGCCAGAAGTTGCTGGCGTACCTGATTCTGTACTGATTGTTTGGCCTTCTTGAGGACTGCTGATGAATATCCTCTTACTCAGAACCTCTCCAGTGCCTAAGCTTGTGCTGCTAAGAAGTCTGTTTCTGTGGAGCAGTTGCGCTTGATGCGCAGTAGCTCGCCATATGGTATGCTGTTTTTAAGACTATATAGATGGCATTTTTAAGCTACAGCATACGTTAAATTACAATTCTTTCTGTACTAGTAATTAGTCATACTATTACTAGCATATCCAATCTGAGTGACTGACTATATGTGTTAGTGTGTGAGTGGATGTCTGAGTGGCTGTATGAGTGTGTTAGCTGCTGTATGTATGTGTTAGTGGTTATGTGACTAGCTGTATGGGTGAGTGAGTGGCTGTGTGAGTAGCTGCATAGGTGTGTGAGTGGCTGCATGGGTGACTGAGTTGCTATGTCAGTGGCTGTATGGGTGAGGGAATGGGTATGTGAGTGGTTGTATGGGGGAGTGAGCAGCTGTTTTGGAGACTTAATATCAGTGAGAGTGCTTGTAAGGGTGAGGGAGTATGTGAGAGTAGTTGCATGGATGTGTGAATGGGTATGTACTGTTGCAGGGATTCTGCGCAAACACAGAACTATGCGTAGGATTATGGGACCTTAGTAAATAGGGACTGATTCATCCTACTACCTAAGTACCCATGAGCCCAGGACCGACTAGCTATAGTGCCTCACTTGCCATCCTACTCACTTACAGAGGAACAAGTGATTAGACACTCCAGAACACAACACTCCAGACTCTCTCAGGAATCGCGGTTACAAGACACACCCTTTCGCTCACACTCTTGTACTTGTCCACAATAAGATATGACAGAGACATGAACAAGTTTATAATATTTTTTTAACTAACGTGCTCTAATATGCAGTATATGTGCCACAATAAGCAGAAAAATGCTTAACACAAATACGGTCAGCATAGCAAGTAATCCATAGATCATAAAAGGAGCTGTCATAGTGCGAGACAGAGTAGCCTAACCTCCCTCCCCTTGCACAGATGCAGGATGATTATATGTAGTAACGTGTGCGAAGCAGCGTACAGTCTACAGCATGCTCATACTAACTTGGGGAAGACGACAATGTCCCCACGGGCCACGTGACACCCTCCTTTTGGTCAGGACGTCAGCCCTGGACTAATACAGAAGTCACAGGTAAGCAGAACCAAAGCGTTTCCGGCAGGCAACAAGTATGATCCAAGAAGCCAATAGTGGACCATGATGGAAAGTCAAATTGATAAAACAAAGCTAGTAATCAAAGATTGTATATCCAATTACAGCGTATCCTCCGGGCCAAAAACTACGCGTGACAAGTGAAATGCCAGCAGCTCCAGTAAGGCGTCAGAATCGTCAAAAGAAAAAAGCGATGCCATCCAATTAAGTAATTCAAAGGAACAGACGTGCTGTTCATATCCTGAAGCCGCAAGGAGCATACCAGGGCAACGTATGTCAGTCTCGATGAAACTCAGATCCAAGAGGTGCTGTGCATGGGCACAGGTGCCCGCTTCGGCCATCGGCCCCAGTGGAGAATCGTACACAAGCCGCATACCCAAGGAACATCCCTGTCCTTTGGGCCCTCCACGGACCCACCAACAGATCATAATCCAGGGCAGCGGGTGATGTTGTGGAGAGGCAGACATCCAGGGCCCATTGAAAAGGGCACCGGATGCAAAAGAACACAGGTTGCACACAGGTGAAGTAGGCATAACGAAATCTTAGCCAATAGCTGATGTCAAGAGCTCCCAATGGCATCAAGCCAAAAATCTGTTGCATCCGATCACGGTACAGCTGCAACTGTGCCTGACTGGGCAGTACCACAGATCAAGCATCCATAGCGAACAGCAAAAAAAGTACCAGCATGCCACAAACCAGGAGCAGCAGCAGGGGAAACCCTCCGTATATGCTAGAAAAAAATAGAATGAATAAAAGCAGGTATTACTCCAAATATAGTCTGAAACGATGTAACAAGGCAGGATCCCACAACTTTGAAAAAGTGTGCAAGGCCTGCCATATCAGACGCATTGAAATCTGATGAATTGGCCTGGCCAAGCTGTCCAACATGGCAGACGCGCTTTAGACGAGCTCCGGAGACCCGCTTAAAATCCTGCCAATATCCTGACTCATCAGCCCACATCTTTCCCACGGTCTCCCCTACATATCGCTCCCATGCTCATGCCATAACATGGGGACGAACAAATGCTGAATTGAAGCCAAGACGGCCGGATGAAGATGTCTTGTATAAGCCGGTGCATCAGAGCCCGGGCCCACGTTGTGCAACGGACTATCCTGGCCCCTCCGACGAATTGAGGCTGGATTACACCCGGGAGCGGCCTGGCGGACGAGAAGGGATTGAGCGGCAAAGGCCTGAGCAGCGATCGGGCCGTGTGGGAGCTGAGGCTTGCTGAGAGAGAGCACGGGGCCGCGGAGAGACACTGCTGGCCCTAACGGTGCAGAAAAGAAGTGCGGTGGGCCCGAGGTCGATACTGCACACCGCTGGTATTGTCAGAAGCCTACCTGCCTGGTGGACCTATCGACGGCAGCGGTAGACCCCAGGGGGGGTGGAGATGGCCTGGAGATAAGCTGCAGTCACGCACTGCGCAGCCGAGCCAAAGTTCCTCCGGGTGACGCCGCAACCGACAGGCTTGGAGGCCGGTGACGCTGGGCCCAGCCGCACCGAAACAACGCGGCCTTCCTTACGCCACTGGGGCGGGCACGCAGCACCCTGAATGTGCCTCGTGTCTGCTGGAGAGACGAGCGGATGTCATCAGGTCAGTGATTTCGGCCCCCCAGGCGTAAGCTGCAGTCCCAGAACCCTGGACGCTTCCTTGGGCTGCCGCGCCCCTGCTTGAGGCCCATGTTCTGCGTCCGTGAAGAGGCTCACCTTGGATCCCTGCGGTGCTTCCCCTCATGCCCCTGGCACAGGTGAGGTAGTGGAGCAGAGCAGTGGTGACCGCGTTGAGCCTGGACAGTGCTCTCCACACAGCCCGATCGCCAACTGCGAACTCCCTGTCATCGGCTGTGGCCTGTATTTGGCCTGAGCTCTGTGAGGCCTTGCCCTCCATACCCTCGAGACGGAGCAGTTGTCCGTAGCCCGCGCTGTGCCCTGCACGCGCCCTGCCTCCCTGCAACAAGGACCCTGCATGAGGGCTGCCTCCCCGCACCTTGGATGTGGCTTAGAAGGGCTAGGTTACTCGAGAAGGCGGGGGAACTGGGGTGGACCTCCCCGGCGCAGCACTGAACCTATATATTGACCAACGAGAGGCGCTCCTGTATAAAAACTTCACGGCGCTGCGGATTGTGGCTGGATAAGAGCACCCATTAGGGGGGTGGGGAGGTAGGGGGGTGGGGAGGTGCCTACGCGCAGAAGCGGACGGACTAGGTCCTGGTGTGGCCTGTGTGTGGGTCGCCTTCACACCTGCCTTCCTGCCTGCCTTGAAGGCGAACGTTATCCGGATCGACAGCCGCGGGCCCCCGCCCTCCAAGTGTCAATATTACTACGGCTGCAGATTAGGGCGAGATCACGCCGCTTACCGGCCCTTGTGGGACTGTGCCAACATTGTAGGGGCCCAACTACTACCACTGAAAATGACTCGGGACAAGCTGCAGGCACCAAACAAAGCACGTTGGATCGATATGAAGGTGCCGGGCCACAGGCGGTGGATCCGGCGGGCCAGGCCTCTGATGGCCCGGACAACGCTGCATTGATGGTGGCAATTACGCAGTCTCGGGATGCGCTGGAGGCCAAGATCGGGGCGGTTGGTTCAGATGCTATGCTGATCCGCCAGGACCTCCGCAAAGTGGTCGACAGAATAACGGAGGCCGAAACCCGGATATCAACCACGGAAGACACAGTCACATCCCTCCAAAAGAGGGTGTCCTCTCTGGAATCCATCACGAAAGGCCTTGCGATCAGGGCGGAAGACGCCGAAGGTAGAGCCCGGAGGAACAACCTTCGCTTCGTGGGCTTTCCGGAAGGATGCGAAGGCAATAATATGGAGCAGTTTCTTACCACGTGGATAACAGGATGGATCCCTCAGACTTCTCTGTCTCAATGCTTCATTATTGAACGTGCACATCGTGCCTTGATGCAAAAGCCTCCGCCGAGGTCCAGGAAACGACCCCTTATTGCCAGGCTCCTGAATTTTCATGAGCGCGATGTTATCCTTACACAGGCCAGACTGGCGGGCAAACTCCAATATGACTCACATCACATTTTAATCTTTCCTGACTACACGAGAATGGTGCAACAATGCGGACAATCATTCACGGCCGCTAAGGCTCGACTGCGGGACTTAAAAATCCAGTATGCACTGCTGTTCATGGCCCGGCTAAGGGTTGTATACAAATCACGTACACTTTTCTTTGATACTCCCGAAGAAGTGTTCGCCTGGACGGACGAAAGGCAGAAGCTCAAGCCGCACACCCCACCGCGCTTTGACTCGGAGTCGTCCTCTGGAGAAGCCGCATAGAAACTCGTCAAACTTAAAGGGAAACCAAACCGCAGAGCACGTTCGTGGCGCATCCAGCTCCCGAGTGGATGAAGAACGACACGATTCGTCCCCGTCACAACATGGAGACTGAGGGCCATAAGGACGAATTCCATTCGGCTGATGACACAGTCATGGGGCCCTCAAGAGACTTTTCCCCCCATAACTCTCTTCTCAGTATCTGTGAACTTTGTCTATGACTGGGATAGTTCAATGGGGATCCATTGGTATGGGGTTGCGCCCTGCCCCTGTTGGAGCAGAAGTAAGACCCAAACCATGACAGATGCTTCAGCTGTTTTGAGGTATTGGGTGGGGAGGGAGGGAATGGGATTGTTAAGTTTTGTTGAATGTGCTGTGTCCTTCTTTACTATGCATATGGTCTTCATGCCCCACATCAAGCCGCGTCCTACATTAATTCTCCACACTCTGCCCTATGACAGAATCAAATAGCAGGCTTCAGATAGTCAGCTGGAATATACATGGGGCGCTAGACAAGATTAAAAGAGGGGCCGTCCTTCGACAGGCCAAACACACCTCAGCCGATGTCCTGTTACTACAGGAAACCCACCTTATGGGCACCAAGGTGCCATGTCTCTCCTGTTTTGGCTACACAATATTCCATATAGGTACCCTATATAGGCGCAGGTAACATCACAAACTTTCACCGACATCCTTCCCTACATTACATACATAACAGTTCTTAGGCACTGACCTTTTACCTAGATATGACACTGCATTCAGAACGCGGGTATTTCCCTGATTCGATTCTCATACATTATGCATGAGGCTTCTTGGAAGCATAGCAGGTCTAGCAGTAGGATTACCCTCTCCTGTATAATATCTCTGTATAAAGTTCAGGCCCAACGTCATCCTTTAGGCCGACACAGTAACACAGCAGGGTAGGACCCCTGGGGAGACCTATGGGTATATATACAACACATCTTGCTTAGGAAGATAGAGGAGACCGTGACTTCCCGGCTGACACACTGACCAGAGACGCTGAGGTTCCTGCATGCAGACGCTCCAGCTAGCAGTGGTCTAACATCCCTCGCGGGGTGTCCAACTCGAGACCAGGACGGGGTTCCACATTCTCTAATTCTCAGGTAATGGGGTGGACTAGATCCTAGAGGGATTCTTGGCATATCACCTACACAGATGCTCGGTACATTTAGGTACATCTAGTTAGGGAGACATCTTAGGAGTACGCACTTTTTATCATGTGTTTTATGTACATGTATATCTTCATGATTTCTGCAAGATGGTGGAATTTTACCATCCTTTTACTTTCATAATACTGCTAATCATATATCTATGCTACTGTCTAATGGTTGTTGCAGCTCATCTATTATACACTGGAATAACAACTGTTCAATAAATACTTATTGAAACGCCCAGCCTGTTTATTCTGTGTAACTCTCTAAGACAAACTAAGTGAGCACGAGTGCCTGAGCGAAAGGTAGTATATTGTTTCCACGATCCTGAGGGATCAGGGTTGTCATGTTCTGAGGTTGCCAGAATTTATTCTCTCCGTGATAAGAGGAGATTATAGTGGCACTGTGAGCTAGCTAATACAGACAGGCTAACGTATCCGGTGGGGGTGCACGAAATCCGTCCGCCACCAAACCCACAGTTTATGTTATCCAAACGTGCAGATCCTGTATAGGATATATAGGAACAACACGACAATACAGGTCTTTCACGCAGGGTTTACCAGAGGTTCACGCGAGGTGGCGGTCTTGATTCATCGGAGAGTCCCCTTTACACACACTAAAACATGGTCCGATCCCCAGGGTAGATATGTTATTGTGACTGGCACGTTATATGGGGAACTCCTTATACTTGGCAGTATCTATGCGCCCTCCCATTGTCCGAGTCATTTGTGGAGCGCCTGACAAAGATAGTGCTAGAAGTACCCAAAGGCCTCTCCATAATAGGTGGAGATTGGAATGGTGTCTTGATTCCGGCCCAGGACAGATGGAGACCACATGTAGGGCTGGGGGCACTGAGAGAAACACAACTACAGACATTGGTGCAGGACATGGGAGACACCTACACCCGACTGTGCAAAGATATACATACTACTCTACAGTCCACGATTCATTCTCACGCTTGGACTATATTTTTGTACCGGCCAGTTACTATTATCGAATCGCGGCAACGGATATACTGCCAAGGGGCCTGTCGGATCACTCCCCAGTTGTGCTGACATTGCGTTTGGGTATAGCTCGCCGTTCTTTCCAATGGTGCCTGTCGGCATGGCACCTCCATGATCCACAATATAAAACGTACATGTATCGGGCCATTACAGATTACTTCGCTGACAATCTAGGAACGGTGAACTCTGCAGAGACCATTTGGGAGGCCATGAAGCCAACCCTCAGGGGTGCCAACATATATTTCTGTACTGTCCAATGGAAGAAGCGCCGGGAGGCATTACTCCAGACCGAGGCATAGCTGCTGGACTTGGAGCAGCGGAGTAGGGGTGAGGACGGGAGGCAGATTCGGCGCCAACTCCTTCTCGTGCAACAAATACATGCCAACACACTGCACGACGAGGCCAGACAAGCTTGGCTGGCCTCCCTCGGCAGAATATACCAATGGGGGGACAAGTCGAGCTTTCTCCTGCATCATTTATGCCGACAAGCACTCCACCCGCCAACAACACCTGGTATTCTGACCGAAGATGGCCAAACTCTTACTGACCCGGAACAAATTGCATCCAGCTTTGCAACCTATTATGCTGATCTATACACTCCCAGAGACGCTCTGCCAGAACCCATGATACACCATTTTCTCGATGACCTACCCCCAAAGACCTTATCGGATGTTCCCCTGACAGCCGAGGAGCTGGGTGCAGCTCTTACAGACTTGCGCACAGGCAAAGCTCCGGGTCCTAACGGCTTCCCTTGCGAGTTTTACAAGCTTTTTCAGTCTCAGTTAGTTACCCACTATCTTGTGGCAGTGAGTGTGGCCCTCGAGGAGGGAAGACTCCCACCAGACTGGCAGCATGCGGAAATTGCGGTATTCCTTAAGCCCGGCCGACCCCCAGATCAACATTCATCGTATCGTCCTATATCGCTGCTGAATGTGGAGGCCAAACTCTTGGCCAAAGCCCTTGCTAACCGTATCCTTCCCTATATGACAGATCTGGTTCACCCTGACAAGGCAGGATTTATGCCTCATCGGGCCATTCGCCACAACATCCGCCGGGCTCACAATGCAGTAGCAGTGATTGAACATCTTGAAGGCCCGGCAGCACTGCTGCTGGCCGACATAGACCGGGCATTTGATTCGCTGGGGTGGACGTACCTGTTTGCCCTCCTACACCGCTTAAATATTGGGCCGCGTCTTATGTCATATATTCGACTGCTATATACCGACCTCACAGCCTCGATTAGAGTGGCGGGTGCGATCTCTGGCCCCTTCTCTATAGGGCGTGGCACTCGCCAGGGATGCCCCCTATCCCCCTACTTATTTGCATTGGCAATGGAACCGCTGGCCTCGTGGGTCAGAATTGACGCACAGGTCAAGGGATTTGAATGGCCGGGAGGGATATCAGGTCGGATCGCTCTATATGCAGACAATGTCCTTTTCTTTCTTTTGGAGCCGCATCGGACGGGACCTCCGTTACTCTGCATAATGCAAATATTTGGAGAGAATTCGGGATTGTATATGAATGCCCCTAAGTCTATACTGTGGCCTCTGCAAGGGGGCTCAGAGATGGGCGCTTGGGTTGGGGAGGTAACGCTAGCCACTACCAGGTTTAAATACCTCTGGGGTCCACCTCTCGTCTTCCCAATCGATATCGAGGGACAAAAATATTACCCCCATCTGGGCACGCACTCAGGCTGAGATGAGGTCAATGGCACGTATGCCCCAATCTATTTTGGGAAGGTCGGCAATTTTTAAGATGGTGTCGCTCCTCGCCTTCTTTATCAGCTGCAGAATCATCTCTTTCAGATACTGCCCATCTGGTTCAGTCAGCTTAATTCAAGGCTAAGCCGCTTCCTTTGGAATGATCAAGCCGCTAGACTTGATCTAAAAACGTGCTTTCAATCTACGTACTGTGGGGGGGATAGCGACCCCTGACATCCAATCATATCACGCAGCATCTCCTCTCCTGGTTTTGAACGATTGGTGGTACGGGAATAGAAATGTCCTGGCGTACCATGTTTAACAGTGGCTCATGAGCGGCACAAATATAGCCCTTTACATCGCATGCGTTTACAACACATGCGATTACAACACGGTCATTGCAACGATCGCGTTGTTACATCGCAGTACCATTACATCGCAAGTCGTTACAATGTCTTGCTCTAGGGGGCGCGCTGGACTTTATGAATAGTATAATTTACTATTCCAACTCCAGTGTGTGCAACAGTAGGGAAGGTGTTGGAATAGTAAATTATAATATTCCTTAGTTTAGAGCGCCCCCTAGAGCAAGTCGTTGTAATGGTACTGCGATGTAACAATGCGGTCGTTGTAACAACCGCGTTCTAATCGCATGCGTCATAACGCATGCAATGTGATTGCTGTTTCCCGGGCGGCACATTACCCCACTTACTCCTACATACCCCAAAAGAGCTTCGGCGATTCCCGCCTGCCACGCATGTGGTTTTCGGGGTATGGAAAGATTAATTGCGCAGAATGGGATGGTGGGGACGACTGACGGGAGAGACGCCCCTCTGGCAGAGCTGCCTTCTGCCACAGGTGTCCACCTTGTCGGGGTTTCGGGACTGGGATGCCATAGGTATTTCTACTTGGGGAGACGTAATGCAAGGCACCACCTTGAAGTCCATCCAGGAGCTCAGGAAGGAATTTGTTATGCCGCACTCACAATTTTATAAGTACCTGCAATTGCGGCATGCTCTAACCCCAAGATTGCAAAGATATACCAAACCCTGGTGACGAATCTCTCTACTACACTAGACTCACTCCGAGAGAAATGGCAGGTAGACCTTGGTCCCCTTGATAATGATGACTGGACAGAGGCGCTAAAATCCCTGCGGGGAGCCGCAATAGCTTCTCGCCTAAGACTTATCCAGTTCAAATACTTACACCACGCTTACTTTACCAGACATAGGCTGTGGAGGGCAGGACTGATAACTTCCCCTACGTGTCTACGATGTGGCGGCGCGGAAGGCACGTTCATACACACCATTTGGGAATGCACTGCGCTCAATAGATTTTGGAGGGGAGTCAAGGCCTGTTTATCAGAAGTATTGGGATGGGAAATACCCTTGCTCCAAAGTTTGCCCTACTACATATCAGAGAAGAAATAGGGGGCAATATCTATAAAAGGCATTTGCTGTTCTTGGGCCTCACCTTGGCTAAAAGAGATATAACTAAGGCATGGAAGGACCAGGCCCCACCCAAACTGGGAGCGTGGAAGGCAGGTCTTGATTGGTGTATGGGTCAGGAGCAACCTATATTTACAGCTCGGGGCTGCCCACAGAAGCACCCCAAAATCTGGAAACGACGGGCAGACTTTAGAGGTCTTGTTTTGGAACCCACTCCACTGCAAACTACTGATGTGGAAGCCTTATGAGAACAAACCACGGGGAGGGTAATGATACAAAGGACTACGTCTCATGTGAACTGGCTTGATGGGTACGATACATGGACTATTACAAAGTACATAGCACACTTGGTTGTAATGTTATGGGCTGATGTTTACAGGCCCGAAATGTTCCTATTATTATATTGTAAATGCCGCTCTATTGTCATAGAAGTCACCAGCTTGGATGCTACAATACCGATCAGTTTGTATTGTACATCTCCTGTCCAAAATGTGGCTACTTTATCTGCTGGCTCAATAAAAATGTGTTTAGAAGAAAAAAAAAATTGATGAATTAATTCCCAAAAGTGTAGGGGGAGATTCGTGTTTAATAAAGATTGTTTTTCACTAGATGTTCTCGCCACCTGCAATTCGAAGGTCTCACGAGCGGACATGAGAGCAACTTCTTGTTGAAACAACAGCACTTTGACTCTGCTTAGCTTATTGAAATCTGTTTTCAAAGTCGGAATGGAAAGCTACAGTGAACTATCTACACTCCTGTGTGGGGGGGAAACAGGACATTGCTGCAACAAGTAACGCATTGTGAAACTGTTACTATGTACGGGATGCCTGCCCATAAATCTCTGCAGTTCTGATTGTTGAAAGTGAGATACCTTACCTTAGAAAGCAAAGTGAGAGTTGGAATAATAGCAGGGACTGGTGTACCTTTTAAAAAACAAGCTAAATTAGGTGCCGAAACGTTGCAAGCTCCGTGGAGTTTTACTTGTTTACAGACAAGGAAGTGTCCAACAGTAGAGTCACAATCCTCCCCTGTATGGAAAACATCCTTCTCTGCACGCTGACAACGGAAAGCGAATGGCAATGACCATAATTCATGTATGAAACTATTCCAGAGGGGTTCATATCTACCAACAGGATAATGTTTCATGTAAGCTGTGAATTGAAAAAGTGAGATTGGCAACGAAATAACCCCATGAATTAACCACACTGCTGAATCTATTTCTGCTACAGTGAATGGTAACTGTTCTAGTTTCTCAATGTGTAACATAGTGTAAGTTGCATCCTTCATAAACATCATTTTCTGTTTGTCTGTCAAATTAAATGGTAAAAACAGCGCAGAAGCATTAAGAAATCCCATCGTACTCTCCCATTTTTAAGTGTCTGTAAAGTCCAACCAAATTACATAACAGAACGTAACTGATTTTGCCCATGATACAAGGTAGACACTGAATTCTGAACAATATCAATAACAGATGACACAATATTGTCTAAGGTATAAATACGAGAAGATAGTGTGTTTATGCTGTTTTCAACCACTGCAAGATCCTTGTCCAAATTATCCTGATCAATTTCGCCTAAGCGCAGTGCCGCCTCCATTTGTGAAAGTTTTCAAAATTCATTATAGGGTGCATACACAAAAATTTTAGTGCGAGGGGATTTTGGACCCAACAGAAAATCTGAAAATTTATGTCACCTGACAAAAGGGAAAGATGGTGTTTCACAGATGGTAATGTGGAATATTCCAACCACTGTTGACATAATTTCCCAACAGAATAAGTGGTAACTGTATGTAAATTTGGGTAACGAGGCTCAGGTCTAATTCTGGTAAAAACCCTTAGTGACATTCAAAAAACGTAAATGACAAGCATCAGTTTTTGTAGGCCAAAACACCCAGCCCTCAGGATTTATCATAGATGAATTAAAAGAGCCATTCTGTATCATCCAAGTCAAGTCATCAATAGTATAATTGGTGTGTATGCTCCATGACTCGTACTGAGCCAAAGATGGAATAGAAGGAGCATTCAAATTTTTTGCAGTGGCCAAACCTAAGCAGGTAGTTTGTTGCACCGTCTGATTTAAAAGTATTTGAGAAGGTATTAAACACGCACGTTGCAAGGATTCACTCCCCTGCACTTGCCAAACTTTAGTGCCCCAAATAGACTTTAAATCAACAGTGTCTTTCCAAAAATCATAACCCTTCAGTGACGGATCATCTATAAAAGATGAGAAATTAATAAGTTTAGTTTGTGTAAGCATATATTTGTTCAATCTAGGGACATTCAATTAAAAATAATATGATGCTGGGTCAGATAGATTGTAACCCGTAAAATATGTAAATTTATTTTTTGTGTAACAGAACTTATTCGAGATGGTTCCTATTGTGTGTAATTGAAAGTGGGTCTTTGAGTACTGGATTTGTAAAGGAAATGATGGCCATAATGTTTGTAACAAAATAGATCTGCATAATTTGCCGAATTCAAATACAGATCCTCCGTATCAAAAACAGTATAATATTGTAAATCAGAAAACAAAGACTTAACAGCACTAACATCCCAATCATCTGAATGCATTCCAGGTAAAACAACATCTCCCAAAGAAACACAGAGACATATGGAATTTGCAAGGTCTCCGTCGGACCATATACATCGAAAGGCACTTTGTCCCAAACAATGCCATCAGCGATCGGGACAGCTGAAATATTAACTAATGTTTTGTCTTTTTTCATTTTATGCGAGAAAGTATGCGGGGCCAGTACTTTGTCAACCAGTTTCACAGCGGAGCATTCAGGTAAATAATGTCCGTTAATCAAAAGAAAGAAGACAGTCATGAAACCAATCCATATGAAAAGGAACACCATTGACAACACGATCCAGATGTAAGTCAAAGGTGAGACCAGGTACGTGGTCTTCAACCATGAGATAAAAACACAAATCCGTGTTGGAGGCACAGCAATAGACGAAGACAAATCTGAAGAAAAGTTATCCTGGTCAAGATAGTAACCGCTGGAACTGAGCTGAAACAGTGCAGGTTGTTCGTCATTAGAATTCGAATGTAGTACAGTGTCGGGAATATCAACCATAAGGTCATTTGGCGGGGTAGTATACTCATTTTCCACAGTCCCAGGCGTTGAAGACAAAACAGGCGCTAAATCAATGGAAGACTCCAGCTCCCCCTTCCATGTTTTGAAGAGATTCAGGAGAAACAGCATTCATCTGCTGGTGCTGGAGCGAAACATTCCAGCTTGGAACGCTTATTGGCATGCTATTTAGAATCAGCCATATGGTGGAGTTTGACATGTTCCACGGAAATGAAACGGTTATCTTTGCATTCAGGCAGTGGAGGTAAAATTATAGTTTGAGTGCCCTTCAAACCATGGACCGGGACCGGAGCATGGTAGGCAGGTCCAAATTCTTTCTTGTTCGCCACTTTTTCCTGGACCAGATCTCCAACTTTAGGAAGCCAGCCAGAAACGGTGACCAAGACTGCTGTATCCCTCGGCGAGGGCAAATGTGATTTTGCTAGAGCATCTCGATTCTTTTGTAGATCCTGTAACATAGTACAATGATTATCTATGTCAAATGTTGCGGCAGCCGCCACAACGTCTAGACCATCAAGGTCAGGCACAACATCTTAATGCCAAAGAGCATTTCGTACGGGGTCCGCCCACCCAGAGATCTTCAAGGGAGATTATTGAGTGCACTTTGAACTCCATATAGATGAGTTAACCAACCCCTGCCGTACCTAATACCCTTGCTGTTAAAGATTGATTTAAGTCATGGTTCATCCGCTCCACAACTGAATTGCCCTCAGGCCGATATGGAGACGAGAAATGCACCTGCACCCCCACTGACTTCATCGAATCACGTTAAGCCTTAGAGGCAAAAGCCAGACCTTGGTCTGAGTGGAAGGTGCCACAGGCATATGTTCCTACAAAGACATGCATATCTTATATAACAGTACCAGAGGAATGTAGTGCACGGATATACTGCAACCAAAATGTATTTGAAAGCATTGTCAGAGTACAAGGGACCGCAGTGATCAAGATAAATACAACCGAACGATTGATTAGAAATAAAGAGTTGAGTGTGTGGTGGACGCAAGATAGTAGAAGGTTCAATCTGTTGACAAATGTCACAGGAAAGTACATATTTGCAAGCTTGTTGATATAATCTGCGCCACCAATAACGTTGCTGTAAAGGAGAAATTGTGGCTGTCACTCCATGCGCAGAAGCCATTCCTTCATGGGCAGCCGCAATAAGCGAAAGCCTGCAGTCCTTGTTGGGAATCAAGCGATCACTAACTGAAGGGATAGTTACAAATGGAACCTGATCAATGGTTAAATGATGGGTATAACGAGTGGGAAAACCCTGGGGAAAAGGTGTCCCCTCCTTCGTCGCAGCAATAGCAGCCAAAATATCATCATCAATTTTAGTCATGGACCTTGTAACAGCTGCTATTGTACAAGTGGCTACTGCTGATTTGGCTGCTTCATCAGCCATAGAATTACCAACAGCGTGTGCTCCCACACATTGATGGCCCAATGTATGGATTACATGTGTGAGCGGCAAACGTTCCTTATGAGCGGCCACCAGGACCCAAAGCGTTTTATGCTTAATTGCTCTACCTTTAGAATCACGAAAATCATTCTGTTTCCAAAAGAATAGGTTGTCATTAAACGATTGTACACAGTAGAAGGAATCACACACTACAAGAGTAGGCACTTAAGGATCAGCAAACTCTAGGGCTAATAGTAAAGCACGTAACTCGGCCTATTACGCTGTGCAATCCCCAAGGGATTGTGTGTGAACCAGGAAGGATTTAAAATCACCGGCCACTATCGTGTCTGCCACAATAGCGCAGGCTGCACAATAAGCATGTTTAGAACCAATAACTGGCTGTGCAGACCCATCAGTGTAAATGATACATTTATGCTGATCAAGAGGGAGTAGGGATAAAGGAAGAGGATGAACATGTTCATACTGTAAAAACTCTTGTGTCTGCAAAGAAGGATCAAAGATGAAATTGACATCAGCCGACGTCAATGAACTAGCCGATTGTATCCAACGTGGATGCAGAGCTTTAGAATTGGGCACACTCGCCTTGGTGACAGCTTCCAAAGCGGGCAGAGGCGAGACCATGAAAAGGCATTTGCCCTGAGCCAGAGAACGTTCTATTAGAATTTCCATCTGCACCGCCGCCAACATTTTTTCAGTAGAAGAAAACGCATTTCAGCAGGAGTATATAAATGCGATTTATAAGCAATGGGAACTGTGTCCCCTTCATTAAAAGGCACGTAGGTGAAACCTAATGTTCCCGGTACAATCCTTATGACCAAATTCGTAGTATTATCACATGTCAACAAAAATTGAGTAGCAAGCAGATCAGACTGCAAAGACCGCAGTACTGCTGTGTGTTCCGGAAGCCAACTGGAAGACGAGAAAGAAGGTTGTATCAACGCTTATAGCGGTTTGATACGCTGGGCTTAATCCAGAATGTAAGTTCTGCCAAAATTCAAGAAACCCAGCAAAGACTGTAACTTCTTGAGGGTAGATGGAAGTTGCAATTGAGCGCATTTCTCCAAAAAGTGGGGTGCTAAACCCCTACCCTCATTATTCAATTCATAACCGAGAAAAAGAACCGCCAAGAAGGCAATATGGGATTTCTCAAAATTGAATTTGTAACCTAAAGTCGAAAAATGTGTAATTATGCGATCCACACGCGTGAGATACCAATTTAATTAATTGTCTGTCAAGTTAATATCGTCGACATAAGAGAATGCATCTGGGTCAATTTCATGTAAAATAGACACTATGAGTGCAGCAAAAAACCTGGAGCTTTTCTTATACCCCATAGGAAATCTCGCATAGCGTCTCTGATTGCCGAGAGCCCTGAATGCGGTCAAGTCACTGCTCTCAGGAGCCAAAGTGTGACTGAAAAATCCATTGGAAATATCTAGCGTAGTTTTGAACTTCTTACGAACTATGTTATTCACTAATGCAGAGCTATGTGTGTTCTGTACTGCAAAAGTACGAACATGACTGTTCAAATGTCTGTAGTCTAAAACTATACAATATGAACCATCTGGTTTCAATATCAGAAAAAGAGGATTATTCATTGACAAAACACAGGCCTCAATAATACCCTGATATTCCAATTTTGTCAGAATGTCACCAACGGACGCTTTAGCATCACGCTTAATGGGATATTGCGGTTGAGGCTGAGGTAAAGATCGCAAAGGAATTACATGCAGAGGTGAGTTCCTAGCCCAACCCGCCTGATTGCAATATAAAGCAGGAGCTAAGGCCAGATCCGATTCCGAAGCATAAGCTTGTTTTGACTCCTCTGGGACATACTGAGAGAAAGACGGTAAAATAACATCCTTGCCCCTAGAGGAAGCGAGGACAAACTGGGGAGGCCGATCAGCCTCCGCCAGAAAAATGTCATAAGAAGAAGTCAAATTGTCCCAAAAGACTGCATTTATTGTGCGTTTAATATCACCTTCAATTTGAAGTTCAATGTGGTAAACTCTATCAGGGGGAGCTACGCGGGTGTCCGCGGTTTTAACTGTAATAGAAGTGTCAGTTGCTTTCACATTCAGACGCTGGTGGAGTGTCTGCCGAACTATGGTGACTTCCGCCATGCTTTAGAGGAGAGTTACTGCCCAGCTCCTGTCCAGGAGGAGGGTTCTCACCGTCTGCGGCATACTTTGCTGTCAAAGCGGCAACGTTTTTCTTCTGAAACGGGGCACGATACTAAGGTGGTTCCTCCCGTTTGACTTTCACATCAAACTGGTGCTGCGGGTCTCGCCTTTGTTGCGTGGACTCGCCATGTCTGCGATCCTGTTGTCCCCCTCCGCCAAATTGTTGATCCAACGATTCCTGAAAGGAATGAGGTTCAGGAACCTGGAACCTCTCGGGTGTCTTATTTTAGAGCGGTCACGTAAGTCATATCTACGCTCAGAAGCGTCCGGTGGAGGAGAACCTGCATGGGACCTAGGCTTCTGTTGCTGTCAATTTTTGTTCCAGCCCCTCTGAAGAAAGACTGGACGACCCATACTTGTGTAATGGTCTGACTCCCAAATTATTGCGACCTAGGGATGTATAAACATCCACAATAATAATCGCCAACTGTCGCTCCGGATCAGCAGCCGCCGCTAGGCGTTGGCGCACCTGCAAGCAAACTGCTTCACCTTTAATGGTAGCCAGAATCATATCCGAGACAATAGGGAACATTCCCGCTAATCTCATCACCAGATCCAGTGCTGGGCCAGCCCCGTGTTCATCCTGTACTCGTTTTAGAACGCTCGGCAGAACGCTCATGGAGGAGGTGCCAAAGCACAGTGTATACACTGATGCAAACACCGTCCCCCAGGTGTTGCAATCCGCTAGAGGGGGAATCAGACCACTTGGCAAACACATAGGATCCTGTGTTTCTCCACAGGGCTCGTGTGCAGGAAAACAGCTTCAATCTGTTCAATTTTCTGTGCTATCCAAAAGGGAAGAGCCTCTCGATTCTGAGGACGTTTGCCCATCACTGAATTAATCATGACGGGACTAATTACAAGACCCCCGCTCTGTACTGGTGCCGGAGGCCTAGCTCCAGGCAGAGCCAACTGTATGGTACGAGAAATATATTGTATGACTCATCTATAGAGTTGAGTCACATGTTCATAGAGCTGATGAAGCTCCACTATAGTAACATTTAAATAGTTTGGATGTGGTGTAAAACCAACCAAAACCGGCCAAGCAGCCCCATCTATACTTAAGAGGCCCATACGAACAAAAGAGATAGGGTGAGGAAGGGTGCCATTACACCAGATTGTATTCTCCCAGGAAGTCAACGGAACTTCAATCATCATGTAAGGACGATACGCCGCCGGTGGAGCAGCGACCGCGTAAGCATGAAAAAAATCACATTTGCATCCACTGCAGGAAATGTAACCCAAGAATAAAAAACCTTGAAGCAGTATGCTGGATCCGCCTCGACCACCATGATAACGGTAGCCCCCATATCAGGGACTCCATGCAGTGCCAAATGTTGCGTATCTGCCGCCCGGCTATGCGCCGGAATTGCGACCGGTTGTGCCATATATTATGGAAAGTCAAAGAAAACGGTAGTGCAAAACGGGTTGAAGAAACCTTTTATAATTTAAGCTTGAAAAACCTTCAGAAACAGGTGTACCTTACAACTGTAGGAGGCAAAGCCCTTCCACCTTGGGCATCCCCAGGAAGCGCCGAAAGGGTATTGTGGACGAGCACAAGTGCTACTCAGGGGTCCCGTGAATAAGTACCAGACCAAACGTTGGCGGTGCCATGTTGTAGGGATTCTGCGCAAACACAGAACTATGCGTAGGATTATGTGACCTTAGTATATAGGGACTGAGTCATCCTACTACCTTAGTACCCATGAGCCCAGGACCGACTAGCTAGAGTGTCTCACTTGCCCTCCTACTCACTTACAGAGGAACAAGTGATTAGACACCCCAGAACACAACACTCCCGACTCTCTCAGGAATCACGGTTACAAGACACACCCTTTTGCTCACACTTGTACTTGTCCACAATAAGATCTGACAGAGACACGAACAAGTTTAAAATATTTATTTTAACTAACGTGCTCTAATATGCAGTATACGTGCCACAATAAGCAGAAAAATGCATAACACAAATACGGTCAGCATAGCAAGTAATCGGTAGATCATAAAGGAGCTGTCGTAGTGAGAGACAGAGTAGCCTAACCTCCCTCCCCTTGCACAGACGCAGGATGATTATATATTAGAAGGTATCTGGGTGTTATCTGCAGACCCTGTACCTCAGTCTATAGATGATAGCTCTACATCATAGGTGCGGTCATGCTCTGCTCCCTGGAAAGATCCCTCTCCAAGTGTCTGCTACCTATCCGTGTATTACAATAATACCAAAGTACGTATTCCCAAACAACAGCTGCATCAGTATGTTTTGTCTAGGTGCTTGGGCCTGACCAGAACAGAATAACAAGGGGCATTGTTGTTCGACCTTGTTCGCAATGTTCAGACTAAATCCCAGGAACCTGCAAAGCATGAACACAACAGTGGGTTCTCATGTGAAAATATCAAAAGAAGCATTTGCAAAATAAGCTCATGTAGTAACGTGTGCAAAGCAGAGGAAAGTCTACAGCATGCTCATGCTAACTTAGGGAAGACGACAATGTCCCCATGAGCCAGTGACTGTATGGGTAAGTTAGTGGGTGTGCAACTAGCTGTATTGGTGTGTGAGTGGCTGTATGGATGAGTGAGTGGCTGTGTGAGTTTCTGCTTGGGTGATTGAGTGGGTGTGTGAGTGATTGTAATGGTGTCTGAGTGAATGTATAAGTGTCTGTATGACTGGATGTGTGAGCAGCTATATTGGTGAGTGAGTGGCAGCGTGAATGGCCTTATGGATGAATGTGCAGGTGTGTGAGTAATGTATGTGTGAGTGAGTGGCTATGTGAGTTTCTGTGTGGGTGATTGAGTCGGTGTTTGAGTGACCGTATGAGTGAGTGGATGTGCGAGTGGCTCTATGGATGAGTGGTTGTGTGAGTACTGGTATGGGTCTTTAGGTATGTGAGTGGTTGTGTGGAAGTGGATGAATGAGAGGTTCTAAGGGGTTGTGAGTGGGTGTGTTAGTTCTGTGGATGATGTCATCAGTGATGTCACTTGAAATGTCACCAGTGATGTCACTGACCATGTCATGAGTGATGTAATATATGCGGTCATCAGCAGTGCATTTCAGGGGTTTAAATTCTAATTAGCTCAGGTAACATAATTTATGCAGAATTTTAATGGTTTTGTGCAAGTGAAATCTGAGCCTAACTATAATGTCCCTGTAACCTTTAGTTTTTTCAGTGAATTTCTAAAGTTTTTTAATTCTGTTTCCTCACTATAACATCCCTCTAACCTTTTTTTAGTGACTTTCGAAGGCTTTTTTAAATTTGATTTCCTAATTGTAACCTCTAACCTTTCAGAGTCGGTGTGTGATTGGCTGTATAGGTCGGTGAGTTGGTGTGTGAGTGGCTATATGGGTCTGTGAGTGGGTGTGTGAGTAGCTACATGGGTCTGTGACAGGGTGTGTTAGTGGCTGTATGGGTTTGTTACTGGGTGTGTGATTGGCTGTATGGGTCTGTGAGTGGGTGTGTGAGGGGCTGTTTGCATCTGTACAGTAGGTGGATAAAGAGGGCAGGGCCTCCGATGAGCTCTCAGCAATCCCGCTGTGTGTGACTTACTGGTGATAACAAGAGTAACAGGAGGAGTTCTTGGCCCCCAACAATCCTCAGCATCCAAGGGGACTTCATCCATCAACCAGTAGTGCACCAGGAAGTGTGTTTGGAGAGCGGTGGAGAAAGGCGACGGGCCCTTCAACCAGCTCTCAGCAATCCCACTGTGTGGGACTTACTGTTGGTAGCAGGAGGGGTTCTTGACCCCCAACAATCCTCCGTATCCAAGGAGACTTCAACCCCCAACTAGTATTGCACCAGAAGGCACATTTGCAGAGTAGTGTAGAAAGGGGGCGGGGCGTTCGAGCTCTCAACAGTCTGCTGTGTGGGACTTACAGGAGGTCACAGGAGGGATCTTGACCCCCAAGGGCCCTCAGCATCCAAGGGGACATATTCCCCCAACCAGTAGTGCACCAGGAGTTGCTTTTGCAAAGTTGTTCAAAAAGAGGGTGGGCCTCTGAGGTCTCAGCAATCCCGCTGTGAGGTACTTACTTGTGGCAACAATAGGGGTACTTAGGCCCCAACGACTTTTAGCAGCCAAGGGGGACTTCCTCCCCCAACCAGTAGTCCACCAGGAGGCCCCTATGCAGAGTGGTTGAGAAAGGGGGTGGTGCCTCCGACTAGGGCCAGATATCCCGCTGTGGGGTACTTATTTGTGTCAATAATAGGGGTTCTTGTCCCCCAATGACCGTCAGCAGCCAAGGGGACTTCATCCTCCAATCAGTAGTGTACCAGGAGGTGTGTTTTCAGAGTGGTGGAGAAAGGAGACTCGTCCTCTGACCAGCTCTCAGCAATCCCGCTGTGTGGGACTTACTGGTGGTAGCAGGAGGGGTTCTTGGCCCCCAACGATCCTCCACATCCTAGGAGACTTTATCCTCAACCAGTAGTGCACCAGGAGGTGCATTTACAGAGTAGTGTAGAAAGGGGGCAGGGCATTTGAGCTCTCAACAATCTGCTTTGTGGCAGAAAGGTAGCTGTTGGTCCAGAAAGTGCCCTTTTTGTTAAATGGTGTAAATATGTTCAGTAGTTTCGAAGATATTGAAAGAAATTTCCAGTTGTATATCTGGGGATGCGGAGGATCCGCGCTCCCTCCCGGTCTCATGCTGAGATCTGATTGGCTGCCAATACTTCAAACCAGGAAGTGATGGCAGCCATCTTGTGACTTGGTTGAACCGAGTCACATGAAAAAACATTTTTAAAAGAAAAGGGGGCAGGGTAGAAACAGCCTGACCCCCTAGATATGGAACTCCCGCCGAAATGTAAAAAAAAAAAAAAGTGTGGGCTCCTGCGCTTCATTAAATGTAGACCCCGGGGGCAGTTTTTATAGTAATGTGGGGGGTGCCCATGTGGCGCCCTGGAGATCCCACCTACCCGGAGCAAACATATGTGAAGTGATGCAGGGTCCTGCACGGCCCGGGGTCTGCCACCTCCCGGGGCTAATTATTAAATAAGTGCAGGGGAGGCCTGTATGGCCACTCCAGCAGCCCTGGGGAACACCACCTCCCCGGGACTAATGTAATTGGGGTCTTGTGGACCCTCCCCCGGGGACCACCATTTCCCCAGGGATTTTTATTTTTGATTTGGGGGTGCCTCACAGACCCCCTGGGGACCACCACCTCATACTCTCATACACCCATACAGCTACTCACACACCTACTCACTCACCCACCCATAGCATCAATCATATAGCCGCTCAATCACCCGTACATTTACTCACACACCCACTCACTTACTCATACAGATACAAACACATGTACTTACTCACCTATCCAGTCAATGACACAAGCACACACTCACCCATACAGCTGCTCTTACATTCACTCACTCACCCATAGTTGTTCATACTCCCACTCACCCACACACTACTTATGCACCCACTCACTCATCCATACAGCCACTCACACACCCCATCACTCACTATACAGCCTCTCACATACCCATTCACTCATCCATACACCACTGACACACCCACTCACTCACCCACACAGACACTTCCACACCCTTACAGCCACACGCTCACCCATACAAACACTCACCCATCCGTAGAGCCACTCATACACCTACTCACACATGGATACACAGTCACTCACATGATGAGTTACGAATAGTATCACTCATTAGTTATTCACAAACTATACTCATTTAACTTTTGTAGTAACTTAGTATATATGTCTAACACTATGAAACTTTTAGAAAACGCTCTCAATCACTGGATGATGTCATCAGTGATGTCATTTGAGTTGTCATCAGTGATGTCACCGACCATGTCATGAGTGATAATATGGGAGGTCATAAGCAGTGCATTGCGGGGGGGTGGTAAATTACAGTTAGCTCAGGTAGCAATAACTGCTAAATTTCTATGGTTTTGTACGAGTGACATCTGAGCCTAACCAGGACGTCCCTGTTACCGGTGTTTTTTCCACTGAATCTCTAAGGTTATTTTAATTCTATTTCCTAACTATAATGTCCCTGTAACCTTTGTTTTATATATATATATATATATATATATATATATTATCTACAGGCGGTCGCCAGTAGATAGTTATAGTTAGGACCTATTTTCCATAGGAAATCCGCGACATTCTATTTGAAATAACTCTCTTGCCGGTTGACGTATCTTTGCGAAATTTTCAAACTTTGTGGGGCGCTCCGGTCCGCTCCTACCCTGAAAGTCTCGGGGATTCGTCAAGCGGGGGCCGAGAAAAAAGGGGGTCCCAAAACGCGTTTCCCCATTCATTTTTCCATAGGAAACTTTAGACACGGCTACAGCCTCGAACTGCTGAACGGAATTACACCAAATTTGGCAAAGAGGTAGTTCTTGGTTCAGAAAGAACCCTTTTGTTAAATGGTGTAAATCTGCTCAGTAGTTGCTGAGAAAATCAAAAGTAAAAGTACATATATATCTATGGCCGCGTCGGATTCGCGCACCCTCCCGATCACGAGCTGCATGTTAATTGGCTTTCAAGTGGCTGTCAACACTCCAAATCAGGAAGTGTTGGCAGTTATTTTGTCCCTCGGTAGAACCGAGGGACAGAAACAAGTGCGCAAAGTACAAAAGGGGGCAGGGTAGAAACACCCTGACTCTCTAGGTCTGCTCAGGGGTCCCACAAAGACCCCTGGGCAGAAAAGCATTTTTTTTTAAATCGGCAGGATGCGTTCAGGGTGCGCGGATCCTGCCGATTAGAGAAAAACCAGAAGAAACAAGTGCGCAAACGCACAAAGGGGGCAGGGTAAAAACACCCTGACCTCTAGGTCTGCTCAGGGGTCCCTCAAGGACCCCTGGGCAGAAAAAGCATTTAAAAAAATCGGCAGGATGCGCTCAGGGTGCGCGGATCCTGCCGAAAGAAAAATCGAAACGCGGTCTCCGCGCTCGATGATAATTTGCCCCGGGTGGGCCAAGTCCCGGGGGCATGGTGGGGGTATTTAAATTTAATGTGGGGGCCTCTAAGTCTCCTCAAGCCCCGGGGACCGCCACCCCCGGGCTTTCAAAAATAAAGGTGCGGGAGGGCTCTTGGCTCTCCCGCAGCCCCGGGCACCGCCACCCCCGGGCTTCTTTTTAAAAATTTTATCACCTGTGTGGGGGCTCCAGCCCCCCACATGCCCTGGGGACCGCCACCCCCGGGCTTTATTAAATAATGATGGCGGGAGGGCTCTTGCTCTCCCGCTGCCCCGGGACCGCCACCCCCGGGGCTTCTTTTAAAAACTTTATGACCTGTGTGGGGGCTCCAGCCCCCACACGCCCGGGACCGCCACCTCCCGGGGCACTAAAGATTTAAATATGGGGTCCGCACGGACCTCCAGAGCCCCGGGGACCACCACCTCCCGGGGCTGTGCAATTCAAGGGAGGGGGCCGCGCGGCCCCTCCTGGAGCCCTTGATGGCTCCTGGGGACCGCCACCCCCAGGGCCGGCTTCCTGCAGTGTCCCAGGTGCCTACCCTCGGGACACTGTAGTTGCTATGACAGGACTGGAGCCTCGCGGCTCCCGTCCTGTCATAGTAAACTTGGTTTGCATTTTGAAAGAGAGAGCAGGAAACCTGCTCTCTCTTTCAAAATGCAAATCCACTAGTTTCCACATGGGGAGCAGCATGTTAGCTGCTCCCCATGTGGAAAGCAATGACGGCTCGCGCAGGAGGCGGGGAGCCGGCTGGGACTGTGGGGGATTGGGAACCCCCACAGTCCCCAACCAGAGGCCAGGCACGGGGGATGGGGTCCCCGGGCCATAGGGTCAGGAGTGGGGCCACTGAGCCCCCTCCCCAAATAAAAAAATTTAAAAAATAAAAAGGGCAGAGGCCGGCCCCGGGGATGGGGTCCCCGGGCCTTAATGGCCTGAGGAGGGGGCCACACAGCCCCCTCCAAATTAAAAATAAATAAATCGAGGGCATGCCCCGGGGATGGGGTCCCCGGGCCAATACAGGCCCAGGGAAGGGGGCCACGCGTCCTCTTCCCCGTTTTTTTTTTCCATTTAAAAAAAAAAAATGCTCAGGCCCCGGGGATGGGGTTCCCGGGCCAAAGTGGCCAAGGAAGGGGGCCACGCAGCCCCCCCATTAAAAAAAACAAAAACAAAAAAAAACGAGCGGCATCGTGCCGGAGGCCCCGCCCTCCCTGCAGTACTTGCAAACGCGCTCCTGGTGCGTTTAAGAAGGGGAAGTAATTCCCCTTGAATACTGGGGGTCTCTGGGCCAACTAGCCCACCAGGAACCTTCCAGCATGCGCTAGGGCTGCGTTGCAGAGAGGTGTACAGAGGCCACGCCCCTTTACACCTCTCTGCAACGCAGCTCTGTGGCGCTTTAGAAGTACATGGTGGGCTAGTTGGACTCCAGGGACCCTCAGGATTCAAGGGGACTTAATCCCCCAACTTAAAACGCGCCACGGGCGCGTTTGCACAGTGGTGAAGGGAGGGGCGGGGCTTCAGGTGACATGTGTGAAGCAGGCCCCGTGGCGCGTTTTAAGATGGGGAATTAAATGCCCTTCAATCCTGAGGGTCCCTGAGGCCAACTAGCCCAACAGGTACGTCCAGAAAGCGCCACAGAGCTGCATTGCAGAGAGGTGCAAAAGGGCGTGGCCTCTGAACACCTCTCTCCAACGCAGCTCCCTGGCGCATACTGGAGGTACAGGGTGGGCTAGTTGGACCCCAGGGACCCTCATGATTCAAGGGGCCTTAATCCCCCAACTTAAAACGCGCCACGGGGCGCGTTTGCACAGATATCACCTCAGGTCCCGCCCCTCCCTTCACCATTGTGCAAATATTCCTCTAAAATCAGCCGAACTACGAATTCCTATTTACTCACCTGTTATCAGGAGAGACCTCAGTGCTGTATCTTTCAGCCCAGTACTGATTCTGAAAAGTAATTTTAACCATACTTACCAGTAACTTGAATTTCCTTCCATAGGCTAACATTGACTGGTTTCACTTGGAAATTCTTCTAAGTGTGGAGTTTTGGAACTTTATAATATTCCTTTAAAATCAACCGAACTACGAATTCCGATTTACTCACCTGTTATCAGGAGAGACCTCAGTACTGCATCTTTCAGCCCAGTACTGATCCTGAAAAGTAATTTTAACCGTACTTACCAGTAACTTGAATTTCCTTCCATAGGATATCATTGTCTGCTTTTTGCTGAAAAGTTTCTAAGTGTCGATTTTTGAAACATACAAATATTCCTCTAAAATCAGCCGAACTACGAATTCCGATTTACTCACCTGTTATCAGGAGAGACCTCAGTGCTGCATCTTTCAGCCCAGTACTGATCCTGAAAAGTAATTTTAACCGTACTTACCAGTAACTTGAATTTCCTTCCATAGGATATCATTGACTGGATTCATTTGGAAATTCTTCTAAGTGTGGAGTTTTGGAACTTTATAATATTCCTCTAAAATCAGCCGAAATACGAATTCCGATTTACTCACCTGTTATCAGGAGAGACCTCAGTGCTGCATCTTTCAGCCCAGTACTGATCCTGAAAAGTAATTTTAACCGTACTTACCAGCAACTTGAATTTCCTTCCATAGGCTAACATTGACTGGTTTCACTTGGAAATTCTTCTAAGTGTGGAGTTTTGGAACTTTATAATATTCCTCTAAAATCAACCGAACTACGAATTCCGATTTACTCACCTGTTATCAGGAGAGAACCCAGTGCTGCATCTTTTAGCCCAGCACTGACCCTGAAAAGTAATTCTAACCGTACTTACCAGTAACTTATATTTCCTTCCATAGGAATCCATTGTCTGGTTTTCAGCAGAAAAGTTTCAAAGTGTCGATTTTCACAAATTACAAATATTCCTTAAAAATCACCTGTATGACTTAAACGCATTCTTTCAACTGTTTACAGGAGATGCACCAGTACTGGATCCAGGATCCAACACTGAGTAAGAAAAAGTAACGATAACACTACTTACCTGCTAAGTGAATTTCCTCCCTTAGGATAACATTGGTGATTCTATGTGAAAAAGTTTCAAAGTGTCAACTTTTAAAATACAATAATATTCCTTAAAAATCACTACTGTAACCAAAACGCTTTTACTCAACTGTTTACAGGAGATGTCCCAGGACTGAATCTAGGATCCAGTCCTGTGGTTAGAAAAGTAATCCATAAAGTAACTAATTGCATTTAACTAGAAATTCACATTCAGCTCAATGTTGCATTGTGTTTGAAATTGTGTTGCCCATTGCAACAACTGTAACTACTGTACTTAAAACTCTATTGCCTATTTGCAAACTATTTAAACTAAAGTAATTCATTCAGAGAAAGTATATTTTGTAATGTAATGTATAATGTAATTACAATGTAATTTAATAAATAAAATATCTAAAAATAAATAGTTTTAAAAATGTAGTAAATCAGTATCAAAAAATAAATATAACAATTAATACATTTAAAAATTGTCATTTACAAAACCTTTGAAATTCACTGAAAAAACCATAGGTTTTAGGGGCGTTATAGTTAGAAATTAGCATTTAAAAACCTTTGAAATTCACTGAAAAACCATAGGTTTCAGGCACGTTATAGTTAGAAATTAGCATTTAAAAACCTTTGAAATTCACAGAAAACCATAGGTTTCAGACACGTTATAGTTAGAAATTAGCATTTAAAAACCTTTGAAATTCACTGAAAAAACCATAGGTTTTAGGGACAGTTATAGTTAGTTGGACATTTCACTCGCACAAAACCCGTGAAATTCCCCCGTTATAGTTAGTTCAGCTAACTATAACTCGCGCCCCGCAATGCACTGCTGATGACGCCACATATTACATCACTCATGACATGGTCAGTGACATCACTGATGACATCACTGATGACATCTCAAATGACATCACTGATGACATCACTGATGACATCATCCACGTGATAATCTGATGCACCTCCTCACACCCTAATATAACCTTTGATACAACCACTCTAAATTACAGACTGCCATTCGCAAAACCATAGACACTCCAACACCAATAACTACATACCCACTCACTGATTCTTAGGTCTACACACACACATCCACTCACTCACCCGTACAGTCACTCATACTTATGGTCACTCAGTACAGGACTATCATATGCACTCTTACTCCTATATAGACACTCAAACACCGCCACTCATCCATAGAGGTACTCACACACCTAGTCAGTCATGCAAATAATTAAACACACTGCCATTTACTCACCTATACAGTTATACACACACCAGCTCACTTAATCATACAAATACTAGCACATTGTTACGCTCTTATACAATCACTGATACAAGCACACACTCATCCATACATCCACTAACACAATCACTCACTCTCGCTTATAGCTATTTATATACTCCAACACACATATATACTGCCTTTCACATATGTAGTTACTCACACATGTACCACTAGGACATACATTCACTCACTAACACACTCTTACACAGACTTACCCACCCATACAGTCTATCACAGATGCACTCTTGAAACCATCCACCCAGTGAATCACCCACTCACACATCTATGCATAGAGTCGCACACACCCCTCCCACACAAACACTCAGGCACCCATACAGATACTCAGACAACCATTCAATAACGCATATACACACTCATGTAGCTATTCACAAACACATGCAGCCACTTACACAGCAACAGACAGACGGATACAGACATTCACCCAGTTTAGTCACTAACCCATGCATTCAGTAAGATACGTTAAATCACTCACTTATAGAGTCAGTCACGCACCTACTAAATCATCCATACAGACACTTATACACCCACTCATTCTTCAATACGTCTTTTCCTATATATATTAAAAATATTTAAACTTTACAGAAACACACAGTCACTGGATGATGTCATCAGTGATGTCATCAGTGATGTCATTTGAGATGTCATCAGTGATGTCATCAGTGATGTCACTGACCATGTCATGAGTGATGTAATATGTGACGTCATCAGCAGTGCATTGCGGGGGCGCGAGTTATATTAGCTGAACTAACTATAACGGGGGAATTTCACGGGTTTTGTACGAGTGAAATGTCCAACTAACTATAACTGTCCCTAAAACCTATGGTTTTTTCAGTGAATATATATATATATATGATTAGAACAAAGAGATGTCGCACTCCAGTACTACTGTTTTGAGAGGTTTTATTCACCACTACCACCAACGCGTTTCACCATATAGGCTTGTTCACGGTTAGGGAAGTCTGTTTACTATTTCCAATTTATACTACTTTTCCCATTTGCCCATTATGAGGCATTGTGGGATGTGTAGTTTCAAATACCATGTACACAAACATTATAACATATATTTACAAATACCTTATTTCCCCTCCCCCTAGTCTCATCTCCAATATCCCCCACAGTTGGTGCTTCAAATAGTACGTCAGCAGTCCTAAATCATGGATACATCTAGGCCCCTAGTTGCACGTGAAGGTGTGCGCTTCCCCTCGACCACTCACAACTCAACCTGATCCTGATGCAGCTGCTTCCCCCTAGCTTCTTCCAACCTGTGACCCTGTGTGATATTGCGCTCCATAGATTTATATATATATTTTTTTTTTATCTATGCAAATGAGCTGAGTTCAGAATTGTGTTTTCTTTACACATATTTTCTTACATTTTCAATCCATAATGCAGCTTTTACACCGTTTTATTTTCAGGCATTCCAATCAGAACAACACTTGATAACTCTACTACAGTGCAGTATGCAGGTCTTCTCCACCAATTGTCCATGAAAGCCAGGAGCACCGTAAGAGACATTGACCCTCAAAACGACCTAACGTTTCTGAGGATAAGATCAAAGAAACATGAAATTATGGTTGCCCCAGGTAATGTTCTCACATATTTTCTTATGTGGTAACTGTCCACATTTTGTTAATATTTTTGTTTTTCCAAAGCACAAGCATATTAGATTGCTTGTCTTGGAAATTCAATCTAAATGTCTTGTTTTATTCTCTCCGTATTCCTATATTAAATAAACCTCTTCTATCACATGAAATATATAAGATCTACTCAACTAAAAAAAAATGCATCATCTAAAACAGATTCTGTAAATAATGCTCTGTTTTGGAGACTGCAATAGTGTCTTCCTATTCGTGGTTTTTAATTTTTCTCACTCAAAAAGGATGTTCATAGTTGTGCAACACTTAATACTTTTGCGTCAAAAGTTGAATCTGGAAGTTTTATTTGTATTTTTTCACTTAAATTTGATTTTGAAACAGAATGTGCAAAACTACTGTAGCATTTACAGTTATCTAATATTCGGTTAAATGTATTACATCAAAACATATGTGAAAGCTTCCAGTGTTCAAAATATGAAATGACAACGCTGACCTAGCCTATACTGAATTAACAATAGAGTTCAATGCATGCTTTTTGAATTGTCCTCAGTTGGTATCCAGCAATTTTTCATACCAGATGACACTTTTTTTCTTGTATCCAAAAATGTCATGTAACTTTCACAATTACTCTACCAAATCACCATTTTGGGGTATCTAGCTATAGGTGAAATGAGCACTCTGTGTTAAGATCGGATTTCAAGATAATTACCACTTCTGTAAAGGTGAATCATATTTCACATTTATGTCCTTTACACTTATCCCTGAGTCTTTCCAAAGTTGTGAGTCTGGTAACAAACTTGCTGTCCTGTTTATCAAAACGTGGGTGCTTTTATTAACATTCAGAGGAAAAGTATCTGCGCGATTTCACATAAATTCCACAGGCCTTTTATATTTATGTGTGTTTTGTAACGTTCAATAGCGACAAGCCAAACACATACATTACTGTGAGGTGAGATGGGAAAGCCCAGACACTCCCACCAAAAAGAAGGGTTCTAACTCAAGCTCAGATGTTTTATGAGAATAATCTTTGTTTCCTAGGGTTGAATCTAAGTTTGATTTTGAACGTCCATTTTTTTTACCTGTTACAAACTTTAAAAATGTGTTCGCTCATACACTTGGATCTCCATTAAGAGGAAAGAGGCTCTGAGCATCATTGTCGTAGTTAAAACAGCATATTTGATGGTAATCTTCAAGAATGATGAGTCTACAGGTATAGATCGAAATTAGTTTAAAGCTGTGTACTTTTTACCCCATGACGAATTACTTCTATGAAAGGGTTAGTTGGCTGGCAATGGCGAAGACCGATGACATAGCTTGTGAATTTTTGATGCGATTGGATCATCAAAAATTCAAGATGTTTAATATGTTTTTTTGCACTGTGAGCTTGAGATTTATTTGCAACAAACTGAATCTGCAAGTCTGGCTATAGATAGTAGTAGGCTTAACTGCCATTTGAGTTTGACATTTTTAACTTTCGTACAGAGTACATTGTCAATAACTGAATTGAGTTTCTCTTCACAATCCTTAAGTCAATATAAGTTCTAATGAAATCACCCGTGGCTTAAAATTATTCTGTGACGAAGTTAATGCCTCCACTGTGACACTCTGTAAACAGTCGCCCGTAAATAAGCTTTTAAAAAAGATATTTTTAAAAATGCTTTTATTTTTATTTTTTCAAAATCAAGCTTCCTATAAAGGTACTCCGTGATCATACATATAGATGCAACTATTCAGTGTTTGGCAACTATTATTGAATATCTCAGAATGGACAATTAATAATAATCTTTGAAGTCTGAATTCTTCCCAATTAATGTTTTTGCAAACATATCTAGTGTCCTGTCTCATGTGATCAGCAACATCTGCCAAGATTCTTATTAAATAATTGAACACCATCTGTTTCTCAAAGTCGATCATCTGATCCTCACTAAGCTCCTAATTTGGAAGGAGCTCAATTATTGTTGCATATTGCATTAATTTCCTCTCGCAAGCGTTATTACGATAGCTTAAAATGTGCAGTTCTCATTAATACATTGCTAATTGAGCAAATTCTATTTCACTATTGCTTTCTTTTATTTTCATACTATGAGGCTCAATTTCATACTCCGGAGGGTTGTGAGAAAGTGGGTTCTGACCCGCTTTAACCCCCATAGATTATATGATTTTGTACAATGTTGTTTTTGATCTGTGCTTTGAGTGAGCCTCACTGAGTTTCTCTTAATGTAAGCTCTAACAAAATGGTATTGAGCGCTAATCACCAGTGCCTCTCATAAGATAAGGTTCACCGCTGTGAAGCAGAGATAAGAGACTTTGTGCTGGTTACACTTGTGCACTCACTCGTGGGGGCAGAGCAAGTAGCAATACTGTCAAACTTAGCCCATTATCTGCATACAGGTAACCATGTGCAGATGGGACCTTCAACAAGTTAATTGCAGCCTGCGTCTGACTTGTATGTTAATTGACATTCAATAAGAATTATCCCCAATTCTTTAAGACCATAGTGTGAGTCGGTAGTGCTCTACTGTGAGTCTGCAGTGCTTCTTTAACTCTGTGATGCTTCACTGTATTCACATTATAGGTGAAAGCTGCACCAAAATATCAACTTTGCACTGTCTCAACCTAGAGATCACCAAAAAGGCTGGCTGGAGAATTCCCAGCAGCCCTATAGAAAACAGTCAGTACTATTGTATAGATAACAAGGATGAACAGGGAAGGGAGAAACACCACTTATACCTAAAGCAAAAAGCTAAACTTTGAACTAACAATAAAATCTCTCACACACCGCTTGCCATGGCTATTTTTTTATCAAAAGGAAAGGCAGCAGAGCACCTCCCAGTAGTATCTGTTCTTCATAGATTCTCTGATATGAATCATTTGTGATTCTGTTTACGGCAATGCAGCAATACTAGTGGCAACAGTGGTTTGTAGCACATCCTCATTGTGCATTGTTGGCAGGGTCCAGTCCCTCATCTTAGGGATCAGGGATTGAAACAGGGTCCTCGTTGCCTTGCAGTGGATCATCGTGAATCAGTAGTCCATGCTGAGATATCCGTTGTGGCCCACCAAGCCAATAATGTGTACAGTCAAGGGTCTGGCAGGTTGTGTACATGTCGGGCAAGGACGTTTCTGTGTTTTCACTTCCTGGCGCAGCATGGCAGTTGCAATGGCTGCAGTCACTGATACATGCCATTGATGTGAGTCAATGGTGAGGGGAGGTCTCCACTCATTCTAAGGTTAAGAGAGCTCCTGCACCCCCTCAATGTTGGCTTCTGAAGATCAGTTGTGGCCCTACACAGACGACATGTAATATGTAAGTAAGAGGGCGTGCAGTCCCTCCTTTTCCACTGCCACTCAGGTCTTGAGGGTAAGCCCTCCTCCCTGGTACTTTCTTCATGGGTGAGAGAGTAGCTGAGAGAGGCCCACTATAGACAGGTTAGCAGGAGATATCATCAAGGACAGGTTGCTGGTCCCCACGTCTGCGAGGGCCACATTCTCAGCGATCGTAGTCACATCAGTACACCAAGCACCCTCCCTTCTTGGCTCTGATGATAGGGTCCTCACAGTCTCTAGCTGTTGTCTACTCTTCCACCTGCTGATGATCAGGTGTGGGCAGTCGCAGTATGTAATTCATGATTCTGGCCTATGGTGATTCCTGAGACCTAAGCTGGAGCAGCCATCATGAGTGCAGCCAAGCCCCTCTACCCATACTTATCTTTTAAACAATTCTAGCACATATTTATATGAGTGGAATGATGTATTGTATGTGTTTTACCCATATATTTAATAACTGCAATTGGCTGTCACCTGAGAATGGACTTTCAACTTTTCTATGTTGTTGGCAGCTCTGGCCCGGAGATGTCAAAAACTGCAGTTGCTTTCTATCAGGGTAAACGATGCAGTATAGGACAACTGATGTGTCCTCAAGTGGCCGCAGTTACTCAAAGAGAGGATAACTTCTGTGTGTAGTCCTCCAAGTGCTGTGCTGTGCTGTTTCTCCAAATGATGTCAGTATTGTCACCAACTGCATGTTAATGCCATCCAGCTGAACGTAATCCTGCACTCATAACGTGCCATTATGTATTACAACATTATTACTTTATAGGCATTACTATTCATATTAAAATAATTATGTCCTCCACTCAAAGTGGGATGCACAGACTGCTGGAGTCTTAGGGGAAGTTTTAAAATCTGTGCTCATATTTGTGACTTTCTTCAGTGTGATCAGTTTTTCATTCTGCCACACAATGAAAGTGAGAGGTTAAGAATGCTCCTCGCCTTCAGGAAGCATTTAAAACCCACCACTTCTGGTTATCTCTGGAATCTGTTTCTAAGTAAAGTCTGATTTTGACCCTGCAATTACAATTGTATAGTCCATCACCTCAGTTAACAATCCTGTTTAACGCCAGCGCCCATGTGATCTGCATTTTTACATCCTAGCACTCTGGGTCTACCTGACCAAACAGACCCCTCAAACCTTTCCTGTATGTACATCTACTCTATTTAGATATGTTGCTAGCCGTAATTGCTGCTCTCTGATACATGTCAATTCTCAGTTTGTAATCATTTCCTTCTGTTTCTTATTGTCAGTGAATAGCTTCATGGGGGCAGTCTTTTAGAACTAAAGCACTTGTTTTTGGTTAAAAGTAGCCATCATTTTGTGCCTGTTATCCAAGTAAATAAGCATTAGACACTTAAGTCTCTGATAAAGTAACTGGTAATGCCACCACTGCTTTAGAGAAATGTCCACACAATAGATCATTTGGTCAAATAGGAGGGAAATGCATAGGTTATAGAAAAGGAGGAGTCAGTATAGGGCACACTTAAGTGAAAGTGGGTCCACTGAAAGAAATACTCATAGCAAATTTCCCTGGCAGCTTGCCTGCAAATGAATAGAGAAGGTCAATTCCTATAAATATCTTGGGTTCACCTTATACAGTAACCTAAGCTGTATAACTGGGTGGTCAGAATCTCAGCCACATCCGTGGGTTGAGTCAAATTTAGTCATGAATATTTTAGTCACTTTATTGCCCCTCTTCAAACTACTTTAATGGGTAACATTTCCTCACTTGCACTATATAGAGCTGAGGTAATGGTTTGCGATCCAAGAGTATTTGGGATTTCGCAGGGAGCTGCTACTTAAAAGTGAATTAATGACTTCCACCCAATGATCAAGTGGTTAGATGCACACTAAATGTATTTTTGTGGGCTGACATGGTGGATGTACGTCTGCTAATAATTTTACATTCATTATCTTGTAGTGACCACACAAAATGTCCCAAATTTATTGGAAAGAGGCCCAAACAACTGAAAGGACAGGCAAAGGTCTCTAGTAAATTGAGTAAAATTATATGAAGAGCTATATTCTACATAAGGCAAGGCTGAGTGATGAAACATTTTCTCTACAAAATCTTTTTGAAAGGGTCATGTCTACAAATCTCCATCAAAAAGGGTAGAGTATCTCAAGAAGAAACCTTTGATCTCATTAACTTTATCTTGTTTAGGGAATTAAGAAAGATACCTATCTATAAACCTGTCACTATCATCAACTGACAACTGAGATTTTTACATTTTGATTAAACATTAATCCCTTGTTCTCTCTCCCTGGAATACTTGCAGGGATTAAAAGTGATTGATGAAGTGATCTTTATTTGCGTTTTCAAATTTAAATGCATGTGTTATCATGTATTAATAGATTGTCCAATATTCTTAAATGGACATCAAAAGATTTTAAAACCTTTAGTTTTAAAATATGACATCTGATAGTGACTTCTAGCTGCAGATTCCTTTATGTTTGAATTCCCAGGCATCAGGCTGGTTCCAGAAACTTTTACGTGAGCAGTACCCCTGCATGCGCTTTTAGGTGGCTCCATTCGGCTTCACGTGACGTCGTTGGTGTCGTTAGCGTTAGTTATGATGTCGCGTCACCTATAAAGGGTGCCACCTAGGTGGCGAATGTCCAATCTTTTCTTTCCGAGCAAGTTAAGCGCCGATCTAGAGAAGAGCTACCCCTCTGTCTCTCTTTTGACAGGTTTTTTGAATGACTTATTGTCAAGCAAATTTTTATTTGGTGTGTCGAGGGATGTCTTCTAGAAAGACAGGGTTTAAACTGTGTGGCACCTGTCACCGCGCCATGTCGGTAACCGACCCCCACCTAGTCTGTCTCTGGTGTCTCGAGCGCAACTACGACTCAAAGTCGTGCTCTCTGACTGTCGGGTAGTGGCTCCAAAGGCCTTGCGGGAGAGGGCTATGAAGTTCCTTGCAGCCCGGCAGTCGACACCACCCAGCAAGACTCTGTGGAGAGCCTGGTCCTGATCGAAGAAGAGGCGGAGCCAAAGCCAGGGTTAACTTCGTGCCTCCCCCCGTCTCCGGGAGCTGGACCGACCCCCGTTCGAATAAAAGACTTTTACCAAGCTATGCGCTGTGTATTTGAGCAGGCCGACCTTTCTTCTGTGCCTTCAGGCCCCGTGGGGTGAGAAGGGGCCCCGTCAGATTCAACGTTGTTGGCTCTGGTTACGGTGGGGCCTCATGGTCCGATCCTTGATGATGGCAGCTGTGCCAACATGACCTTCCCCAGCATTGGACCCGAAGCCTTCGGCTTTCACCAGCAGTGCCAGCCCCATCCTTATTCCAGACGGCTCTGAGTCGGACCGGTGTCGCTCGATGTTGACTCTGACAGAACCCAGAGGTTCTATGTTGTTGCCTGGGCATTTTGAGGATTTTTCAGGCACGGAAGAGGATTGGGTAGGGTCTACGGACCCTTTAGAACACCATGATGTATCTGTAGAACAGATGGATTGGTAGGAGGAACTTGGGGAAGCCAGTGGACTTGACACATCACCAGATACTAGCATGCTCTCTCCACTGACTGTGGCTATGGAGGAGGCGGCTTCTTATGCCATGGTGGTAAGGCGATACCAAAGGGGATGATGGACGGAGCGTTAGAGCAAATCAAACACTCACCCCCAGTCAACTGATCTGGGTTTAATCCATCATCATTCTTTAGCTCACTCCACCACCCCAGTTCATACATGGCCATATGCAAATCAGTCTGACCCTGTGCCTCATGGGAACAGTCCAGCCCGAACTGCCAAGCCATGTCTTCCCTGGACCGGAAACAAGCATCCTGGGACCGGTTTCGGGTTCAAAACCCTCATCAGCCAGGCTATCCTGAATCCAGTGGCAAAGTGAGCAAGGGACCCACATCTGGGCATACCCTGCCAACTTAGGGCGAACAAAGCGATACCAAAGGGGATGATGGACGGAGCGTTAGAGCAAATCAAACACTCACCCCCAGTCAACTGATCTGGGTTTAATACATCATCATTCTTTAGCTCACTCCACCACCCCAGTTCAGACATGGCCATATGCAAATCAGTCTGACCCTGTGCCTCATGGGAACAGTCCAGCCCAAACTGCCAAGCCATGTCTTCCCTGGACTGGAAACAAGCATCCTGGGACCGGTTTCGGGTTCAAAACCCTCATCAGCCAGGCTATCCTGAATTCAGTGGCAAAGTGAGCAAGGGACCCACGTCTGGGCATACCCTGCCAACTTAGGGCGAACAAAGCAATACCAAAGGGGATGATGGACGGAGCGTTAGAGCAAATCAAACACTCACCCCAGTCAACTGATCTGGGTTTAATCCATCATCATTCTTTAGCTCACTCCACCACCCCAGTTCAGACATGGCCATATGCAAATCAGTCTGACCCTGTGCCTCATGGGAACAGTCCAGCCCGAACTGCCAAGCCATGTCTTCCCTGGACCGGAAACAAGCATCCTGGGACCGGTTTCAGGTTCAAAACCCTCATCAGCCAGGCTATCCTGAATCCAGTGGCAAAGTGAGCAAGGGACCCACGTCTGGGCATACCCTGCCAACTTAGGGCGAACAAAGCGATACCAAAGGGGATGATGGACGGAGCGTTAGAGCAAATCAAACACTCACCCCCAGTCAACTGATCTGGGTTTAATCCATCATCATTCTTTAGCTCACTCCACCACCCCAGTTCAGACATGGCCATATGCAAATCAGTCTGACCCTGTGCCTCATGGGAACAGTCCAGCCCGAACTGCCAAGCCATGTCTTCCCTGGACCGGAAACAAGCATCCTGGGACCGGTTTCGGGTTCAAAACCCTCATCAGCCAGGCGGGCAGCAGAGGTCCTTCGACTGGAGTTGCCCTCATTGCAGGTCAGGACTAATCTAACCGAAGTCCTTCAGCCTGGGGCTTACATATCTGAACCCCTTTTGTGCTTTAATGAAGCACTAACTGATAGCCTCCTAGGCACATGGTCCAAGCCTAGCACAAGGGGCCAGTAAACAGGACAATTGCACTCCGTCATCGCCCAGCTCCAGGTGGCCCAAGGTTCCACAGCCAACACCCCACCCCTGAGAGCTTGGTGGTGCTGCTTTCAACATCCCATGGCGCGTTCTCTTCTGCTCCTCTGGATAGGGAATCCAAGAGTCTGCACACATTTGGGAAGAAGATGTTTTCTTCCACCAGCCTGGCATTGAAGTCAGTGAATACTGCATGCTTATTGGGCTGGTTTCTCCCACTCCCTTTGGTAGACGGTTGCTGCCATAGGTCCTGGAGAAGGCCCGGGCTGTACTCACCCAGGCGGTGAAGAATGGGAGAGATGCAGCAAAATTCGCCATTAGGCGTGGCCTAGACACGACTGACTCGCTGGGCAGAGTGGTTTCGTTGACGGTGGCCTTACAGCACCGCACCTGGCTAAGAACATCTGGCTTCTCGGGTGATGTCCAGGCTAATCTAATAGACATGCCCTTTGACTGATCTCGTCTTTTTGGAGAGAAGATGGACTCAGCCCTGAAGCAGTTCAAGGTCTCTCGTGCTATGGCTATGGCCAGATCCCTGGCCTCTCAGTAACTCCTTGTGGCCAGTCTACCTTTCGTGGCAGTGGAAGGGGTTTTCAGCTGCGCCAACCGTATCCCAGCCACCGTCCTGCGCAGACTTCCAAAGTTGTGCGAGGACGTGGACACGGCTCATTCCGACTTTGGAATGGAAGCCAGAAGTCGTCTGCCATCCAGCCCTCAGCAGCAGCAGCCTCCAAGCACTCCTAGTGTCTGCAATACCACTCTACTCCAGTTGGAGGAAGAATCCATCACCATCTCCTCCACTGGAGGTCCATAACATCACGTTGGCTCAGGTCTTGTCTGCCCTAGACCAAGGAGACTGGCTGGTAGCGTTGGACTTTCAGGATGTGTACTTTCACATCCCCATTCTGCCAGGTCACAGACATTACCTGCGGTTCAAGGTAGGCCACGAGCACTTTCAGTTTACTGTGCTGCGTTTTGGCCTTACCAGCACCCCTCGGGTGTTAACATAAGTGATGGCGGTGGTTGCATCTCATCTGCGCAGGCTAGGGCTTTCAGTTTTCCCCTACCTCGACAACTTGCTGTTGAAGGTGTCCTCGCCCCAGGCTGTTGTCTTCCACCTTCAGACTACAGCGAACCTCCTGCATTCGCTGGGGTTCTCTAAAAAAGTGCCGAAGTCACATCTGACTCCTTCTCAGGTGCTTCCTTTCATCGTAGCTGTTCTGGACACAGTTCAGTTTTGGGCTTATCCTCCCGAGCAGCGAGTCCAGGATATTCAGGTTATGATACTGAAGTTTCAGCCTCTATCCTGGATTTCGTGAGACTGACTCTGAGGCTACTGGGTCTCATAGCCTCCTGCATCCTGTTGGTAAAACATGCCAGATGGCATATGCGGGTTCTGCATTTGGACCTGAAGTTCCAGTAGTTGCAGCATCAGGGAAATCTTTCCGACATTGTCCAGATGTTAGCGGGAACTGTGAAAGACCTGTAGTGGTGGTTGACGAATCACGATTGGGTCAGAGGCAGACCCCTCTCCCTTCCCCAGCCAGAGTTGACTATAGTGACAAATGCGTCACTCTTGGGTTGGGGAGGCCATCTGGGAGAGGTGGAGATCAGGGTACACTGGTCTCTGGCGAAGTCGGGTGCTCCAAATCTATTTGTTGGAGCTTCAGGCGATCCGGTTGGCATTGAATGCATTTCTTCCCTCTGTCAAGGGGAAGTTAATGCAGGTGTTCATGGACAATACTACCGCCATGTGGTACTGCAATAATCAGGGCGGGGTGGGGTCGTGGACACTTTGTCAAGAGGCTCTGCATCTCTGGACATGGCTGGAACAGCAGGGCATAACTCTGGTGATTTAACTCCTGGCAGGTTCTCTGAAAGCCAGGGCAGACTAACCCAGCCATCGATGCCTAGCGAATCACAAATGGCTTCTCCAGTCTGAGGTGGCACAAGATCTCTTTCAACAGTGGGGAAAGCCTTGGTAAGATCTGCTCACCTATGCACAATGTCAGCAGTTTTGAGTGCTGGTGTTTCCATGGCGGCTATCGCTCTACGACGCTTTTCGTCACGAGTGGCGCTCGGGCCTACTGTGAGTCCTTTCTGCCTATACCACTTCTGCCCAGGGTTCTCAAGAAGATCAAGAATGACCAGGCCCCAGTCATTTTTGTGACTCTAGACTGGGCAAGAAGAGTCTGGTATCCAGAGCTTCTGAAAATGAGCATTGATCCTCTGATCAGGCTGCACCTTCAGGAGGATCTTCTGTCGCAGCAACAGGGGAGGGTTCTCCACCCGAATATGTCAACTCTCTGCCTCCATGCGTGGAGATTGAGCAGCGACAGTTGATAGCTGAAAGCTTTCGACCTTCCTCCTGAAGTATGTGATGTTATTTTGGCGGGCAGGCGGCCCTCCACTAAGACGGTATATGCCTGCCATTGGCAAAAAAGTGTAAAATGTTGTACAGAAAGGTCTATTGACCCTCTTTCTACTTCTCTATCTGATATTCTTCTTTTTATTCTTACCCAGCAGGGCTCTGCGTTGGATACTCTTAAAGGTGATCTTTCTACTCCGCACGCTTTCTTACGGCTGCCGGACCAACCCTCTTTGTTCAAACCCTCTATTGTAAATAGGTTCTTAAAAGGGCTTATACATATGTTTCCTCCTATTCTCTTTATCATGCCGCAATGGACCTTAATTTGGTTCTCACATATCCTATGTGTGCTCCATTTGAGCCGTTGCACAATTGTTCCCTCGGGCTGCTTACCATCAAGACAGCCTTTCTAGTGGCAATAACATCTGCCCAGAGGATGAGGAGAGGAAATTGATTACCTGTCCTCGGGGGAGCTGTGTTATAGCTCGGGTGGAGGGTAGACGGGGGAATTGGTTGAAGACCAGGAAGAGGCTCATGCAGTGACGGGCGCCGGGTCAGCGGTCTAGTAGCTGGACCCGACGCACTGCTGACGCCCTCAAAAGCGCCACATGACGCGACCGCGCAGCGGTAATTAGAGTGGTCTCTGCCCTCACGGGAACCGGAGTGGTTTTATTGTTTTTACCGTTGCTGAAATAATTTTAATATTAACTTCTGCTGCTATTTTTTTAACCATTGCTGTGCTTGAAATTGATTACCTGTCCTCGGGGGAGCTGTGTTATAGCTCGGGTGGAGGGTAGACGGGGGAATTGGTTGAAGACCAGGAAGAGGCTCATGCAGTGACGGGCGCCGGGTCAGCGGTCTAGTGGCTGGACCCGACGCACTGCTGACGCCCTCAAAAGCGCCACATGACGCGACCGCACAGCGGACGCGCGCAGCGGGCACGCCACTGGTGCACCTAAGGCAAGCCCGTCCGCGCCCAACTGGGCCCAAGGGCCAGAACTCCTGCCCCTTTACACCCAGATGGCATTCGCTACTCCAGCGCGCAGCTCAAACAGCTAAACAGAATCACGGGGCCCAATGGTGCCCACTCCATTTGTCTTGAGGAGCACCATGACAGTTGTTCACACTGTCATTTTAATCTCCGCCCACTACCCGCCCCCCCCCATAGCCCCTGAGGGGAACATTTACAAATTGTTCCTACTAAACTGTCGATCCCTGCCCAAACATAAGACTGAGATCCTAACGCTGCTAGAAGATTCAGACCCCGAAGTTCTGTTCCTCACAGAGACCTGGTTCACCACAAGCTCAGAGCCAGATATTGTACAATTACTCCCCCCCGGGATACTCAATCCAGAGGAAGGACAGAACCACAGGCCCTGGCGGTGGTACCGCCATTATTTATAAAGACTACATGACCTGCCGTTTAGTAGGCAGCCCAATATTAGACTTTGAGAACATTCATTTCTCTATAGAACTTACCCCCTTACTGTCGCTTTTCGGCATTCTGATTTATCGTCCGCCAGGGACGACGGGACAATTTTGCAATTCTCTGTTGGAAACAACTATCAATCTTGCTAGCACCTCTGCTAATTTCACTCTCCTTGGAGATTTTAATCTGCACTTTGATGATCCCACAGCATCTATGGCGATCGAGCTAGCTCACAACCTCAGGGCTTGTCAACTGGTTCAGAAAGTCTCTGACCCACCCATATCAAAGGTCACCTCCTCAACCCTATTTTTTCGAACTTGGAGGAATTAAAAGGGAAAGACCCCCTCCCCATTCCGTGGTCAGACCACTTTCTAATTCCTTTTCTTTGGCACCCTCTTTCTACCGTATCACATACCCAATCGACATGCATGCATATCCGTCCCTGGCCTAAACTCCCCTTGGAGCGGTGGACTCAGGAACTTGAAAACTCCAAACCGAACTTGGACCCCAATCCTGTGGCAGCTAATAAAAGCGTTATGAACTGGATTGAGGGATCACTTAATATGGTGCTCCCTAAGAAAGCTATCCATAAGAAAGTGGGACCTAACAAGGCTGCATGGTTTTCCCCCACACTACGCAGCCAAAAACAACAATGCAAAAAACTAGAAAGGATATGGAGAAAAGATTTTTCACCTAGTAAAAAACAAGAATATAGGACAGCCATCGGAATATACAAGGTAGAAATAAAGAGAGCCCAGGCTGCCTCCTATGAGGGAAAGATTACATCCGCGGCGAACTCCTCGAGAGAAACCTTCCTCATAGCTAAAAAGCTACTTAAAGTTCCCACTCCTCAGACTGCGCCGGACCATTCGGGACACCGCTGCAATGAACTTGTGGAATATTTCTCTACTAAAGTTCAGAATATTCTCAAGCAACTCCCCCAAAGAGACAGTGATATGATAACCGGCCCTATGGATCTGGGCCAGTGTCAAAATGAACATCAGCTGGAGGCCTACGCTTTGTTGACCCATGAATCTTTTTTAGCTATTCTTTCCTCAGTTAAATCAGGGTCACCATTGGATCCGGCACCACCTTATATTTTAAAATTGGTAGTACCTACAATCGCCCCCACAATCATTGGCCTGATTAACGCTTACTTCGCGTCAGGTATAGTCCCCCCCAAGTGGAAAAAGGCAATAATAAAAGCACTGCTAAAAAAAACGCATTTGGATCCTGCGGATCTGGGCAATTACTGTCCAATCTCGCTGCTCCCAGGAATTAGCAAAATTGCGGAGAAACATGTCAATCACACACTCTCCGCATTTCTCGAGTTCCACAACCTGCTCCATCCCTCACAAACAGGCTTCCGCCCCGTCAGGGTACAGAGACCGCCTTATTAGCGGTTGTGGAAGAATCGAGAAAGATCCTGGATTCGGGAGGCTCCACTGCCTTAATTCTCCTCGACCTGAGCGCAGCCTTTGACACGGTGAACCATCAAAATCTTGTTATGGGCTGCTAAGAATGGTACGTAAAGTGCTTCCCCTCCTACCCAGTCGAGCCAAAAAACTGCTGGTTCAAGCTCTAATTCTGTCTCGGATAGATTATAGCAATGCCCTCTACTTTGGGTGCCCCTAGTTCAGCTATCACGAAACTACAGATCGTCAAGGAACTCTGCTGCAAGGCTGCTTATGGGGACACACAACCGCTGCTCAGCAAAGCCTGCTCTGCGCGCTCTCCACTGGCTCCCGGTTCAAGAAAGAATCCATTTTAAAGCCATGTGTGTCGCCCATAAGTCCCTGTGAGGGAGCGGACCACCCATTATCAAAAATCTGATCCGTCCTTACAAGGCCAACAGAAGACTGCGCTCAGATGAGCTCCACCTAGCAGCAATACCAAAGATCAAGAAGGCCAGAAGCGGGGGACATCTCTTCTCTTACAACGCCGCCAAACTCTGGAACGCCTTTCCATTGGACCTCCGTAAAGAACCCAATCACCTCACATTCCGAAAACATTTGAAGACCTGGCTCTATCCGTAGAGGCTCACTTCAACTCTAGTTACTGTCACAGCGCTGGGATGCCTCAGGGTAGCCATGCGCTTTATAAAAGCCCTTTTCATTTCATTTCATTCATGAGTAAATTGCAGGCTTTGTCATGCAAGCCGCCCTACATGATGAGATTTTGGATAAGGTGGTGACCTCTTTCCATTTGGCCCAGTCAGTCAAGCTGCCCACCTTTTTTGCCCCACGCATCCCTCTAAGGAAGACGAGCGTCTCCACTCTTTGTTACGTGAGAGCTAAAAAAGGTTGGGCAGTGCAGAAACAAATCATTTTGCGCTGGGTGGTAATTTGCATTAAAATCTGCTACACCCTGGTTAGGAAGCAGCCTTCTGAGGGCTTACAGGCCTATTCCACCGTGGGGAAAGCTGCGAACACAGCGTTGGCTTGTGGTGTCCCAGTCCTGGATATCTGCCAGGCAGCAACATGGGCATCTCTGCACACGTTTGCCAAGCATTACTGCCTGGACAGTCAGATCCGCAGGGACGGGCATTTCGTCCATTTGGTCCTGTAGGACTTTTTAGTTTAGAAAATCTGTCTACAGCCCACCGCCTGGATGATATGTCTTGGATATCCATTCAAAGGTAAGGAATTTGCAGCTAGAAGTCTCTATCAGATGAACAAGTTACTTACCTTCAGTAATGCATTATCTGGTAGAGACAATATCTAGCTGCAGGTTCCTTACAGAACCATTCATTTTTCCCTGCTCTGCGGGCTCATTTTATAGGGCTAGGGTTGCTCCCTTTTCAGGGCTTTAGTTGTGACACACACAAGTCACTACACTTCATGGCTCTGCACTTCTGGCATGAAAAAAATTGAAATGGAACTGATGTCAGCGCGCCTGGGTGGCGTCTATACAGGTGACCGCGACATCATAACCGACGATAATGGCGCCTAAGACATCATGCAGAGCCGAACGGAGCAACCCGATGGTGCGTAGGGGCACTGGCCACGCAAATGTTTCCGGATCCAGTCTGACTCCTGGAAAATTTAAAGGTAAGGAATCTGCAGCTAGATATTGTCTCTACCAGATAATCAATCAGGCTGCCTCCCAGAGGATGAATTTGCACCTAGGCAGGTGGGAAAATTAGGTATTAAAGAGATATACACCCCCAGAAGGGTAGCCACACCTCTAGGATGGGCTACCTGGTCTGTACAGCTAAGGGACATTTCTGTCATTTTTAAAAGTGGCAGAATAGAAGGTTCTGGGTAGAAACCCAGATGTGGTCACACTAGGGCAGATTAGCCACTGGGGCTAGTAGCCCATTGGCCACTTGCACTCACACCCCTAACGCCCCTAAATCTAGGATTTAAGGGGCACTCCTAGCACCAGAACCTCAGTTCTGATCTGACTTGCAACAAAGGACAAAGATGAGACCTGAGTCTGTGACAACAAGAACTGCACAAACCAAAGGTGTGATACCCTACACCTGCGGCAACCTTCCTGGAACTGCACGACTGCGTCTCGTCCCGGACCAAAGACTTGTTCCCCCAGACAGAGGAACCCCTTTGAGAGCCAAAGGCAGCTTCAGAGTCACCTTGACAGTCCCCTGCAGTCCGCAAGTAAAAACAACATACCGGAACCAAATAATCACTGTCCATCGGGCCCACTAAGGGGTCGCCCAAAAGTAGATGGTCCAGTGCATTGTGGGAGATGTAGTCCTGACCTACAGCAAGTTTGAGGCAGCTACCGTTCTCCCCTGGATGTAGAAATAACTTTCTGCTGGCCTTATCGCTGCTAAGGCTTGCTGGTGGCCAATCCCGCAACCACCACCTTTATTCGACGCTGCACCTCAAGAGAACACCGAAAAACCTTTATCCGACATCAACAGTGGCTTCGTTGTCAACTTTTTGCACCCATTTCCTCACCAGCACGATGTAAGCGGTAAAACAAGCTCCCCGCGGCTCCTGCTTCAGCACCAAGGACTTCAAGGACAACTCTGCATCCGGACTTTTCGAGCCTGGTAAAATCGAACTGATTGTCATTGCTTGGTCCTGGGACCCATATCACTTTAACCATCCTTGGGTTCCACACAACTCGACCTGCAATTGACCGATTGTCACTAGTGCTTTTTACCATTGACCGGATAATAAAGTATTGCAGTATTGTTTTGTACTGATTTAATTTTGCTTCTAAAATCCATAACTCCGGTTATTCTTATCAGATGGACTTCATTTTGATGTGTAAATTACTTTAAAATCTTTTTTTTCTATACAAATCTACTTTATTTTTATAATATGGTGGCAGATTTCTTTGAGTCATGTTAATTACTTATCCATGTTGGTACTCTGAAATGCTTAACACATGTTCCTCTAGTAAAGCCTGGCTGCTATTTGCCACAGTACCAGGACTGAGCTAAGGATTTATTATTGTGAATCCAAGGACCATCTTTGTGGTATCGTGAGAGTATTGCATAGTGAAGCCAAATCAGCATCACTACATAATGCTCCACCTTTCTAGACTCATATATACAAACATATTTATAGGTGTCACGTAGGGATTAGTTTATTCTATTATGGGCAGTAGGGATGTGTGATGCAAAAATCTTTATGTATTTTAAATGTTTACTTTATTGTTTCATTATTATGACTGTTAAGATTATTATGATAATTACCATAATTCTGAAACACAAGGTTTATGAGCTGATTGTTCATAATAAATAAGTTTGTATTGCAAAATATTAACTACTGTGTGTGTCTACTGTTTACAGGGGCTGAGTCAACACACCTATCTATATGTATATTAGCATTCTCCCTGCAGTTAAGACTTCCTCTGGCAGGGTTGTCTGTCTCCTCACACTCTGAGCCCTAAATCAGTCTAACCTATCACAGATAAGATTGAGAGATACCTGCCAGCAGGCCCAGACTGAGAACCCAAAGAATCACTGACAATTTTGTCAGACCAACCCCTGGGGGTGCACAGTGTGCACTGCTGCTTCTGTTACTGGGGGCCGATATTGCAGCACCGCTGCAAAACCGGCCCCCACCGCTGAAAAACCGGCCCGTCCTTCCAGCTTCCTGGGGAAACGCCCGATGCCCGCTATGGCCAGTCCGGACCTGCCTGCCAGTTCTCCCTTTAACCATGGGGAGCGTGACAAACATTTCCCTGGGGCTAGGGAGACCTACCCGGATGTGCTTCCAGGAAATTTGGAGGTTCACAAGATTAACAGAGCCAGTAGTTCTGCTAGCATGAAAGACTATTGTGATCCACTGCAGGGTGGTGGAGAGAAAAACAAGTATATGGTATTTTGACACATCTGTCTCCAGCTTGTAGTGGGAATGGTTGGTCATTGAGATGTCACTCAGTTCTAGATGGGTGGTTTTACAAACAGGTTTATTTACATTTGTGAAAATTCATTGGTGAAGAAGCTGAATAAAGAGAACTGAAATTGACTTGTCATCAACATCTAACTCCTTGTGGCTCCAACAACTATCTCTGAATTATACATTTTTTTTAGGCTGATCAAAAAGAGATTAGCATATTGCTCACATACATGCTATTAGTCAGAATCGATCACTCAACATAACCTTTCATTATTTATTTAGCTAGCAAAATATAACTAGTTACTTTGCCGCCTAGTAAACAAATGTACTATTGAGACACAATTTTACTAGTTTGTAGCCTACTTAAGACCATTTTGTCACATTCTTTTGCAGATAAAGAATATCTCCTTATCGTTATCCAGAACCCATCAGAGTAGATGATCAGACACACCATTCTAGTACCCGAAGAAGCAACAGTATTGTGGAGTTGCGCTGTTCAGCTGACGTTTCAGTCATATTGTGACTGATATTTAATTTCAACTGCTTCTGTAATTCATTTGCACCCCACGGATTGTTTCATACCATACCCTGACGAAAATAATGAATGTCATTTGTCTGTCTATTTATTTTCAGTTTTTGTATGCAGTCTGTTTAAGCAGTAATTATTTTGTGTATTTGTTCTGAGAATCCTGTCTACACCAATAAAACTGATTGTTTCTTACCGAAAATTAAGGTTTTCAAAAAAGGTTAGAGTTGGGTTATGAGTCACTAGTTATTAGTTATGGGTGTGAGGGCTCTTGCTGCATTTGCAGTGGTTTCTTACTAGGGTTGCCTCTTACATAATGCACCACATGCCTTTTATTTACCAGAGCAACATTTCTTTTATTTCAATGGAAAATGTGATGTTCAGTCAATTAGAATGTCATTATAATTTTTTTTTAATTAATTTAAAAAAAAAAAGAAAAAAAGAAATGGGTTTTGATCGTCAATACATTAGTTTCTTTTGGATGTTTTATGGAGTTATAACACAAGCTTTGTCAGGCCTGACATCATTAGTTGAAGAAAACTATCGATCTGTACTCCACAATAACCACTTTTGAGAAATTGGAAGAATGGTTTAGGGCAATGTGGTTCCAAGAGAAGTGGTAGATCCACTGTCATTGCAAAATTTCTGCATCTATCTCACAGTAACGCAGCATTACCTCAATCAGAAGCCTATAATACAACTTGCCAGTTCGTTACAGTTGAGGAATAACTCAAATGTTGGTGCTCTATGGGAACCCCAGAAACTCTTTTGTGCTTTTACTTTTTGCCAAATCATAATAGCTCTCTAATGGAGTAACTGACTTGTATTCATAAACCTTTGGAATTTTACCATGAGTCAAGTGGATCCTGTAACACATCTTATGTGATTGAAAAGGAAACTTCTCTTTTATTTGATGTAAATGGAGTGTCTCCCTTAATTCGGTCATGGTGGCTTGCAACATCCGCAATGCCTTTGTTAAAGGAGAAACCCTTTTTGCTCCACATGTAACTATAATGGATTTATTACACCTACCAAGTATGTTGGTTATTCTTTTAGTTTATATTCAGCTCATGTGCGTTAAAGCCTTGGAAAGGAGAGTGTATCTGGGTTGTGTAAAGGCTTTTTTCAAGTCATTGCATCTGAAGCAGGTATTGTGTTGTAATTCTTTGCAAATATTGCCTCCTAACTTGACAGAGGCGATGTTGTGCTTGAAGATGGATACCACACTCTGTGAGGGTGGCAAGATCAGACTGGAACAGAAATTAGGCTTGGGCACCAAAATAAATGGGGCCCCCATTAGCGAATCGGGGCTGTTTTAGATTTGTGATGACACACTAAGGAGCTGACTTATATGGTGGTAAGGATGCTCCGTCGCAATAGCGACGGAGCATCCTTACTGCTAACATAATGGTCTGCCTGCCCGATTTAGATGCGGGGGGCAATAGGTTTGGCTACAGCGGTGACTACTCCGTCACCTCCATAGCAAAACCCTCATGTGACTATATGTCCACTCACCCAATCAGGATGTGTGGATATATAGCCATTTTTTTGACTGTGTGTCACTGCCAGGCAAACCCTGGCTGTTAGGGACAGTAAAAGGCTAATAATGCCCTCCTCGCCATGGGAGATTTCTCGCATGGCGAGGTGAGCATTACTTTTTTTGGTTTCAAAATGAAATCCTGTTTCGGGATTTTCCTTTTGAAAATAACAAAAGAAAACTGTTTGGGCAAGGCCTGCATCATGCTGATGCAGCCCTGCACTAAACAGCAAAATGCATTGGCAGAAACCACTGTGATGGCGATTCCTGACAATGCATTATAAATTACTGCCTGCTTGGCGGTTATTTATAAATGTGTCGGGCGGAGTAATTTACTCTGTCACCCTGATGGTACAATGGGCCGTCTGACAACTTATAAATGAGGCCCTAAGTGTTTTCAAGGTATGGTAGACCTGCATGCGTTTGTGCTTGCTATTTGTGGCATTGCCATTGAAACCAACAGTAAAAACCCGCTTACCAGACCATAAAACAGGCCCACAAACAACCAAAAGAATGTTCCACATCCTGACCTGTCTCACGAGTCCTTCAAGCCTCCAGATGGCCCTATCGCCCAGTCTGACCCTGGAGAGTGCCATGAATGGAAGACTGTGCTATACTACTACTACTGCAAACATGCCCAAAATGTGTCTGGGTAAATTCAAGATGGTCAAGGTCTTCGGCCACACTCAACTTGAGTTCTCAGGCTGTGGATGTAAGTGGGCAGTGTACTATGGTAATCATAGTTTTCTTCCCACATCCAACACTAAAATCTTGTTTGAAGCAGGCACTGCACCCCCATCAAACACAGAGGCAGAAGCTTGATAGGACAAAAGCAGGATCCTTCAGCAACCAAACAAGAGATAATTGTACAAGCAATAACAGGTTATCATCAAGGAATGTATTTTGGTTTGAAATTTTCTCATAACAATACGACGGCACTAAAAGGAACTGATGCTGTAGAGGCTACATTCAGAAGACAGTGATGTGGGAGGGCACTACATGATGAAAGAGACCAACTTCTCATGTTTGAATGGCAGGCGAAGTCTCAACCATATGCTTCTACTGTGAAGGAGGACTAAAAGGTTGGAAATCCAGTGAAGACCTGTGCCAACAACATGCTGAGTGGTTTCCAGGATGTGAGAACCTAGTAAAGCAGAAGGGCCAGGACTATTTGAACCAAGTTCAGTTATGCACTGGGTCCCAACAGTCTAGGTGGCAGCATTCAAATAAATAGGGAGCGTGAAGGTTCTTATGACCCAAAACTCCCCAAAGGGATTGTCCCTGCCTTAAATATTCAGAAGGTCATGACATCACCAAAGGGTTGCCTGCATTTGAGAGGACTTGTGTAGCAAGAAAATTAGCTGGACAAAACTGTGCTTCTCTTTTGTGGGAACTACTCTCAGGAAAATGCAGGGATAGACTCCTGACTTTGAATGAGAAAGATGCTGAGTTTTATGACCTCATGAAGAGTACCCTGATTGAGGGCTTTGGACTCACCACTGAGTAGTATAGAATAAGATTTAGGGAGCCTCCAAAAACCCAGAGTCAGTCCTGGGTGGAATTTGTTGACTTTTCAGTAAAAACACTGGGTGGTTGGTAAACAGGTAACAATGTGCATGATTATGATGGGTTTTATAATTGATAATGAAAGAACATCTGTTAAGTAATTGTGTGCAGGAAACGTTACATTAATACCTAGTAGACCTGGGGCCAGTCTCTCCCCTAGAGTTGGGGAAGAAGGCTGATCATTGGGTAAGAACCAGAGTGTCCGAAACTAGATAGGGTGGGGGTGACCTAAAGAATGAGGCCGAAAAGATCCCCCCAGAAAAAATAGTGGATCACTCTGAAAAAGGTAAAAGTAAGGAGTCCCCTGTATGCCAAACACCTGTCCAGGAGGGTGGGCCCAGAAACACCTCACAAAATATAAATGGGTACCAGATTAAGAACTAGGACCTCCAGGAGGCTTGGTGCCTTAACTGTAACAAGATAGGGCACCTAGCCAGAGACTCATGTTGTCCTAAAAACCAACCCATTAGTACATCCCATGGGGTTGCTAGTGTAGCTTTAGAGGGTAACTCCTCCTCTGAGGAGGCCACCCTAGCCTTTAGCTGGGACGTAGGCCCAAAAGGTGAGCTGAATATTCCAGAGGGGAGTAGACACTTCCACCACCTACTGGTGAATGGAGTCCCAGCCACTGCTCTGAGAGATACCTGTGCCAGTCACTGTGTTGACAATGACAAGCTGATTCTTTCCAATCAGTATATCCTAGGTGAGACAAAAAGAGTAAGAAATAGTAAGGTTCATCCCACAGGAGGTCACTGATAGGCCTGTGGCGGTAGTGCCCCAGGAGGTAGCTGGGCCCCTTAGTTAGAAAACGGTGGTAGTCAGTGAGGACCTCCCCCTTGACTGTCTCCTTGGCAATAACGACCCAGAGGTGAGTCTGAGCCAAACAGAGGTACTGGTCCAGTGCCAGTCCTCACCCAAGGATTCTGGGGGAAAAGCGTGCAACTAGTGCAGGTAAGCCCCAGAAGAAAAAGGAGAAGGTGTAGGAAAAGTGGGCATCTGTTAACCACAGTTCCATTGAACCAAGGAGATTATACACCAGTAGGAGAAAACTCCAAAGTTGGCACTGGTGAAACCCTACCTAACCCACAAAAAGTCCTGACTAGTCAGGCAGGTTTTCAGCTTGAGTTGGTGGCTCCCCAGCTGTCGGGGTGTGTTGGAAAACGAGGCAGTACTTGTGAGGCCTGCACAAATAACATGACTACATTTGTCCTTCACTGGGAACCAAACACCCCATTGTAGCGCTTGACTCTCAGAGGGTAGCGTTGCAGAGCAGTCTAAGGCTTACTCAAGGGAGGTGGTGTGGGCTAGTAATCGCCATATACCCGTACGCAGAAATAACACTCAATAATTGATTGTCCAGTCTGTACTTTGCTTTATAAAAGGAAGAGTACATTTATTAAACACACACACTGCTCAATACTATGCACCAATTTACACATATACATAAGCTGTTGGAATTACTTTGTGACATTGCATAACATTCCAGTACCACCACTTCCATGTATGCACATCATCCTGCCCCCTCATGCAGTGGGTTGAACATAACCTGGAGCGAGGGCCTTGCCCACTGGCACCATCCCAGTGGCGACCCACCCCATTATCTCAACAAGCATTTAAAATGGGCAACCTGCCATGGTGACACATAACCCTGACTGAGCATCTCATACTGACCATACAGTATACACCTCTACATCTTAGTGGCTAACAGTCTGGGTTGTTCTTCACCTAACGCTGTAGCAAGATTCCATGTTTGGGCATCACTTAGAATGACAGTACTTATCATGGCTGATAACCATTATAATGCATTGCAATAAAAGCCCCTAAAAGGCATCACAGTTATAATCACAGGATTAAGGATATACAGCCAGACACCCTAGCAGGAATGTCCAGCAACATAACCCCACTTTGCTTATGACTTCACATTACACATGTGACTTTCAGTCCCTCAATAGAAATAACATTGGTAAAAGCCCTTCTCGTGCATTTACACCTCTTCACCTCCAGGGGATGCCCTTCTCCTGACATCCCCAGCTCAGACCTTCATACCTTGCTGCAGTCCCTAACGCACCCCCAGCTGTAGAACAAAAGTTCCAGCTCCAGGATGCTGTTGACCGCTGGCTGAGCCCTTGAGGGGTTATTTCTAGGGAGTCCCCAGAGACTTAGGGAGGGACTTGCCATCTTCGTGCTGGGGGAGACTGTGTTGCTCCTGCAGCTCCCCCGGCACCTTCTCACTCACTTGGCGGTGACCCCGTCCTCCTGGGGTCACCACATGCAGAAAACGGGCATTTCCCTGCAGGCCTGTCTAGGCTCTGCAAAGCATTATGGGGCGCTCTTCCCCCATCCCGTGCATATTTTATGAGCGGCTCTCCCGCTGTGCCGGGGAGAGCCGCGCTGCCGGTGATGGTGGCCCTGCGCCGCAATGGCCCATCGTTGGGGGTCCGGTCCCAACCGGACCCCGTGTCTGCCCCAGGTGAGTTTTACGTGGCTCGGGGAGCACACCCCCGGCCACTCCTGCCGGCTTCCCGCCCGGCCCGCACCTCCGTGTGCGGCTACGGGAGCCGGCACGTCCATTCTGGTCCAACTGCCGCTGGCCCAGCGAGGCCTCGCTCCCCCCTCCCTCATTCACCACACCGGGGTCCGGAGTTGGGGATCCTGGGCCCCTCCCACAGAGACATCTTCACGGGGAGCGCGATGGCGCTCCCCGACTTCTGCCGGTTCTTTGGGGCCCGGAGTTGGGGTCCCGGGCCCCCAGGCATTCTTCGGCGGGGAGCACGACGGCGCTCCCCGCCTTGTCTTCCGGGCTTCTTTCGTCTGAGGGGGCGGTGCGTCGGCCTCGACCCCTCCACTGCACCACACTCACCTTGGCCCGGAGTTGGGATCCCAGGCCTCGAGACCTTCACGGGGAGCGTGGCGGCGTTCCCCGGCTTGATTTTTGGCGGGGCCCGGAGACTTCTTCCAGTGCCACTTGGTCTCGCTGTGGTAAACTGCATTATGCAAGCTCTGCCCATTGGTGCCTGCATTGTCCTGCATTTACAGTATGTGCACAGGTGTTCTAATATGCTAGGTTCACTATTAAACATTAGTCTATGTTTATTTTTCACTAACATGCCTTTATTCCCTTCTTGCAGGGTGCTTCCAATTAAAAAAACTACATTTCCCACTTGTCCTTGGAAGCAACCATCTTGGGTGTGTCCTGGATGCGATCTCCCTCGATATAGGCGGCCCGCCCATCAACCGCTGCTCACTAATCTCCCTGGTTCGCTTGGAGCAGGAGCTCCATCTTCCTTCTGTGTGCTGGTCCTCGGGCGGTTCCAAGGTTGTTTCCTGATTCAGAGCCCCACTCGGGCATTCTCCGGTCCAGCTCCCACTGTGATTCCAGTTCCCACCCGGCTTCCGCTGCTGTTTTGGTGTCTTGGCCAGCTCTCACCATTAGAGCGTCTACACTCCGGGCAGTTCATGACTCTGGCTGGCAATTCTGCACTCAGTGTCAGAACAGGCCGTGCTCTGGGTGCTGAGCTGCATAGATATCAACAACAGAACAGTCACTTCTTTATATCAAGCACATCTTCGCACAACCATGCAGTTGTTCTTGTCGCATTTTGCTAATTGTTTTAGCCTCGGGGCTTTATTGAGAGTATTTCTCAAAGCTTGATTCTAACATTATTCACAAACGCAAGTTTTATGTGACTGCGAATTACAAATACAGTATTTAAATATCTCAGAAGCTGCATTCATAGGCAGTAAGAGGATTATTCTCTACCATGGGCATTTGTGGATTATTATCAGTGATGGCAGTGATTACAACTGTTGGTAGGAAGGGTCACGTGATTTCATTTGAGCAGTATCATAGGAAAGTAACAGCCTAAAAACATATTCTGATGCACAACCATAATGGTTGTATACTATTCAGATTTTTTCTTGTGTATTAATCTTAGTTTTACAGATCTCCTTCCCCGCTGTTCCCTTCCCACACCCTTCCCCCCCCATCTGGCCACTCAGATCCATGGCGCTATAATAGCATACCTGGTCAAGGGTACCGGGAGGTACCAGGAGGTGGACCATTAAGAGCATTGCACAGATCCCAAGGAAACAAACAGCCACTTTGAGAGACACTAAAGAGATATTAAAAACGGCATTTTGAATTCGGATCTGAAACTGTTGAGGTAGGGCAGCATGCCAGAGGGACTAACCTGGACAGTAAGGAAGAGTAGGCTCTGCAACACTCCAACCAATTCCCCCACTCTTCCTCGCCTGACAGACTAGGAAGACTAAATAACCAGAAAGGTGAGCTGTTCCCCAATAAAAGGGTGTGGACAACATGTGACAAAAGTGAAGGATGAGGGAAATACTCCTTTTCGGAACTAAAGTCCTCACACACCCAGCAAGCTAGGTGTCATGCTTCATCATATGGACTTGCTCCTCGTCGGGTCGGCGCTGCAATACCCGACGGGCACCCATAAAGGGGCTCTTTGGCGGAGATCTTCAGTTCCTTGCCGTATGGTGCTGTGGGTGTGAGGGCCCTAGAGAACAGTGTAGATGTGATGTGAGTAAGTGATTATAAAAAAGGTTGGATAATCCAAATAAACTTTTTATTAGGGTGGCTATCCACCTTATTAAAAGAGAAATGGAGTGGCTGCTCTCTGGCGCAATGGTCCAGCGGAGCAGAGCTCAACTCTTACAAAGTGGTCAACATGTTTCATGCATTGCGGTCAATACTGATCCATTGCATTTCATCAGGACCTAGGTGTAAAACTATCTACACTTGGTGGTGGGTGGAGGAGTTCCTACCTACCACTCTTCGTGGAGACGAGCACGAAGTCCCGCCAGTCCTAGTTGTAACCTAAAAGGAGGATGACATGAAGCAGTATATAATTACTCGATCAATAGACCTAGTCGGCAGATCATCTCATCCCAACAACCTCATACCAGTTGTCCACCTAGTGAATGTAAGGGGGTAATTTAATACACCCCTCATTTAAAAACCATAAATTAAATAAAAAGGAGTGACTGGATTAAAACATCGGCCAAAGAAAGAAAGACTAATGGTATAATAAACCAACCCAAAACCTAGAGAGGGAGTCAATAGCCTGCAATACAACTCACCTATCTGGAGGGAAACACTCACTCCATTCGGTCTTGTCAGCTCCAGACACCAATGTGGTGGTGTCCTGCATAATTGGAAGTGAGAATAGCAATAAGGGGAGATGAAAAAGCAGAAGAGGCAAAAATGGCCCTAACTAGTTATCCGCACAGAGTAATGGAACACAGCCCAAGTATGTGTCCCAATGTGGGGGAGTGGGAGACCCAAACGAGCACCCCTCCCCTCCCCTCTAGCACAGAGATCATGCAGACCGGTCAACCCCCGTGTGATGCAAGCCCAGTCCGTGGCAACACCGGCGGGGCCACCCGCCACCCGTGAGGGGCGGACAGGGTAGCCCCCCAGTGAAACACCCCGTATATGAGCGCGTCCACAGGATTCATACTTGACCCAGACCACACAAGTATCTGCGGTCGGGGACCGAACGATGCCGAGGAGACCCAATCACCACCTATACTAGGACCTACTCGGTCCGTGAACCAATGCCGTCAATAGCACAGCCGCAAAGAACTACCAGTTCACTCACCTGTCCAAGGAGGACATATGCCGGTAATCTACCCGCCGCAGAGCTGGAAAGCCGGATACTATCAAGGCTGCCACCCGGGTAGCGCTTATAAGTCTCCCTCGCGTCCTCTCAAACAGTCGCGTAGTGCGCCGGCGTCACACCGTGTCACGTGATACAGAGGGCGTATTGGTAGCCTAAGCTGAGCCGGCAATGAGAACAAGGCGGCCATCTTAAGAGGGTAGGGAAGTATATGTGAATCCTGGTGATCCATGAGCATTATTCATGTTCTGGCTGCTCAAAATGTATAATCTAGATAGCCAACATGCGATCGTCTACCAATTATACTCTTGGGGGCGATGATACCATTTAGCTAGCCATTGCCCATCTCCTGACTATACAATATATGGGTGTAGTATAGGTGGCAAAAATACCTTCGTGTGTTATGTGCCGGGATTATGGGGCCATGGAGTCATACACAGATGAGTCCCAATCATGCGAGCAGTGCCCCTACTGCGCCATCATCCAAGAGTTTGTTTGAGTACAACAAGTGTGTAAAAATCAAAAGGGGGACCCGTAGGGTCCAGAGAGTGTGTAACAGGAATGTTATCTCCCAGTAGAAGCCCAAACCAGGGAGCCCCTATAAAGATGTAAGGTCGGGAGATAGCTATCTCCTAGCCAACGCGGCCCAAGGTATGTCATCATTAAGACCAAGTGTGTTTGTAGACAGGCGGTGCACCCATCTCTGTTCAAGTCTGAAGAGGGCATGCTGTGTAATTCTGGGGTGTGCCTCAAGAACCACCCATTTGAGAGATTCCGCAGAGTGGTTAACATCTTTGCAGTGTGTATACATCTTAGTGGTTACTCTCATACACCTCACATTGCTCTTATGCTCAGTAATGCGTACCTTTACAGGTCTCATCGTCATCCCTACATATTTTCTGTCGCAAGGACATGTGATCAGGTATATACACCTAGGTGTGTTGCAGTTGGTGTGTCGCTTGAGCCTCCATGTGAACGTATCAGTCAGCGTGATCTCTCTGACAGTGCTAGTTTGTTCGCACACTGAGCACGTACCACACGGATGGTGCCCGATCACAGGAGGTAGGTCCCACAGCGTCCTCTGGACCCCCAATTCCTTGGCCTTGGGCCTGGTGTGTATTAAGATATCCTTCAGATTTTGTGTACGCTTGTAAGCAAACCTAGGTCTAGGGAGGTCAAGATCCCCTGTGTTCACTATTCCCCAGTGTTTGTTAATGATCTTCTTAATCAGTGTAGAATGAGATGTGAAAGAGGTGACACACGTCAATACCTCAGCCTGTTCCTTGGTGGTGACATGGAGTAGTGATTCACGTGGATTGTTTAAAGCCCTTTATAAGAGTTCCTGACCTGGCGTGCCGGGTAGCCTCTCTCCCTAAGGTTCTGTTGTAGGTGTTGGGACTCTATTACATAGTCATTCAGGGAGCTGCAGTTTCTCCTAATACGGAGGAACTGTCCAAACGGTAGGTTGTTCCTGAGGGCCCTTGGATGGTGGCTATTGTAGAGAAGGAGACTATTCCTATCTGTAGCTTTAGTATACAGTGTCGTACTCAATCCATCATTGGTAAGTCTTATCCTTAAATCTAGAAAGGGGATACTCGTGTCTGATATAGTATGTGAGAATTGGAGGAACATGTTTTGCGTGTTAACCCAATGGCAGAACTCCTCACAAGTTGTCAAGTCACCCCTCCACAGGATAAGGATATCATCTATGAACCTCCGCCATAGTGTCAAGTTTGCTCTATACGGGTTGTTCGGGTTCATGATGACCTCCTCCTCAAATGTTGCCATATAGAGGCAAGCCACACTAGGGGCGAAGGTACTCCCCATGGAAGTCCCCTGGGTCTGATGAAATAGTTGCTTCTCATATTCGAAGAAGTTCTCAGTAAGTGCTAAGGTCGCACACTCCATAATGAAAGAGACCGGAGTCGGTGAAACCCATTCTCCCTTCAATAGACTAGCCTCCACGGCTTCCAAGGTTGCTTGTTGTGGAATGTTTGTATACAAAGCTTCCACATCCAACGTCACTAGGAGATTGACCCCATTTAGGGTCTCGGTGTTGTCAATGATGCGTAGGACGTCAGTCGTGTCCCGCACGTAAGATGGTATCTTCTTCACCAGGGGCTGGAGGAAGTGGAGGAAGTGGTCGCAAAATCTAGACAAAGGTTCCAGTAGGGACCCTATCCCAGACACTATAGGTCTCCCTGGGACTGGTGTAATGTTTTTATGAATCTTTGGGAGAGTATAGAAATACGGTGTCTTAGGATTCTTAGTTATGAGGAAATCAGCCTCCTTCTTTGTAATCCAGCCGTTGTTCTCCGCCTCGAGGACCATAGTTGCTATCTTCAAGGTGAGTCTAGGAGTAGGGTCTATCGAAAGAGGTGTGTAATGCCTGGTGTTCCCAAGTTGGCGTCTACACTCTCTATCATAGTCTGTAGTAGACTGAATTACAGTTGCCCCACCCTTATCGGCCTGTTTGATGGTAATGCTGGTATCGTTGGCCAAACTCATGGCCGCATTTCTTTCATCATTACTGAGATTGTGGAATGGGTAAGATGTGGAGGCAACGGATAGCTCTTTGAGTACCGCCCTCAAAAGTCAAGATCTCAGGTGGAACCATGCTATTATTCGGGGTAAAAGTTGAAGGGTTGCGCAGGCCGGTGTCGCCGTGATCGGGCGAGACCCTGTCTTGAAAGAAGGCCTTAAGGCGCACCTTCCTGAAAAACTCCTGGACTTCACATATCTCACTAAATTTGTCAAGTTTGGGGGTAGGGACAAAACCAAGGCCTTTTTCAAGGACTATCTTCTCCGAGTTAGTTAAGTCCCTCTTAGAGAGGTTGACCACTAGGTTCTCTTTCCCCTGCTCATGCTCCTGGTCTCTACTGCGCCCGGGGCCTGATCTTGCCACTGAACACCCTTCTGAGTTCCTCTTCTTCTCCCTTTTCCTCTGCCCCAACCTCTGCCTAAAAAGGAGGGTTACTCATGGGAAAGTAATGTGGAGGCCCTTGAGGATATACTGGGTACTGCCACGGGGGTGGAACCGGTCCTGAAAAAATCGGACCATTATTATAGTTAGGGTAGGGTTGGTAGTTGGGTCTACGTTGGTTATAATTACAAACAGCCACTTTGAGAGACACTAAAGAGATATTAAAAACGGCATTTTGAATTCGGATCTGAAACTGTTGAGGTAGGGCAGCATGCCAGAGGGACTAACCTGGACAGTAAGGAAGAGTAGGCTCTGCAACACTCCAACCAATTCCCCCACTCTTCCTCGCCTGACAGACTAGGAAGACTCTCCCAGGTTTGGCTGAGTCTCTTGGCCTACGGGCTGGGGTGGGGCGTTTGTGAGAAGCTGGGTGTCTGTTGCAGTACCCTCCCACTTTTTGCCTGGTTTTTGATGCAACTTTGACTGAGGTGTACTGGGTCCCTGCTAACCAGATTCCCGGTACCAGTGTTCTTTCCCTAAAAATGTACCACAATTGGCACCACTTCAGCCCCCCCTGTAAGTCCCTAGTAAATGGTACCCCTGGTACCTAGGGCATGGGTACTGAAGAGGGTCCTCTGGGGCTGCAGCACTGGTTGTGCCACCCCAGGAGGATATGCTCTCTGCCATTGCAGACTGCGTGTCTTGATGCAGAGAAATACGAAGAGTCACCATGACACCCAGCACTGTGTGTCATGCCACCCACACACTGCAAAAGATATAGGTAAGTCACCCCTACTTCAGGCGTTTAGCCCTAAGGCAGGGTGCACTATACCCTATGTGAGAGCATATCAGCATGAGTAGATATGCCACTACAATTGCCTGTCTATTCTAAGATATTGTAGGTGCATAGAGAAGCCATGAGGAGTACGTGGATACCTGTCAAAATGAGGTTCCTATCTCCATGATGGCTTCGCTGATTTCTAAGGTGTTTGGTACCACATATCTTTTCTTAATAACCCCTTACTGATGCCAGTGCTGGATTTATTAATAAATGTACACAGGAGAACCTTCTAGAGCGTCTCCTACTAACCTACCAAGCACTGATGTGGTCTCTGACTTGTTCTCACCAGTCTGCCACCGCCAGTCATGTTTCTGACCTCATGGAGTGAGAGCCAGCGCTCTCAGGGAACAGAGACAAACCCTGCTCTGGGCGGAGGTCCTACACACCTCCTCCAGAACAGGATGGTCTTCCTGGGCGGGAAGCTTCAATGTGATGCCTTTGAAAGCTGACCCAGGAACCTCCAGATAGTGGGGCAGTAAAGCACCCTTTCCTGCTCTGCTTTTGGCGGGAGGAAAGGTGGGAAAATTAGTTAGATTAGGAGGAGGGTCCCCACTTAACCAATGTGAACCCGTCTCCTGAAATTCCCCAATGCCGCATCAAAGCAAGAAAAGGTACAAAAGCTCCAGAGTGTCAGATCTGTGTTCCCACCAAGTTTGGAGACACCAGGACCCACCAGAGCCACAGCATACCAATACCTGGGGTACCGGACCCCCAACGGCAAACACTTTAGAAGAGTCCACATCGGGCTCCCAAAGCACCAGCAGCAAGCACCCATTGAGGGATATTGAGACCCCTGAGGCTCAATTCCTTAGTGGCCCAGTTGTCCCGAAATCGCCTCTCCAAGTTGCCTGCTTCTGACCGCAAGGACCTCAAAATGCACGATGCCTGATTGACCTGTTCACCTGCACCCGACCCCACCAGCCCCAGCACCGACCAAATAGCTGTGCTCCCGTGGTCTTCAAGCCCTTGCGACCTCCTCCCTCGAAGGAGCCCCACCGTACTTACCTGTAAGTCCTCCTGTGCAGTGTTCTTTCAAGTTGCCACCTTCATCTTTGTGGATCAGGTTGCTAGACCCTCAACACTCTGCTCCCAGCCAATCTGGGACGCTTCTGAACTTCTGCTGGAACTTTGGACCTGGTCTGGACATCGATATAAAACAAGAAGGTGAACTTCTGGAAAGCATTGCCTCATATTTTTATATGCATTTTTCTGCTCTTTCCCCATTATTTCCTATGGCGCGTAATTGTGCACAAAGGTGATATATATGGTCCGAACTTTGCTAAATTTTAACTCTGAAAGTTCTTACCTTAAAACTGTGTTCTTGGTCTTTAAAATTATATAAAAATCTATGTTAATTTTATAAATTGGTCTCGGATTTATTCTTGAGTGTGTGTGTCTTATTTATTGCCTCTCTAAAGTACAACAAATGCTTAGCACTACCCTCTGATAAGCCTAACTGCTCGCCCAAACTACCACAAAAAGAGCATTGGAATTATCTGCTTTTACCTCTGTATATCATTTAGGGATTCACTGGACTCTTTGCACAGTGTACTAAATTTTAGTACGCTATGTAGAGAGACTGCTTCCTACACCAGAGATATGCAGAATACCCACCAGGGGTGCAATCATCTAGGTGAATACCTTGAGAGCCAAAGAGAGGCCAAATGGAAGGATCCTGAAGTTGTAATGAATACCATTCACTTCAAATCTCTGGGGATTTCTATGGAGAAGTATGTGCTGATAGTCATCCAGCATATCTCATTGATGGTCCGCATTGGAGTACAGGAACTACTGTGGGAGGCACGGAACGCGCTGCAGCACGGTCTGAGGAACCAGCTTGCCAAGCGCCACGGAACAAGTACTGCCTTGATGTTTGAACTACGCTCAGGGTCACCGGCAATGGTGCTGCAGATGGACCTATGACGATGCCTCCCGGGCGGAAACCATGAAGATTGGACTCACCGCGGAGACCGAACAACATGGCCGATGCCCGGTGGAGCTGTTTAGGCAGCTATAGAGGAGTTAGGCTTTGGTTCACCCCTCGGCCGTCACCTACCCAGCCGGACATTGGACATAGTTTTTCCTAGTCTCCCCGTTGTGTTTCCTTCCCTCCCCGCCTCCTCCCTCCGCGATCCTGTGGCTACCTCCCGTCTCCAGCTTATGAGTTAATATCTCTTGTTATTATCTAATCACTGTTTTTCTCCTTTTGTTTATTCTTGGCTCTTGCAACTGTTGTAATTTTGTAACATGTAACTCGCTGATCCTCATGTAATGCGCTCTGATACCTCCGGGTCTAGCCAGCGCTATATAAAACTCATAATAAATAAATCTATGGAGCACAGAAAGTCCCCTTGTTTGAGTGGCAAGCTCAACTGAAATGACACCATCTTGAAGGCTTGGTATGGAATTATATTTGTTTGCCACCTTTAAATCTAAGACTGATCTGAAGTTCCCTGATCTCTTCTTGGGGGGAGGGGTTGCAGTTGCTGATGTTGAGGGCTGTTGAAACCAGGATATATTGGCTACCAAGAGCTTCGGTTGTAACCCCCTGCCTCATAAGGGCTTGTTATCCCCCTTAACCAGCCCTGGACCAAATGTTCTTCGATATCTAAATTCATGTCCTCTAGAAAAGGATCTTGTTTGAGCTAGCAATTTCTGATTTTTTGGCAAGATCTTCAAGCTCCTGCCCAAAAATTCTTGAACCAGAGAAAGGGGGCTTCATTTATATAGTCTTTTGGGAGGCATCAGTTCTCCATGACTGCATCCATACATGCCTACGGGCTGCAGTTGCTGCTCTGGATCCTGTAGCTGAGGCACATAGATGGTCGAATGAGATGTCTGAGAGAAAACAAACCTGCTGCTCTATAAAAGCAAGAATTGCAGAACAATCCCCTCCTTCATTCATCTGATATGCCAGTTCTTGGAAAATCCCTGAAGGGGTACTGCAGTATGTAACATGCTGTAAGTGTTAGCGCACACATTGAAAGTAGATGATGAATATAATCTCTTAACAGCAGTCTCAATCTTTTCGGCCGTTGGGGCATCTTCTGAGGTGACCATGCCCTGAGTTAACAGATTCACCATTAAATTGTCCACTTTAACATTAGCTGGTAAGTCCCCCGCAAAATTCTTCAGAAGATATAGTTTTGACAACAATCTGAGAAAACACATTCTCTCCAAGTCTTTTCATTCATTTATTAAGACTGCTGTTCTCATTGCACTGTGGAGCAGTAATAACTGGTTCCCCTACCCAGTATTGTGCAAAAAAGTCTTCCTCTGATGTTGTTGGCACAGGATAAGAGAAACCTAAATTGGTTCTGTACTGCAGGATTTCAAGCATAGCTGGCCTTTGAATAAAGTTTCCCCTTATAGCCTCGTCTGGGTCATCAGGTACTTCGCTCATGTCCAGTCTCTAAACTTTAGGAGGAACAGGGCCCTCTCTGGATTTCAGTGCATCTTTAACCGCTGCAGAAATAATTTCTTGCAGACCCTGCATATTAGGCATATTGGAAGCATCCAGTGAAAGCGCGTTCTCACTTAAGTCTGCATCCTCTCATTCCATGTCGGTAAACCGAAACAAAGCCAAAATGGTTCCTGCTTGCACTCATTTCCTAGGAAACAAAATCTCTTTTGGAGTTAGAGGATGGAAGGCAGCCATGTTATAAACAGGTGCCTGGATTTATAGATAGTGCATGCTCTACAAAACCAAATAATGGCTCCAAAATGTGAAAACGTCTGAAATTAAAGGAAATGTAGCTCATCTGTTCAAAAGGCTGCCCATTGAGCATTATGCACATAAGCATCTCAGTCTCGACTACCCAGTAGTCGGTCAAACCATTCCTATGAAAACAAGAAGTTGCTATAGCAGATGTCAAGGGAATCAACGCATTAATAAAGGTTAGACAGTGAGGTTAACAGGAGGGTCCTATTTTACTGCATGATGGGATATGGAATGCCATGTTTGAAGTATTGTTTTGCGCTGGGATAAGTAAACAATATCTGTGAGGAAAGAACATTACTCATAGAGTAAGGATTATACGAGGAAGACAGGCAGATAGGTAATGTATGCGCTCCATTGTATGAATGACATAAAAGTCAGCTACAAACATGGTCATCTGCTTGCTCAAGAGGGAGCACCAGACAGAGATGGAGTATTATCAAGGCAACAACTATAAAATGTGAAAGTTACATTGGTCTCTCAGCTTCCATTTATGATAGTAGCAATGCATTGACATACATACACAGACAAGTACGTGCTACTTTCTGATGGAGACATCTGCCTGTGGATTCCTCACCTTTTGAATTACCCCTTGCGCAGCATTCCACAGAAACTTTTCTCCATAGATCTCCTACGTCGACGAGGTCGTCACAATGGAACGGCTCCGCTCGCTGCCCGTACAACATCATCGGAGCCATAAAAAGACCTCGTCGATGTGTTGACGTCAGTTCCCTTTTTTCCATGCCATTGACGCAGCTCTCCATTTCTGAGTGTTTCATTGTTACAGGTTCATCTGTAATTGTAGCAGTGTGATGGCTGCTCAGAAGAAATCTGGTTGTAAACCTTGAAGGGAATGCTGGGGTCAAATGTCCATCACGGACCCCCATGATCATTGTCTATGGTGGCTGTCGTCTGACTGTGGAAATAAAATCTATAATTATGCCCCTTCGCGATCTAATTATGCCCCTTTGCGCGATCCCCTTTGCGTGATTAATAATTGCCCACATTAAAAGCCGACACCATTTTGTTTTTAATTCACCCTTTGGTGTCCCAAGACCCCGAGCATGAGCACGACACCCCTGCACCTGGTTTTCCTCATTTTCACCATCTGTCTCTGTGGTTTCTGCCAAGTCCGGGGAAACCAGTACATGAGTTCCTGCTCCCCGCAGAGATGGTTCATGTTTCTGACATGAAGCACGAGCACAAACCCCCAAATGAGGAAGCCTTCCCCTTCCAACTGTCAGACTATTTCACATCGCAAGTCCCCTCACGAAGCTTCCAAGACACGCCCCATTTCTTCACACTCTGCTCCTCTTGCTGAATCTTTGTTCCTCTATCTGCCACGACCTGTTTGTTCCTCTATTTTGCCTCGTGACCAAGACTGTATAAATATTCTGCTGTTGAAAATAAAGACCCCCACTTAAAGAGAGGGACTTGAGAGATTGCTCCTGTGCCCGCTTGGTGCTGGAAGCGCTCCCTTTAACTCGAGTTATTGGTCTTCTCCTCCTTCATTTGAGCACCACGGACTCTCGCTTTGCATTGACAAGAAATTATGATTTATTAAGCATAGAAATTCAGAAATGAGGTAATAAGTAAATTTAATTTACCACAGTAATTGGCGCCCGAACAGGGACCTTCCCTTTCCCCCACGCGCCGGCGATATTGGACCCGGTACTGTCCCCTCCTGACCGTTGACGGACTTCAAAAGTGCACAACGCGGGAATTCCCGCTAACTCCCTCGAGGCGAAGAGGGGACCGACTGCGGCCCAGCATCCACACGAGGCGGTGAGGAAATAGCGGAACGCCCTGAACCAAAGCCCAACCTGCGAAGCAGACGAGTCCGAGGTTCTACAAATCCCACCTTGAAACTGCGCGCCGCGTTTTCCCAAAATCTTCAAGAGGCCTTCCAGTTACTTTTCGGTGAGTACTGCTGAAAAGTATAAAAACGAACCCACAGCTTTTGTGGGGGCGGTAAAGATACGCGTTTTTTGGTTTCTCACCTATCTTTGGTGAGGACTACTAAAACTAGTATAAAAGACGGACTCACTACCTTGTGGGCACGGTAAAGATACATGTTTTTTTGTGGGTTTCTCACTTATTTTGTGAGGACTACTAAACTAGTATAAAAGACGGACTCACCTCTTTCGTGGGTACGGTAAAGATATTTGTTCTGTTTATGTTTTTCTCACTTCTAAAATCTTTGAAAGTCTTGCCATCATGCCTATTTTCTCAAAAATACGTAAGATGGCAAACCAAAAGGAGTATTTTTGAGAAGGAAATTCCCCTTCCTCCTCGGGATACTCCAGGACACTTCATGTATGCAAAACATGGTGTCGGTGCACTTATTTATTGTGATCTATGGGTAGAATATACTAAAGACCTAGAACTCAGATATAGATGGCCTGAAAATGGTAGTTTTGATACGGAGTGTATTATGAAATTAGAGGAACAGTTATGGAAGAAAAAGAGAGTCCGCCAGTCACAGAGTGACTCAGTAGAATTATGGAGAAAAGAAGCCCATAGGAGGCAACAGAAGGAATTGCATAAAGTTGAAAAGGGTAAGAGAATGTCAGAGCAGGCCAAGAAAGAACAGTTACAAGAAATAGGGAAAGAAGTAGTTAGTGAAAGGAATAAAAGGGAACAATCAGCCATTTCTACTGGTTTTTATCCTGTATTGCCATCTGCACCTGAAAACCTTAACATTGCATCAGCACAGCCTACAGCCCCACCACCAGAGGATACTTTTACTAATTTTTCTTAGATACTCCACCACCCTATGAAGTTCCAGTCATTCAACACCCTCTGCCTCCGCCACCCTTTTCACAACATAACGCACCACCTCTCACTCCAGAAGGGGGTGCCGTAGGTCCAGACCCAGGTAAAACAATTCCCGACTGCCCCTATGACCCGACTCCGAGCAACACAGGGAGGCGGGCCGAATAAGTAAAATACTTCATGACTCCTGGGAAGAAATAAGACATCTACCAGCAATTGACACGTTTCTTCAAGCGGCCTCTGAGTTTCTTCGTACTGGAGAGAACTCACGAGCCATTAACGCTATGACTACAAGAAGATCACACCCTGTAAAAATGCACACGTATAGGTTCCTCCTTTGCTGTTTCATAAAACACATACAAGCAGAGGAAAGAAATGTACCAGTTTCACTTTTTGACTTATTAGATTCCGCATCCGACCACACTAGTCTAGAACTTATAAATGATGCACTAGACAGGTTCACCCGTAATGTGACCCGTATTCTGCAAAACTTGCAAACAAATTAAGAGAATAAGAAACTTGAGGAGGAAATTACTGAACCTACTGAAAAGTCCTACCCGTTCGTTCTTCCGCCCCTAATTCACGAACACCCCCGCCTACATTCCTCCAAGGTCACTCTGAACGGTCATCTCCAGATGAGTTATTTGAAAATACATCCAATGCATTAGACTACTGGTTAGACCAGGAACCTCCGCTTACACCGGAGGAGGAGGAAATAGCCAGAACTGCGACCCTATGGGTCTCTCAATATAAGATATATGACAATGATCTCATAGCCCAGCTTTTTCTAGCATTACCACGCTCACATCAAAGATTAGCAAGTCTCTACATGGTACAACATCTCATCACACTCAATGACACTCATTTTAAACATGATCCAAGACTCGAAGATTTTCTGTCTGACTGCGCTGATAACCTGTTCCTCCACAATAGTTCAGTTTTTCTTAACACATTTATAGATTTTAGACAGAAATACCAGAAAGTGACTGGATATAGATCTCCCCATAATAGTGGATCAACTAATAGACTTCCTCAAACACGCCAGTTCCCCATGAGAGAGGTCCACCCCAGAGCTGACACGAATGGCGCGCTACAACGCGTCTTCATTTATGTACCCTTGACAAAACTTGAGTTACTAAGGATGAAAGAGATGGTTCCCTCCCACTCAAAGGATCCTGCTGGATTCTTTAAGGAATTAGGAGATGTATTAATGATGGGAACATATACTCTTTCTGATATCACAGCAATTCTGAAATTATTGTTGCCATCAGGTATATATGACAAACTAAGAGAAAAAGATTGGGAAGTAGCAGGTGAACACATTAAATGGACTGAACTTCAGAATGACGAAAAATACTAGAGTAGCAGGTCAAGGTATAGGAGACAAACTAAAAGCACTTCCTGGCACTATTTTAAAGGTGCTACCACAGTTACTAACAGTGAAAAAGGAGGACTGGGATGCCATTTCCTCCTGCAAACAGAAACATGGTGAAGACATAGGAGATTATTACACTAGACTTGAAAAGTGTTTTGCGGTAAATAGCGGCCTTACGCCAACAAGTGAAGCTTACCCGCATCTGTTTGTTTCCAAATTAGTAGATAACGCCTTGCCAGCCATTAAGGACAGAGTACTAAAAGTAGAAAGTACCTGGCAAGCACATACACCTCCACAGGTGTTACAAATGCTACAATATCACCAGAATCGCATTAGGGATGAAGAAGAAAATGATAAGAAACGCATGAAAGACACAAAGATGAAAGCATTAGTAGCCCAAACTGCACCCCAGCGTCAACAGACACCAAGTAGCCAGACAAATATAAAAAGCACTTGTAATTATTGCAAAAGATGGGACACTTCGTTAAAGATTGCCCTGTCTTAAAGCACAATTTGGCTACTGGTAAGACCCAGCCACGCCCATATCAGCCAAAACAGAATGATTCCCTAGACAGTTCAACACCTTCAGTTCCACTGACAACACAAATGGCCCAAATGAATATTATAGACAGCGCCTACACTGAATATTACCCAGATTTCTCATGATGTTGCCCAGAGAGAGAAGATGACAAACTGCCCCTAATCCCCATTCCAGTAGATCAGACAGGTCCATTTATAGAGGTCCGACTTCTTGGGGAGGATAGGAAGTTTCTACTAGACACTGGGGCCAGTAAAACAACAATAAGCCATCAAGAGGTCCCAGAGGCTCCTCTCTCGGGTTCAAAAGTATTTCTCTGGGTTTCTCGGGACAACCTGTGACAAACGTCACGTCAAAGCCACTGCCCTTGCAGGTTGGTCCCCTCATGACAACTACAGATCTTATATTGACAAAATCATGTCCAGAAAACTTGCTTGGTATAAAAACATTGAAAGAATTAGGAGCTGTCATTGTTTGCTCACCTACAGATGTCAGACTATTTCTGCGAGATTTCAAGGGCCACTACACAAGTAGAGAATTAGATGAGCGTTTGAAAGATTTGCCACACACCCTGTGGGCCACTGATTCCACCACAGTAGGATGTATGGAAATAACACCTCACAAGGTTACACTGAAAGAGGGAGCCCAACTACCACGCATAAGGCAATACAAAATTCCACCTCAGGCTGAACAAGCATTAATGTTAATTATTCAGGACCTAATACAGTCAGGTGTGATTAAGGAAACAACTTCTAACATTTGCAATTCCCTGTTTTACCAGTTCATAAAAAAGTGGAACCAGGAACACCACCTGTCTACAGACTAGTGGTGGATTTGAGAGAGCTCAATAAATGTGTCGCTCCACAACACCCTGTGGTTCCAGACATCTCCACCCTACTCACAGCCATAGATGCGAAGCAACGCATTTTTCAGTCATTGACTTGAAAACGCATTCTTTAGCATACCTATTCACCCAGACAGTCAATACCTTTTGGCTTCTCCTTACAAGGACGAAGTTTCCAATTCACAAGAGCTCCTCAAGGTTTCACAGAGAGTCCAAGCGTATATAGCCAAGCATTAAAAAGACAACTAGATACTGTTCAAATGCCCACGGATACAGCCATACTACAATATGTTGATGATATCCTCATTACGGCCAGATCTGACGCAGCATGTGCTGAAGCATCACTACTAGTACTAGAATTCCTAGCTGCAAATGGCCATAAAGTTTCCCCTGGTAAGCTCCAATTTTGTTTACAGCAAGTGGCATACTTAGGGCACTTGCTGTCAAAGGAGGGTAGGCAGCTTACACAGGAACGCATCCAACTCATACAACAAATACCACAACCAACAACACAGAAACAAGTTCGAGCCTTTGTTGGTCTCACCTCATATTGTAGACAGTGGATCCTACAATTTGCACTCATTTCCAAACCGTTAGTGCAGCTGACAACACTCGAAGCTGGCGCTACTCCACAATTACCCTGGACAGATGAACACACGCAAGCCTTTCAGTCTCTTAAAAGCTATGTATCAAGCCCCAGTGCTGGCAACACCTAATTACACCAAAGATTTTACATTATTTGTAACAGAAAACTCAGGTACAGCACTATCAGTTCTGACCCAACTTCAAGCAGACAAACATAAACCATGTGGTTATTTTTCAAGCACATTAGATCCAGTAGCACAAGCATTGCCTGCATGTCTAAAATCAGTAGCAGCTACTGCACAAGCTATTAGACAAAGCGATTCTATTGTATTGGGACATCATCTGATAGTTCAGGTCCCACACGCTGTAGAACTTCTGTTAAACAGAACACAAACACAGCATCTGACAATAGCCAGACTCGCCGGATATGAGATGACACTTTTTCAGCCACACATTGAGATTAGACGCTGCAACATTTTAAACCCAGCAACACTGTTGCCACTGACCTCTCCTACTGAAGAAATTCACGATTGTATTGACATAATTGATTTAGTGACCAAACCAAGACCAGATTTACAAGATACTCCCTTGCTAAGGCAGAAATGACACTCTTTGTTGATGGTTCATGTATGAGACTCCCCACAGGAGAATTAGCAGCAGCCTATGCCGTCACAAATGGTACAGACACTTTAGAAGCACACAAGATAGAGATACTGTCGGCACAGGCAGCAGAACTCATAGCCCTAACACGAGCATGTCACTTAGCAAAAGGAAAGTCAGTTAACATCTACACTGATTCACAATATGCCTTTGGAGTTGTACACAACTTTGGTACATTATGGAAAGAGAGAGGATTTCTCACATCACATGGGTTCAGAATACAGCATGCTACACTCATCACTGCCCTCTTAGAGGCCAGTCAGTTACCAGAGAAAATCGCAGTGCTAAAATGTAAAGCGCACACAAAAGGAACAGATGAAATATCAAAAGGAAATGATTCTGCAGACAGTGCAGCCAAGTTAGCAGCAAACACAGAATTAAGTATACCACACCGCCAATATACAATACGAGACCCCTTTTCTGACATCCAGGATGTCCAAAGTCACGCCACACCACAGGAACTGCTAGAATGGAAGGAAAAGGAGGGGTCCTTACAGATCAAGGCTGGATGACACCTGAAAGAGCAGTATGGTTTCTACCGGATGCCATGGTACAAGTTATGGTAAACACCATACATGGACCAGCACATCTGGGAGAAAAAGCAATGTTAGACAGCATACAGAATATATGGCACAACAAACATTTGAGAGCTGCAGCCAAACAAAAAGTTAAAACGTGCATGATTTGTAATCAGTTCAACCCAGGAAAAGGCACAAAGGTGGAACAGGGAGGATTCCAACCCCCTGACCATCCATTTGAAGTTCTCCAGATGGACTATATCCAGATGGAGAGATGTAGAGGTCACAAGTATGTGCTAGTTGTAGTGTGTGCTCTGACCAGATGGACAGAAGCCTATCCCGTCCCAGATTACACTGCAACGACAACTGCTAAACAATTAGTTAGAGAGTTTTTTTCGAGGTATGGGTTGCCCCGTGTCATCTACTCAGATAACGGCCAACCTTTTTCCTCTGAACTCATGAAGCAAGTGTCTCTTCTGTTAGGGTACACTTGGAAGTTTCACTGTGTAAGACATCCTCATGCAGCAGGTCTAGTAGAAAGGCACAACCAAACTTTGAAGACAAAATTGGCCAAGATATGCACTGACAAAGGCGTGGACTGGATGGTAGCCTTACCGGTTGCCCTCTTCTACATGCGTATGGTAGCCCATTCCAGAACTGGCTTATCTCCATATGAAGTGGTCTTTGGCAGACCACCAAATATGTGGGGTACGCCAAGGCCTAAAAGAATAACTGATGTTGACAGTACTATGCTGACTGACTACCTGGCTTCCTTGATGTCTGCACTCCAATCTTGTCGTTCTCAGGTTGCTGCCACCTTCCCTGACAAAACCAACCCGGAAGAACACGCCATCCGACCCGGGGACTGGGTCCTCGTGAGGAACTTCGACCGGACCAGTCCCCTCCAGCCCAGGTGGAAGAAGCCAAGACTCGTACTACTAACAACACGGACAGTAGTGAAGGTCGAGGGCAGGAAGGGCTGGCTCCACGCAAGCCACTGCCGGAAACATTTTGGACAAAAAGACACTGTTGCTGATGGCCCTGCCAATCCCACTGACATTGTGACTGAACAATCTTTATTGCCTTTGGAACTAACCCCACAACAGGATTACAAATCAAAGTTAAGGTCTGCCATTCGGACTCTGGCTAATTAAGTCCATTGGGCGTCGGTCCAGTGGTGAAGCGGTTGGAGCATGGGAATGGATTTTAACACCTTGACTATGTGGGAGAAAAAAAAAAATGAACTCTAGAAAAAGACATAATGGTCCTATTATATGTTTGACAGTATTATTTTTCCTCATGGCAGTTATGACGTGTCTTGGTTGGATTCTCCACACTGTTTTTCCCCCAACACAACACACCTCTCATACACCCAACAGCACTCAGGAACACACCTATCACGACCTACTCCCTCATGAACAAGCCCATAGACTAGCCTTGTGAAACAATACCTTCATACAGATGCTACACCACACTCAGCAAGCCAGTAATAGCACCAATTGTTGGATATGTGGCCGCATCCCACCTCATCAGAAAAAGGGAGGGATGCCTCTTTTTTCTTTCCCATTCTCTTATAATGGAACTTGTGAAGCCTGGTTCGCCCTAATAACAGCTGACGCTACTACCCCCACCTCCTGCCCTGACGGAAATAATTCATGCAAGAATGGGTGGCCTTGGGGGATTTAAACAAGGTACTCAATACTGCCTGTTACCCTAATAAGGAGGGAGATCCTCAGGCGACCGGTACAGTCCTAGAAAGTGAAGAATACAAGCAAGGGAACATGACCATGTCCTACAAGATGTTAAATACCAAACCTAAAAAGAATGCTGGTTCCCCTTCCATCTCGGTCTCACCAGTAAAAGGACACCTGTGCATCCAGAAAATGGCTCTGTTCCATTAGGACACAGTGACTGTCATACCACTATAAGTTTTGAAGACAGAGGAAAGTCCTCATTTCTAGCATCTCGCCATACTTATTTCATCTGTGGCCAAACGGCCTATGTGCAGCTGCCCTTGAACTGGGGGAACTTGCTATATAGCATTCCTGTTACCCCCTGTCTTTGTGGCCCCATCCACTTACCACAGAGACCTCCTAGTGCCCCATGTCAGACATAAAAGAACGATCGATACCTCCTTGGTTGACCAAACGGAAACCTCATGGGAACAGTATACAGATTTTAACAAAGGGTTCTTCTTCTTTGTTGGCCCTGTACAGAACAGCAAGCTTATACGCAGGTTGACAAGGACCTTAGAGGCTGTAGTAAACCAGACGGCGTCTGCCCTGGGGAGCTTAACCCAGGAGCAGTCTGCCATACGATTGGTTACTCTCCAAAATCGCCTTGTCCTTGACATCATCTTGGCTGACAGAGGCGGAGCCTGTAAAATTATAGGCTCTAGCTGCTGTATATTTATTCCTGATAATTCCCCATCTGTATACACGGCCATAACAAAATTACACAAGATAGCCGTAAGTTTACATCAAGAACCTGGCACTTGGACGTGGTCTGACTGGTTCTGGAAGATAATATCGTCCTGGGGATGGCAACTGCTGTCAGCAGCAGGCATAATATTCCTGATAATAACTGGATGCTGCCTTTGCATCCAATGTGGTCCTGCCCTATGCGGTCTATGCGCTGCAAAATGCATTCCTAAACCACTTGTCCAGCAGAGAGAAAGGGAAAGAATCATGTTACAAGAATGTATAAATGATCTCATGCAAATTGAGATATAATGTAGGTACACTCTGGGGCAAGGAGGGAATGTGGAAATAAAATCTATAATTATGCCCCTTTGCTGCCCTCTGCGCGATCTAATTATGCCCCTTTGCGCGATCCCCTTTGCGCGATTAATAATTGCCCACATTAAAAGCCGACACCATTTTGTTTTTAATTCACCCTTTGGTGTCCCAAGACCCCGAGCACGAGCACGACACCCCTGCACCTGGTTTTCCTCATTTTCACCATCTGTCTCTGTGGTTTCTGCCAAGTCCGGGAAACCAGTACATGAGTTCCTGCTCCCCGCAGAGATGGTTCATGTTTCTGACATGAAGCACGAGCACAAACCCCCAAATGAGGAAGCCTTCCCCTTCCAACTGTCAGACTATTTCACATCGCAAGTCCCCTCACGAAGCCTAAGACACGCCCCATTTCTTCACACTCTGCTCCTCTTGCTGAATCTTTGTTCCTCTATCTGCCACGACCTGTTTGTTCCTCTATTTTGCCTCGTGACCAAGACTGTATAAATATTCTGCTGTTGAAAATAAAGACCCCCACTTAAAGAGAGGGACTTGAGAGATTGCTCCTGTGCCCGCTTGGTGCTGGAAGCGCTCCCTTTAACTCGAGTTATTGGTCTTCTCCTCCTTCATTTGAGCACCACGGACTCCTGGCTTTGCATTGACAAGAAATTATGATTTATTAAGCATAGAAATTCAGAAATGAGGTAATAAGTAAATTTAATTTACCACATGACCATGACGTTGAGGGATGTTCGTTGTGCCGGCGTATGAACCAGAAGGCCCTCAAAGAGAGGGAAGCCAAATTGTTCATGGCCAGGGCGAAGAAGCAGAAGAGGGGCCGAAGAAGGAGGAGATCAAAGTCCAAGTCACTGACTCTGCACACCTCAAAGTCATCGAGGAAGCACAAGAAGAAGCAGCGTCATCGCTCCAAACGTCATTCTTCTAAGGACAAGTCACCAAAGTCAGGGTCCCCAGCTGTAGGGCGTCACAGGAAGGATGAAGTCTCACCTTCCCTTTCACCTCCGGTAACTTCGGCTCACTCTACGACTCCGAGGGGCTCTCCGACACCCAGGGATGCGATGCCTTTGCCTCAGACCACTCCGGCTCCACTGTCTTCAGTGCCGCAGCCAGATCCAGTCTTACAGCCTCGAGCTGTTCCTGAGCAGGCGGTACCGGATCCGTACCCACCCTTTCTGGCTGCAGGTACAGATCCTTCACATTTCTTAAATGCGATGTATGGCATGTTCGCCAGGGTGGCTAACCCTTCTGGTGTGCCTGTGGGCCCCATCAGACCGCTATCTTACAACTTGGGAGGCTTGCCATCTCATTTTGCCCAGGCATCTTTCATACCGCTCTTGCTGATGACCCCGAGTTGTCCTCTCCCGTCCCTGAGGTTCTCGACACCGGTGCAATCCCAGGAGGGAAGGAGGGAATATTCTCTGATGCTGTCGGGCTCCGGTCCAGCGTCGTCTCGACTTCGCCCGTCACCTTTAACCATCCCTGTAGGACCTCCATCGACGCCGGCCCCGAAGTCGCCGGCACCGTGTCTGGTGCCGCCGACACCCAAGATGAGATCACGATGGGAGGCACAGAGGCTTCTGGAGGAGGAAGAGTTCCAGGAGCAACAGGCAGAGGCCGAAGAAGGGGAGATTGTTAATCCCATGCATGAGTTCGAAGGGCTTCAGTAAGCTAGTGAGCTAGATACGTCTCCCGAGTGGGACCTCTCTTCTCCTAAAGGCCTTCCTTCACAGAAGGTCTCTTATTGCCACTCAATTATCAGAAAGGCGGCTGATCTTCTGGACTTGCAGTTGGCTACTGCGGATATTAAGTTGAACATCCTCACAGATGTTCTTCACGCTCCTTCATCTGTGACAGAGCCTCTGCTCCCATTTAATGAGACTTTGACAGAGCCCATATTAGAAGTATGGCAAAAGCCTCTGTCAGCCCCTGCTGTGTCCAGATCGGTGGCAAGACGGTACAAAGTTGCACCTAAGGATCTGGCTTTTTTATCTGCACATCCATCTCCTGAGAGCTTGGTAGTTCAGGTGTCATGCTCTTCTAAATGATCTTCTGGCTCTTTTCCGTCCACTCTTGGAGACAGGGAATCAAAAAAGATGGAGCAATCAGCGAAGAAAGTATTTTCATCAGCCAGTATGGCTTTAAAATCGACGAATGCAACATGCCTACTGGGTCGCTACATTCATGCTTTGATGTATTCAGCTAAGGAGGTGATCCCTAAACTTCCGGATGATGTCCAGGGCCACTTTGTGGAGGTTCTGTCGGACACTCAAGCTGCGGCCCGTCAGGTTATTCAGTCTGTGCTTGGCACAGCTGACTCTGTTGCTAAAATGATGGGTTCCTCAGTGGCAACTAGGAAGCTCGCCTGGATAAGAGGGTCTGGTTTTTCTCCGGATGTGCAGGCCACCCTTTTGGATTTACCTTTTGATGGCTCTTAGCTCTTTGGAACCAAAGCGGACTCAGCGCTGCAGCGCTTTAAAGACAGTAGGGCCCCTGCTAGATCTTTAGGCCTGCAGCCCCAACCTAGAGGCTTTGGTTACCGTAGATTTCGGGGCTTTGGCAAGGCTACTCCATTTCGGGCCCGGCAGCAACAACAGCAGGCGAATCCACTGTATAGGTCAAACAGAGGGAAAGGTAGAGGTCGCCTGCGAGGCTCAGCTCGCCAACAAGTCTCCTCCTCCTCCTCTCCTGTTCACCCAACTGGTTCCGCAGGGAAGCAGCTCTAGATCCCCCATTTTAGAGCATATTGGTCTCATGGGAGGTTGGGTGTCCCATTTTCTACGAAATTGGAGATCTGTTACATCAGATCTCTGGCTGTTGGATCTGAAAATGGATACGCCCTTCCTTTCCGGGAGTTTGCCCCTCCTTTCTCTCCTTGCCAGGGCTGGTTTTCGGAAGACCATCTGTTGCTCCTGCAACAGAAGGTTCTATCTTTGCTACAGAAAGGTGTGATAGAGGTGGTTCCGGAGCAGGAAAGGGGTCAGGGATGCTACTCCCGGAATTTCCTGATCCACAAAAAGGATGGGCGTTTGAGATCAATCCTAGACCTCAGGATCTTGAATTTTTATCTCAAGCAGGAAAAGTTTAAGATGTTGACCTTGGCTCAGGTTCTTCTGGTGCTGCAGCAGGAAGACTGGATGGTGTCGATCGATTTGCAAGATCCGTATTTTCACATTCCCATCCTGAAGTCGCATCGGAAGTATCTCCGTTTTATGGTGGGATCTCAACACTACCAGTTTGCGGTCCTTCCTTTTGGTCTTACATCCACACCACGGGTCTTCAGAAAGATGATGGCCATGGTAGCAGCACATCTCAGAAAGTCGGGGATTCGTGTTTTCCCCTATCTGGACGACTGGCTTCTCAAAGCAAAGTTGTCAGAGATGGTGCTGCATCATCTGCAAGTAACAACACAGCTGTTGTTCCACTTGGGTTTTTTCGATAAATGTACCCAAATCTCACCTGGTGCCCTCTCAGTGCAACCTGTTCATAGGGGCAGTACTGGACACTACTGTGAGCCGTGCTTTCCCAGCTCCTCAGAGATTTCCAGACATCCAGGCTATGGTTCCAATGTTTCAAGATGGAGTGGCTGTTCCAGTCCTGAAGGTTCTGTGCTTGCTCGGTCTTTTCGCTTCCTGTATACTGTTGGTTAACCATGCACACTGTCACATGAGACACTGCAGCGAAGCTGTTATGGTGGAGTGTAGCAGGCAATCTGTCTCAAGGGAAGCTGTTTCAACCTCCTCCGGTGGCCACAGTGATAACGAATGCCTCTACTTTAGGGTGGAGAGCTCATCTGGGCGTTCTGGAGGTCAAAGGCCTTTGGTCTCCAGAGGAAAGATTGTTTCACATCAATCTTCTAGAATTGCGGGCAATATGTTTGGCTCTCAAGGCCTTTCTTCCCTCCCTTCGCAGTCAGTCAGTTCAGGTCCTGACGGGCAACACTACAGCGATGTGGTACATAAACAAACAGGGAGGAGTAGGGTCGTATCATCTCTGCAGAGAGGCTCTGCGACTCTCGTCCTGGGCTCAGGACCATCAGATTTGTGTAATTGCAAATCATCTGGCCGGGGTGCTGAATGTGTGTGCAGACAGTCTCAGTCGGCAATACTCGGCCAATCACGAGTGGTGTCTTTATCCAGAGGTGGTCCATCACATTTTCAGGATATGTGGTTTTCGTCGGTTGGACCTGTTTGCCACTCATGAGAACGCACACTGTCCATCATTCTGCAGTCTCCAGTATCCGATGCAGGAAGTATTGGGGGACGCGTTTCAGTTAGATTGGGGCTCATAGCTTCTTTACGCATGCCCTCCCATACAATTGATTCCTCGGGTTCTGACAGATTCGCCAAGACCGGGTCCAAGTCACATTGATCGCCCCGATTGACCAAGAAGGGTGTGGTACTCAGACCTCCTTCACCTCTCATCGCACCCTCCACTCCGTCTCCCTTTCAGGGTAGACCTCCTCTCGCAGTCGCAGGGCAGGTTCTACAGCCCCACCTCCAGAGCCTGCACCTTTATGCCTGGAGATTGAGTGGGGCAACCTGAGTTCTTTCTCTCTCCCACCGGATGTGGTGGATGTTATATTATCAGCCAGAAGACACTCCACCAAATCTGTCTATTCAGGTAGGTGGGCTAGGTTTGTTAAAAGGTGTGGAGGGAGATCAAATGATCCTTTGCAGGCCCATTTGTCTGATATTCTGAGTTTCTGTCTTTCCTTGGCTCAACAGGGTTGTGCAGTAGTAACTGTTAAAGGCTTCTTGTCTGCCTTGTCGGCCTTTCTTTGCTTACCAGATAAACCCTCTCTGTTTAAGTCTCCCATAGTCATGAGATTCATTAAGGGTCTCACTAACAGGTTTCCTCACACTCCATTTATCATGCCTCAGTGGGATTTGAATGTAGTTCTTACTTTCTGGATGGGGTCCCCCTTTGAGCCACTGCATAGTTGTCCATTGAGTTTTTCTGATTGCAATTGCTTCTGCCAGGAAGGTTAGTGAGCTACAGGCTCTTAGCTCTAAGCCTCCTTTTACCTCAGTTCATACGGATAATTTAGTTCTTAGGACCAGAGCTGCTTTCCTGCATAAGGAGGTTACTCCCTTCCACCTACGGCAATCTATCACTTTACCCACTTTCTATTTTCACCGCCTGAACCCGAAGAGGGCCGTCAGCTTCTACCTGAACATGACAAAAGACTTCAGGCTGGACGACCAACTTTTCATTGGGTACGTGGGCAAGATGAAGGGCATGGCTGTCCACAAGAGAACGCTGTCCAGGTGGATCATCCTCTGGATCAAGATTTGCTATGCTTTGGCCAAGAAGGAGACTCCTGAAGGTATTCGAGCTCATTCCACCAGAGCTTAGTCTTCTTCTTCGGCTTTGGCTAGAGGTGTCCCTGTTGTAGACATCTGCAAGACGGCAACTTGGGCCTCCCTCCACACTTTTGCGAAGCATTACTGCTTAGACTCGGAGTTGAAGATGGACGGCCACTTTGCACGTTCTGTGCTGCAGGATTTTTTGGTATAGGTAGGCGGGCACCCTCCTCCGGAAGCAGGACTGCTTGGGGATTCATTTTAAAAGGTAAGGAATCCACAGGCAGATGTATCCATCAGGAGAACAAGTTACTTACCTTCGGTAATGCCTTTTCTGGTGGATACAGTATCTGCCTGTGGATTCCTCACTGACCCACCAGCCTCCCTATTGCCTGCCTACTTATACCGAAAAGATTTTTGGCATTAAATTCCTGAATTTCATTGTTATTCAAAATGATGTGATGCTTGTCACTAGGAAAAAACTATATTTTAGTATTTTCATTTTCTTTCTTCTTTAAGTCGTATATTGTGCATACTTGAGGAAATGTTGTGTAGTGTATACTTGTGAAATGTTGTCGGTTCACCCGTTCGCCTCGAAGGCACGGAAAAAATGGGGAGAACTGGCGTCAGTCTTTTTATGACGTCGCGCAGGGCGGTGAGCAGAGCGATTCCATTGTGACGTCCTCTTTGACGTGGGAGAGCTATGGAGAAAGGTTTCTATGGAATGCTGCGCAAGGGGTAATTCAGAAGGTGAGGAATCCACAGGCAGATACTGAATCCACCAGAAAAAGTGTTACCGAAGGTAAGTAACTTGTTCTTTTATCTCAGTTTCTGATATTGAGAAACGGTTTTGAGCAGAGAAGAGTTTCATGATCTAGACATTAATTTAACTTTAGATGTTAGTGCAATAGTGTTGCCAAGAAAGAACGGGCAGTCATAGTATAACTACTATATGCAGATAGAAGCATAGGGAAAAGTGACCCCTCCCTGCTGGTGTAAGGGGCGGACCAGCAAATTATTAAGGTGGCAGTGTGAGACAGACAACACTTTAAAGGACAGGTAGAAGGAAGACAAGGCCTGAACTGACAGAAGCGCAGACAAGAGGGTGAATACAAGAGAGAAGAGTGGTGATTCCGTGCTTGAGTATGAGGCCGGTTAGACAGCCTCACATATTGAAACAAAGAATATAGGTAGCAGGAAGATGGGACAAGGGGAAGAAAGAGTGGAACTTTGCTGACCATCTGGTTGAAAGTCTTTGTTGCTAACATGTGGCCATTATTTGCATTCCTCTCTTGACACTAATAGAATCAATTCAGAAATTATTTATGTGTAGTTATTGAAGTGTCCAGATAGCGTGCCCATTATATTCATGTCGAAAACTGAGATTTTATTGTATGTCTTCACTGAATGCAGCAATGTTACTCACTCCTACAAGCAAGAATTTCTTTGTTTTTGTGAGCCGGAGGTGAGAGCAACTGGTTTCTTTTTACAAAGTAAATGCAAGTTAATTTTGGTACTTTAGAAGTGATGATGTGATCACACAATTGAAAGGTGTATTTTTGCAATCAGCTAAGCTTATTTTAAGTTTTAAAGAATAATTTTATTGTGAATAAGGTGATAGTCTAAAGATACAAAAAGGATAATACATTGAAGTAGCAAAAACAATTGAATAATATAAAGAAGGAAAGGAGAAGGAAAAGTACATGAGGCCTATGCATAAATGTCTGATTATAACAGAGGATAAATGGATAAATAATGATATCTATAACAAAACGATATCTAGTAAATAAAAATGTAGTCCAGATTAGGAAGTCAGGAAGGTTGAAAAACGTCTTGAAAGCATGGTAGAGGTGCAAACGGCAATTTTACAGAATTATCAATGAAATGTGTAATAGGTGTCCAGAGGAGCTTTCACTTCAAAATAAGTGATACAGGATGAATGGTAGCAGTGTCCAATCGATGATTATGGGAGACGTCATACCACCATGCTTTGAACAACAATTGTGCAAAGTATTTGCTGAAAGGCAATTGCTAATAAAAAGTCTAATATTTTCGTATCAAATTAGGCATTTTCCCATGCATCAGATATACTACCTAAGAACACATTGGTGATAGAAAAAGGTATGTTAGAATGAAAGTTAATTTGGTCCCAAACTTGTGGCCAAAAAATAGAAACAAGAGGACACGTGAATAACAAGTGTTTCAGATCATCTTGTTGATAAAAACAAGTCCAACAGATATCCTGAGTGTCCGGATTAATCTTATGTAGGAAAGCGGGTGTCAAAAACAGTCTAATATATGAAAAAAAGTGTCTGCATCATGTTCACTGCCTGAAAGGATTTCCTGATTTTAATCCAAATGTGCTTCTAAGTTGATATGGGGAAAGTAGTGGAGAAGTTTGTTTCCCATGCTAACTTCGTGCTTGATTTAGATCTATATCTAGAGATATTTTGTAGGTATGAGTAAATAGTAGGAGTCTTTGGATTTCTGTGCAAAATACTAGCAAGTCTTTTGGGGAGTGGTGGATTTGGTGAAAGGACAGATTTGAAATGAGTGTATGCTTGAAGAATAATGATCTGTAGAGAGATAAGTCTGGTTCAAAAAGCAGATAGGAGGTCAAAGAGTGTCTGAGCCTGTGAGAAGGATATGAGAGTCTTGGTTGAACTATCGTTTGACCCAGATTAGCTCCTTGGTTCTCAAAGTTTGCCAATAAATTGGTCTATTCTTCATTTGTATATAATGATTATGCCAAATGGTAGAATCCATAAAGGAACGTACATCCATGGAATAGTAAGACAAGATGGGAGCTAATAATTTACAGGTATTCCTGAAGATTGTATTAGAACACTTTTGAGGCTTTCGTGTGAAGGTTAAATATTTAAGAAATGAAAAAGGTGATAAAAGCGCTCTTTCCAGAACTACCCATAGTGGAGTATATGGTAACAAGGATGTAATCCAATGCACAGATTGTTTCAATAAGAAAGCTTTATGGTATTTGTAGAAATCAGGAAAGTTCACTCCCCCATATCCTTATAATGTTTTAGTTTAAGCAAAGACATGCAAGGTTTTTTTGTGATGCCAAAGAAAAGAGGACAAGATTGAATATATTTTTGTGTATGATTTAAGAGGAATATTCAGAGGAATGTTAGATATAGTAACAAGAATGGTAGGGACCAACATCATCTTGTCAAGACGACCCCGCTAAGATAAGTGTAGAGGATGCCATCTATTAGTTAGAGAGGTAAAGTTGTGAACACAGGTGTCAATATTATTAGAAATGGAGGTGTTAAGGGATTGAGTAAATTGAAGACCTAGATATTTAAGTTGTTTAGATTGCTATTTAAAATTAGAAGAGGAAAAGTCATGCTTTTAAGTGAATTTGTTCAAGGGCAACATTTTGCATTTGTCATGATTCATTTTATAACTGGATACTAAAGCATAAGAAGAAACTTCTGATGAGAAAGTAGGAAGTGAAGATTGAGGATGTGAAATAAATAGCAAAATATCATGCGCATAGGCAGCTAGTTTAATGTGTTGAGTGCTCTGTGTGAAACCATGTATGTTTGTATTTTGTCTAATCCAAGACAAGAATGGTTCAAGGACCAGGTTAAAAAGAAATGGAGAAAGGGGACATCCTTGTCGGGCTCCTCTACCTAGGGAAAAATGTGAGGATGTCAATCCATTAGCTCAAATGGCAGCTTGTAGAGACGTATATAAAGGAGAAATTAAAGTAATAATTTTAGGACCAAAGCCAAACCACATGAGGGTATGTAAGAGGAATTTTCAGTTTACGCGATTAAAGGCCTTCTAGCTTCTAATGCGACAGCAGCCATAGATTCAGACATACCTGCAGATTTAGATATAATATCAAAGAATAAACAAGTGTTATCTGATAGGTATCTGCCGTTGACAAGCCCTGACTGGTCCTTTCCCAAAAGTTCAGGAAGAAAAGGTTCCAATCTAGAGGCTAATGCTTTTGAGAAGATCTTATAGTTTAAATTGACAAAGAAAATAGGTCTGTAGATCTTCCAATACCTTGGGTCCTTTCCATCCTTTGGAATGAGGCAAATGAGTGCATCCAGTAAAGAACTGGATGAGATAGAAGAAGTAGTAAAAGAATGAGTACATAATTTTGTAATTTAGAAAAAAAAATGTAAAATTCAGTTGTAAAACCATCTGGTCCAGGCACCTTATTAAGTAACGCAAGATGAAGATCTGAAATATGTAATATCTGTATCTAGCAAAAAAAAAGCTATTTGGGAATAGTCTGATTTTTTTATAGAAGATGGGTATTGTAAGATATCTGAGGTTATATGCTCAGGTGAATAAAGGTTGGTATAGAAGTTCTTAAATTGTGTTAAAATATCCAAATCTTTATAACATGCTGTTTCTGTGTCGTCAATTATAGATTCAATAACTAATTCGTTTTGCTTAATTTTAAGATAATTTGGTAATAATTGCCTGGATTTATTTTGACCCCCGTAATACTTGGAAGTCGATTTAAGTAGGTATGAGGATGCATTTTCAGTTGAGATCTTGTTGAAATGAAGCTTAGCATTAATCAGAAATTGTCATTAATGTAGTGTGCGAGATGTGTAATATGAATGTTCAAGATGTGTAATTTCATCGAAAAGTTGTTTGAATTGGACCTGAGACAGTTTCCTTTTCTTAGACACATAGTTAATGATAAAATACTCACAAACAGAGAGGCAATGGCTTCAATTACGAAAAGACAACAAGGTTAGTCAATTTAACTAGTATGTGCTAAGTTTCAACATTGCTACATCCTATTTAGATAACGTGATACTTTTAGCAAAGATATAACCTCTTGCAATATATAATAGAAAAGAAAAAGAGACAAAGACATCACTTTTACGAGGGGGCCAATGCATTGATGTCCATAGCCTCTATTTTATAAGTTTCAAGGAAAGCCTGGAGGTGAGATGGAGCCTCATAAGTCCTCGTCTTATTGTTATATGTGACTTTAAAAAGGCACATTTGAAAGAGCCCAAAAGGAGCTTCCATAGAACAAAGAGTCAGTTGCATGGTTAAGAAGTTCCTTCGTCGATCTGCAGTGCTCTCAGAGTAATCCTGTGAGAAGAAGAATTATTTCCTGACCAGGTGATGTGCTTCAATTGCTTGGCAGCGGACATGACTTACAATAATTCTGCATACTCCAGAAAATACAGGATAACTACTCTTGGCTTTTTTGAGGTGGTGGGAACCAATGAAGGAGAACTTAATCTGTGAGTCCGCTAGATGTTAAGTAGTGGACCTGCTGGTAGCATCAATACTTGATGTAAAAAGGATTTGAAGAATGAGATAGGGTTCGACCCCTCTTATCCTTCGGGAAGACAATAAATTCGCAGATTGAGGACCTTGAAAACTGCAATAGAAGAAACAATCTGTTTCTGTAAATGGACTATCTGCATTTGTTAAGCATTCACCTTAAGAGAAATTTCGTTGAGATTAGTAATTTGTTGCTCCACTGTGGATAATCTTTCTTCCATACAAGACCACCTGTCGCTGAGGTTCTGTAGCCTTGCACTGGTCTCCTCCAAAAAGGGGCACTAGGCTCTAATTTCCTCCAGCAAGAGATCTAGAGAACCAATTGGAATAGATTTTGAGGGAGAAGTTGGGTCCTTTTTAAGCCTTTTAATCAGTGCTTTGCCAGGATTATATTGCTCAGAGCTAGAATGGGTAACTGGGGAAGAAGAAGAGCTAGAATTCTTATTCGACCAAGAATCCTCCATTAAAATATGTGAAAACAATTTAGAGGAATATTTGTTTGTATGATACACATAGGATTGCTTCGCAGTCTTTAGTCTGTCCATAAAGCAAAAAGCTGTAAATGTGTAACGTAAAAGGAGTAAATATAGTCCTCACAGCAGAATCTCAGAAATACAGACTAGGTTTTACCAGCTAAACAGGTAAATATTGTGGCAAGGACAGATAAAGAACTCTGACATCTTGACAGAGAATGTGACCATGTCCAAATCTTCATAAGGAAAGTACTGCTTTCCACCAACCTCCAGGCGTCTAGGCTAATTCCTGACAAAATCAAACTTTTGCGCATTACGATTCTAATGCCTCAGTCTGTGCTTAATTCACGCTGCTGTGGTCACAAAATGGTGGCTGCATTTGAGGAGAAACGAGCGCCTTGTCAAAAGTACATAAATTAAGAATCCCAGTGATTGGAAACCACTCCAATATCAGCTGCCACACTTGACCTGCTGTAGATTCAGGAAAGGAGGCCTCTCTGACGAGGGAAGCCACTGCTATATCCTGGCTCCATGAGCTGTCGTCCGGATCATCAGTCGAGCTCTGCCATCTTGTCAGGCGCCAAGCCACACACCCCCACCAGCTGAGCTTATGAGTTTTTTCTTAATTCGAGCTTTGTAATGTTTTATAAAACAAACTGCGGTTTGGCTCTCAACTGCTGTACTTTAGGATGTTCATTTAAAGTTTCAAAGTTTTTATTCTAAGTTTTGGAACTCTTACGTGATCCACAAAAGTTATACACTGATTAAGACAGTTTTGCAATAAAAATTAACAGTTTGCAAAGATATAATTTAATTGCTTTTACAGGCAAGAAAGAGAAAAAGGAAACAATTGTCATGCTTCCTCTACTGGGTGGGCATTAACTCTTACTATGTCCCCCCCCAAAAAATACAATATTTATACAGTTAAGCACAAAGCCGAGAAACTCTTAAACAATTAAAACAATTAATTTCATTTACAAGGAAAGTGAGTAAATGGTGCCCCCAACGGAGCACTGCTGCTAGTGGTTGAACAAAAGTACTGTTACAGAGTTTTCACAGGATTTTACCCTCTACCACATCCAAGAAAGTCATTTTTGGACTTCGATGACTTCTAAAGCATAGAAGAGAGTGGGGGACCTTTAAGCGATAAATCAATAGTAAGTGAACAAAATGCCAGCAGTCTAGGATGGAATAAAATAATTTCAGGCCATTACCTTAAGAAATTGCTTTGTTGGAAATGTGTTTTCATGTGAATTTTATCATTTAGATTACCGGACAGGATTTTCCCCAAATAGATATAAGAGTTTACAATTTCAAATATTTCTTTATTAACTTTCCAATGAAAAGGGGTTTTCTCTTATAGCTTTTTCCATTAAAAATCAGGATTTTACTTTTTGATGTATTAATTTTCAGGAAGTGAGAATATGCATAATCTTGAAGGTTTAAGAGACGATTTTGCACTCCCTTGGGTGTCGGATTCAAGATGACTATATCGTCTACATACATTAAACAGGATATCCCATCATTACTGATTTTTGGAACATTGCCTGTAAAGCAAGAACAAAGGAGGTGCCAACAGGCAGCTTTGTTTTAGACCATTATATATGGGTATCTTAGACGAAAGACCTTGATTAGCCCCTTGCAGTCCCTGACATCAAGTATTAGACTGTACAGCTGTAAATGATCTTAGGTGCTTCTTGGGGATTCCTAATATGGGTAATTTATGCCATAAATGTGCCTCTCCACCTTATTGAGCGCCATACTAAAATCTATAAAGGCAGTGTATAAAGGTTGACCTAGAATGCTAACATATGTTTTGGTTATTAATTGTAACATAGCAATATTATATAATGTGCTACAGTTTTTCCTGAACCCAGCTTGTTCTATCTGGAGTATCTTTTAACTGGTCATCCAATCCTGTAGATGTTCCAGAATACTCTTTGCAAAGATCTTTCTTATTCAGTCTAGGGGTGCTATTTGCCTGTAATAATTTGAGTGATTACGGCCCTTTTGTATAGAGGAACAATAATACTCCTGGTCCAGGATTCAGGTAACACACATTGATCATAGCAAAAATCTAAAATAGGAGTTAAAAATGTTGCACCAAAAAGGTTCTTTTTTTATCATAGAGATTGTGATTTCATCTGGGCCCATCTCTTCTGAGGATCTAGTGCCATAAACGAAGCCATCAAATTCTATAGTAGAGGGAGCACCATATTTGAGGCACTACGTCTGAGGATGCGAAGTTAAACGCATATAAATCAGAAACATTTTTTACCCATTGCTTGACTTGAACTGGAACTGACATAGTGCTTACTCTACTATAATTGCAGGTTGGGATGGTTCCCCAACATTTTAGAATCCTTTGCGATCACTGTTTCTCGTAATTCAATCCATTTATGATTATTCTACGTTTTTTTCTGGGAAGCTTTCAGTCTTTTTCTCCTTTTGAAATTTAAGTATCCTGCTCCTCTCCATTGAAAAAAATATTTTGTCTTCGAACTAGACTATTTATCAACTTATTTAAATTCAGAATATGAGGAGGGAATTTTTTCCATTGTTTAATATTATCTTGGGAGAATGACTTACCCAGAAATAACTTCATGTGATTCTGGAATGATGTAAGCGGGTTCGGATGCAGTGTTTGTTCCTCACATAAAATTGTGTTTAACCTGTGCTTTAAGTCAGTTACTTTCGGTGTATTCCAATAAGTTCTGCCACTTTTCAATGTATTCCTATAAGTTCTACCACTTTTCCTATTTAGGCTTACTGTCACCCCGTTAAAGTTCCCTCGGGCTGGAATTTTGCTTGAAATAAAAGTATCTTATGATCACTAAGTGTCTTGTCTAATATATTCAAATCAGCGAGGAAAGGGTAAGAAACAATCACATCATCTAATAGAGAGCACCCCCTTGTGTATGGCGAGTGAAAGATGCTGGAATGTCATTGTATAGTCTCCCATTCATAATTAGGTATTCAGCCTTTCATAAGTGATCTAAGAGGATACTACCCCCAGGATCAGTTTTTATGTTATCAGGAAGTATTGCAGAGGGGATATTAGGAGCCTCTTCCCTTTCTGGGTACGCAAAACCACTTAAAGAATGATTGGACACTTTTGTATTCAAGTCTCCTACCAGTACTATGTTTTTACAGTTTTCTTGTTTGGCAATCTCCAAGACGAAAAAAAAAATTGAACTATTCAAATAATAAATATGAGATCCGAGAGGGGCATGTGCATTTACCTAAAGAAAGGAGACACTGTCATTCCCTTTCAGCGTATTTCTCCATGTCTTTATACATTGAGCTAGATTTGAACAATGTGGATAGATATTATAGGACCATACAAAATTAATACATCCCCCTTTTGCATGACCACTTATAGAAGGGCCGGCTCGGCAGCTTAAAACAAAATAATTGTCTGCTTGAAAATCACTTGAAAATCACTCAAGGACCATGTTTCCTGAATACAGATAATATCTCTATTGAGATTACACAAAAAATCAAATATTTTCTTATCTCATAATATGCCATATTCCAGGAAGCTATTTTCAGACCAGTGTTAACTTTGATACTTTAGGAGTGAACCCAAGGGCCGATTGTAGTTGAGCGCAACTGCCAGCCATCGCTACTGGGAAGCGTATTCAGTGGGGGACATTTTTTAGTCTTTACTCCAAATACAAACCACTACAAGTACAAATACAAAAACTTGACTGCTCCCATCTCCTACTGTGATTATCATTTTTTTTGCCTGCACCCGGGTGGCATCTCTAGGCTGAACACTCTCTAGGATCCCTACGTGGTACCCATAGCTTTTGTCATGGGGCTGCAAATCCTTAATGGCTCTTTTTACAGCAAAACAAGGGACCACATCTATGCCACGGTGTTAGAAATGGGGGTCTCTAGTTTGCAATGGTTTGCACCTTTGTCCTAGTAGAGACCCTTCTTCCTAGTCAAGATAAGGGGGATACACTACTGAAATAACCCCGGCTCACCCCCTTGGTAGCTTGACACGAGCAGTCAGGCTTATTTCAGAGGCAGTGTGTAAAGCATTTGCACATAACCAACAGTAACCCAGTGAAAACACTACAAGCGGACACCACATCAGTTTTAGAATAACCAATATTTATCTGTGCAAACAAGACCAAAACGACAAACATACAGTAATAAAAAATAGGCACTTTGCGGAAATAACTTTAAAATGCAGTTCCTTGAAGCAAGAAACTCCGTCTGGAGCAACAGCGGTGCTGAAAACAACAGAATCCAACAGTTCCGGCTGACAGCGTCAGTGTGGACCAGCTTCACTGTCAGCAGACTCGTAAACAGTACCTTTGGTTCCGGCAGTCTGCATCAGTGCGGGCTGGTCGTGGCAACCATTGCTGTTGCGATGTGAAGCGTAGCTGTGCGGTGTACGGTGCCTTCAAGTCGCGGTGCAGGCAGCAGCTCGGTGACGGTCATCCAGTAGCGTTGGTGAAACCAGGGCTGCGGTGCGGAGTGAGGCAGTGCTCGTTGCGGTGCTGACAGGTCACTGTGCAAGTGACAGTGCCGGTTGATGTGAGCTGGCGTCGGTTGGCCCATACTGCGGTGTGGGACCGGACAGTGCGTTGTGTGACTTATGAGCGGTGCCCCCAAACCACGGTGCGGTCACAGGTGTCAGGGTCAGCAGGCAGCCCCGTCATTGGTGAGTCCAGGGCGGTGGAGTGTAGCGAGGTGGTGCAGAGCAAGGTGCCCACAGGTCACGGTGCAAGCAGCGGCTCGGTGGCGGTGGTGGTCATGGTTGTCGGTGAGACCAAGGTTGCGGTATGAAGTGCGGCGGTGACCTCTGCAGTGCCTTCAGGACACAGAGTCTGCAGCGGTGTCGGTGTTGGCTGCTTTTCCCCCTCTGTGGCAACTAAAACCAACAGTTCCAGAGGCGATACCCAAAGGTAAGTAAAATCTTTGCTGCCCCTGAGACTTCGTTAACAGGAGGCAAGTTCTAGTTCAATCCCTTGGAGATACTCAGCAACAAGAAGAGAAAGTTCAGTCCAGTCCTTTCATTGCCCAAGGTAGAAGCAGCAACTTTAGGCCAACACAACAAAGCAACAACACAGCAAAGGGGCAGTACTCCTCCTGGCAGCTCTTCCAGCTCTTCTTCTTAGCAGGTTCCTTGATCCAAGCAAGCTCTCTGAAGTATTTTTTCTTCCTGAGACTTCCAACAGGAGGCAAGCTCTACTTTAAGCCCCTGGCAAAAACTCTAACTGCAGAATGATGAAAGTACAATCCAGTCCTTTCCCTGCCCAAGGCAGAAGCAGCAAGCAGCAGGCCAACACAGCAGAGCGCGCAGCAAAGTGACAGGTCCTCCTGACAGCTTTTCTAGCTTTTCCTCCTGGCAGGTTCCTTAGTTAAGCAGTAATCTAAAGTTCTGGGGTCGGGCCCCAATATTTATACCACATTTTCCTTTGATCTCTTGTGGCAAAAGTGTCTCACCTCAGTCCAAACCAGTTCTGTCCTTTCTGGCCCAGCTTCTCAGCAGCAGGTGGAAACAGCATTATGCAAGGGAAACAGGGCCTATTCAAGTGCAAGGGAAATCTCCTCCCACCACTCTAAATGCAGACCAGGCCTATTCATGTTATAGTGAAACTCCTCCCACTACTCTGAATGCAGCCCAGGTCTATTCAGTCCAGCCTGACTCATCCAGGAAAGGCAGGACACACCTCAAACCCCCCCCTCCAGTGGCTGTCTACAGTGAATGCACATCCCCAGCCCCTGTCACTCTAAAGCCAGACAGTCAATCCACAACCCAGCAGAGGCACACAGGATGGCTAAGCAAGAAAATACCTACTTTCTAAAAGTGCTATTTTCAAACCCAGAACATAAAACGCATCTTTACTAAAAGAAGCATTTCTCCATTCTGAGTTTAGGCATACCAAACTCTATTTCTCTATCTTGACCCAATGGGAAGATATACTCGTAAAATGTAACATACTGTTCCCCATTCTATCCCATGGGGCAGACAGCCTTTCAACAGTGAAAAACGAATTACACTGTAGTTCACTATCAGGACATGCCACACATACCAGGACATGTTCTACCTTTCACATACACTGCACCCTGCCCATAGGGGTACCCTGGGCTTACCTTAGGGGTGACTCACATGTAATAAACGGGAAGGTTAGGGCCTGGCAAATGGGTGCACTTGCCAGGTTGACATGGCAGTCAGAACTGCACGCAGACACTGCAGTGGCAGGTCGGAGAACCCTTTGAAGGGCTGCTTGTGTGGGTGGCACAACCAGTGCTGCAGGCCCACTAGCAGCATTTGATTAACAGGCCCTGGGCACACACAGTGCATGGTACTAGGGACTTAAAGGTAAATCAAATAGGCCAATCAAGGAAACACCAATTCATAAACACAATTTACATGGAGAGCATGTGCACTTTAGCACTAAATAGCAGTGGTAAAGTGCCCAGAGTCCTAAAACCAACAAAAACAGAGTCAAAAACAGGAGGCCTGTTTGATTTGGGGGTCTCTAGTTGGCAGAGGTAGGTACCTTTGTCCAAATAGGGACCCTTGAGTCTAGTCAGGGAAAGTAGGTACACTCCCGAAATAACCCCTGCTCACCCTCTTGGTAGCTTGGCACGAGCAGACAGGCTTAGTTCAGAGGCAGTGTGTAAAGCATTTGTGAACACATACAGTAATCAAGTGACAACACTACAAATGGACACCACACTGGTTATATATTTATAAAAATAGGTATACTTTATATAGATTTATCACAAGACCATAAACGACAAAAATAATCCACAATACTGTCAAGAATGCTTAGTTCTGATCAAAAAGGCTTAATTCAAGGTTCTGTGCGAGTCGGTAGCCTCCTCCGGCTACGGTGATGTCAAGAACAAACAGAGTCTAACAAATCCAGCTGACCGCGTCGAGACGGGCCAACACAGCGAAGACAGACTCGGTCACAGTACCTTTTACTTGAAGCGGCAGGCACAGGCGTGTAAGCCGGATGGCTGTACGTCGCGGTTGCGTTGCAAAATAGAAGCGTTGCAGGACGCGTTGTCCCTCGATGCGATGCAGGCAGCGGCTCATTGACGTCGTCGAGACGGAGTCGGTGAGACCAAGGCCGTGCGTTGCAGGGCGAGATGGTGCTTCGATGCGGTGCTGGCAGGTTACGGTGCAGCGACGGAGCCGGATTCGGGTGCTGGTGTCGATCAGTCCGGACAGCGGTGCAAGTCGGGCGGTCCGTCGCGAAGCGTGCGAGCGGTGCCCAACTCCGGTGCGGTCACAGGACTCGAACTCAGCAGCAGTGACCGTGTCGGTCGGACCAGTTCGTTTCGGCGTAGCGAAGCGTTGCAGGACGCGTTGTCCCTCGATGCGGTGCAGGCAGCGGCTCGTTGACGGAGTCGGTGAGACCAGGGCCGTGCGTTGCAGGGCGAGACGGTGCTTCGATGCGGTGCTTACAGGACACCGAGCCGGTCGTCAGAGTCGGTCACAGCTCCCTAACCCTGTAGCCACTGAAACAGCGTTTCCAGCAGCAATTCACAAGGCTGGTGAAGTCCACTGGTCCTGGGACTTCGGTCAGGGGGCAAGCTCTCTCTCAAGCCCTTGGAGATCCTTCACAAGTTGATGAAAGTAACAGCAAAAACAAAAGTTCCTTTCTCCTTTCTATGGCAGTCAGGCAAAGCACTGCAGGCCAATCCCCCAAGCAGCACTTCAGCTTAGGGATAGTCTCTCCTCAGTTTCTTCTTGGTTCCGCTCCTCAGCAAAGGTTTCTTCTTGTTCCCAAAAGTGATCTAAAGTTCCTGGGTTTGGGCCCCAGTACTTATACTCCTTTTCTCTTTGTTCTCTGGAGGCAGAGAGGCCTTTGCCTAGCTTAAACCAGTTCTGTGCAGCTTCGGAGCACTCTGTGTACATGACTCCTTCTTTCCTTTCAGAATGTGAGGCAGGGTACTCAGATGCCCAGCAGGGGGTGGAGCCAGCATTGTGGCAGGCAGGCACAGCCCTATTCAGACCCAGATGCAACTCTTCCCTCCACTCTGGATGCAGATCTCTCTATTCAGCCCTGGGCTGCCTCACCCGGTCTCCTGTGGCCACCCCCAGCCCCTGTCACGCACAAACCAGACACACAATACACAAGCTGGCAGAGGCAGGCTGGATAGTTAGGCAAGAAAATACCCACTTTCTAAAAGTGGTATTTTCAAACACAGAATGTTAAAACCAACTTCACTAAAAGATGTATTTTATCATTCTGAGTTCAGGCATACTAAACTCGAATTTCTACCTAGTTCCCTGAGTCAGTTTAGGATTATAAGATGTTATAATCAAACTGCCCATTCTGGCCTATGGGGAACAGGTAGCCTTGCAATAGTGAAAAACGAAAATGGCTGTAATTCACTATTAGGACATGCCACACACACCAGGCGTGTCCCACCTTATCCTTACAATGCACCCTGCCCGTAGGCCTACCATAGGGGTGTCTGATATGAAGAAAAGGGAAGGTTTGGGGACTGGTAGGTGGGTGAACTTACCAAGTCGACATGGCAGTCACAGACTGCACACAGGCTCTGTGATGGCAGGCCTGAGACACACTTTACAAGCTACTTCTGTGGGTGGCACAACCAGTGCTGCAAGCCCACCAGCAGCATTTGATTTACAAGCCCTGGGCACACTCAGTGCACTGTACTAGGGTCTGACAGTAAGTCAAATAAGCCAAACATGGAGTCACTAATTCATAACACAATTTTACAATAGGGAGCACTCGCACTTTGGCACTGATTAGCAGTGGCAAAGTGCCCATGAGCATCTAGTCCAGCAAAAACATATCGACAACAGTGGAGGCATTATGAAAAAAATGGAAGGGCCACGCCAAGGATGCCAGGTCTAACAAGGCCAAAAAACAAAAAGTCTGGGGGTAAACCCGCTGAAAAAGCCAAGTCTAACACACAGCATAAAAAATAATCACAGTTCACTAAAACTAATTTAGCAGTTACCAAGTCTAACACACACAAGGAAACCATCAAATATGTAAAATATCTCCTCAAAATATTGACAGCCCCCAAACCAATCTGCTGACCTTTAGCATTGTCAGGGCTACTACCATTATGCGGCATGAAAAACCATACTATGCAGCATGGTTATCTTACTATCATGTCTGACAGTATTATTTTCACCTCTGTTAGCTATAAACATTTTTGTGAAAACTGCAAGTTAAACAAATTATGTAGAAAATTATGATGCAAATGCAGTAAATCTATTATCATGTGGTAAATGCTACTGGCACATAACCACATAATTCCACTGGCCCTCGCTATGGTCTATTGTTTTATCAACAGGGCACCCAAATCTGCTGTCCTGCATTGCACTAGGTGGAGAAAGTAGCACAGAGCTTTGTTACTAATTATGGCCTTTTGCTGCTCTCTTCCTCCGTGTTGTATCAAACAAACTGTCTGTCTAGCGCCACGCACACTTCATAGCTCTATCGTACTATGTATTATGTCTACCATAGGTTTTGTACTGGATACCCTTCCACTACAAAATACTATGATTAGGCTTTTTTTTAAACACTCCACACATAGCACATGTGCTGTACGGATCAGAATACATGTAATGTGACAAATTAAAAAAAATTCTCTTCTTTTATGCCTTCCGCAAGCAAGAATTATTTTTTGTCGCAAAGCGAGGTTTTACAATCTTTGTATATCTGACGTTGCATAAAAAAATAAGGGTGGTGGTGTTGGAATGTCCAACAAACACATATGGAATGGTTCTTTGAAGCAGTGTAGTGCAAAGAACAGCATAGCACTATCAAAACGTTGAGCCGCTTTGTGTGGCTTTTCAGCAGCACAATACAAATTCTTGATAAAGCTGCACCCTTTGTGTTGAGCATCTGTCTGGGCCCCTTGCACCAAGTCAGGCAACAGGATTTGTGATGCACTTTAGTTCTGAAATTCAAAGAATTAATTTGAAAAATGAGCCACTCAGTATGCTGCTTAAGCAAATGAAGTCCTTTCATTTCAATTGTAAAATGCAAACAAACATACTGATCATATCATGTGCCCGGAAAGGTTCACCTTGGGAACAAAAGAGCAAGTTGGGGGAGAGAGCCCATGTCCCATTCGCCATTTAATTAGCTCCGCCATTGGCTCTGCTTAAGTCTAACTATCCAGATGTTTCACACAAATTCGATCAGATTGCCTCCGATGTACTTGTTCTAAAATAATCCAGTAGCAACTGGCTGAAAATGGAGACAATACATCTTATAGATTGATTCACTGCTGATTATTTAGTGTAAATATTTGGACATATGTTATATTTATGGCACATTGGGTTGACAATATAAAATATAACTGTTATGCCCTGCATCATCTGTGCCACGTGCCTCGTTTCTCAACATTCTTCGCTGTCTGGTATTTCCTTGCCTAAGGTACCCCATGCCATCGTCCTTGCAAAGGCTTAGTTCTCAACACACACTTGATGCCCCTGGCCATGATGTCCCCAGAATCACCATTTCCCTCTTGGCCACCATCCCTCCCAAGTATCCCTTGGCCCTTATTTTCCCTCCTACAGCCATTTAGCCACCAAAGACCAGAATTTACTAGCAGCAGAGCCCCCTACCTTCTCTCAGTGAGATGACTTACAACAGCAGTTTGTTCTTCCATGATCCCAAGGGATCTAATCAAACTATGACAGGAATACAAAATGTTGGCGAAACCAATGGCACCAAAGACCACATCCAATTGGCCTTGTGTCTGCAACTGGAGAATAACTTATTAGCTGCTGTCCTGTTCATGCTACAGCAATGTGTTTCCAGCTCAGGAGAACGTCACTTGTTGTCCTTGACTTAAGAAACCCTTGATGTGTCCTCAAATGCCAGCAACCTAGAATCATGAAACATGAACATGAAAGGAAGAAATGGTAAAGATGGTTAGTCTATTATTGTCTAATAATAGAAATATGCCTGCATGAATACAAAGGAGAAATTGGAAGACTTCAGGATTGTGGGTGTACTAATACACACCAATACAAGAAATTAATATTGTCTGGAACAAAACAAACCCTTGGAATTCATAATTTTAGGGCAGTCTATGAATTTAGAACATTGGTATGAAAAATATGTAATTCCTCAAACATTTGGAATGGGTACTGAGGAAAGAATGCAGTGTCCCATAGATAGTGCATTGTTCAAGTTGTGAACGAATGAAGACAATAAAAAGCAGGAGTCAAGCCTGTCAAAACAGATCAGTTCTCCTTAAGAATGGAAGTAACCAGAAAGGGTGAAACTTATTTGGCAATATGAATGCAGGAGTTCAGTATTATCTGTTGATGTTAAAAGCTTGTTACTATTCATGTAACTTATCTTGGTGATCTTAATGAATCTCATCTAGAAGTTCCCAGTGTATCCAGTGGTTGAACTAATAAGTCGAGATCTGGGAACACAACAGATTGAAAAGTATGAGGCCAGTTGGAAAAGAGAAGTTCTTCTCTCATCCCAATCCCCTTTTCTTTCCAAGCGGCAGGCACCTTTGTCTATGGTATCTATCTTTACACTAATGTCATGACTGGTGAAATTTATGTTGTTCCCGCAGCAGCTTTGGAAAATGTATTTCCTGACAATAACCTTTCTCAAAGAGAAAGCACAGGTAGAGCCCTTAGACATAGAAATGAAATTTACCTCACATTCCCTCTTATCCTGCATTCATCTTAAATATTATTTGTTGATCTTCAAAAATATCTTGAGAGCCTGTATCCCTTAACTTAATAATCTTCTTTACAACCTGGCCCAGAAAGCACTAAATTACCATACCCAAGACTAACTCACTAGAAGATCCTTGCCACCTGTCACCTAAATGCGTAAGATTGGCATTTCTGAATCTGCTGTTCTTCCATAAAGTAAGATACAAACAATTTAGGGAAGAAGATCTCTGTACATTTAAGGCTCAGCCCACTAAATCTGCTATACAGTCCACTACTGACAGGAGCCTGACCATTTACTCAAATGAAAACCCATCTGTTCTGCTATGCCTTTCAGCATCATCAATGTAGATTTACATGTAGCCACTTCACTCTGTTGGGATGCGGCCTGAAGCCTAAAAAAAACTTTCAACCTCTCTTCTCCTACCTTTAGTACTATAATGTGGCCACATATTTATCCCTTACATAAATAAGTGCAATCACTTGTCTTTAATGTTCTAACAGAATAGCTTTACTTTGGTATGGAAAAGAAGTTCATAGCTTCAGAGAGTGAAAGCTTAGTGGGGGTTGGTTGTCTTCCTATTGAAATTAAACAAAGAAACAGCATTGTTTGAACACTTTTTGCTGTGATTTTTTTCATGAAATGATAACCCTCAGATATGGTATACAAGTTCATTTCCTGACTGGAGAAACTTGATGCTCTACTCAACTAAACTCTAGTGAGCAGTACAGATGAATTAGGCATAATTACCCATTCAGCATTGTGGGTAATTGTTTTAGGAGGATGATTGGTTTATAAAGTTGTGTTAAATAGATTGAACTTTGCTACTTTACAGGCAATAACAGTTTTGTGAGCTAAGTTTTTAAAGAAAGTCTGGAAAGGTGGAAATAAATTTAGTGAATGATGGTCCAATCCTCTGCATTGAAAACGGAGTTCGGCTCAGGATGAGATTGTTCCAAATCCTGTAACATTTCCTTTTTAGATTTACTGAGCTGGCATAGCAAATGACTAATCTTTATCTTTGTAGTTAGCATCAAAAAATTTAGAATTGACAGGCTGGTCCTGATTCCTCAAGGATAGCAGCAAGCGCACTAACAATGTGAGTGGAAGAGATGCTGCAGCTTTACACACAGTAGCATTTTTGGTACCAGTTTGGTCAGTTCTGGTCACTGCTCAATATCAGTAAGCCAGTATTTTAATGGTTTTTGGTCCATGGTGAACTGTAAATGTTTGTCCATATGTAGCTATACCTGTTCTTTTGATTGTCTTCTCAAACCGTGCTGTTAAGATACTAAAAGTGCACCTTTCCTAAAACAGTCGCAAATTGTTTTTTTTTCCTTTCATGGGCCTATGGCTACAAAAGAAGTAGCCAATGACTCCAAAAGAAGGGGCAGCTTAGATTTTTGTTCCGCTGACTGGTGACTGATGAACAGACTGCTGGTTGATGCTGTAATAGTAGTGTGGTGGTGGTGGTGGTGGTAGCATCAGCAGCTGCTAGTCACATTTTCTTCGGTAGGAAGAAAGGACTTCATACTAAATGTTTATTTCACTAGTGAAAGCAGTCTGCCTCCTGACCATAAGGCCTACAGATTTAACTTCCAACCTATCATGGGTAAAACCAAAGAGACCCCTTTCACCTATTCCCACCTATGCTGTCCACACAGATTTGTAATTGACAAGCCCCATGTCTCCTTCAACTCCCTGCTGCCCTCAACTTTGCTTCTCAGCCACCCAAGACCACAAGGGCCTGCAGGTAATGTATCTTGAATTTACACATTGGGCTAGTACATCACAGAGAACAGTGGGGCTTAATAAGCGCAAATCACAGTTCCTCTGCTACTCAGCTTGTTTTTCTGTAATTCAGTTTAAAACACGTTCAATATTACCCAAGAAAATAGTTGATTTTCACAAGTCTTGACAGCCTTCTGTATATATAGGACAACTCAATAAATGAATGCATTGCTAGAAAAAGCATAATAGAATTAATATTATACCCCATATTGCACTGTGGATGGGTGTCCCTGACAATTGTACATTTCATGCCACACAACAATAGTAAATGACCCAACATTTAAGGCAAAAATCACATGACAACAATCTCTATCCCAAATCTGTATGGATAGTTATATTAAAGGGTATGGACCAGCACAATCATCCATCTCCTCTATTAAAAAGTAGAGAACAGCCTGCAATTGATTGGCCTCCATTTTGAGCAACCGCATAGAAGGGTGAGTATGACGATTACAAGGAAAAGCATAAATGCTTAACTGGAGACTATTAACACATGAGAAATCTAATACTGTATATAACGATTACAACATAATGAAGGGGCTGGTATGAAATAGAAAACTACACAGCTCACATGCCCTAAAGGCTTAGGGTCAAAGTTTTACAGTGGTTTCTCAAGGGGGGAGAATGTAACTGATTGTATAATACCAACAATTGATGGATATAGAAAACAACCATATTTTCTGTGGTGTGACCCTAGATGTTTGCCTTGACTGCTCATGTTGGCTGTAGACCTCAGTGCACTTTATCCCTAATAACCAGTGGGCATGTGCCTGTGCTCCACCCTTTGACATGATTAAATTGTCATATCCCAGATTGGCATATTTAACTTACCTATAAGTCCCTAGCATAGGGCACAAAAGTGTACCCAGGGTCCCTAAGTTAAATTTCACAAGTGGACAGTATCACCCATTGTTCCATCCACTACAGTGACTGTGTCAACATGACTGCAGGCTTACCCTCTGTAGCCTTGCTGTGCAATTTAAATGGCAAATTCAACCTGTCAAAATAACCCCTATTGACAAACTCAAACCATCATTTTAATAGAAATTAACAAGTCACCCCTACGTAGGCTTTACTGCCCATAAAGCAGGGTGATTAGCATTTAATGGTAGGGCATATAAAAGTTTAATGTTAAAATGTCCTTGCGGTGAAAAGCTTCCCACCCCCCCAAAGCTATTTTCACTATATCAGGGTTGACTGCTCCATAGGCAAGCATTGGGATACAATATTACATTTGATAATCCTATATCCATCTACTAAATGCTACAAAATAAATTCTTGGACATTTTGAACTATTTAATAGAATCCCAATTCACCAAGGAAATTGGATTTGTAAAAATATTTTCAAAAAGGTACTTTTAGAGTTAACTTTTACCTGCCTAACGTCTCTAAATGCTCATTTGCATTACCTTCCACTGTCACGTGGCAGCTGAAATGCCCCCATGATGAGGTGTGTGAACTTGCACTCAGAACTGAGACGATGACCTTGGTGTGGGGAGGTGTTCTCTTCCTCTGGCAGGATAACCATCTGGGCTAGTGCCCAGGAACTTGATTAACTTCAAGAGGCCTGACAAATGTTAGTTGACACCCGGGCAAGGCCCTTCTTTGTTCCCCCAGTCAGACAGGCACCAATCCTAGCGAGAGAGGTGCTTCCCCCAGAACTGGTGTAGAGTGACCACATTTTCATAACCACACCTTTGGGGTGGCCTCACAGGCTCTGCACTAGGAGAGAAGGGTTTAACCATCTTGGATTTAGGCAGAGAGAGGCACTGTGGGATTGGTTGCAGTAAGGCACACAGTATGTGCTGCATAAGTGAGTAGGATTGCCCCTGGAACTTTTACCCTATTGGTTAGGGATGGGAGAGGAGTCACCCCCAGCTGCAGGCTGCTACCAGGCATAAATGTGGCACCCACAGTACCCTCCTTTGAACACTTTCTGGGCCTGTGGAAGAACAGAAGGCAGCTGGACCTGCTGTCTGTAACCCAGGAAGAGCCTAGAAGGCTGGCCCTGCACACCTTCTTGTACACAGGACTAAGAAGGGGATTCCAAGGGTCATAATACTTGACATCCTGTTTAAGCTACAGGGACACAACAAGCTACAAGACTCCTTACCTGCAACTTCACAGCTGACCAGTTCCAACTGAACCTGCTCCGGACCCCGCAGTTGGCCTCTGCTGGAGTGAGTCTTAACCCCCCCCCTCCCCTCCCCAAGTGCTGTCTACAAGGTCCTGGACCCTTGTCTGATGTACTCCTAACTTTTCCTGAAGCCTTGGGTTTCAAAACCTTTTGACTCCAAAGATCTCCAGGGGACTGGGAACCAATTTTTGGTCCTAATAAAACTGCAGAATACACACAAGCAGTAAAATATCAAGTTACTTGATAAGTTGTAAAACATGCTGCTCTTCAGTTTGCAATGCCTGTGTAGGGACACACACAATTAAGAGCTGAGAGTGTAGTTAACGACTCATATTTTTTATATATTTACATATCTATGCAAAGTGCTGCAAAATCGTAGATCAGAGCCAATTTAAACAAGTTTAAATAAAAGTACATTGCAATATTAAATATCCCACCATTAGTAATACTTGCATGGTTAATTTACGTACCAGTCAACTGACTGCCTTTTAGGGGTTGCTCTTTTTTCAAAAACACAAAGCATGCTCGGGCTGGGATTGTAGGTCTAAATCTGTAATCAGAGAATGTTTCACATGAAAGACGCCCCATTCAAGTATGTTTCTTAAGTGTGAGAACACTTTAATGGAATTTTGCCCATAATTCATAGGTTGCAGATAGCCTTAGTTGCAATAGGCAGATGTTTCTATCTGTCAGCACATGTTTGGCAACCCATATATTATTACCTTGCTTCTTCATGGCAGAAATACAGTTTAAATCACACTGAAACATAAAAGCAAAGAAATATATAGAAAACGTGAAAATAGATGAACAAAGATAGAGACAGTATTTTAATCATCTAACGTTCAAAGTCAAAATAATACATAGTATTTTAAGAGCATCAACAACCAATGTAAGTAAAATACTGTGCACAATAATAAATACTTAATAATTGAACATCACATGCAATGTCTAAAAAAAAGCCTCAATGAATTGTATACGACCACTGTTAGCATGTACTGATACAACAATTCCATTAATTTAAACTCCTATACGACTGTGCATAGCTTATTTTAAGATTGCATCAAAATGATTCAAGAAATACCATTTTTTATGTATTTTTGATAGAGGTAAAGGTACATACAGAAGCTAAGGATGTGTCGTAGCACATAAACCATATATGTACAACAGCAACAATTAAGAGTTAGCACACCATTCGTGTTGTCACTACATGCCGAAAGGAATGCAAATATATATACAACCATTCTACTAGTTAATTATTTAATTATCATTATGTAATTCCATCAGATAGCTACTCCATATCTTACTTTTTTCTCCAGAATTCCAGCTCAGGTGTAAAGAGTGACTTTCCATCCAGCTGATTCCCCCATAGTCTTTTTCCATTCAATAATCTCTGGCGCTTTTTTCTCTTCCTATTTTTTGGCTATTCATTTTCTAGGTACCAAAATCCTAATATAATTATATTATCAACCAGAGCCAATTTGAACTTACTTTCCCCTGGAAGTCCTATTAAAGTTTTTTTTATAATGAAGGACTACAGGTAGCCTAAACAGTTTTGCTAGTGGAGTTTGGATATCACAACAGAAATCTCAAAGTGTTGCATATTCAACCCTTATATGTTCCCTGGTTCTTGTTCCCTCACGTCTTGAAATTGTGCTCTAGCAATAGAGAACCACTGATTGAATTTCTTGCAGTAAATAATAAGGTTAGAAAAGAGTATAATGCTCTATCATATTTAAGTTTGCACGTCTAATTACGCTGTGTATTTTATCACAGCTGTGCTATAACACTTGTACTGAGAGGACATACAGAAATGTGACCTATTTTGCTAGTACCTCCTTAAATGATTCATCTTCTTTCATCAAGTTTTGGAAGAAATTACAGTTTTTTCGGTTTACACATTTCATCAAACCACCATAGATGTTTTACGTAATTAATCTAATTTCTGATTTGCAGAAATTTTAAGAATATACCACAAGCTGACAAGACAATTCCTATTGCGAATGGATTTGGGTAAAATATTTTATGTCCATCTCGTCCATGAAGTCCCTGATTTTATTTATCCCTTTCCTAGACTCCATTACACCTCTTTTAATATCGTTATCTAATCCCATATTGTCCCAAACAGATGTTTCTTCATAGAACAACAGGGCACCTATTGGCATATTTCTTTCTGAGAAAAAAGTTATATAGTCCGGGGGAATTTGATGTTTAATCTTAAACCAAATTGTCTTAAAAAATTGTGCTTGAAATATTTAAACAGACAGCCCTTATCTTCTATTGCTGAATCATGCCTGTATTATACCATTACCCATATCCTTAGATGACTGTATATCTCCCTAAATGCCCCAGCGAGTCTGAGATATATTTTTCCAAGAACAGCAATATTGTACGACACAGATTCTTATGGCTAATCATGCTCTTATCCTGGCACCATATGAAATTAGAAGTTTCCGTTTTCAGTTCTTAAAAACGTTGTTATCTCACTTTGCAGTTTTTGAGTAATAGTGTTTAAAAACTGGATTTAATTGAGTTGGTACAATTGTGAGATAAGTTTGAGCAGCAAGTTGTTTCTCCGGTATAAAACCTGTTTGATCTAGTCCTACTACCCCTCCGATAATCCCAACTGATCAATTCACCAAGATTTCCATCCAGATTTTTTTAGTCTGTATTCAGTATTGGGTTCGGTCCATAGGAACTACAAATTGTTAATCTTTACTAGGTTTGGGAAGGGCGTAGATTAGTCCTTCTTTAAATGGATCTGGATAGTCTCATATCTGTCAAATCTAATTAAATATATCCAATAATGGTGGCACTAAAAGGTCCTATTATGGTTCACAGATCTCACATCTAAAGTCATCTGGACCCAGCGACTTTCCATTCTGCAAACATTTTATTGCTTCTCCCACTACTTTTCTGCTTATCGGTGCTCTGAGCCTAGCTCCCTTCTCTGAGTTAATTGCAAGCAGAGTTATATTACTAAGAAATCTCTAATCGTCTCTTCTTTAGGTTTACTTTCTTCAGTATAAAGTCCTTTTAAAAATTATTGATAATTACTATTTGATTTTTAACCACAATTTGATTTGGTTCAAACAAAATCTCTTGTACTATCTTTTTAGCTGTCTCCCTGTTTGCCTACCATGCTAATAATTTCCCAATTCAGTTTCTTCTTCATAGATTTGTTGTTATAATTTTGCACATGCAATACCTGTTCTTGATGATAGAAATCATTACCATAGTGTGCACTTCTTTTTCTTTCATGACACTAGGGGCATTTTTTAACTCTGCTAATAGATATTTAGCTGATCAAAATTTTCGTTTTCATGCATTTACACCATCCCTGCAAAGTAGTTTTGATGGCATCCCATTGCATAAAGACAAGGGCAGTTTCCTGATTTGATTCAATATAGGATTTTATTTTTTCCCTCATCTTCTTCTTTTCTGTCGAATGGTGAAGATAGTCTCCTTAAATCTCCATGGATGATTGAAATAGTTTTCCCAGGTAAATGTGAGATTTAGATTATGTACTAAATGGCAATGAGATGAAACAAATTGCACAATGAAATAGCATACTTTTCACATCAACCTTTTTGGTATTAAAATTTTTTAGCCTGGAGACAATTTTTTTTTGCTCTCCAAATATTCATAAGGTCTTATATATCCGTTTAATTTTTCAGCAGGCATACTCATACCCTTTTTTATCTGCTACCACCCATAATCGTTTGTCACATAAATTTTAAGTCAAAAAGGTCACATTAATCCCCCCGCACTCATAACTATTGCATTGACATATGAGCCCTGGGCTATTTAAAGTTATATTTGTGCTTCTGGTTTGTTGGTGATTGGGCCATAATAGGATATTTATGTATAACTCTGCCCCCTTATTTGGATGGATACAGTAATTCATCTGCCCCTTTTATCAGTTTCAACCTTAATAATCTTATACTCGGTTAATCCACTCATCAAGATAGCTGTACTTCGATGCACACCATACCATCCTTACTGTAATCATCTATACCCTTTTTCCATTTATACTGCAGCATATGTTCCTGGTTAAAATGCATTTCTTGCAGCATTAAAATGAGCGAATTTATCTTTTAGGTATGAGAATATCTGTCTAGTTTTATTATTGTAATTTAAGCCTTTGACACTAAAGGAGATTCTAGTTCTAACCCATTTACTCCGTTTTGTGAATGCCCCTCTTTCACATTTCTCCCTACTGCCCTGCAACTCCCACCTCCCTTCCTACCACCCTCACCCTTACCACTCTCCACTTGCTGATTTAAAAAACATAGTCAGTTTAACCTTATCATTCTCAACAGTTCGTATCAGATTGTTAATATTTGGGACAAGGGACCAGTGGCCATATGATACAAAGTGCCCCGAAGGCACACCAGGCATGTGCACCCACTTTTCACGACCCTGGGGCACTTTGGTATTACAGAAAGGGCCACAGACACTTGTGTGGCCCTTTCTGTAATACAGATAGCTCTGGTGCACATATAGGACCAGTGCTATCACTAGAGAGCATGGCCCCATGCAAATGAGGGAATCCTATTGCCACACCGTATTATAGGCAAAGAAGCTGTCAGGAGGCGCACTGACAGTGTGCCACCTCAAAAGTGGCGGACTGTCCGTGTTCCCCCTAATGGCACCCCTCTAGAGGGGGGAAGGAGGATCTATGGACCACCAGACATCCCCTTGCAGACGGCTGCAGTCACTTACTGCACCCGCTTGCAAGGGGATCTCTAATTCCCCTTAAAAGTGCAAGTGGGTTGCCGCCTGCACAGTGAAACACGGAGAGGCTTTGAAGCAGCCGCTCCGTATTTCACTTGAATGCGCTGCCCCCAGGGCAACACATTCAACATAATACGGCACACTCTTCTTGTTAGTGCTGAGTTCACCTTTTGTAAGGGGCGCTTGGCGCTAACAAAGAGGGTGCACTGTATTCTATACTAAAGTGTACAAAGCATTTTAATGGCTTACACAAAGTCAGTCCCCTGAGCACAATATCAACTCCAAAATATACAGCACAATAGTATCCAATGTTCGTCCTTGCTCTTTTATTCCAGGTCTTGTATCCTGTGAAGACTTGCTTGGACTCTTTGATGATACAATTTGCAATTACAGTTCTTTCCAATAATCACAATTCTTGCCGGTCACAGTTCTTTGCCAACACGTGTTTCGTCTTTTGATAATTTACAAAGACTTCATCAGGGCTAAGGTCGATCTATTAAAGTAGACTGGTAATTGAGCATCCTTCCACTAATATTGTGGATAAAACAACCCTTAATCCGATTACCCCAGGCAGATTTAAGGAATGTAATCGTCAATCAGGCGCAAACTCAAGTCTTAAAATGTATCCTTTGGCGATGCGGCGAGTAGTGCCAGGAATTATTTCGGCACTACTCGCCGCATCGCCGAAGGATACATTTTAAGACTTGAGTTTGCGCCTGATTGACGATTACATTCATTAAATCTGCCTGGGGTAATCGGATTAAGGGTTGTTTTATCCACAATATTAGTGGAAGGATGCTCAATTACCAGTCTACTTTAATAGATCGACCTTAGCCCTGATGAAGTCTTTGTAAATTATCAAAAGACGAAACACGTGTTGGCAAAGAACTGTGACTGGCAAGAATTGTGATTATTGAAAGAACTGTAATTGCAAATTGTATCATCAAAGAGTCCAAGCAAGTCTTCACAGGATACAAGACCTGGAATAAAAGAGCAAGGACGAACATTGGATACTATTGTGCTGTATATTTTGGAGTTGATATTGTGCTCAGGGGACTGACTTTGTGTATATTGTATTAGCATATGCGATTGCATATGTTATTTTTGCAACGTGAGGTAGTCGTTGTTTCAGTTTCCTTAGATGCATTTCTGTTTTGATTAATTCTTCTCTAGCGACAAGTCACAAAACCATGCACAGAGTATACCCCACTACCTGTTAGTAAAGTACGCATTTTAATGGTTGCCTGATTCCATGAGAGGGTTGTAAAATTATACAGGTAACTACCCCTTGGATGTAATTTTCTGACATTCTAGAATTCACTATCCTTCTCTGGAGTACATCTGGGAAGCTGCACAAGTTGCACCAGGTGTACTTCTGGGAAGGTCATGTGACATTCCCATTAGGATTACATCCCTGCTTTGCTGAATTCTCCATAGTGGAGAACTCTGCACAAGGGGAATAGGACCCCCTGTGCAAATTCACATTTTGTTTGTTTTTTCTCACCATTATAAAAATATTTTTTTCTCATGGAGAAACCCATTCCTATAGACCCCACCAAATCTGGGGATGACCTGCTTCCCTTTTCACTCTGCATTGCATTTTACGCCAGCCCTTGGCAGGAGGAAAAATCCCACCATTTCTAGAGTGGAAGGGGAATACATTTGTAAATGTCCACAAATGTACCTGTTAGTGGGACTTCACAAACCTCCAAGTCAGACCATGCCCTTGCGTTGGTATTGGCAGGCAGGCAAAAGGCTGGTGTGACAGACTCAAGGCAAGTGGTCTTGATTTCCTGAATGATGGCCCCTCACTCAGAAGGGAGACTTGCAGGTCTTGGTCCTTAGTCCTGGTTCCAACAGATAGTCTTGGTCATCTTCTCTCTTGTTGAACAGTGCTGTTGAACAACTTGGGGGGGGGGATGAATTGTGCTCAAACTTTATAGTCCACATCCAGGCACAGATGTGATTTAATGTCTGGTCCTTTGATATTCCTGTTGTGGGCTTCAAGTTCTTTAATGTTCCTTCTTCCCATCCTATCTTTTGTCAAAGGGACAGTCTGCCATGACAAGAGCGGCTTTAATTTTGATCGATGCACTACACAGGCCAGGGCAATAACCAGGGATAAAAGTTGGCTGTCGTCCTCTACTGAAATATGCTTCACAAAGGTTCAAAGTCATAAGCCTTCCCCTCTATCATAATTCCCTATCCTACAGTGCCAACCTTATCATACCCACCATCACGCTTTACAATGTGCCCAGGTCCCACTGACCAGTAACGCTTCCTGGAGTCAAAGAGAATTGATGTGCAAAGAGGAAGCTCTGCTCTCCTTCCTCCAGCGTGTGTGTTTTCACCCCAGCCCTCAAGTATGCCAGCAATCCACACCTCCTGTCTGAGGGGTAGCATTCCTGACCTCCACTAGGCTTTCCAGTCCCTGGGTTTCCAAAATGGAACCCACAGGCCTCCATCTTATGTACCATGCACAGGCACACATATATCCCTGCACGCACACGCATGTATCAAACGCTGCCCGGCGCTGCACACAGTCACCAAGTAGACCAAGGGTCAGTTAAGTACACAGCAGTGGAACTTTAAATGAGTGGGCCAGTAGGCACCACTCCAGTGGCACAAGTAAAAAGACCTGTTCACATTACTGATTCTTACTAAACACAATACTGTTATGCTGCTACCACCATATGTGTGTCACTTAACTCCTAGCAAGGGCAGTAGCCCTCTACCACTATAAAGGGTAGCACTTGGTGCGCTCATCCCGGTCTAACAAGACCACATTACCATGAAGCAGGCCTAGGTCATGGTGCACCCCATGATCCGTGTTCGGCCATGACTGAAAATCAGCAGCAGGTATCCATGTAGCTGGGGTACTTAAGGCAGGAGTGCACATCCATCACCATGCAGAGGACTTGTCTATCTTAACAGACAACATATACAATTTTCGCAGTAGAGAAATTAACCATTATATTTTATGGTGTCACTTGATGAAAGAATGTCCTTCATTGTCGTCCCATTCTGAAATGTCATTACTTCTTTCTTTGCATTGTGATATTTAATGTGGCTGTCTATTGTTAGCAGCTATCAATACAAAGCTCGCAAGTTTTGAAAATTCTAAGAAGCAAGAACTAATTAGCATATTTAATGACCTCACAGTAAGTGATGTCACACAAACTTTAACATCATTGACAGCATAAGAGCTGACATCTGTTTAAAGATAAACAATCAAAATGAATAATAGGCTAACACCAAACCTTCGCTAAGGTATAAAACCCACTGTGGAGCAGCACTCTGATGTGTCCAAAGCAGCTCCACCCATCAAATAAAGGAATTTGTTGGAGGGCTCCCCCGGGAGTGGTATTACTTCCCGAAGATTCAGCAGAATCCAGGCGGTGCTGTGCACAAAATAGAGCTCTAAACAGATGTGCATTCAGGCATCAGTGTTATAATTAGGTTAATGTTTAGTTTGTAATTAGCACATTGCTTATTGTTATGTTCTTCCTTCCAGTGGTTCACTCCTGTTCACTCACTGTTCCACATGTTACTTTCCAAATGCCAGTATAAAATGTTGGGAGGAGAGCTTGAAGACAGTATGCTAAACATCTCTTACCATCTACTTCTGTTATGTGTTAGAAATATCATGATCAGGAACCAGGCCTTCCTAGCTGGTGTGTCACTTAATATGCTATGAGAGCTCAGCTTGATTTCCTAATATGTGTCTCACACCCAAAGACTTTCCTAGGCGCTGGAAGTAGGGGTGCAGTGGTGCTGCAGCACCACCAAAATAACCATGCTGGAGTTCAGAAGGTTAAGGAGCAATAAATATGCCTTTAAATTTTGTTTTTTTATCTTGTCACATTTGCTCTGCATTCAAAGACAGGGGTCTTAGTCTTCTCACAAATTGCTGCTTATTCTTTTGACATGCAGATCGGGGTTTACTTTCTCTGAATGCAAAGTGAGAGAATTTTGGAAAGTGAACTATGTGACAATCTTGCTGGGGTACATGGGGTACAAACCGTGTAAAAGGAAAGACTGTAGAATGTCATTTTTTTCTAGCACATATTTAAATACCTGTAAATGAACTGTACACATATTTCAGAATGTCAGCAGTGAGAAAAGCAAAAATTAAGCACATTTGTTTAATTTTGAAGTGTGTTGGAAACAAAGTTTTAATAGGATCAGAACAAATAAATGCACTGGATACTTTTAACAGTAAAACTGTACATCTATGCGAATTTAGTGGCCACTTCAATAGAAAGTGTACTGTCTGTTATTAACGTGCACTACCACACAATGCTTTAGTGATATATTTGTGACTTTGCTCCAAAATGCACCAACACCTACATACTACACCCTTACTTTAAGTGAGATGAAAAAAGTCTGGTCTCTAAAGGTGCGAGGCCTATGTAATTAAGGGTGTGGTTTAAAAACATAAGCTACATTTCTGTAATTTGCGTAGTGTGCCACCCAACCAGTATTTTGGTGCCTCTATGAGCTTTCTGTTATTGCAGCAAGATATATAACACAACAACTGACATACACCTAAAACCAGCTAGGTCTATTGGCTTTGTCAGTGATCCTTAGCTGTTTAGGATAAAGCAATAATACAAGAGTAATATGCTACACAGAAAAAAATACAAAAAAACAACATCCTGGAAATAGCTAATGCTCTAAAGGAATGGAGGTAATTAAGTAAAACGTGAACTATAAACAGGAACTAAATAGTTGACATGGATAACGTTATCAATTTTTACATTCATTGTTTATAAATTGCTCAGTGTTTTTACCACTACGCATAAGGGCAATGATATAGGGTCTGATAGGGACCTCTTTCAACGGCCAGTTTTAATTGCTACCGGGTCTGAGACCTGGGTGGACCCGGCCCACTTAAAGCCCTTCCTTCACACTCTCTTATTTAATACAGATGCTACGCTTGTTCTTGTGCGATTGTCTGGATTTTCCACAATCCCTAGGGCTTGCGTGATGTAACATTGATGGCTGCACCCTCACTATGAAGATTGTTCCAGCACCACTGGAGGGTTTAGGTCTCGGAGAATCAGTGCTTAATTTGTGCCGGTGCTTTCCGGTGCTTAGCACCGGCACTTATTTAACAGGGCCGGGGCTACAGCATTGTTCTCCCTCGTGCGATGGGCACAGTAATTATTAAAAATAAACGTACCAACCTGTACTGCTTCGGAAGCATGTCTGCCTGGTATGTCTAAAAGGATGTCCCACCCAGGTCCAGGCATGATGACTGCATCACGTTAGTGATGTCAGTAGTGCACGCCTGCCTGAGCATGTCACTCCCATTGGTTTATTGTGGTTGAGGGCGGGTCGGGCTGATAGGTGCCGTGACTTGGGATCGAGGCGGGCTGGGTCCTGGAAAGTTCAGGTCTGTAACGTCACGATTGCACTGCCGGTTATATTTATTTATTGTGCAAGCTGTATGGCACACGCCGCTGCGTTGTCTTCAGAGTGGGCAGGGCTGGTGTGAGACTAAATTGTGTCATGCACAGTCAGTGTAAACTGCATGTGCATCGTGCCACACGTGGTGAGATTGGCCGCCCCGCCAGAGATTGTTCTCATCGGAGTGTTGGAGTGCTTTGTAACGTCCCGGTACACCTAATTGGCAAGATCGTTCATGCCTGCTGCAGGGTTGAATGCGAGGGAGGAAAAGGATGACGTCACAGTCACTCTGTGAATCCTAGAGTTCACATCTTTATGAACGTTTGCAGCACCGCACCCTTCTCCACTAACGCTGCATTCTATGCTAGAACTGGTCATGCTTGTATCAGAATTTCCTTTCTGTTTCTGCTGCAGCCACTGCCCAATGCCCTTCAGACGGTAACAGTGCAGCTGAAAGGCAATGGGTACAAGAATGTAGTTATTGCTATCAATCAACCAAGGCGTACCTTAAAATGAAGATAATATCTCAAAAATTAAGGTACGACGAGAATGTTACTTTTTCCAACAACATGTAATACCCATTGTGAAAATTTTTACCATTTGCATACTTTTGAAGGCTCCGAACGTCATAATTCTTTCCTGTATTTAATCTGTATGTGGCCACGACCTACCACTGATATGTAAAAGACAGTACATATTATTTCTTTTCAATGACTGGTGCATTTTAATGCCAAAGTTGTTTTCATTTGTGACGTTAAAAGGTGACAAAACTCAGTTTGTATATTATATCCCTAAGCATTTAAGTTGTAAATTTAATCAGTTTGACAGACGTGTATTTTAGCGCGGTTCCATGGTTGCAAGGAGCAGCTGGTTTTTGACGTCCAGGTTACCTAAATGACAAAGGTCAGATAACCTCTTTATTTAAGGTTATGTGGCGGGTGTTATAAAGACTTGGGGGTAGGTAGCAAGTTGCAGCTTCAGCCATTACTAGCTTTGCAATCAACATGCCTTTTTATATTGTTTTTTTAAAACACGTGTATTACACAAAACTCCAGGGCCAGGCCCCGTGATGTAAAGTGATGTTGTGTACAAAGCCAGGAGTGATTGAACATGTCAGACAAAACATCGAGCCTCCTAGCTGCGTTCAAATTGACACACACACTTAATACTTATGCAAATGATGGGAGAAGGCTTTAGTTTTAGTAAGAACAGATCAGAGACATCTTAAGGATTTTGGGGGCCCCAGGCCGAACGTATTTTGTGGGCTCCAGTTAGGAACAGGTTTGAAGTTATGATCCAGTTTCAGTTCTTTTATGCCCTCCTTGGCCAGGTCACTGACAGCACACAGGCCTACTCTCCAAATTCTAAATGTGTTTTCATCTAATATTCAGGGATAGTGAGGTGTGTTTTCAATATTTTAATGCAGCAGTTAACTAATATTATTGTAAATAATCTCAGTGACCCTTTCCTGTTTTGAATATGTGAGGTCTTGTTTCCATCTAAGAGAAACTTTATGGATGTTGCATGGTGTGTATGATCAAAGTCCTACAGGGCCAAGGACCGTGTAATTAATCCCTCTGGTAAAGGTCTTGTGGTAAGACAAACACGTGGTAAAAGCTGACAAATGCCAGAGTGGTAAAGTTCCCAGTGGAAGGATTAAGTTCCGTTTGTGTGGCAAAGTGCCCGACGTGTGGCAAATGTCTGTGTGATAAAGTAAGTCACTAGGTTAAGATGATCCTGCGTTGTGATTGAGTGTTAAACGGGCGAGTACTGTGTACTAAAAATGTTTTGTGTGATGCATGGTTCCTTCCATGTGGTAAATGTTCATGTGGATAAAAGGTCCCCCTTGTGTTGTAAGGTCCCACTTGGTAAAAGTGTGTTTCGAGCGTAGAAAAGTGTTACTTACTGTCTAGCAGACAGACTGGTGTCGAAGCACTACATGTGCCTCGAGGCACTGGGAACCACTCTAGCTGTGCCGTGGTATTACATCTGGCATTTAGCAGTCCCAGTTGAGAATGTGAGTGGAGCCGATAAAGTGGGTGGAGCCAATGGAGAAAGTGGGTGGAGCCTAGGGAAGTGGGTGTGGCCTCCTACAAAAAATTGAGCACCTGGACTTAATATTTTACAAATTAAGCACTGCGGAGAATATAACTGGAGGCGTAAAACCACATATTTTTGTTTACATGAGGTGTTACCTGAAAAGATTGGTGGCTGAACTGTATCATCGTAACATAGCCCAAGTGAAGTGAAAGTAAATATGTGGAAGGAGGAACTGAATGGGACAAAACAAAATGCGTCATAATTGTTGAAAATTGCAGCTGTGGACACACGGTGGTAGTATTGCTTTGAATGCTAGCAGCTGAACCGTCACAGCTGCATTTGGTTTTTATACCGCGAGGCTCACACAGGTAACGAGTAACATGCGAAAACGAGCTAAAACCGATTTAGAAAATTGTGCTATTTGTGATTCCGCAAATGAAGCAGTCAGTCTTGTCACACGTTCTGTGTTATATTTCCATGTTTTTATCACATGCAGAGGGAGACTGACGCAGTACATTATGACTCGTTCACATTTTGGAAGGAAAACAGCTTCCTTCATGAAAGAACCTGTCAGTGAACCCAGGTTTTGCTCGCAGTTTTAAAGCTTTTTTTCCACTGTTTCCTTTCAATTAATTATTTGCAGTTAACAACTCAAACATGATTACTATGGCGACATTTTTACTAAACTGTTGTGGTTTTTTTTTTTTTACCCCCAAAAAAAACATCCTTTCTATAAAATTGGCCGCTGCTGAAACACGACTTCCCGTTCTTATTTTTACATCTACTTTGTATCAAACGTAACTAGAAATGAAAGCAGGCCTGTTGTCTCCAATGAATAAGTCGATTTTTGAAATAGGGAGAACACAGAATGCGGACATTGTCCGACGTTAACAATGAAATGAGCTGCTTTTGACCAATCAGAAAATGCGAAAACTATGACAAATTTTGCCAGCAGCCCCAGATTTTCTAAGAATGGTCCTGAAAATGATTCTGGAAGCATTTTTTAAGGGTAACACGATAAAACAGTATGGTAATATGGCAAAGTAATAAGCTTACAAACCACTATTTTCTGGTAAAGGCATCCTGGGAGAGCGCCAGCAGTCACCTCCCCAAGACTCACAAAAAGATAACTGGAATAGTGTACACACATGAATCTATAAAATTCACACCTGCCCAGGTGTATGGACATTCTTCTTACTAACTGTGGAAAATGTCAAAGGCAAGCTCCCACACCCCGTTTTTTCTCTCTACATCCACCACATTTTCCGTGTTAAATGGATTCCGTTTCAACAAAGAATAGGGCAAAAACTCCTGGGGTGGACCAGAGCCCCGGGGTAAAAAAAGAAGGGGCTTTTTACGATGGCAGTCGCCATCATTGGTTTCAATTCCGACCAGCTGATTATGAATCAGCCGGTTGGAATTGAAACCAGCCGGTCATTCTGGCTGGCTTACGACGGGCTCAAGGAGCCAGTCGGAGGCCAGCCCGTAATCCCAAAGGGCGTCCTTTCCGCCCTAGGGATTACTATTCTCGTCTCCGGCAGGCTTTCCATGCTGGGCTATTCGACATGGAAAGCCTGTCGGAGAGCAAGTATGGGGGCCCCTAGCAGGGACCCCTTTCCTTGGCGGCCTCCGGTTGGTGGACGAGGGGGCACCTATAGTGCCCCCCTGTTAATCCCTGCACCCCATGGCAGGCAGCCTGGGGTGCCTGCCACGGGGTGCAGGGATTAACACCACCTCCCATTTCCATATGGGAGCATGTACTACGGCCGGTTTATGGCCGTAACACATGCTCCCATAGGGAAATGTCAGAGTGCATCCGAACAGCGTTCAGTGGCATCCTAATCAGGCGGTCGGGACAGCCGACTGGGGGTCAGTCGGTCCCGTTTCCGAGACGGTGTCGACATTGTAATAGGCCCCACTATGTTAATTTAGTGTGGGTACCCAGTTGAATACACCGTGTCTGAAAGTGCACGACTTGAAGGTGTTGCATAAATAATAAATTAAAGGTATAAGTACGCTTAGAAATTACAAATTTTATGTAGTTTAGGTTTGGTTTGTGGATAAAATGATATTAATTTAAAGGTGGTGCATAGATTATACATTTAGGGTAATTATAACATAAGGATTTGTAATGATTGTGTATTTTAAGTTTGGTTTGTATAGAGAGAATAAATAAAGATTTCCTAACTATAACAAAGGTTTAACCATTGTGTTTTTTAATTGAATTTCAATGTTTTTTTATTTCGAATAAATATGTATTTCAAATCGTAGAGTTTACTGTTGTCAAATGGAGTGTTATTAAATGGAATGGGATACAGTAGAGGGGAGGAGGGTGTTGTATAGTGTAGTGGTGTAGAGTCTAGTGTCGTAGAGTAATAATAATAATAATAATAATAATAATAAGTCCGTTTTTATATAGCGCAGCTACTCACCCTTACGGGTCTCAAGGCGCTGGGGGCCGTCGTGGAAATTAAGTGAGCTATTGCCCAGAGTCACATGGTGCTGAGCTGAGCTGCCGCCGGAGTCGGGGATCGAACCGTGAACCCTGTGCTCCGAAGTCAGCTGCCCTGGCCGCTGCACCACACCTCTCCACGGTGGTGTAGAGTGGAGTAGAGCAGAGTGGAATGTGGTCAGTAGAGTGGCTTACATTGGAATAGCATAAAGTGAAGTGGTGTACAGTGGAGTGGCAAAGAGTAGAGTGTTGTACAGTGGAGTGGGTTAGAGTGGAGTGATCTAGTGTAAAGTGGAGTAGAGTGGAGTATCATAGAGTACAGTAGAGTGTAGTGGAGTAGGGTGGAGAGGCGTAGCATACAGTGGAGTAAATTGTTACATAGTATAGTGATTGCTGTATAGTACAGGGGCGTGGAGTACACCAGAGTGGAGAGGCGCAGTGTAGAGTGAGGTAAATTGCTATAAATTGGAGTGGGTTCTTGTATGGTGTTTAGACTAAACATGGAGTTTAAAATATCGAGACATAAATATCGGAAATTAAATATCTTGACTCACAAATATCATGATGCACAATTATTGTTGACGAGTATCGTTTTTTGAGATAAATAATATTATTTAAAAAAATATTGATGTTTTGAATATACTACAAAGAACTACGAAATATTGAATCGAGTGATTGATGACTGCAAAGAGGACCTGATACAACGGAAAAACTGAAAATTCCGTTGAAATCAAGTAGACTACCAACTGGGTAGAGTATACACGTTCACCAAACGCTACGACAACATTACGAGAGGAGGAGGGGAGGCACCTACAAGACACGTTCCTGACTCAATCTCAAGCTCTGAAGCAGAATTGCCAGGCAACGAAATCACAGCCACAACAACAAAAGTAGGGGTTGATTTTTTAGAGGAAGTCCTAAGACATCGTGTGAGATTTTGGAATCAAACTACACCAGACACAAGAACCCGATCAGAAAACACCCCAAATATCTCAACCCCAAACCGGACTGTGGGAGTGACAACACGAGCCAGAAGGAAACAAGAAACAGATCCCAAAAATCAAACAACTTAATGATCAACATTTCTGGAATCCCACACACACAACCACAAGAAATGATTCTGAACAAGGGCCTGAGCTTCTGCCCAACTGCCTTCTGGGACCTAACTAAGACTATGATCGATCTATTCAAGTTCACACGTAAACTCAAACTGACATCGTTCTTTCATTACAAACCACCAGGACAAAGGGAACCCAAACCTGCCATCACCACCCTATTACCAGTAGAAGACCTAGAGAATGTCCATCTAATCACAACACTATCGGATGACTGTGACAATGACCCTCGAACCCCACTCATGGTTGCCCAGGAATTAGGCATTGAAACAAACTACACCATGGACACTAATGCCAAAACACAATCAATCTTCTGCCCGTAATTAACACCAGGCAACACCATTGACTTTTTCCAGATAGTTGTCACTAATGATCTGTCCAGGGAATTCCATAAATATCAAAAAAAGAAGTGTTTCCTTCCAAGAAACTTGAAGAACCCTGAGATTTGTGCACTAAAGGAACTTGAATGCAATCAGGATATAATCATAAAGGAAGCGGACAAAGGGGGTAATGTCGTCCTAATGCACCCAGATGATTCCATCGCGGAAGCAAAGAGACAGCTAAGTGATCCAGACTGCTATAAAAAATTGGAAACAAACCCCACCAAGCAAATCCTTACAGAGCTTAAAAAGAAACTTGACAAGTGGTACCATAACAACTTGCTCACTTTGGAAGAACGCAACAATCTATATATTGAACATCCCATGATGGCTACTCTATATCTTCTTCCGAAAATACACAAGAATAGTTACCCACCGCCCAGTAGACAAATCATAGCGGGGATCAACTCTATCTGTTCCAAATTGGGGGAATTTATTGACTTTCACCTACAACCACATATGAAACTGCCATCATACTCCAGAGACACCAAAGACATTCTGCTTAAACTGGACAACATACCCTGGGACTCAGACTGTATACTCACGACCATTGATGTGGTAAGCCTATACACCTCCATCAAACATGAAGATGGCAAAAATGCCGTAAGAAAGGCGCTATCAACCAAACCGGCGCACTTCTTTGAATCAAACCAAATGCTACTTGAGATGCTGTTTTTCTGCCTAACAAACAACTTGTTCTCATTCAATTCTGAATATTTTCTACAATTACAAGGCAGTGCTGTGGGAGCTAAATTCGCTCCACCATATGCCTGCATATTCATGGGAGAAGTTGAAAAATACTGGTTATGGGATGAAGCCTTCTCAGAATACACCACCAAGATACTATACTGGGGACGCTTCATAGATGACATCCTATGCATTTGGCAGGGATCACAGGAGCGTCTACAACTTTTATTAAACAAAATCAATGAGAATAAATGGAACATCAAGACAACATCGCACTCTTCGGCCTTAGAAATAGACTTCTTAGACATAACAATTTATGCACAAGATGGGAAACTACATACGAAGGCATTTCGGAAACCTACAGCGGCAAACTCAATCTTGAGAGCGGACAGCTGCCACCCACAAACAACAATCAAAAATATCCCCAAGGGAGAATTCCTGAGACTACGACGTAACTGCAGTAGCATGGACATCTACACAGAGAAAGCAACCGACCTAACAAACAGAATAGAACAAAGAGGCTATGTACATTCACAACTTGAGACAGCAGCATCTGACTGCACGAAGATACTACGCCAGGAACTCTTACAACCCAAAATTGCGGAAGGTGAAACACAAAGAACTAACAAAATCAGATTCTTAACAGACTACCATAATGGTCACTACCATATCCGAAAAATCCTCCAAAAACACTGGTATCTCCTGACAAACAATATAACTCTGAAAGATCAGATTCAAACCTTCTCACAAATGGGCTTCAGGAGAGCAAGAAACCTGAGACAGACGCTCTGTCAATCGGAATTCATTGACAAAAGGAAAAAACAGGAACACACTTTATGTCTAGGCCCCAAGCTTTCTACACCTGCCACAACTGTAATGCCTGTAAACTAGGCATTAACAAACAGACAGATTTCACCATACCTGGTAAATACACAACAAAAATTAAAGATTGGATGAATTGCAATTTGAATCATGTAATCTACGTCATCATCTGCCCATGCAATAAAATCTACGTAGGCAGCACCATCAGACCACTGAAAACCAGAATTCTAGAACATTATCGAAACATCCACATACCGGAAACGGGACAACCACTAACAGAACATTTTCAGGAACACCACCCGCACAACAAGACTTTCAAATTCTTTGGATTGGAACATGTGAAGCAACAACCTAGAGGTGGAAACCGAGAACTCCGTATGAGGCAAAAAGAGAGCGAACTCATTTTACTCATGGACACTGTCAACACCAGACTTAACAAGGATGCAGAAATGCATTATTGGCTATATAAGGGAAAGAACTGGTAACCTTATTGTGAACATCACAACAGATTTACCGGTCCACCATCTGTCATTCACGCAACTACTTATGACTTTCTTGCCCCCAATCCTTCCGGAATATCTTGGCACCTTATTAACTTATGACCTACTTGCCACCAGACACTCTTCCTGATATCCCTGATAGCCTGTGCAATCATCTCTCGTTCTGTTTCTTGAGACCTCCGCACATCATTCTTTTGACTCCTAGTAGCAGATCTATGTGGACGGCCTTTCACTCAGGAACTGTTTTAGCCATCTCATGACCGATCTCTGAGATCTTCTTATACAACTCTCTTTAATCCTAGGTCCTATCGCATGTTTTGGTCATGATTCATTGGACTCCCCGCCCGTTCTTATAGACCTCATTGCATATCATCTCCCTGATTCGGACCAGACCGTCACTATTACTATGCCTCCCTTTTCCTCCACCTGTCACCCTTACCCCTGAACATCCCAATTGCACTCCTACCCCCCATTATTAGACATCCTGGTGCCCACTCAGCTTTTGTCCTCCCTGACTTATGCCCCTGACTCCCCTGATTGCCCACAGACCCTCTTGACCACATGAATTACTACGATTGATGACTCATTTGTCTTCCAATCTGTCATTACCAGTTTATCTCCCATGGTTCTGTCTTCTCCTGGACATATGACTCGACATTTCACTTTGCTGTATTTATAATTTTTCTCACTGTCCGGACACCTTGAGACAACACTATTGATGGAGCAAGGATTCGAGAAAATGAAAAATGTTCGAAGAAATCCTTCATTAACTTTTACTAATCGTTAAAACTGTAGATAAGACGAAACTAATATGCACCAGACACCGACACATGGGGAGAGAAACTTACGCATGCTTAAACTAATGAAGAATAAAAAGCAACGCGACTAAAACCCGCTTTAATTTGCGAAAACGCTTTGCGCATGTGCGAAACTGAACTACGTAGAGATAACGTGACTAAGTCGTTTTGAGAGGGAAAACCTCGCGCATGTGTAAGAAAAAGCTAAACGTGGTCTTGAGGTACTGTGTGCCTGGCATCTGCTTGCTTGAATTTAAAGAAGGCTGCTATTGTTAACGCTTTTGCCTAAAAGAGATAATAACCACATGGGATAGAGTAGAAATGGGTGGTGAACAGTGAGAATTATATGTATAAGAAAATAACCTCTGTTTATGATTCCTTTATTAATAGTGTACATTCGGGCCTGCTAAGACTTGACATAAAAAGAAAATGGCGATGGATGACTAAATATTGCGCATGCTCAGAGAGTCCATGATGTGACCCGGTGACCGAAACAGCTGAATGACTGCCAAGAATCAAGGACAGAAGACATGAGAAAAAGAATACATGTATAATTTGTCTATATAGTCTATATTGAATAAATTATTGTGAATGGCAACAATATATGCATGGGAAGAGGACAATATGAATGAGCAAAAGGGGAAGGGCTAGTTAACAATAAAAGTCTTAGTAAAAATGAATATGTCAGCATGATGTGATGGAGACTCCCTACCCCCGTCCAATCATATTCCGTATTTTAGTGAAATTTGCAACTCTTGAGGGTGGGACATGTAGAAATAAAGACTATAACTAGAGTAAGTTGAGGTTAGTCAGTGTTGCTTATGAGGAGAGAGATTGATCGATCGTTCATCGACACTGAGAGAGAGATGGGTATGCTGCATCGGGAGAGAGCATCATAGAGAGAGAGAGAGAGGCGAGAGCAGACTGGGAAGATTCAGATCCAAAAGACAGCCTGATTAGATTCGAAGATTTGCGGAAGAATATCGAGGAGGGAGAGAGTGTAAGAGAGAGAATCGCCCTGGTGCGTCGGGTTGCAGAAGAAGTCTAGTAAGTACTGGTCCTGTCCTGATCCTGTCCTTTAGTCTTTGTCACCTGATTCTAAGTCAGGGGACCTCCACCAGTCCTTTGGCCAAGGGGTTGGTTTTCCGGTTTTCTCTTATTAGGTAAATGACATTCTATCTCAAATTTGCATATTTCTTTGCAAATGTACGTTGATATGTGCCTTTTGTTTCTACATCTATCCACTCTTATGCATTTGATCTTTGTTGAATGAGGTTGTGTAATTGAATGTACTTTGCTAAATGAAATCTCTCTCTCCCATTGAAGAATGATGGAATTTGCACTGTGAATCTGTAATAAATGAGCGTTCAATTTTATGACTGAAATTTTAGATAAAGCTTATAAATCTTACTCAGAGTCTGTGGTCATTTCACTTAAAGATGTGTATTAGTTAAGAAGTTGTTAATATCACCATCAACTAACTCAACTAAAGGTCCATCGACCAGAAGAAGAGTGTTGATTCGTGAAGATTAATTAGGCATTGAAAATGTCAATTTAACCTGGTTTATGGCTACAGGGACATAACTAATCAGAACTTAAGTGAATTATAAAACTTGAGCCCCCCCAGCGGAGCACCCAGGGAGTGTGGATGAACAATTTTTGAAATAAATGTATATGGGCCCATTGCTGTGAAATAATTCAACCCTGGGAGGGGCTTCCGCTGGATCACTATGACCTGTAAATTGAATATTATTTATATTTTTGACTATTATTTCTTTTCTACATGACTGTGTCATACCTTCCATTTTGACCGGTTTACAATTAGTACTTCCCCTGCTGTCTCGAACCGTTCAAGCCATCATTATGACCTGACGCTTTTACGGCAACCGGCCGTCACCGTTCAATGCTTTCCGACCACCAATCGTGATTTAACAGGCTCGAACGAGCTGCAGCACCACATTCAGATCGCAGAGATTACCTGACGCGCAGAAGACGCGCTTTGTTGGTCACATCGGTTCTTCACCTAGTAAGTCCTCCCATGCGCAGACCACATTTTCACTTTAGTTAATACGTTCACGTTCCGTCCACCACAATTATGGTACCTATTGATAAATGAGTGCATTTTCGGGTCTTCAATATCCCGTTTAGGTCTTCATTTCCCAATATTTCCTGTGCCACCGCTGCTCCCCTCTCTCAAACCTATTAGGTGACGCCTCCTTTTCAAGTAATTTCTCATGCGATAGCGCACTCTTTCTTAAATACTTACTAGTGTTTGGCTGTCCTTGCGACATTCTTTTCCTTTGCCGCTCACACACTGATCTCTAACCTTCACAGATTGAAATACAACCTATTAACAGAGGATTTTCGGGTAAGTTGAAGTCGACTTACTCTTTGTAATAAATTATTTCCTCTGAAAGGAAGCACTTTGCCCATTTGTTCTAAATACGTATGAATCACCAAAATGTTTCTCGGTCGCATTACGGGTTATAAATACAAAACGGGAGGGATTACTTATGCCCCTCCTTTAACCCAATTCAGCCTAACTTCACCTATTGTGTAGTTTTTTACGCTTTACAACATGTTTTAACAAATCAGATTTCCCATGTTGCAAAATGTATGTGGACTGTAACCACCATGTAATGCTGAAGGCTATGATTATCTGAAACTTGCTCATTGTGTTAAATCATTTCCTCTGAAAGGAACCACTTTGCCCATTTGTTCTAAATACGTATGCATAACCAAAATGCTTCTCTGTCGCATTAAGGATTATAAATACAAAACAGAAGGGATTTCTAATGCCCCTCCTTTAACCTAACTTAACCTAATTTCACCTATTGTATCTCTAATCTTTGTACGCCCCAAAACATGTTTTTACAAATCGGTTTTTTCATGTTACAAAATGTATGTGGACTGTAGCCACCATGTAATGCTGAAGGCTATGATTATCTGAAACTCTCTGCTCAACCATGCATATACATTAGGGTGTTTTTCCACCCCTGCACGAAAGATGAATACCTCATGCATATATTATGGCTAGTGCCACACTAATGTACGCTTATGCGTATGTTTATATTTCTTTGTGTCCATTTACCTATTTGAGCGCTATTTGTGTATTTGTGACAAAATTCATCCTGCCCTAAATATCTTTGTTTGCATCTTTTTCCTTTCCTTTCAATCACACTTTCACACACCATGTGCTTTATCCGGTGTCACTTACAATTTTTCAACTTTCTTCCTAACCATCTCTATAACCTCATATTCTTTCCCTTCTTTCCTTACCTTTATCTGACTTTTCTTTTGACTCCTTTCTCTCTGATCACCACTTGATGACATGTTGACCTTTTGGATTCTTCCTTTTATATCACTTTCATTCTCACAATCAGCCTTGAGAAAGCCCTGGCTAACCGAGTACTCAACTTCCTCTACATATACGATGACCAATACAAAATTTGGGGATGTATTAAATTCTTTAAATCTATATGATCAAAAAAGAGCACAAAGCAATCACACATTTGCATACTTACCTTGGAACAGGTGGCCTCTGGGTGAAACCACCATTTTGGTATGTGCCACAGGCCAAATTGGGTCCTGACAAATTGTGTGTGAATCCTGGTAAAACCCACCAGCTACAAAGATTACCTATGTTTTGAATATCGTTTTCAGTAATATAGTTGTTTAAAATATCATTTTTTAACTATTGTAATGGGTTTTAGTTGATATATCAAGTTTATATGTTACTATTGTTTATATGAATGTTATTTTTTTTTTTAAATATAGCTTGTAATTTTAGGGATTTAGATTTTTTAAATTTATTTATTAATACTAATTTATCATATCATTACTGGTTGTTGGGCTTGGGAGATAGGGTGGGAAGTTAATTAGGTAACAATTAATTATTAATTATTTAATACATTTTATTTAATTATATGATTGATATTTATTATGTAAATTATGTAATACTGATTTATTTTTGTTATATGTTATTTGCAGGCTGTTAGGTTTGTACGGGGGTAGTGTGGGAAGTTAATTAAGTAATAATTAGTTAACAATTTATTATTAATTGAAAAATAAATATTGAATTGATTTTTAATTATGTAAAATATGGAATGCTGTTTTATTTTACTAATATTTTAGTTGCGGGGAGCTTGGATTGTAGGTTTCTGCAGTGTGAATTTTAATAAATAATAACAATTTATTATTTACTTGAATTAACTATTTAATTGATTTGTAATATTGTAAATTATGGAATGCTGATTTATTTCACTTATATTTTAGTTGCAGGCTGCTAGGTTTGTAGCAGTATAGGGTAGGAAGTTAATTAAGTAATAATTAATGATCTATTAATTAATATTTGTAAATGAATTAGTCAATTGAATTTTAAATATGTAACTTATGGAATACTTATTTATTTTACTTGTATTTTATTGATGGGCTGGTGGGTTTGTAGGGGTCTAGGGTGGAAGTTAATTAAGTATTAATAACTTAACGAATATTTATTAATTGCTAATTAATGTTTTAATTGTTTTTAAATTTGTAAATTATGGAATACTTATTTGTTTAGTTACAGTTTAGTTGCTGGCTGTTAGGTTTGTAGGAGTATAGGGTGGGAAGTTAATTAATTAAAAACATGTATTTATTAATTGATAATTATCTTGTTGAATAGTAATTATGTAAATTGATGAATTGTTTTAGTTTTTTAATACATATATATTTTTTTCATGATAATTAATCATTTTTAAATTAGGAGTTTAACATTTTTTCTACATTCATGCGGTTTCTCATATATGTAATGTTTTTGAAGTGAAGTAATTTCCCTACTCTTATTTAGACTGCAGTCGGAATAAGAAAGCTAATCTCTTCGTAGTCCTACACTTTCCCTACTATTGCGTTGTTTGGATAGGGAATAGTAAATTTCACCCCTCTGAAATCCAACACTTTACCTACTGTTGCACTGTTTGGAGTGGGAATAGTAAGTTTTACCCCTCCGAAATCCAACACTTTCCCTACTGTTGCCCTGTTTGGAGTGAGAATAGTAAATTTAACTACAACGAAAGCCAATGTTTTCCCTGCTGTTGTGTTGTTTGGATTGGGTTAGTAAATGTAACCTTTCCGAAGTCCAACGCTTTCCCTACAATTGCACCGACTGGAGTGAGAATACTAAATTTTACTCCTACGAAGTCCAATACTTGCCCTACTGTTGCACTGTTTGGAGTGGGAATAGTATATTTACCCCTCAAAAATCCAACACTTTCCCTGCTGTTGCACAGACTGGAGCAAGAATACTAAATGTTACCCCTCCGAAGTCCACACTTTCACTTCTCTTGCACTGTTTTGAGTGGGAATAGTAAATTGTACCCCACTGAAATCCACTGCTATCCCTACTGTTGTGCTGTTTGGAGTGGGAATAGTACATTTGCCACTCCGATGTCCAATGCGTTCCCTGCTTTTGCACAGACTGGAGTGAGAATAATACATTTTACCCCTCTGAATTCCAACAATTTGCTTACTGTTGCACCATTTGGAGTGGGTATAGCAAATGTAACCACTTAAAATTGAATCCTTTCCCTGCTGTTACACAGACTTGAGCGGGAATAGTACATTTTACTCCTCCGAAGTCCAATACTTTCCTTATTGTTGTCCTGTTTGGAGTGAGAATAGTAAATTTGGCCCCTCCGAAATCCAACGCTTTCCCTGCTGTTGCCCGGTTTGAGTGAGAATAGTAAATTTAACACCTCCGAAAGCCAACATATTCCCTACTGTTGTGCTGTTTGGATTGGGATAGTGAATGTAACCTTTCCGAAGTCCAACTCTTTCCCTACAGTTGCACCGACTGGAGTGGGAATACTAAATTTTACTTCTACGAAGTCCAATACTTACACTACTGTTGCGCTGTTTGGAGTGGGAATAGTATATTTATCTCCTCCAAAATCCACACTTTCCCTGCTGTTGCACGGACTGGAGCAAGAATACTCAAATTTACCCCTCCGAAGTCCAATACTTTCACTTCTCTTGCACTGTTTTGAGTGAGAATAGTAAATTGTCCCCCTCCGAAATCCAACGCTTCCCCTACTGTGCTGTTTGGAATGGGTATAGTAATTTTAACCACTCCAAAATCTAATCCTTTCCCTGCTGTTACACAGACTGGAGCAGGAGTAGTAAACTCTACCCCTCCAAAGTCCAATATTTTCCCTATTGTCGTCCTGTTTGGAGTGGGGATAGTAAATTTGACCCCTTCGAAATCCAACGCTCTTCCTACTGTTGCGCTATTTGGAGTGAGAATAGGAAATCTAACCCCTCTTACGTCCAATGCTTTCCCTACTGTTGTACAGACTGGAGTAAGAATAGTACATTTTACCCCTCCGAAGTTCAACACTTTCCCTACTGTTGCGTTGTTTGGAGTGAAAATAGTAAATTTACCACTCTGAAATCCAACGCTTTCCCTGCTGTTGCAAAGACTGGAGTGAGAATAGTAAATTTTTCCCCTTTAAAGTTCAACATTTTCCCTACTATTGTTTAGACTGAGTGGGAATAGTAAATCTAACCCCTCCAAAATCCAACACTTACTGTTAAATGAACTAGAGTGGGAGAAGTATATTTAATATTCTCAGGCTCCAATAGCTTTCATAATATTGGTTAAATAGATTTTATAGCATTGACTGTTTTTTAAAGATTTTATATTATTTGTTTTTATTTTTAAATTGATTTTAATGTTTATAGTATTTTTAGTAAATGTGTTTTTGGGGTTTATTTATTGCCTAAATTATTTAATAAATTGCTTTTTTTTAAATAATTTATATTCACTTAGAGCCTTAAAGGGTATTGGTTTGACTTATACTGGGTGCTCCTTTATGTATGGACAAAGCTAAACCTCTCTGAAGAGCTGTAATGACAGTGAAACACGTGTCAGGGGTGGCTTTTATTAATTGCTTGGATGATATTTTACCAGTTCAAAGCTGTAATACTGTGCCTGGAGTGGTAAAATACTTTTATCGTTTTACAGCTCAGCATGGATGGCACTAGCTAATCTTATGCTTAAAGACTTTGCTGTATAAACTACAAAAGAGTGTGTACCTTTCTAGCTTGACATGGATGGTATTGTGCTAATCCTAAGCTTAAAAACGTTGCTAGATAAACAGGCATTTGAGGTGAGCAAATTTAGTGTCGCTGGTGTCGTAGAATGCTCTATATAGGAGCTGCTGTCCACCTAAACTTGATAAATACCCAGCGTTCTCTACTTTTTTTTTGCATGATTTATGTGGGACTTGAAGCCTGAAAGGGTTCTGATTTGATATATATATATATATATATATATATATATATATATCTGTGTGTGTAGATGTTTTCATAGTAATACATTTATATTATTAAAAATAATATATATTATGTTTATATGTATTTGTGTGTTTATGTAACTATATATTTATATATAGCATTAAATATTATTTAATTTAGATTTGAGTAAATTTTTGTATTAAAATATTTCACATATACTACTTTAAACTCTTATTTATATTTAAAAATCTATAGATTTGTATTTGTTTGATAAATATTAGTGTCAACAATATTTTTTCTGATATTTTGGCACTTACCATTATAAGTAAAGGAGCACAATGTTGTGGAAAACTTTATTTTTCACACAATATTTTTGTCAATGATATTATTTACAACTGTATTGTGTCAGTGATTCGTCTTGTACAGTACAGTGGAGTGGTGTGTCGTAGAGTTGAGTAGAGTGTTGTACACTGGAGTGTAGGGGCATAGAGTGGATATTATGTACAACTTATTGTGTCAGTGATCCATCTTGTACAGTACAGTGGAGTGGTGTGTCGTAGAGTTGAGTAGAGTGTTGTACACTGGGGTGTAGGGGAATAGAGTGGAGTAGATGGTTGTACAGTGTAGTGTAGGAGCATAGAGTGGAGAAACAGTGTTGTATAGTGGCACAGAATGTAGTTGAGTCTTTTAGAGTCGAGTTGTATAGAATGGAGTAGAGTGTGGTACAATGAGGTGGTGTAGAGTGGAGTGTTGTAGAGTGCCATTGAGTGGGGTAAAGTGTAGTGCAGTGGAGTAGAGTGTAGTGGAGTCCAGTAGAGTGGTGTAGCATAGAGTAGAGTGTTCTAGAGTATAGAGGTGTGGATTCAGTTAGAGTGAAGTGGCGTAGTATACAATGGAGAAAACTGTTGTATAGTGGAGCGGTGTGTGGTATAATGGAGTGGACTGGCGTGTTTTAGAGTTTCAGAAAGTGTCATAGAGTGGAGTAGAGTAGATTAAAGTGTTGTACAGTGGAGTTGTGTAGAGTAGAGTGTGGTACAGTATGGTAGAGTGGAGTGGGATAGACTGTCATACATTTGAGTGGCATGGAGTTGAGTACAGTGGAGTGGCGTAGAAGGTAGTTGTGCAATACAGTGGAGTATAGTGGATTAGTGTCTCATAGAACAGAGTATATTAACTGCGGTGGAGAAGTGTAGAGGGAGTTGAGTAAAGTGTCATAGAGTATAGTAAGGTGCTATAAAGTATTGTGCTGTACAGTGGCATTGAGAGGAGTACATTGTTGTATAGTGTAGTGCTATAAAGTGTATAGTCTGGTACAGTGGAGGGGCATAAACTATTCTTGAGTGAAATATAGTGTTACTGAGCGGAACATAATGGAGTGGCTTGGAGTGGAGTTATGTGTAGAGTGGAGTGACGTAGAATGGTTTAGCGTACAATGGAGTGGTGTATAATGCAATAGCGTACAATGGAGTGGCGGACAGTGGAATAGAATAGAGTGGGGTGGGGTAGAGGGGAGTTACGTACAGTGAAATAACAGAGTACACTGTTGCAGAGTGTAATGGCATACAGTGGGGTGGTTTTAACTGCAGTGGAGTGGTGTAGATTGGAATAGCTAACAGTGGAGTAGCATAGAGTGGAGTGGCGTACAGTGGAGTGGCATAGACCGGAGTGGGGTATAGTGGAGTAGCGTAGAGTGGAATAGCATTGAGTGGCGTGGGGTAGAATGGAGTGGCAAAGTGTCGAATACCACAGAGTTGAGAGGCGTAGATCCGCTGTTGCTATTTGTGCAAGGGGCGGACCACAACCCCCAGTTTTCTTCGCGGCAGTGAGCTGCAGGATGCTGCCAACTGTTTTTGCTCCAGGAGGCACTTGTCAAAAACCCACCAGGGCTCCCGCAGCGCAGGAGCCGCTGTTGCTGCTTGTGCAAGGGGCGAACCACAAGCCCCGGTTCTCTTCACGGCAGGGAGCCACAGGAAGCTGCTGGCTGTTTTCACACCAGGAGGCGCTTGTCAAAAACCCGCCACGGCTCCCGCAGCGTGGCAAAGACCGGGCCAAGAGCGGGCCCGTCTGCGCCCAGCCGCGGCCGACCAAGGCTGGGCTGGACCACACCCCTTGGTTTTGCCGTAAGGACTAAGGTACTGTGTGCTTCTTTATTTTGTTATAATCCTGAATCCTGGCAGTGTCCTCTATTCTCCAGTCGGCAGTCTTGCTTCTTTTTTTGATCTGTGCTACTGTTTTACGCTCCCATTGCCCTGTTCCACAAGCCCTGTATCACCACTGAGGGGGGCCACTCAGACTCTAAGAGATCTGTTTAGCATCCATTCCACGGCCTGAATAATGGGCAAAAGGAAATTACCTGCTGGGGCAACAGGGGGATCTAATGCCACCCCTGTAGACTTGTTCCTACTCAGGGCAGCCAACGTTATCTCTAAGAAAATAGCCCTGACTGAGAGGAGGCTATCACTAGAAGCAGACAAGATTAGCCAGGATTTGCTGTCATCAGGGAATCACGATATTTACAAGAATTTAAAACCTAGTATTGGCCCCAGATCCTCACCTGCACTAGCACTTTATACAACGACCACTAATGGCGCTAACGGCAACGATGGTCAGTCAACCGTAAAAGAGGACTCCACCCCGGTCGGGCCGCCAACCAAAACGAAAAAGACTGGGGTGAAGAGAGTGACTCGGTCCCAACTACAGAGCAAGCTTTCATTACATGTTAATACAGATATGGACCAATTGATAGACATGTTACTCCCCAGGCTAGAACTCCTGCTTAAAATGTTGATAGCCCCCATATGCTCATGTTTGGAAGGTATTGAGGCGACGCTGGAGGCCTCTTCTGTGATAGCACCTGGGCCAATAAAGCCAGGCACAAACCCAGTTGGCTGTGGGGAGGCAGTATAGCGGATGAGTTTTCACACGCGGGCCTGATTTATACACGCCCCATGACTAACACATACTGTAGCGCAAATGGGCCGACCCATCGAGAAAAGTCCTTGATTCAGAGGGAGACTCGAGGAGATGGGAATACCCGGGCCTCTAACAATAAATCAGACCCTATTATACAGGAGAACGACGTGACAGGGGTAGCATCTTTAAAGGGGACTCAACTAGCTCCACTGACCACAAACTCATCCCCAATACCCGGTGCAGGTCTCTCGACTTCCCTAGAGTTTCCCCCAGAGTCAGAGCCACTAGTGGCTATTTTACTAGGAGTTCCCCCCCATCACCCATGATTCAAAAGAAACCACAGTGGACCTTATACACAAGGTTACTCATTGGTGTGACAGCAACTTAGCAAATGGGCACTGTCTGTCCCCCACATTATTATGGCCAGAAGGGTGGGCTGGGTGGGCCACAGGGTTAGGAAAAACATGGCAAGAGGTTGTGTAGTAATTAATGTAAGACATCCCGCTCATGCTAAAGCACTCATTGAGAATACTTTTATTCAGACCTCTAAAACATCAATCAAGATTGTTCTCCTGCAGTACTTTTATCCAACTAATCTCTTCCGCCCCATTTACCCCAGACAGTTCACCCTAAGGCCGATTAGAACGGCCCAGGCTGACACTGGTAGGTCTACACTTCCCTTAACCAATAGATTTGATCCCGTGAAAGAACAGGATGGTCTAGATGGTAATGACTGACTACCTCCTCCTGGGGTTGAGCTGCAGGGCCTGAGTATTGTACCACAGATGGGTAATGTTTTCACCTCTCTACCCAAACTAACTTCCATTCTCCCAGATTCTTCTTGTCTGAAGATCTTGTCTTGGAACATAGCTGGTCTTAGGTCTAAAGGTGATGATGTTTCAGGGCAGAGGCTAATAGTGTGTTGTCACATAATTCCACTACAGGAAACGTGGGACACTACTGAGAATTTTTATTTGGATGGCTATACTTCTTATTTTAAAAGTGCAGTTCCATCTACAGTAGGTAGAACAATGGGAGGTCTTCTTCTACTGTTCTCACTTAAACTCACCTGCTCCATCAGAACCGTAGAGTCGCAATCAGCCTATCTGTTAGCAATGGAGATGTTGTTTGCCAATCACCCCCCCTTTGCTAGTAGTACATTTTTACAATTCCTATTGTAGAAGCTCTGCTACTGAACATCTAACAGCACTAGAGAGGTTCCTTGAACAATATGGTGAGAGGCAAGATTCATTCTATGAGGCCATAATCCTAGGTGATTTTAATACGCATCTCTGTCAATTGGGCTGTATTTCGGGGTGGGGCCACATGGATGCCATACCTCTAGTGGCCCACTTTGAACATATGGAATCAAGCCATTCAATTGAGGAATTCCTGTCGGCAAATAACTTGTTCTGTTTAGAACAGCTGGGCACGGATACACCAGTCCCCACTTTTGCAGGCAGGGTTTTCTCTAATTCTATTGACTTCATAACGGTCTCTGCTCCCCTAGCTCCTGCAGTTCACAAGCTGACAGTCTCTTGGACCACTCGCAGCGACCATAACCCTCTAATGCTTGAACTAGAGTACTGCATTGAAGCCCGTAGAGGGGAGGGTAGGAGCTTCCCAAACTCTGACCTTAGCACAAAAGATCAAGCCTGTAGGTTAAAATGGACAAAGGTGGTACCAGAGACTTTTTTAGATAGCCTATATGCAGAGTGTACCAATGAGATTCTGCTTTGCTTGAAAACAAGATCACAGGACAGAATGGTTTTAGATGTATTTGATAAAATAACGAAGTGTATATCCAATGGCCTTATGATTAAAACCAGGGCCAAAGGCCGCAAGGAGTTAAGGTGGTTTGGTGGTACCTGCACCAGGGCCCACGAGAATTTGATCCACACCCTCAAGCAATGCCCAAGGGATGAGTCACAGGTTAGATCTGCTAGGAGGGCCTATAAATCCGCAACCCAAAATAGGAAGAATATTATTATGGCCCAGGCCTGGGAGGCACTTGATGAGGCAAGTGTGCTGACAGACAGTACAAAGTTCTGGGAAGTGGTTAATAGCCCCTTCTTTTCAGATACAGCAAACGCTAAAACAGATTGTACCATAGCTGCCGAAAGATGGGTTCTACACTTTGAAGGGATGTACAGTGGGGATAATGTAAGGGGGTTCGATATACAGTGGGACTCTGGTATATATTGTGCCCCATTGCATTTTAATACTGAAGAGGTGCAAAAAGCTATCCTGGCCACAGCTGGAGGGAAAGCGCCAGCGGATCTGCATAAAGCAGACTCCCTAACCTGGGCCAGGATCCTTACAGGAGTGTTTAATGCAGCCTGTTCCTGTGATCGGCCCTCTTCCTGGTCAATGGCCACTATTATACCTATTTTTAAAAAGGGCTCGAGGGACGATCCAGCATGTTATCGACCAATTTCCCTCCTAGACTCAGCTGCAAAAATCATGGGGAAAGTGGTTCTGGATCGGATAATCACCTGGCTAGACAAGTTTAATATTGTCTCAGACTTACAGTATAGCTTTAGACAGGGGAAAGAGACTTTAGACCAGTGTATTAACCTACATTTGTTGGTGGAGAAGTATACAATAGCAAAAAGGGGATCTTTGCACATGGACTTTATGGACCTAACGTCGGCTTTCGACCACGTCAATAGATTCAAGTTTTGGAGCTGGGTCTTGATGTGGATCTAGTGGCTTTTTTACACTCTGGCCATAATAATACCAGGGCAGCGGTGAGATACAATGAGGATGGGTGTGTGTCAGCTTCATGGGCTGTCAAGAGAGGGGTCAGGCAGAGGTGTATCCTGGCCCCCCTACTAGTTACACTGCATATTAACAAGTTAGAGGACATCCTCTTCGCTACCAGTAGAGACATCTCGAGAGCTGGCGCCAAACTCATACCCGCACTTCTGTATGCAGATGATGCAGTGTTGTTTGCCAGGACAGGTGTAGGACTACAAAAACTTTTAGACGCTTTTAAAGGTTTTATGAAACCGCTTGATCTAGCAACCAATTTTTCTAAATCACATACCATGACAATTGGCTCTAAGAAGGCTGCGAGGTGGAGGTTCTTCTGCAGGGGGGCTGAACTCACTAAAGTCCAAACCTTCCCCTATCTGGGTGTGCTATTTGACGATAACGGTTCGTGGGTTGCGCAGGGAGCTCACAAAAAGAATGTTCTGGCAAGGGCGGTGGGGGCTACTCTGGACTTTGTAAAAAGATTGGGCACAAAGCCAGCCCTTGCACTGTTAAAAGTGTATAGGGAAAAATGTATCCCGATGGCCTCCTATGGCTGTGACGTGTGAGGATATAAAGATGTGAAAGATCTACAGGTGGTGGAAAATAGATTTTTGCGTAGGCTCCTCACTGTCCCCCACTGTATCCCCGCTTTCACATTGCACGAGGAGCTTGGCATGGGATATATCTCTGATCATACTGCAGTTGCACCTTTAGTACGATGGATGAGAATTTGGTCCTCCCCAGTCCCCACCCTGAATCAACTTGTTATAGTGGACTGCATGGCTTTGGAGGGGGCTCTGCATATTCCTTGGCTAGGGTACATAGCAGAGCAGATGGGAGGTCTAGGCTTCCCCGATCTGTACACAAACCCCAAACTGTTATGACCTACTGCCATCAGAAGGATTAAATCCCAGTTTCTGGCCATGTGACAGGAGGACAGGGAGGGTGTGGAAATTGTTAAGCCCACGGTGAGAACTTACATCACACTTAGCCCCTGCCCACAGGTGCACCCCTACCTGTCTCTTGTCAATAATGTCCATCATCGTTTCCTGTTAACCAGATTCAGACTGAATCTTATCCATTGGCTACTACCCTTTCCAAAAGGCTTCTTGAAGCCCGGGGACTCAAGGCCATGTCCATGTGACAATTTTTCCGATCAAGACACTTTACACTTTACTCTTTTTTGTGAATTTTATGTCCCTCTGCATAAAAAATACATTCTTCCGCTTCTGAGCCCATGTCAATTTGTCCAAGCAAGGCCAGCATTACTATACCTGCATTACTATACCTGCAGATGCTCTCCTCACCCGTGGTTTGTTTTGGAGTTGCTAGTGATGGAGTGAGGTTTGCAAAATACATCCTCATGAAATTAAGTAACCCCATAATAAACTATTGACTGCATGAACTAATCAACTCTGAATGCACACATTTACACGAGGGGCAAACGCATTTTACACAATATACTAAACCATGTAGGTATGAGTACGTATTAACTGTTTGCGCTTTGAAAAACCGTACTCATGCATGTTTATGCTATGTTGTACATTGCACATTTTGCATGTTGTGCACAAATAACGAAAAGGTTGCTTTAAGTTGATAGCTTTCGCTAGGATTTAATTAACACAGGGCATTAGTATGGTGGGAGGTAATCATAATGGGTTTTATTTCATGAAATAATATTCTTTTGTGTTTGTTTACTTTAGTACGGGATTGGGCCTGCATGAAAATGGCCTCTCGTTTAAACCAGCATGTGGTTGGCCTGGTCGGTATGAAGCGTGCATGCGCCAGGATGGGTTGCCTGCTTGCAGACTGCAGAATGCACCAGCTGATGTAATCCGTGTGAAGGCCATGTTGACCTGTGTCCTATTGTTGATGTGCCAAGACGCGACTGTGGGAACAGCCATCACTACGTGCAATTCGAATGTGAAACGGATATCATAATGTACAATTGTGGCAAAATGTATAATTATGAATGCTAGTGGTATACGAATGTATTGGTCTTAAATCCTTCCTTTGTTAGAACCGGAATAGGATGGATTTGTGGGGAAAACTGGATGAGGCGACCCTAGTATGATTTATGACAACCAATCACAGACCGAGTTTCTACTGATACTGCAACATTGTAAGATAGTGAGTTAAACAGTAGGGTATAATTGATATCCCAATTAGGGGTGTGTTAGACGAGACGAGAGAAGATTCGAGACAGATCGGAAGACAGAGAGAGAAGGGTCGGAGAGAGATCAGACGAACCTGAGGCAGTGTGGTCCGGTATAGCAGTGCAGTCCGGGGTGGCAGATCAGAGAGAAGAGATGATCAGAACGCACAGAGAAGCGCACCAAGACAGAGAGAGCAGACCAGCACCATGCCAGAAAACATTTTAGGTACGAGAACGTTGCGAGAGTGCTTGGGAGGAGACTGCGTCCGAGGAGAACTAGATCAAGGTAGATTGATTGGGAGATTAATTTTAGTTGTTAGTTTATGGCAAACTTCGCTGCATCTGTCCTGTTAACTTTGTCCTCTGAGCCTATCTCTGGGGACCTCTTGCCACAACCTCGGCCAAGGAAGTGGTTTTCCTGATTCTTTGGTGGGTATCACCCTCCTTGATTGCTTTAATTTTGCAAATATATTTCTGCAAGTATTTATGATGTACCTTCTCTTCCCTATTCCTATGCACGCTTTGATATCGATGCAAATGATTCATTTTGATTACATTGCTTGATAATTTGTTCTCTTATATGTAATCTTGTGTGTGCACTGATAATCTAAATTAAGAGCATTTAATAAGATAAAATCATTTAACTGAAGAAATGACTCTGTGGTTATTTAGTTAAGTATTAAACTGTTTAGTTAATCATAGTCACCATCAACTCTTCAACTAATGGTCCATTGACCAAATGAAGAAGAAAGTTGAGATTACGAATAGTTAGAATTATATACAAATGTTATTAATGTGAAACATAGTACTTACTAAAACTGACAAATTAAACCCCCCAAATCCAGCGCCTGTCTTCAGGGATCATTTATGGGTAATGTGTGATGGGCCCCTTTATTTGGTAAAGCAATTTATGTGTGTTGAGAGTTTCCCTGATCCCTGGTTCATGAATTAGGGGTTGCACTGGATCAGTTTTTCTGGTAGCAGAATGATGGTTATTATTGATTAGTTTGGTGATTTATTGATTATTGATTAAATGTTTAACATTCTATGTAAAGTGAGTTAGTATCGTGTTTTTATGTAGTCTTTGGAACACAGGTACAGAAGGGTATCTGGGAAGCCGGCAAAGTAAAAGTTAGCCTGAAATAATGCAGAAGAAAAGTGAGAAGTGAAATCACACGGGAATAGGTGCATTGTCTGTTTAAATTAGTGACAACACTTATGTGTTATTCTAGGGACTATTTAGCGTGTATGTAAAAGAAGAGTGAGATAGCGAAGGGTCCACCTGTGAAACTTTAATCTTATCCCCGGAAGAGTAGCGAGACCTCCTTTTTAATAAAGGGTCCTCTTGTGAAATTTTGGCCTTATCCCTAAAGAAGTAACAGGTCCTCTCCTAGCTTGGGTGAAGGGAAGGATAGCGGAATTGTTATACTTGCCCGTATTGGAAGGAATGTTCTTGAGAGTGAAAAACTATCTCTTTATTTAGTAAACAGACAGTGTGGTATTGTTTTATGTTGTGACTAATAAGTTATTGGAAAGAAAAAGGACTTAGAAAAGTGCCGATAATTTTTGTAAAGGGAGGGTCAGCAGCAGGAGGAGAAGCTGACGTCTCAGAAAACCACGCTGGCATTGGTCAGACTGTAAAGACAGAGTGAGCTCAGATTGGCTGGTTGGTGTGAGCCGCGCTGGTATTGGACAGGATAGCGGAGACGTAGAAGGCTCTGATTGGAAGAGTTAGAGTGTGCCGCACAGACATTGGTCAGGTGTTTAGGGAAGCAAAGGAGTTTGATTGGTGAATTATAGTGGATTGTGTTGACAAAGATTTGCATCGAGTAAAGTTGTTGACAAGCAACAAAAATGTATTTTGAACAACCGAAACAGGAGAAATTAACTTTGTTTGGCAAAATTAAAAGATTCTTTAAAAAGGCCAAACCAGTAATAACGAGAGAAGGAGTTCCTATCCCTCCACCAAAGACACCAGCATCTTATATGATGTTAAAATATGGTTATCACACATGTATTTGGCTAGAAAATTGGGTAGGATATACGAAGAATGATGGTATGCTAGCTTTTCCAGAGCATGGTTCTTTTAATTTGGCAGTATTGCGTAATTTGAGAGAAAAGATGATGACATTAGACCCAAGACCTAGACCAACACAGTTTGAAGCACTAGTAGAATGGGAAGATGAAATGTATGAAAGAGAAAGACATAGAGGTGGTAGAGTTCATACATTTATGTTTGGAAGATTTCATGATGAAAGACATGAAGACAGAATGAAGAGATGGAGAAATGGAGAGATAACTAAAGCATTGTATCCAGTTTTAACGGTAGGAGAGACTGCAGGAAACAAATGTAAGGAGAAAAAGAGACATTTAGAGCAATTTGGTTATAGATATAACCCGAATGAGTCTGACGATGAGCTGCTGGATGATATATTAGTTAAACGACCACCACCTTATCAGGAGAATTCAGCGATGGTGACACCAAATGCACCGTCAATGGAAACCTCAATGACACCTCAAACGACACCAGTTCCAACTGTAAGTGATGTAGAGCAGGAAGGAGAAGCAGAATTTGCCATACAAACCAAAGAATTAGTTGGCAAATTGAATCAGATGAAAATGAAAATAGATGCAATAACTGTGCCAGTAACTATAGGTCCAGCAATACCTGTATTCGAAAATAGACTTATCCATGAACCTTCCTTGACTGTCCCATTAAATTCTGCTATAACATCAGCTAGTAGTAGAATTAACGCAGTAAGTGTCCAAAGTGAACAGCCCACTACAGTTACTAGGTCAACACCTCTGACTAATTTAACAATAATTGAAACACCTAGGGAAATAATGCAGTTACAGCCCAAAAGAATAGAGTTGGATGAGATCCCCAGAAGTAAAGTTTCAATAGGTCCAACCACTGAAGAATTAGAAGATTGGGTGAAAGGGTTACAAAGGAGAAAAACACAGCCACAGCCTATAGATGTATGTAAGTTGAGAGTAGATTTGGAAGAAATTATAATTGGGACCATAAGTCCAGACAGGCTAAAGACTTATCAAGATGATGAATTGATGTATCTGTGTAAGAGTATTACTTGGAGAGCGAAAAATCTACATGAAAGGTTAGTGGAAGCTGCAGAGGAGTTGGGAATGGATATAGGAAGATCAAAGGTGTTGCAGAAGACATATAGAGTGGATTTTACTGAAAAGGATATAGAAAATATCAATACGTCTGGTAGACTATTGCAGATAAATGAGTTAATGGTTGTTTTGAGAAAATGAGGAGACGTGGAAAGATGGAAGGGTAGATGGATGAGGAAGAAAGAAGAATTGGCTGCTAAAGAAATACATTTGCGTCCAGTAAGAGAAGTAGAAAATGTAGCTCTGGAATGTCCCATGAGAGAAGTTCCAGGAGGAGGTTATGTGCATGTTCCGTGGTCTAGACAGGATATATTGTCTTTCACCAATGAGTTTCCCAGGTTGACAGAAAAACCAGTGGAATGGTATAAACAAGTTGAGAGGTTCGTGAAAGTCTCGAAAGTATTGTTAAAGGATTTAGATGGATTATTTGAAATTGTTCTCCCTGCAGATTTATGGACTGAATGTAAGATTACAGTTGATTGGCCAAAGATGAATATCCTAGGGTGCCAAAACAGGAGCACCTTCTGATGAGGTGAAGAAAAAGTATCAAGTGATTACTTTCTTGAAAAGCAAAATTTCCCCTAAGGAAACTGATTGGGTAAAAATTGATAGAGCAACCCAAGAGCCAAAAGAATCTGTGCATGCATATTATGAGAGGTTATTACAAGTTTTTAAGCAGTATAGTGGTTTTCAGAATATTGGAGACAAAGATATGGGTCAATTTGTGTATAGGTTTGTGTATGGATTAAGACCTGAGATTAGTCAGATGATACAGCAGCATATGTTGTGTTGGCAGGCCAAAACGATCGTGGAGATTTTGAGGTATGCGAAATATTGTAGTGATGACATTAAGTCCCGCCATCGCAAATTAAAAGAAAAGATGATGTGGGCACAAGTAAAGGTAGCAGAGCATCAAGAAACTCAGTTGAATTCTCAGGCTGTAAACCAAATGGGAGGAGTTAGTCAATCAATCAATCAAAAAAAACTTTATTCGACCGTGATAATAACAGTCATAAAAGCACAGAAATATACAATAAAATTTCATGATAAAATTCAGAAATTGATACAGCACTAAAATTGCAAGTCGACAAAACATTAAAATTTTACAACGTTTAAAAGAATATATACAGAGTTAATATCCCACTTCCCCTCATTAAAAATACCCTACGGAACCTCAAATGTCATACTTTTCCTTTGCTGAAGGACCTTTTTCAAAAACTTTGCTACCCTCCAAGCCACATGTTCATTCTCTAATAGTTGTAGGCGAATAAAGGCTGGGCGGCATTGCCTAAGACCTTGCTGTTTTAAAAGTGGCAGCAACCAAACTTTTCTTAACTCCGAATACAGCTTACAGAAAAGAGTTAAATGGATAGTAGACTGCTCGGAGTAGGTATCACAGGGACATGGGGGAAGGGGTCTTGACCAGTCATTCAGTTTAGGTATGGTCACTAATCTGTGAATGGTTCCCAATCTAAATCTTATCAGGAGCAGCCTATCAAAGCCACTAAGTACAAATAGTAGGTATGGTTCCATGCCCAAGCAGGTGAGTCTTATCTGGTGTTGCATAACAGTGGGTTTAGAGACTTCACCTGCTGCTCTTAATGAGCCCAACAGTTCGAGGCCCTCTTTCTTCAAGGCTTTTCTAGAAATCCAAGACATGGAGCTAGGGTTTGTAAAATAGTCTGAATGTCCAAGGTCATTCATAAAACAGCGAACGGACCTGACCCAGGGGATCTTTAGAGCCCCCCTCCAGACTAAGGCTATCACGCAGGATCTCTCTATTTAGATGGGTCTGTTCATTGGCCCATATCCTATGCCAAAGAAGTATTGGCTCCAATTTAATGAGGTCCGCTATATAAGGAAGACCTAGCTCCTCATGGCACACGAAGGAGGACGTGCCGTGGGGTACTGAAAGGATGTACCGCAGAAAAGTATTTCCCACTAATTGCAGGGGGAGGGTGTTGACAAAACCCCACACCCCTGCCCCATACATCGCAGCTGTGATACATTGTGCCTTATAGATTTTCAAAAGTTCCCCAGGCGTCTTCCTGCCCAATTTCTTCGCGAAGGTAGCAAGGGCACTAGTTGATCTACTAAATATACGTTTTTTCATGGCTATGGTGTGTGTCCAAGTATCATTCTGATTAAAAAGGATACCAAGATAAGTAAAAGTCCTAGTTGAAGCTAGCTTCCTGCCATCCAGACATATGTCCCTGCCCATTTCCCTCTGAGCCCCTAGGCCACAACTCATGACAAAGGTCTTTGAGAAGTTAATACTTAAACCCAGATCAAGCATAAAAACATTAAAACTATCTAAGACCCTTTGCAAGCCATTTCGAGTGCGCGCCATTAAAACTGCGTCGTCCGCATAGAGAAGAGCGGGTATAGGCCGCCCACCCGCTTGGGGAAAATCTTGACCACTCTTTAGCAGTGCATCCCCCAACCCATTAATGTACAGATTAAAAAGGAATGGGGCCAGGACACAGCCCTGCCTGACCCCCCTCTTTATGGGGAAAGCTTCCATGCACTGTCCATCTACCCCATAGCGGACACTGGCAGAAGCTCCATCATACAGGCGCTGCAAAAAAGCAATAATGTTAGGGTCCACCCCTAAGCCTGCGATGATCTCCCATAGCCTAACATGTATTACAGAGTCAAAAGCCGCCGTGAGGTCAACGAAGACTAAATACAGTCTACCCTTTTTTGCTCTAGTATATTTCCCCAGAATGATAGCTAGGTTTAAGCTCTGTTCTATAGTGCCAAGCCCTTCCCGGAAACCATACTGTAAGTCTGACAGTACCTGGTTTTCTTCCGCCCAATCCTGCAAACGTTCCAGGACAACTCGTCCTGCCACCTTCACCATTGAATCAAGGAGGGAAATCGGTCTGTAACAACCGGGGTCTTGGCGATTCCCCTTCTTAAAGATCGAGATAATAATTGACTCCCCCCAAGTCTTTGGAAATGTAGTACAGGCGCAAGCATTAACAAATTGAGTTATTAAGGGACCCCATAAAAGGGCATTAGATTTGAATAAATCAACCTGGACCCCATCGGGGCCGGGGGCCTTACCCCCCTTGCTCCGGACGAGGGCTCTGTCTACTTCATCCAACGTTATTTGCAGCTTGCCTTCATTACATTGCACAGAATGGGCACCCAGGGATTGCTGGTCAGGAAGGCCAGGTCCGTTATAAACGTTGGAGAAGTGACTGACCCAGACATTTTCTGGTATCGCAATCTCGATAGAGGGGCCTTCCCCCCATACAGGGGAGGGGCCCTTAGCACCTTCCAAAAGGCCACAGGGTCCTTCCGTTGGGCTGCAGAGTGAAGAGATTCCCAAGCATCCTCCTTCAAGGTTCGTTTTCTATCAGCAATGACCCTCTTATATTCTGCTCTTGCCTGCCTTACCCCCAAGGGAGATCTGGGTTGCTTATGCAGCTCTGCTTTCAATTTAAAGTGTGCTTTAGTGCAGGCGTTATTAAACCAACCTAAAATTTTAGGCTTATTACTGCATTGGACACATAATAAACTCCTAACCTCGTTAGTTATTTCGAGGAAGGAGTGTACTATGCCGTCCGATGAGGAAAGCTCACTCAGGCAGATATCAAAGGCAGGTTTACATTTCGAAATGAGCTGTTTAATCAAAGCCTCAGGGTTCACTTTGGACCATCGCAAAGAATAGCCATTAATTTTTTTCAAGTCTAGGCTACCTATAACCTGGTTAGTGGATTGCTTCCTCTTGAATCTTGGGGGAGGGAAATTTAACTTTAAACAGAGCGGGTAGTGATCGCTCAGGGAAATATCCCCTATCTTAAAGGAAAGCAACCTAAATGTAAGCGTACATGAGGCTAACATGAAGTCAATGGTGGATGCAAGACCTCTTCCGTTGAAAGTAGAAGACATAGACTCGGGGATGGGTACAAGATCATTCACAAAACCCAAGTCATACCGAAACAAAAATTCATTAAAAAGTTCCCCGGCCTTCATATGAGAAAAATGAGTATTAATCTCCCCCTCATCATTAGAAAGTCCGCACGTTCTAAAATCAACTGATTTGCACAATGAGCAATTAAAATCCCCCATCCGAATTATCATACAGTCCTTGGAGCTCATATTACAAATGGCATTCATGTCCTCACCAATTTTTGTAAGCAGGTGCCCAAATTCCCTCGCTGGAACATTGTTGTAAAAATTTACCAGAACCATACACTGTGAGGGATTAATAACTAATTCAATAATATGATGATAACAATCCCCTGCACAAAATACAATCTTATCCACCACTAGCTTTTTTGAGATATAAGTGCACAAACCACCCTTGGGCCTGCCTCCCAGACCCTTCACCGCCGGGGTATTGAAAGTCCTATAGCCGTTAATATGTATTGAATCTAAGCCCCATGTTTCCTGCAGACACAAAATATCAATGCTTTCAATGAACTCACACCACACCGGGTTTTGGATCTTAGAGCGTAACCCTGCAATGTTCCAAGAGGTGATACTACATGTAGATATTGCTGCAATAGGTGTGGAACTCTCTTGCATTGGGGAGGGAAGGTGGCTAATGCAAATTTGGGACCCTGCACTGCGACAGCACTCACCGCAGTTTAACTGCAAGAGTGATGGGGAGTTACTGCCCTCTGTCTCCCTAAAATTCAGCACAGTCGGTGGGGGAGGTAAATTGTTGACTGTAATGGAACAATCTGGCTTACTATACTGAACTATGGGACCATCCCCTGGCAATTCGGCCCCCCTCCTACTGTAATAAAGGGCTGCAAGGGGATCATCAGTCAGTCAATGTCTTCCAGATTGTAAAGGGGTTCAAAATAGTTATTTACGGGAACTGGGTAACTATAATGAGTAGAACCTAAGCGGGGTCCCTCTGAAGGAGGCTGAAGGGATCTGGGAGGTTGATAGAAAAAACCCAAAGGGACGATGCTTAACCCCTTACTTCTAACTGGCCAATTGCCCACCCTGGTCAAGATGGTTCGAACCAGGGCTTGAGATGCAAAGGAAAGCACTACACAATCTCCAGGCAGAGACTTGTTGGATGCACCCACCCACCCTATCCGGCATGCCAACCTAAATTCAGCGAAAAGCTCAGTTGTCAAACCTATTTTCCCACTTAAATAGTACATGGATTTGTTACGTAATGTAGACCAATGTTCGAACTCTCCTTGTGGCAACGGGGGGACATTCACCAGGACTACGGTAAGTGGTGCTGCTTCCGGCGGAAGGTGCAATACCTTCGGGCCTGTGGCACACCCCCCAGGGGGCCTCTGGGGACCTAAGCTGTATTGAATCGGAATCCCCGATCCCACTTTACGTGATGTCTGCTGAATGGGAATAGATCTTAAATTAACAACATCCGTAAGTCCCTGCTGCGTTAAATGTGAACGCTCAAACTGCCTTGCCTGAGGCTGCGAGGGGCCAGCCCCCTTGGACGCAGGACATACTGGATTATCATGCATACTTGAGCAGGTTGACGCTTGTTGGTGTAAAGGGTCCTTATGTATCGCATTATTCTGAAGATGATTATATGCACGGTCATCCAGGGAACTGGAGGGAACCTTGGAGAGATCTTGGCTGGAACCTGATGGCACAACGGAAGAGCAGTTAATGAGCCTCTCCAAGTTAGCTAGCCTTCCCTCCATATTGGTAAGAGTGGCTACTAAAGGGCTAACAATGGATGTGAGGTTTTCCTCCATCTTTCGCCAAAACTCCCCAATATTCAGACCTGTAGAACAAGTAGTAGCCACCTCGACAGGAGGTAAATGGGTTTGTTCAGAAGCTGACTCGTGCAAGCCCGTTGTTGGCTCAGGCCCTGAAGGTATATGCCACTTGTTGGTTTGCCTATTGTTAACCTGCAGCTTCCTTTTCTTCCCTGGGGGTTTGAAGCTCGTTGTTTGTTTATTTTTTGCTTTTTGGCCCCTGGTAACAACTTTGGATCTAACAGCTTCATTATTCGATTCCAGTGTGTCATGTGGGTTGACGTGCAGTGACCCAGTTGTAGGGGGATCAGAAAGGGGAGATGTCATAGGGGAACGTACAACGGGAGAATTGACTTCTTGAGCAGACGGTGACGGCTGCAACCCAGCTGGAAGGGGCTCGATAGATAGTCTGCGTTCAGTTAACGCGATTTCATGCATTAACGCAGATTCTGCCCGTGTCAGGAAAGCATCCAGAGTTCCCACAACCCCTTTCCCTGTCAAGGACTTACGCTTGCTCATTGTAGGAGCCCCTTAATGAATAAATAAACCTACAATAACAAGAATTAAACAGAGCTTAGATCCCTTTGACAAAATAGCGTAATGGCACAATGGAACAAACCAAAGAGTCTCACCATTTAGAAATAAGAAAGTAAGTGTCAATGGGCTGGCTCAGCCTCAAACGGTCACTGACGGGGTCAGACAGGCCCGCCCTTGGCCCGGGCACGACCCGCGCATCGCGGGGGAGAGGCAGCACTTTATGCGCGGTGGGAAAGTTGACGCCTCCCCCTCACTCGCGGTAGCTGTACAGGCAGAGTTGCACCCTGGGGCTTGTAGTCCCTACCCAGGGTGTTAGCGGCGGGACTGGGGCAGGTACGATGGATCCTTGGGACTCCTGTCCCACCAAGGAATCGAGCAGAGATTGAAGGCACCGGACACAGGGCAGTGAGAAAGCAGCCAGATAGGATTACACAGAGAACAGACTCCCTCAGTCAGAATGCTCAAAAACCCAGTGGAGGTAGAGTACAAATGAGCAGAGAAGAGGCGAAAAAGAAATTTCCTTGTCATGGGTGCGGAAAGTATGGACACTGGAAGAATGAGTGTAGATCAGTGCAGAGGACTACTGGAGGAAATCAAATTTTAACCCCACAGGTGCAGACTGATATAGTTGTGCAACAGACACCGCAGCAGCAGGTAGTTACTACCCAATATCAGGTCCTTCAACCACCGTTACCACATAATGTAAATGCTCAAAGATACAGTGCGGATACAGGGTTCCACGGAGGAGACCAGGTTGGTAAAAATACTAACACAAATGTGATTCCCCAATTTTGGATGCAATGTGATGGAAGTGATGTTGAGTCGAATTAATGACGGTGCCGGAGGGGGGAGGAAGAGTGCGTGCTTGGTGCTACTCTAGAGGTAGATCAGTCAGGTCCATTTGTTGATGGAAAAGTGGAAGGTAATGATATCACCTTTCTTGTGGACACTGGTGCTACTCATTCTACTGTGAGAGCAGCAGAAATTCCAAACCTACCCCTCACAGGAGAAACTATCCAGGTAGTAGGAGTCTCAAATAAACAGATAAATACTCCAGTTACTAAACCAATTGAAGTACATATTGGCCCCTTTAACCCCAGCGATGTGCGTGACGAGCTCAGCTCGTCATGCTGCGCGGTAGCGCTGTGCGCATGATGAGCTGAGCTCGTCACGACCGCACCCGCGATCGGAATGTCCAGCACACGAGCGGAATTCCGATCGCGGTCAAGGGGTTAAAGACATGCATCGGTTTGTAGTGTGTGACTCGAGTCCAGTGAATTTGTTAGGAAGAGATTTGCTGTGCAAGATGACTTGCACAATTTACTGCACACCGGATGGTATTGCATTTCAGACACCTGATGAGGATGTCGCGTTTAAAATGGTGCTAGCAAAGCAAGGCACAGAAGTGAATGAGTTATTTTTGCTTCTTACAGCCAAAAGTGTGCCTGAAGAACTGATGAAGGTAGTGAATTCAGAGGTGTGGGATTTCACAGGACAGGAGATTGGGTTGATGAAGAAAGTGGATCCGATTAGAATCACAGTGAAAGATGGTATTGACTATCCAAATACACCGCAGTATAAATTGAAGCCAGAAGTTATAGCAGGAATAACTCCTGTAATTGATCAAATGATTGAACAAGGAATTTTAAAAGAAATAATGAGTAGTCCTTGTAATCCACCTATTATGGGATTGAAAAAGCCAAATGGAACCTATAGAATAGTACAAGATTTGAGAAAGGTAAAAAAAATGGTTGTGCCTTGTTGTCCAGTTGTGCCAAACCCAGCAGTGATTCTATGCCAAATCCCACATGATGCGGAATGGTATACTGTGATAGATTTGTGTCATGCATTCTTTTCGATTCCCCTGCATCCAGATAGCCAGTATTTGTTTGTTTTCTGGTTTGGAGATCGTGTTTTGGCATAGTGCCGAGTTCCTCAAGGCTATACTGAGAGTCCTTCAATTTTTAATCAGATATTGAAAAAGTGTCTGGAAGATTTGAGAATGTCTGAAGAGTCTGTTCTGGTTCAGTACATTGATGACCTATTGGTGGCATCAAAGACTCGAGAAGCCTGTGTTGCAGACACAGTTGCTTTACTGAACCATTTGGCAGCAGGTGGACATAAAGTGTCCCCTGCGAAATTACAATTCTGCCAACGAGAAGTCCAATACTTAGGTCACAAGATTGAGAAGGGAGTCAGAAAGGTAACATCAGAGCGTATTCGAGTGATTAAGGACATGAAACCGCCAACGACACATAGGGAAGTGTGAATGTTTTTGGGAGTGGTTGGATATTGCAGACAGTGGATCAGTGGATTTTCACTGATGGCAAAACCTCTACAGAGGTTGACGGGGAATGATGTGAAAGACCCAGTTAAATTAGATGAAGAAAGTATGGATGCTTTTGTTAAACTGAAAGACAGTCTGTGTCAGGCTCCGGCATTGGGAATGCCTGATTATTCAAAGGATTTTGCATTGTATTGCAGTGAAAGAGATGGGTGTGCACTTGCAGTTCTAACTCAAAGGCATGGAATGTCAAGGCGACCTGTGGCATACTTTTCAGCTACTTTAGATTCAGTGGCTGCCGCATTACCTGGATGTTTGAAAGCAGTAGCTGCTACTTGTGTGAGCCTGGAACAGTGAAGGGATCATAATGGGTCATCCTGTGAGAGTGTATGTGCCACATTCAGTTGAGATCCTTTTAACAAGAACACGGACTCAGCACCTCACCTATAGTCGGCTGACTAAGTATGAGAGAGTGATTCTGGGAGCAGAAAATGTGACAATAGTGAGATGTACAAATGTGAATCCTTCTACAATAATGCCAGATGTTTAGAATGAAGAAGTAAAGGATGAAGGTGAACATGATTGTTTGGATGTGACTGAATTTTATACCACACCCCGCCCTGATATTAAGGATGTTCCTCTTGAGGAATCTGATTGTGTGATGTTTGTTGATGGTTCTTGTTTGCGAACTGGAACAGATGTGTTGAGTTCTGCTTATGCTGTCTGTACTGTAGCGGAAATCCTGGAAGCATCCTGTCTAAAAGGGGTAAAATCTGCACAAGTTGCTGAATTGATAGCTCTAATTCAAGCCTGTAAATTGGGAAAAAGTCAGAAAGTGACTATAATTACTGATGGTCAATATGGCTTTGGCATTGTGCATGATTTTGGAGAATTATGGATGCAGAGGGGATTCCTGACCTCTTCGGGGTCCCCAATCAGGAATAGTCAATTTGTAAAAGAATTGCTGGAAGCATTACAATTGCCAAAACGAATTGCAGTGGTCAAATGTGCCGCACATAAGTCAGGAGATGATTATGTGACTCAAGGCAACAGATTTGCTGACCAAGTAGCACAATATTGTGCAAAGAATGAGACTTCCATAAATCGGGGAAAAGCAAAAGAACATACGGTTTGTCAACTTATGTTTACTAACACCATTGATACATGGGATGAAGTGAGGCAATTGCAGGAAGAGGCAGGTGATGAAGAGAGACAGGAATGGGAAAAGGCAGGATGTAGGAGACGAGAAGATGATGATGTATGGGTATACATTGATGGAAGACCAGTCATGCCAGATAGTTTACTTTCTCATATGGCAAGGATGTACCATGGAATGACGCACATTGGCCGAGACGCCATGGTCAGATCATTCAAACACACGTGGTTTAATACTAAGTTCAGGACTATTGCAGAGAGCCTTTGTCAGAGATGCTTGACGTGCCAACAGCAAAACCCAGGAAGAAAGACAATAGTTAGTCTGGGAACAATAGGGAGGGCAGGAGGTCCTTTTACCAGACTACAACTCAATTTTATTGAGTTGCCTCCATGTAACAAGCTCAAATATGTGTTAGTAATTGTGTGTTTGTTTTCCCGATGGGTAGAAGCTTATCCCACAAGGAGGAATGACGGCCTGACGGTGGCAAAACTTTTGTTGAGGGAATACATTCCTAGATATGGTTTTCCGGTCACTATGGAAACAGATAGAGGAACACACTTGACTAGTGAAACAATCAAACTGATTTGTGAGGCATTGAGCATTCAACCAAAACTTCATTGTGCTTATCGTCCAGAGGCTTCTGGAATAGTAGAGCAGGTAAATGGCACAATCAAGAGCAGGTTAGGGAAAGTGTGTAGATCCACAGCACTGAAATGGCCTGACGCTTTACCCCTAGTTTTGATGAGTCTCAGAAGCATTCCTGACAAAAAGACAGGATTGAGTCCACATGAGATCTTGATGGGAAGAGCAATGACACAAGCATTTGTACCTGCCAACAAATTAATAAATATATCTGATGATCTCATCTTTGACTATTGCAAAGGATTGGCTGATGTAGTACATTCTGTGTTTCATCAGGTTGGAGCTGATGCGACCACAACACAACAGACTCAAGCGCATGATCTGAGCCCTGGTGAGTGGGTTCACGTGAAAAGGCATAGAAGAAAAACTTGCCTAGAGCCCCACTGGGAAGGACCCTATCAGGTCATATTGGTGACGACCATAGCCGTAAAGTGTGCTGGCCTACCAAATTGGATCCATGCCAGCCACACTCAGCGAGTCCCAAATCCACTTGAACCACGAGTAGAGCGGCATCTGGAGATCTCAAGTCCGAGCTCTGAATCAGAGGCTGAAGTAAAAGAAATTGGTGAGGCTGGAGCAATAGACTCTGAAACTGGTGAACATAAACTGAAAGACTCTGAAGAGCGGCTTGATGAGGAGTTGCTTAGCACAGGTCAAGTAAAGTGGGTACCAGCTACTGGGACTGAAGAAACTGCTGTTGAAGAAGAAGAAAGACAACTCCTCGATAAAGAGGAAAAGGATAGAGAAGAAATAAGTGAAAGAAATACAGAAGAAGAAAAGGAAGAAGAGAGCAAACTCAAAGTAGGTGCAAAGAAACGAAGGTACGAATTGAACAAGGAAGAAGAAGAAGTACAACCAAAAAGGGCAAAGACAGATGATCATTGGCCAAGTGGAGTTAAAAGACTGAAATACAGGGTGGTAAAAGGAAGACCCGAGAGCAGGCTAGAACAGATAAAGGAAGTTTCAGGTGAAATAGAGCAAGGAGAGTCGGATGATGAATCAGTGCTGCGACCAAAGAGAGTGAGAAAACCAAACAAAAAGTTCAAGTCACCTGACTGAATTTACATAGTGTTGGAAGAGATTGAAGAAGAAGATTTAAACAAAAAAAGAAACAGCACTGACAGTGAGCAAGAAGAAAAGAGTGATTTAAATCCACCTTAAGAGACTGTAAACAAATTAAGGTGTCATGTTAACAACTGAAGAAAAGTTTCTGAAGACGTCCTGGTAATTTGGATTAGTTAAAATAAAAGAAGGGGTAAAGAAGAAAGCTTTGGAAGTGTGGGATCACACTACATTTTTATTTTAAATTTTTCGTAGAACATTTTTTGAGATAGATTTAGAATCTTATAAGGATTAACATTACTATGGCAGATACACAAGTAACAACATCTAGATGTAGTTTTATGCGTAGGTGTTATAAAGCTTGTTTATGTTTATTTTGTATACTGATAGTATTTTGGATAATATTAACAATTATAATACCTTTACATTTGATTAAAGAAGATACATCTCATCCTAATAACTTGACAGGTCCAAGGGTAGACACTGACATTAGGCAAATACCTATTACTCACTTGAAACAGGTAGACGCTAGTAGTTTGCATCATGATAGATCAGTTACTAATTTTTCCTTGAATGTTTTCACTAAACTACTCTACGAATATGTGGAAACAATGGATGTGAGGGATTGTTATGTATGTATACAGTTACCATTGTCTGTTTCAGAAGGTGTGACTTATCATCACCTTCCTTTGACTTATGGTGTGACCTGTAGTGTCTTATCAAGCTTATTGTATAGAACAGGAAAACTAGATTATTATTATTCCAATGTAGATACAATCTTTTCTAAAGTCCCAGTAATACCTGAGTTGAATAAGATAGCACATGCAAATGTCATGGGAGATTTTTTCCTGACAACAAAGCCTTTAGATATAGCATACGCTAATAAAAACAACCTAACATGTAGATTGAAAAAGGAAGAGAAAATCTTTTTGGAGATGGCAGAAGAAAGAAGGGCTAAGTTTCAGAGAAAAGCTGTTGAAGAGAAATTGAAAACACCACCATGGGTTTTCAGAGAAGGCAACTATGACAAAAGCGAGACTTATGCTGCAATGGCTCTGGATTGGTCGCAGAAGGGAAAATTATGCTTACGTAGGGAGAAGACTAACTACAACAATTATTTCATCGGTTCCAGTGAATGTGAAGATACCTATAAAATTATTGGGGGTTGGGGATTAAAGAGAGGAACTGACCCTGTCCTGCCAGGCATATATTATGTCTGTCGGAGGAAAGCTTATTATCGGCTGCCAGATCACTGGTATGGAACTTGTTATCTTGGGATTGTCTTTCCAAAAGTCTACCATGTAGACAAAAGTACAAATGGAATCGATGAAGTAAGGCAAGGACTAAACCATGTAAAAAGAGAAAGTTTTTCAGAAATTGTAGGCGATATATTTGGAGCATTGATACCTGGAGTTGGGGTTACACTGAATGCATACAAAATTCGACAATTATCCACAGTGGTTGATCGTTTATCAACGGATACTGCTGGAGGATTCTTGATGATTCACACTGAAATGATTGCCATGAGATCTATGGTTATGCAAAATCGACTTTCCCTTGATATATTGTTGGCAAAAGAGGGTGGAGTCTACGGAATACTGAAAGTTCAACATTGTTGTACTTACATTCTAGACAAAAGTAAGAATTTGGAAGGATACATCCAGAATATCACTGATTTGCATAAGAAAGTAACCCAACTAGAGGTTGACGGTGTCTGGGAGAGACTAAGTAAGAGTTTCTCTACTATAAGTAATTGGTTTTCTTCTATAGGTAGTTGCTTAGTCGGAAAAATAATAGTACCAATCGTTTCTGTAGCTACTATGATACTCATGATACGAATGACGAATGTTGTGTAAAGAAAAGTCGCAAAGGAAAGTAAGAAAGGAAATTAAGTAAGGAACATAAAGAAAGGGAAAGAGAGATAGATGAGATAGAGTTGGAAAGTTTTAAAGAAAAATTGTACGAAAAATGTAAGGAGCAAGGGCCAAAAGACAAAATAACAGCTATATAACTTTAAAAACCGTATGTTTTGGGATTTTATGATGGTAAAACCATCAAAGGGGGATTGATGGAGTGAGGTTTGTAAAATACATCCTCATGAAATTAAGTAACCCCATAATAAAGTATTGACTGCATGAACTAATTAACTCTGAATGCACACATTTACACGAGGGGCAAACGCATTTTACATAATATACTAAACCATGTTGGCATGAGTACGTATTAACTGTTTGCGCTTTGAAAAACCGTACTAATGCATGTTTATGCTATGTTGTACATTGCACATGTTGTGCACAAATAACGAAAAGGTTGCTTTAAATTAATAGCTTTTGCTTGGATTTAATTAACACAGGGCATTAGTATGGTGGGAGGTAATCATAATGGGTTTTATTTCATGAATTAATATTCTTTTGTGTTTGTTTACTTTAGTACGGGATTGGGCCTGCATGAAAATGGCCTCTCGTTTAAACCAGCATGTGGTTGGCCTGGTCGGTATGAAGCGCGCATGCGCCAGGATGGGTTGCCTGCTTGCAGACTGCAGAATGTACCAGCTGTTGTAATCCGTGTGAAGGCCATGTTGACCTGTGTCCTATTGTTTATGTGCCAAGACGCGACAGCGACTGTGGGAACAGCCATCACTACGTGCAATTCGAATGTGAAACAGATATCATAATGTACAATTGTGGCAAAATGTATAATTATGAATGCGAGTGGTATAACAATGTATTGGTCTTAAATCCTTCCTTTGTTAGAACCGGTATAGGATGGATTTGTGGGGAAAACTGGATGAGGCGACCCTAGTATGATTTATGACAACCAATCACAGACCGAGTTTCTACTGATACTGCAACATTGTAAGATAGTGAGTTAAACAGTAGGGTATAATTGATATCCCAATTAGGGGTGTGTTAGACGAGACGAGAGAAGAGACGAGACAGATCGGAAGACAGAGAGAGAAGGGTCGGAGAGAGATCAGACGAACCTGAGGCAGTGCGGTCCGGTATAGCAGTGCAGTCCAGGGTGGCAGATCAGAGAGAAGAGATGATCGCACAGAGAAGCGCACCAAGACAGAGAGAGCAGACCAGCACAAAGCCAGAGAACATTTTAGGTGCGAGAACATTGTGGGAGTGCTTGGGAGGAGACTGTGTCCGAGGAGAACTAGATCAAGGTAGATTGATTGGGAGATTAATTTTAGTTGTTAGTTTATGGCAAACTTCGCTGCATCTGTCCTGTTAACTTTGTCCTCTGAGCCTATCTCTGGGGACCTCTTGCCACAACCTCGGCCAAGAAAGTGGTTTTCCTGATTCTTTGGTGGGTATCACCCTCCTTGATTGCTTTAATTTTGCAAATATATTTCTGCAAGTATTTATGCTGTACCTTCTCTTCCCCATTCCTATGCACGCTTTGATATTGATGCAAATGATTCATTTTGATTACATTGCTTGATAATTTGTTCTCTTATATGTAATCTTGTGTGTGCACTGACAATCTAAATTAAGAGCATTTAATAAGATAAAATCATTTAACTGAAGAAATGACTCTGTGGTTATTTAGTTAAGTATTAAACTGTTTAGTTAATCATAGTCACCATCAACTCTTCAACTAATGGTCCATCGACCAAAGGAAGAAGAAAGTTGAGATTACGAATAGTTAGAATTATATGCAAATGTTATTAATGTGAAACATAGTGCTTACTAAAACTGACAAATTAAACCCCCCAAATCCAGTGCCTGTCTTCAGGGATCATTTATGGGTAATGTGTGATGGGCCCTGTTATTTGGTAAAGCAATTTATGTGTGTTGAGATTTTCCCTGATCCCTGGTTCATGAATTAGGGGTTGCGCTGGATCACTAGCTATTTCTCTAGCGCTACAAGAATTAGGAGAAAGATGCCTCCTATCTAGATGAATCTGTACCTACCCTGATGAAATGCACAAGAATTCTTTTTTTAGCTGACGAATTTTATATGCTGAATTTTTATAGTCTCTGTTTTTAATAATGAACCATATATCTATTTTACCCTCTATTTAAACATGGTATTAGGGAAATTGATATGTGTAAATTGTACTCGTGTATTTATGGTGTTCTATTGTCTTGCTCTAATAATTACTCCTGGTGTATTTATTTTTGTGCTTTTATTACCCGAATAAAGAATCTTTGACTGACTGACTGAGTGGCGTAGAGTATAGTTGCATACACTGGAATAGCGTAAAGTAGATTAGTGTACAGTGGAGTGGCGCAGAGTGGAGTGTGGTACAGTGTAAAAGCATACAGTGGAGTAGCGTAGAGTGTAGTGGCATTGAGTGGAGCACCATTCAGTGGAGTGAGGTACAGTGTAGCAACATACAGTACATTAGCATAGAGTGGAATAGGGTATAGTGGAGTGGCGTACAGTGGAGTGGCATTGAGTGTAGTGGCATAGAGTAGAATGGCATATAGTGGAGTGGCGTTGAGTGGAATAGCATAAAGTGGAGTGGCATACAGTGGAGTAGTGCACAGTAGAGTGCTGTAGAGTGGACTAAGGCACAGTGTAGTGGTGTACAGTGAAATAGCATAGACTGGAGTGACGTACAGTGAAGGAAATGTCAGATCTCCCAGGAAAAGGATATATAGTAAGAGACATCTGATTGCGGGTGAATCAGGAAGCCCAGGTTTTAACAGTCTTGGTCTGCCAGAGGTAAAGGCAACCCCTTCCAGTAGCCACGATGCTGCTGACCCTTGAAAACACCTACGCATATGGTACCTTCCAGAAGGAGCCCCAAAAGGAGGGAAAAGCCCAAATGAAAAAAACTTCTTTGATGGCAGCAAGGCTCTGAGTGGATGAAAGGCAGCCTAAGGGGAAGCAATCTCCAAACTACAGGAGAAGACAGAATAACTGGAGAATCCAACAAATGAAACCACTAGACAAAGAACTCAAAGAAATTCTTGAGCTGTCAGGAGCAAAGAAACATAGAACCTGCAAACGAAGAAGTGTTGTGACGCAAGGAGTAAAGGGGAAGCTGTCTTTCTAAAACCTAGTACAGTAATTACCTCACAGGAAATAGGAGTCACCATCTTGGATTGGGAACACCTAGAGCAACCAAAGAGATGGCAGCCATATTGCATTGGGTAGAATAATATCCTAGAAATCCATGCTAGAGGATTCTGGGAGGAAGAGGGTCAACAATATGGGTATTCTGAAGTCGTCTCCCTATCAGCCCCCGTCCAAGGGAGAAGAGTGAGCGAGCAGGAGGTTGCACCGGTGGGCTGGCCACCGTGATATAAATTTAATGGCTGAGCGTGGTTGTCTGCCAGCCTCTGTTGTGCCTGACTCATGCTCAAACAGCTGCATGTCCTGCCCACCTGAGATAAGCCCAGGAGTAGCTGCCAGGTGGGATGCCAACAGAACCGAAAGAGTTTTAAAAGATAGAGGATATGAATCATTTCTGTCAGAACCCTAAGCTGATAAGGAACTCTCTCTTTTCTTCTGTTTTAAACCCTGAATCAGAGGCATTTTTATATTGCATAATTTCTTGCAGTTGTATGATTTAAATTGATGTAGGTTCTGTTTGTGGTTCATAATAAATCCCAGTTGCAAAGGTTGCAATTTTTTATACTGAACATCAGGTATGGAATCATTTGATTCATCATCATTGCACTTGGTGTAAAGATGGAGACAGAGCAGTCTCATCTATCCTCTGAATGGGGTTGAACTTTTCAACATGACTGTACTATTCTTAGGGTAATACCTTCAAAGTAGGGAGAGGATGTGCTGATCTATCTTGGAGGCACCTTCGTCTGCTTAACAAAAATGGCCACATTGTGCTTTTCAGTTGATCACTCAACACTTTCCTGTTCTTTTTTGTACAAGAAATCTGCAGCAAAATTACTGTCTGAGTGCCTTCTTCCTCAAGAACTGGAATAGGTGGTCCATACGATGGTCCAAAGACTTGCTTGTCAATGATATTTTCCTGGACTAGCTCTCCCAACTTGGGGAGACACCCATCAGCCTCTTTAATATATTTATCTTTGTCGGCGGTAGAGTCAGAGTTTTTCACATTGGGCAATTTAGTTCTCGTTTCTTGAACAGTTTTAACTAAATTTAATAGTGAAATATGGTCATGCACTTTGGTTTACAACTCTGCCACCCTTCCATGAAAATCAAGATCAGGCACATACATTCATACTCCAAAGAGTAATTCACGTGGGGTGTGACCTCCTAATATCCTCTAGATAAATTGTTTAGAGGTCTCTGAACTCCATAAAAGGTATGTAGCCAGGTCAATCATGTACACAATACTTTGCGTTACAGGCTTGTTTAAGTGTACCATTCGCTCGCCTCTACCACACTATTTGATTCAGGTCGGAACAGGTGCAAATATAAGAGTTTTATTCCCAGAGCAGACATAGTATCCATAAAAGCCTTATCACTGCATGCAAGACTGAATGTAAGGTATGAACTGTTCCCATTTCTACTAGCCACTACAAGTCTTTTATAATTGTTTTAGCAGTGGCAGGTTTTTGGGGCCAAACCCAAAGGAATCAGGAGCAGTAATCCACCACAATCAATATGTACTTATATTGATTGACACTCTATAGTGGACCGATATGGTTGAGGAAAATTACACTGAACGGTTTGTTGGAGATAATAAGGTGGCAAGTGTGGATGTTTCAACAGTTAATTTGTTGAAAAATGTTGCACAGCTGCACACGTTTTTTTGTCAGTTTCAGTAAGTATGAGCACAAGCATAGTTGCTGTAACACTGATGGAGTAGCAGTAAAGCCAGTACGGTTAAAAGCTAATCCCTCATGAGCCACCCTGACTAGATTTAATCCAGTTTACTTATTGGGATTATGCCTATCCACAACCCAGGTATAACAAGCATTGGCATAGCCAATAGGTCTCGCCTTTAGACATGCAACAGTTGATGTTGTTGCACCAAGGATATTGTGCTGCATTACTAAATACTTAAAAAGGTCCCAAACCTATTGGCTATGCCAATGCTTGTTATCTTGTAGGAATCGTATGTACATTTAAGAGCATCTGAGGGGTGAAGAGATGAAAGTGGAACTTTACGGTTCTTTTTCACAGCTCACTGCCGAGAGCTTTCTGAGCTGGCTTTCTTTTGGCAAACAGTGAGGCTAGGACAAAAGGAGACGTAATGATCTGCCCAAGATCACACACTTCCATGAAGCGGAGAGTTCGAGCTCACCAATCTGAATGTAACCTTTTATCACCTGCAAGTCCGTGAAGAAACCGTTTAACAAACAGTGCCCACGCCCAATGCGTGCTGCATACCTGTCTAGTGTGTCTATTAAACTGTCTGGCATTTTTTGGGCGACACGACACCCAAGACTGGTACTGAGATGTGAACTGCCCCCTCCGTCGGGGTGGTTACGTAAACCCCTTCTTCTCACCTACACACTATGTCAGGGTTAGGACAGCCCCTGTAGTAAAATGAACTCCCTAAAAGACAAACATGGAGAAGTTGCTAGTAACTCACCATCGGAGCCGGCCCGGGTCTGTTTCACGGGTACGACGACGGCAGAAAGAAGTCCCGGAGTTGGTAAAAATTTCCTGGGAGGAGAAGCTCAGTGGGTTGGTGCCCTGCAGCAACTTCTGACCTGTCTCTCTGTCCCTCGCTGCCCCATTCAGCCGGCTCGGCAGTGTTTGTGTCACGTGACCCCGCTCCTCGCCTGGAAACCAGACTGGAACTGACAACGGTGCTGTCAGCGGCCAATCAAGTGCAAGTACGGGGGGGAGGGTCTGGGGGGACCGGGGCCATATGCGTTACAAAAGGGCGTCTATCCAGGGGGCAAGATAACCAGGGGCGATGGGCCCGTGGACGAGCGATTCTGGAAGTGAGAAAACAAACTAACAAGCATTGCCCGCACGACGCGGGAAGCTTGTAATAAGAGAAGCTGACGAGGAGGGAGTGGGAGAAGGGAGGGGGTAGGGGTAGGGGAGGGATTCACGCGCTGTAAGGCTTAATGAGCCATTACAGAAAGCCAGATGGCCTGTGCACGTCCACGCGCGCGTAACCGCACGCTGGAGGCCGGCAAAAGCCGAAAAAAAATATGAAGCTGACGAAAAGGGAGGGGGAGAAGGGAGGGGGAGTGCGAGCAGAGGAGTCTGATTACAGCAACCCAGATGGCAGCTGTGCACGTGCACGCGATCGTGAACGCAAGCTGGAGGCCAGCAAAAGCCTGTGGGTAGCACTCTGAAAAGCCACTCACTAAATTTCTCGCAGAGCAGCGCATGCGCTGGCTCAGCGAGACCTAATAATCTGGTGAATGAGAGGCATGCGCGCGACTGGAGTGCCCCTTAGTTTTCTGTCTGTGGAAGGCGAGCCTACTTGTTAATGTTCCTCTTTGGCAAAAAAATGAAATGCATGTCGCGTGTCTAAAGGAAACTTGGTAAGTCTCAATGCGTTCAGGTGAAACCTCCAGCAAGTGAACGGGAGAGATTTCTGGAATGCCTAAAACTGTGGCTTTGGCATTCTCGTTGAGTGATGCACTTGGTATGAAAATCAAAGGATGGAAATTATTTTGATATGTTTTTTTTTCTTCAAACCCATTTCATCGTTTGCATATCAGGTATGAAGCAAACATTCACATGTGTATTATATAAGTTATCTTTGCACAAGTTAATCCAATCCCGACAGAAATGCGTATTGACCAAATGCAAGGCGGGATAGTGGAATTAAATGGGGAGCACTATCAAAGCACTGACATGTAACAAACGTAGTTCTGATTTCAACGTTCTTGTACAATTTGTATAACACTGTACAAAACCTAGCATATCACTTCTGACGTGTAGCAACATATTTGAAACTCACTTTACATAAACAGTGAATGTTTTTGGACTGAGGTGGTTCGCAAAAATCTGCATTTTCACTTGTGAGCATAGTGGCTTGTAATTGGGGTGGGACAGTGTTTTTTGCGGGTAATAGTTTTGTGGTAGCTGGATCTATTCATCCCGTTGTAAACAGTCAGGTAATTTAAACTGGCACTCCTGCGTAACCAATTACTGACTACTAGACATACCTCGTGTCTAGTGTCAAAGATTAGATACATTTATTCGGAGGAAAACACGTTCGCTCGTCTACCTCAAAGCAGTGCCAGTCCCTACTTGTTAATTCGCATGCTAGAATAATAAAAAAAAAACATTACAATAACATTGGCGGCTGCTGCTATGTTGCCTGTAGCATTAAATTTAGTGGCAGGATTTGTGTATTTAAGGCCTCACGCCACACCTGCCAGCTTTGTGAACCTGAGCGTTCCCATCTGCATACACACATACAAGTAAGCGAGGTTTGTATGCCAGAGTGGTGTGACGATGAGTACACTGCAAACTGAAGTTATGTAGCTCAGTGGGTTAAGCACTCGAAGTAGAGATCTGTGTAATCTGTACGTCACAGCTTTCAAAGCTAGCAGGACCATCCCGGCATTTAATCATTCTGAGGGTGTTATAACGAGTACTTTTGAGCAGGGTAGTATAAACTTTTATTAAAGCAGTAATTCAGTGTGTGGTGTGTGCTACGGAAATTGCCAGTGGTTTTATAAGTGTGCCACTACGCATATAGCTCACTGTTACCTACGTATCTGTGTACTGTACTGCTTAATCTAAGGAAGGTAGTATGGAGCACAAAGCTATCCTTATTCCCAGGATATAAACTTCATGTTAAACTGTGGCAGGTGAATTGTTTGTCATCTTGGATTGCCAGTAGGCTCTGAGCAGAAGCAAGCAAACGCATTTAGGACGAGCGAATAATTATTCAGACCGCATAATTGCAGGCATGTTTGTTATGCAATCTGTTTGCAATGGGTCCCGTGGGAGAAAACCTAGGCATTAGTGTCCTAGGGCAAAGCTCTTGATTGACGCGTGGTCACGTTCGGCAGTGACCGCGCCGAGCCTCGCTCCGGTTCCCACTTCACAATGGCTTCTGAAGAAGGGGAGCACTCTGTTAATAATTCACTATGTTTCACCTAGTGAGAGAAGGTGTTTCTCCTGGTTTTATGAATGGGAGCAGCTGGTAGGTATTGCTGTTTATGGGTCAGAACAGTAGTTTTAATCTCCACTCCTCTGACATGATTCAAAAACAGCAAATCTCGCAAATGGTTTCCACTCATGAATGAATTGGTTCCTGACCCTAAAGAGGATATTTAGTCCTTACCCACTGGTTCGAGAGATTTTGAGATTAACACAGTCTACATTGAAAACTAGGACCGAGCGGGTTCCGCTGCATGTGGATTTTAGAGTTTTTAGATAACCCTAGACAAGATGTAAGTACTGGTCTTTGGCAACAAGACCTCCCCATGGGACTCCACCTGGTGGCAGTCGGTGCTAGGACCTACACCCACAGACCATGCAAGAAATCTAGGGGAAATCCTAATCAAGCTCAATATGACGGCTCACTTCAACACAGTGTGCACCTCCTGCTTCCACATCCTACGCATGTTATGAAAGATTTTCAAATTGTTGCATCAGAACACCAGGTGGCTCATCACGCTAGCACTCCTCACCAGCAGGTTGGATTACGGTAACTCTCTCTATGCCGAAATCTCCAAATAACTCCTAGACAAACTCCAGACCATCCAGAACACTGCTGCAAGACTAATACTCAACCTCCCCCTCCGCACCCACATCACCTCGAAAAGCTTCACTGACTCCCCATTAACATGCACCGCCAATTAAAACGTCTCACGCTCGTACAACTCCTACACAATACTGGACCAGAATACCTGAACAGCCTCACCCACTTCCACCAACCCACCAGAAACCTACGCTCTGCTTCACTCGCACACATTCCCTGCATCCGCAAAAGCAAAACTGGAGGTCACTCATTCTCCTACATCGCACTCAAGACATGGAGCGATCTCCCGCAATACATCAGAGCCTCCTCCTCACTTCTTGAGTTCCGCAAGAAGCTGATGACCTGGCTCTTTGTATAAGCACCTGGGGAACCACACACCTACACGCCTGCCCAAGCGCCCGAGTAATTAGTGCGCTATACAAATCAATATCGCATAACTTCCCAACAGTCTGGACAGAAGTCGCCTATCAACGTCTTCACTCTCTGGGATCTGGCACCCACTAAAGCAGCCTAGGATTTCAAATTATATTAATTACTTAGGGGCCAGTCTATTCAGTGATGGCATCCATGAAGCAGTCTACACCCCCTTTGATTGTATTCTCCATAATTTCCTGCTACCAGGATGAAAACAGGCTTAGAAACTTTTTAAAGATCGAAAGTAAAAGATTTAAACATTGATTTTACCTGTAAAGGTTAGTTTGCACCATTTGCTTCAGTAGATCACATACTTTGCACGCTCCTTCTATCTAGTGTTTTGTGCAGAAGTGCAGACTGTTATTCTTCTAAGTAAAAGTTTGGGTTTTGAGGTGACACGTGATCCTGCCTCGAAACCACAACGCAACTGGAAAAAACTCCGCCATAAAATGTTTTGTTCCCCCTCATGTGGTTCGTACATAAATTTTTGTGTTTCGGTACCATTGAGCCGAAAAGGTGTAGCTCTCTATCTTCATCGTTGCTCAAGATCTCTCACACATGAGACCATGTGAAAACCATCTAGAACTACAGTCCATTTTGTACGACCGCTGACGAGGTCTGTTATGAATTGCAGGAAGGCTGGGCACCGGTTGCTAATGAACACGCCATTTAAGTTTTGCACAAAGTGTAGCACCAAATTTCCCTGGTAGAATCAGCATTGCGTCTAGAGGTCGACAAATCAACATTAACAGGTAGAGCCGAGCCAAGGGTCCGGCGTGGCTCTTAGAGCCCGTTCACGAGCCAAACCCTGAAAATGTTTGCTATGTAAATCACACAGCAAACGCCACGTAAAATATGGTAAAGTCTCTTCAAAAGTCAAAAAAGTATATTCCTTTAGCATGTCGAAGTTTTGACTTTAATATGTCGCATTATTGCACTGCGCTGAGCATAGCTGCGAAGCTTACAGATTTACATATATGTGGCATTTCAGTGATTTCAAAATGGAGTGCGTGTGACCTTGCGAGTGACACTTTTTTCACGAGTAAAACAAAGCATTGAAGTCTACGGGAAAAAATAAAAGCTCTAAAAGGCCTAGAAGCTGATGCAAAATCTGTAAAAGTTATGTATATTCTATTAAATCAAGCACAAGAGAGCATTTTGTCCAGCACACATCATGAATTTATCACATATTTGAAGGTGTTCTCATACATGATAATGAACAACAAGCATTGGCATAGCCAATAGGTCTCGCCTTTGGGGCCTTATAAGTGTTTAGCCAGAGCTATTGACTTTGCCAATGTCTTCAAGCTGTGCTGTAGAGAAGTGTGGCTGCTGTGCGGCATGCTGAAAAGTTATAATAAAAAAGTGTCAGAAGCATTTTTGTTACTTTATGTATGACCAAGAAGGCATTATGTAAAACTAAACGACCATATTAAAAAAAGTATTTACAATAGTTTTCTTTTGTTCTTGCAATGCTGGCAACTTGTTTCTGCCTATTGCAATGGTTGTTTGTTAAAGCTTTTTTTTTGAGGGGGGCATAAACAATCGGAGGGTGAAGGTTGGGAACTAGTACCTGTATTATAACACTAGCAGCGGCCAGACGCTAGGGGAGAATCAACAGATGCCAGATTCCGAGAGCAGGCTGAGGTGGTGCTGAGTGATGCTGAGGTGGTAGTGGTGGTGGTGGTGACTGTTGCGGAGACGATGCTGAGGTGATGCTGAATGATACTCAGGTGTTGCTGAGTGATACTGCTGTGGTGCTGAGTGATGCTGTGGTGGTGCTGAGTGATATTGTCTTGGCGCTGAGTGATGCTGTGGCAGCGCTGAGTGATGCTGTGGCGGCGCTGAGTGATGCTGTGGCAGCGCTGAGTGATGCTGTGGCGGCGCTGAGTGATGCTGTGGCGGCGCTGAGTGATGCTGTGGCGGCGCTGAGTGATGCTGTGGCGGCCCTGAGTGATGCTGTGGTGGCCCTGAGTGATGCTGTGGTGGTGGTGAGCGATGCTGTGGTGGTGCTGAGCGATGCTGTGGTGGCGCTGAGCGATGCTGTGGTGGTGCTGAGCGATGCTGTGGTGGCGCTGAGTGATGCTGTGGTGGTGCTGAGTGATGCTGTGGTGGCACTGAGTGATGCTGTGGTGGCGCTGAGTGATGCTGTGGTGGCGCTGAGTGATGCTGTGGTGGCGCTGAGTGATGCTGTGGTGGTGCTGAGTGATGCTGTGGTGGCGCTGAGCGATGCTGTGGTGGCGCTGAGCGATGCTGTGGTGGTGCTGAGCGATGCTGTGGTGGTGCTGAGCGATGCTGTGGTGGTGCTGAACGATGCTGTGGTGGTGCTGAGCGATGCTGTGGTGGTGCTGAGCGATGCTGTGGTGGTGCTGAGTCATCCTGTGGTGGTGCGGAGGCATCCTGTGGTGGTGCTGAGTCATCCTGTGGTGGTGCTGAGTCATCCTGTGGTGGTGCTGAGTGATGCAGTGTTGGCCCTGAGTGATGATGTGGTGTCGCTGAGTGATGTTGTGGTGGCGCTGAGTGATGCTGTTGTGGCGCTAAGTGATGCTGTGGTTGTGCTGAGTAATGCTGTGGTTGCGCTGAGCGATGCTGTGGTTGCACTGAGCGATGCTGTGGTGGCGCTGAGCGATGCTGTGGTGGCGCGGAGTGATGTTGTGGTGGCGCTGAGTGATGCTGTTGTGGCGCTAAGTGATGCTGTGGTTGTGCTGAGTAATGCTGTAGTTGTGCTGAGTAATGCTGTGGTTGTGCTGAGTGATGCTGTGGTTGCACTGAGTGATGCTGTGGTTGCACTGAGTGATGCTGTGGTTGCACTGAGTGATGCTGTGATGGCGTTGAGTGATGCTGTGATGGCGTTGAGAGATGTTGTGTTGGTGCTGAGTGATGCTGTGCTGGCTCTGATTGATGCTGTGCTGGCTCTGATTGATGCTGTGGTTGCGCTGAGTGATGCTGTGGTGTTGCCGAGTGAGAGATAGAGTGAAGATATAATGCCCAATTAGAGAGGGTGGTGAGAGAGAAAGAGAGAGAAAGGGTGTACATAGAATAAAGAGTGGAGCGGGATAGAGAGAGAGAAAGAAGGGAGAGAGAGAGAGTGAATGAAGGAGTTTGAAAGAGAAACAGATAAAGGGGTGAGAGAATGAAAGGCTAAAAAAGATAGAGAGGGAGAGTTAATTAAGTAGAGAGAGAATTAGAGAGGGGAGAGAGAGAGAGAGAGAAGGAGAGAGACAATAAGAGTGGGGGGTGTGGAGTTTAAATAGAGTGAAGAAGTGACGCAGAAAAAGTAACCTTAAATATAGCTTTGTGCTTTGCGCGAATAAATATAAAAAAAAAACAGTGAGACAAAAATACTGGTAATTAGGCTGTGACTCCCAATATAAAACAAATAGCGATATAAGGTGAAATCAACCCACCGAAGCAATATTTCTAACTAGACAAAAAAAAGCTTGCATTTCAATGCTAATCGCTGTTGTTTTTCATGTGACTGTAGTCCAGGGCCCTCAGTTGGTAATGTGAGCTGCTGCTGCGATTGAAACATCAGAGTCCAGAGAGTTAATGAGCCATGACGAGGAAATGAGGAAGATATAGGAAACCCAGATGCCAGCTGCGCGTGCACGCCATCGTGAACTCAAGCTGGTCGCCAGCCGAAAGCCAGTGTTTGTACTTCCAAAACCTGCTTACTAAAACTCTCGGCCAGACCAGCGCAAGCGCTGGTGCAGGCCGAGACCTAAAAACCATGTGAATGTTGTCTTTGGAGAGAATGTAAAAGTATTTGAAGGGGAGTTGTCGGGAGGCTTTTCTCCTTTAACTGTTGCCTGGATTGCCACTAAAACATCTGCATTGATATTAGTTTCAGATCGAGTAACTACAGCTCCCTTAAAGGTTGTCAACGTTGTCTTTGCAGCCAAATTGTCTTCACAGTTCCCTTTAGCATGAATACCTTCACTTTTATGGGTCCTGGTGTGCTGTACATAGACCAAAGGACGTTTGTTGCATAGAACGCCTACATTTCCCCAAAGTTGTTTACTTTTAATTGACTTACCCTTAGAATCTCTTAATCAGTTTAAGTGCCAATGCAGTAAATCTACATTTAGGCGCTTATTACAATGTCAGTCGGAGTTGCCTCCGACCGACATCGCCAAGGTCTCGGGACCTCCGGTCGGCGGTCCCGACTCCGCAAATACGATGCGACCGCAGATGGTGCGGTCGCAAGCTCCCATTTCTCTATGGGAGTTTGTGTAAATCCCTGCACCCAGTGGCAGGCACTTCATGGTGCTGCAACACGGTGCAGGGATTTACTGGGGGGCACCATAGGTGCCCTCCAGTCCACCAACCAGAGGCCGCTGAGGCATGTGAGCCCTGCTAGGGGCCCCCAAAGTCGCTTTCTGACAGGCTTTTCATGTCGGAAAGCCCGACATGAAAAGCCTGTCAGAAACCGACATCATAATCCCCATGGTGGAAACACTATCCATAGGGGATTATGTGCAGCATCCGACTGGCCGATGGGCTCCTTATGCCCGTTTGAAGCCAGTCGGTCCGACTGGCCGGTTTAAACTCCGGCCGCCTACATTGTAATTAGGCGGTCAGACTTTAAACCTACAATGTCGGGTGGTGAGCCTCCGATGAGCAGTTGGAGGCTCACCGACCGACATCGTAATGAGCCCCTTAATGTTGTACACAGACTGCACAATCCAATACAATAAGTGTGGGAATGGACAGACCAGCCTTCTGAATAGGAGTGTGTGAAATTTGTATCATTTGCTGTAGCGTAATTATGTGAAATTACCACAAAATTACACGAAATTGTGTGTAATTAAGCTAAATGCATTTCACACAAAAAAAAGTCAGCTTGAAAAAGTAATTTCAAGTCGATTTCTGGTCATTTGCATTCAATTACAATTTATTTATTTTATTTTGATATGGAACTCTAACGGAGGTCCACAAAAGTGCACAAATAGATTAAAAAAAGGAATACTTTATGTACAATGCAAAATTCTTCCATATTCAACCAGCAGATATTACAATGTGCAAACATTGCATTAAAAATGATCTAATAAATAACCAGAAATGTTTTAAAAAATGTATATATCTTAAAACAAACCATTTCATTTGGAGGGGACAGAACAAATGAACGGGCCTCCTGGGCAGAATGAATATTATATTTGATGAAAGCAGGTCTTAAAAACATATGCCTGGCCTTTTGTAACTTCGTACAAACAAATAACACATGATTAAAATCTTGAATTTGTGAATGGCACATTTCGCAGATTCTCTCCTCACTAGGAATTTTATTCCAAATACCGGTAACATCTCTTAAGGGCAACAAATTAATTCTTAATAAAAGAATTAGCCTTCTGATTCCATGAGGAAGGTTCCATGTTAAATAAGGCTGTGGTCTATTCCCCAAGGCACTCCCACAAACCACCTCCTTACAAGTCTTGGTCGGGCTTAAGTCGGTGTCTCTAGCCAAGCTGATAGAGGGTGCAAACTTCTTTATAAACAGCTTTAGTGCAGTTTTTGACATGGGGGAATCGATATTCAAAGTAAGCCCAAATGAGTCATTTGCTTGAACGAAGGACCTAAAAAATGTTGAATGTTCTCTCAATTTATCGAAGATTTCTATTCTCAAGGCAGCCCTGAGAGTGCCCTCCTCCCCCCAGCACAGAGAATTACCCCATCTCAAAACCGCAGCCCAGGATAAAACATCTGAGGAAATTAAACCAAATTCCAGACGTAAGACATGTGCAGCAGCCTGAGAATTTAGATTGCAAATTTGACGAAAGATTTGACCTTCAGCCTTGTCAAAAGAAAGCCAGTGTTTCGTATCCAATACCTCAACTGCGTATATTAATGAAGGGGGAATTTTTACCTTAAAGACGAACAAAACATGACCAAAATGGCGTTTCCCACAAGTTTTATAAAATCTATTTAAAGCTCCCGCCTGGGTGACAGCCTTGCTGACACAGAGATTAATGTGGTCTACATCTCGCCCAGTTTTCGAAAAGACCTTCCCCAGATATAAATAGGAATCCACCAATTCCAGTTCTTCGGACCCCAGTGACCACTTAAAACGTCTCTTTAGTCTATGACCTCTCTTGCAAAAGACCAAAATTTAGCTTTTAGCAATATTAATTTTCAAAAAGTGGGCTTCTGCATATCTAGTTAGGACATACAGACGATGCTGCAGACCAATAGGCGTTAAATCAAAGACTGCAATGTCATCCGCATATAATAAAGAGCCCAAGGACATTATGCCAATCTTGGGAGCGTCCGCCCGCACTGAATTCAAAGCGGCGGGAAGATCAGATATGTACAAAGAAAACAATAAAGGGGTCAACAAGCAACCCTGCTTTAGCCCATTGTACGTTTTAATCTTACGTGATAGCCCCAGCCCACCTCCCATCAGGACCTGACACCAAGTATCTGTGTGTAATTCTATGACAAGACCCAAAAGGTGCTGTGGCATGCCAAGTTGGTCAAGCTTTCTCCACAACATTTGGCGGTCGACTTTGTCAAACACTGTGGAGAAGTCAATAAATGCTGTATAAACTGGCATACTTCGCAAGAAGACATATTTCTCTACAATGGTCTGGACAACCGCAATGTTGTCCAGAGTACCATGGTTCTTTCTAAAGCCAGCTTGCTCTGGAGGTAAAATATTCTGATCATGGGCCCATTGCTGTAGATGACATAGAATACTTTTTGCAAACAACTTGCCCGAGGCATCCAACAGAGCAATCTGTCTAAAACTAGCTGGTGTAGTTTTCAGACCCTTTTTATACAAAGGGACAATGATGCTTCCCTTCCAAGAGGGCGGAATGTTACTCATTCGAAAGCAGTGTTTGAACAATGGCGCCAAAAGAGATCCCCATGCAGCGGACTCCTTTTTGATTAACGCAATCGGAATTCCATCTGGCCCCTGTGCGCCGGAGGTTCTGGCGTTCTTTATAAAACCTACTACCTCATCCCCTGACGGGGGACCATATTCAAGGAGAGAAGACTCCTCCATGCGTATCATTACTGGAGCTACTTAACTATTGTTTTTATATAGTGAAGAGATATAATCCACCCACTCCTTTTCTGGAATCAGTATAGGTAAAGCCCTCTGCCTTGAGTCACAGTATTCCGCGATCAAGTGCCAATACTTTCTTGAGACTTTGGCCCTTGCAGCTTCCCTCAACCCAATCCATTTGGCATCAAACTCCCTTCTCTTTTCGCTAAGTTTACGACGGCTTCTTATTCGCTTGAGGCGATTAATTTCCTGCTGTTGACCTATTGAAAATTGAATATATTGATTTCGAACTAGTCGATTAATTTCCTAGTTTAACAGTTTCAATGATGACATGCCCTGTTTAAACGAACAGGGACCAGCAGATCTAGAACTTAAATTCCGTATCTCTTCCATTTGGGCCTCAAAGTGCTGAATAACATTCGCATATGCATAACCCTCATGTTCTACATGAACCTTCTTCACTATTAAGCTCACTTCTGTGATATTTTTAAACGTCCAAAAGGAGCATCCATTTGCTTTATTATAGACCACCATGCCCTGGTCCGGATTCCCCGAATCCAGTGCCGGAAGAGCAAAAGCCATTGTCATACCCACTATACTATGGTCACTCCATACCGACGGAAGGACAAATAAGTTTTCACAAGCCCCAAACATTTGATAAGACACAACTACATAGTCTAAAAGACTCTGAGTGTGATGGGAGTGAAAGGTAAATTGGGCTATTTTATCAATGGGCACTCTCCCATTTAGAATAACAAGGTCTGTGCTTCTAATACTATCCAACAAGGAGAAGCCCCGTTTATCTGTTTTTATTTTTTCCGGTAAAAGAATCTCAGGGATATGCCAAGTTTCCTCTTTATCGATATTCGCGTAAATCTCTAGAGCAGAGTTGGAAATTTTGGCATTTAAGTCTCCAACTATTACCACTAGAGGACATTCTTCCCTGAAGGCTATATCATGAATGAATAAGAAAAAAGTACTCAACAGATGATCAAAGTTTCTCCCAGGAGGGATATATAGATTTGCCACAAGGAAAAAAATAGACCTACCATGGTCTCCCAAACAAGCCAACTTCAAGCATATGCAAAGATTTGAAGGATGGCAAAATACCTTCTGGTTCCAATTAATCGAGTTCTTAAGCAAAATAGAGACTCCCCCACTAGCGTGACCTCTTTCAGAACATTTAGCATGGCAGGAAAAAATTAAGTAACCATCGCAATCAATTGAAAATCAATTGCAAGACCAAGTTTCTTGCAAACAGATGATTAGAGGATTCAAGGTTTTCAAATATTTCAATTTCGCCTCGTTATGACCCAAGCCAGCCATATTCCAAGATAGAAGTAACCCACCCAGGCTACCTCAAAGGAGCGCTTCTTTCTGCTTCCGGACAGGTATTATTCAATGCTCTTGCGACCCAGGTCCACTGGGACGATTCTGCTCCTAGATCTAAGGCCTGGGGAACAGCTACCATATCAGACACCAGATTTATTGAGCGGCCCCTTCTATCCAGGGAAACCACAATATTTTTGGTGTTACCCAAAAAAATACTCAAACCCGGGGCCCATTGCATCTAGTGCCACAGAATTAACGGCCCTAAAAGCTGTTGGACACTGCGTTGGAGAACACATAGAGGGATATTCCTCATATTCGGGAACAGATGCTATATCAAGCCCTCGTTTCAGGAAATGCTCACAAGTCTGCATAACCAAGTTGCCAATGATGAAAGAGCAAAAAGTAACTCTAGAGTAGGAGAAGGTGTTGTGTAAATTAATCTTCACATTTAAAATATCCCTACTTGATATCAACCTTAATGCCTCTATTTCTGAAAATAGACGAAGAATGGATCCTCGGTTTACCGGATAGGATTCATTGTCAAACAGCCAAGTAAAATCCACCATGGGGGATAGAGCACTCTGCACCATACTGAGTTTCTTTGAAGCATCCCTTGGGGGGATCCATAGAGGGACCCTATCGCTACAACTGACAACATGTAAGCCATCATTGGGCTGAATGTTCGAATACGGCACCGTCGTGGAAATTGGGGCCTCTAAACTTCTGATAGGCAAAGATGTATTCCCTGTAAGGGCTCTATTCCACACAACCTGCTTGGTGCTCCATGTTTGGTACCCCCTCCTCTGGATTATCAACCACCCCAGCCCCAGAAACCCCAAACCAAGTCTGGAGCATAGAAGTCTGACCTCCCATTTGTGGTTTCCTTTCAGAGTGATCAACCAACTCGTTAATCAAGGGAGTATGAGATACTTGAGTGGACTGCGACATAGAATTTGGTAACGGCTCTCCTGTTCCAGAGACCCCCACTCCCCCAGCCGTTGACATATGCACTATGTGGGGCTCCATAGGAACACCCTCATCAGACAGGGGTTTGGGGTCTCCCTCCTCCTTTAATACTTGCGTGTCACTCTGGCTTCCAAGGATCTGTGAAAAATGCAATTTTGACTTTTTTCGTTTAGAAAATTGCCTCAACTTTTTGTGTTTCTTTTTCATATTTTCCCCCTCATGATTTGTTGTGGGGCATCCGCTCTTCCTTGCTTTCAGCCCTCCCTTCTCAGGCAGGTTTGAGAAACAAGCCTGGGAGGTAGACGGAGTCAAAACTTCCCCGTCCCCCTCTCCCCTACCCCCTTGTTTTTTGGAACCCCTAATTTTCTCAGTTTCTCTAGCACCCCCTTTTTCACCATTATTAAACAAAGGGAAAGGTTTTATTATAGACCTTTCCGGTGGGGGTCCCAAAACGTCCTCCCCAAATAGAGTACTTAAACATAACTCTTCTTTTTCAAAATTACACATGGATTCACTAGGGGGCAACAGATAAAGAGGTATTCCCGCTTGAACATAGACATCTCTCGACTCTCTCAAGGGGACGGATGAAGGAAGCCTTCCATTTACCAGTTCTTCGGTATGGGGATGTAGACATGGGTTGAATAGAATCAAACTTAGTTGCCTTTTGTACTTCAAACAACATTACAGACATCATTTCCAATATATGGTCAGAACTTAAAACAGATTTTCTCTAGTAAAGACAATATGGAATTTAATTTTTTTTCAATGCAAACAAGATATTCCGATGGCACATTCAAAACATTGCCACTTGCGCTCGGATTTGCAGTTTTGCGTTCACAAATCACACGAACACTGCGCTCTCATAAAAATCTACCTGAAATGTTTGTTGACTGCCCACATTAAAGTACCTGCTGTTTGCATTAAAAAACTGCTGCTCATGTTCAGATTTGTAGTTTCATGTTCAAAAATTACCTGAATGGTCTGCTCGGGTTAAAAAAAACCTACTTGAAATGCCGTTTGTGTTAAAAAAAAGTACCTGAATAATACATCTTGCTTTAAAATGTATCCCTGAAATAACGCAATGTGACATAATGGCATAATCTCAGTAATTTCACATAAATTTTGTTATGCAGAATTACCAAATTATGCTGGCATAACTAAAATTTCACCAGGGCCTACTTCTGAAGAGCAAATAGTAGGGCATGTGTTTCCTCTAGCAGTGCAGTGGACTCACCCACAACTTTAGTGTGTGAATATAACACTTTGAAGTCTCCATTTTTAAAAACTTTCTGCACTGCATCACAAGATGTGGAGTACTTTTGTTTAGTGCCAACTGTAGGATATTCAGAGCCATCCATGTAAACCACTGTATTATACCTATGTATGGGTAGTATATTTGAAGTTTGTGGAATGTTTCCTATATATTGCCAAACTTTCTGTGTATGAAGTGTTGGATCATATTAAAATTTTACATCAGTGACATTTAAAGAAGCAGAATGTATTGATACTGCAGCTGACTATACGTTTAGCACCTCAATCATAGTGTCCACAAAGTATTAAAATCCTGTGCCAGTAGCCTCCGAGACCTGCTGCAGTTAGGTCTCACTGGAAATCCAGAGACACAAGTTGAAGGAGAATGGAGGCAGCACCAGGGATGAAGTCACAATAGCCAATATGATCTTTTCAAATTTCTTTTATTCTTCTCTAGGTTAAAACAACAGGACAACAGCCAACGCATTTCGTTCCTTTTATAGGAACTTCATCAGGGCTGAAACCGACATGAAACAATACATAAATAACCACATACGAAGTACATAAGACCAAATACAAACAATTATACATTAAATCTACATGTCATATATATATATATACACATAAAAAGTCAAAAAGTACAGATCAAAAAGACACATATACTATGATACCCTATGGCACTAAAACCTAGTGTGACCACAAGAGACAAGACCCACAATCCATTTACACAGACATTGTCTAAAACACTATTACATAAGACAACCATCACAATTACCAAAACACATTGAATGTGATTGGATATATTGGTCCATCCACAGATAGTAACAGAATCGTATATATACAAATAGACAAATACCTAATTATAAATATACATATATACATATATACACAAAGTCAAAAACATATATATAAACATGGGGAAGGAAAAGAAGAGGGACCCACACCAACAATTTCTGGGTTGATATCCGAAATTCAAAACATCACAGTGCAATAAACTTAAATATATAAACTTTAAATCGAACAGAGTCCTGTTGTTTTAACCTAAAGAAGAATAAAAGAAATTTGAAAAGATCATATTGGCTATTGTGACTTCATCCCTGATGCTGCCTCCATTCTCCTTCAACTTGTGTCTCTGGATTTCCAGTGAGACCTAACTGCAGCAGGTCTCGGAGGCTACTGGCACAGGACTTTAATACTTTGTGGACACTATGATTGAGGTGCTAAACGTATAGTCAGCTGCAGTATCAATACATTCTGGTTAATTTTATTGACTGTTTGAGCACTCATCTACCTGTTATTAAATTTATACACCATGCCTAAATATAATGACGGTCGCGAAGAGATGGCACTAAATCTATTTGGGGCAAATAGCGCAAAACAAACAACAAATGTTGAACCATCAGGTAGAGCTAGTCTTAAAACATTGTTTATAAGATTAGAAAGACTAAGAAAACAAGAACTGAGTAGATGGTGGGATGGGGTAACCCTAAAACAATACATGGAGAACGGTAAAGTTCCCAGAGGGTTGCGCATTCTCCTTTTCCCCACCTTTGAGGACATCAGTGAAAATCTGTTAAAGGAATGAGAAGGAAATCTTGAGCGAGCCTCTCGGATAATGATGGAAATCTTAGTGAGGCATTCTATGGAAAAAGGGGAGAAGTTATAGGAGGAGGTTGAGGCAGTAGAAAGGGAAATAAATGAGATGGGGGGAAAAGGAGCTCATAGAGAAAAACGATGCAATCCTCAAACAAGTGATGGAAAACCACCAAGTTTATCTTAAGGACAAGAAATTGAGAAAAATAAAAAGAGATGATCGTGATTATAGAGACAGGCGAATATACACATTTGCCAAAAAATTCGACAACCTACAGGGTGCTGATGATAAAAAAAGAAATAGGGACAAAAGGGAGGACAATGATGATAGTCACTCGATGAGCAATGTTTCTGTTTCCTCAGCAAGTAGCACAGCGTCCTCAGTTACCACTCAGGAGATCCCTTTAGGGGAAGGGGCCTCCTCCTTCCAAAAAGAATTAGCGAAATTGCGAATATCAAACCGACTCCAACAGAAAAGAGAACAACCAAAACCAGGAGGGGCGGTCGGAGGAGGAAGGGGAGGCACCAAGGGGACAGGGGGGAAGGCGGAGGCCTCAACCAGACCCAAAAAAACACAGATGACCTAGGAAGCGTCTTTGACAATCAATGTGCCCAGAGTGAGGAAGGTTATGATTTGAAAATTGTCAATCTCTCAAATAAAGTCCTTGATATTGAAGAAACTAAACTCCTGAGTAAAAGTCTCAATTTTTGTCCCACACAGAGTGGAGATTTTACAAATATCCATGTTGATCTTTTTGAATTTACAAGAATCTTAAAACTCAAAGACTTTTTTTCCAACAGACCGCCAGAACACGAAAGACCTGTACCTTCTAGAGGTGAGAGTACACATACGATTGCAGATGTGCGTAATGTCCAGTGCCTTTTGTGTATGGGTGAGAAAGAATGCTCTGACATTCCTGCCTTACTGAGGGAACTTGATATTATCCAGGATGCATCGGGTGACAGTGGCCTACGCCCGAAATCCAAATTTGTACCCACCTGTGGATATCACCCTAACATTGATGCCTTTCACAAGAAGGTAGAGGAGGATCTACACAGGTTGGAAAGCCCTAAGAAATACGGCTCTTGCACAAAAATGAACCTAACATATCCAGAGCGACAGGCGTTGCAACGACTCAGGGGAGACCCTGATATTGTTATACGCGAGGCCGACAAAGGCGGCAATGTTGTCGTTATGAATCGTTCAGATTACTTAAATGAAATCAATCGACAACTTAGCGATAGGAAGTGCTACAAGGAAATCAAGGATAATCCCATTCCTAGTATCACAAATAAAATCTATGCGATGCTATGTGAATGGAAAGCTACATGTTTGATTACGGACGACGAATATAGATACTTACGGGTGGACTGTCCCTCTTACCCATGTATATATATTCTACCAAAAATACATAAAGGGGGACAGTTCCCCCCGGGTAGACCAATAATATCAGGGGTGGGTTCACCCACTGAAAAGTTGTCTGAATATCTTGATTTAAAGTTACAAAAACATGTCCTGGGCCTTCCATCTTACATCAGAGATAGCAAGGATATATTGGTCAAAATAAAGGATTTTGAATGGTCGGAAGATCTGACCTTTGTTACTCTTGACGTGGAAAGCTTATATACTTGTATTGACAGAAAATATGGTGTTATGGCTGTGCGTTCTTTCCTGGATAGGGAGGACGCGGAATTTTATGCCCATAATGAAATGATTGTTCAGAAGATTGACCTCATACTGTTGAATAATTTTTTCCTGTTCAATAACCGCTGGTTCCAGCAGATTAATGGGGCCGCGATGGGCTCCAGGTTTGCTCCCTCTTATGCCTGCCTCTTTATGGGGTGGTACGAGAGGGAGCATGCCTGGGCCAGATGTGCCTCCCCTGGACTGAATACATCGTATATTGGGGGAGGTACATCGACGATGTAATATGTTTGTGGTCAGGGTCCATTGAACACTTGGAACAGTACTTTGCCTATCTGAACAGTTATGCTTTCAATGTTAAGTTTACTATGTCCTACCATAAGGAAAGCATCAACTTTCTGGACATAACATTTTACATTGAACATGGCACCATTCAGAGCACTTTAAATCGGAAGGAGACATCGTGCAACTCTGTACTACATGCGTCGAGAGCGCATGCGAGTTCTGTCATTAAGAATATACCCTTTGGGGAATTGACTCGTGTCAGGAGGAACTGTAGCGAACAAGCGAGCTTTCGTACAAATATTATGGAGACCAAAAAAAGATTCCTCAAACGAGGCTATAATGTTAAAACCTTGGACAAAGCTGAGGCTAGAATATGCATGATTGACAGGGATGCCACTTTATGTGACAAACCATCTAAAAGTAATTCACAAAATAAGATGGTCAAAGCAAGGTTCATTACACAATATACTATGCACAGTGATAAAATCTTTAATGTGTTTCGTAAAAATTGGCATCTGTTAACTGTGATCCCTGGCTTGAAAGAACATATAGTTGACTCCCCATCGGTTACGTATAGGAGGCTTACATCTTTACAGAATCAGCTATGTCCAAGCTGTGTAATAGCACCTCCCAGAAGTGGTACTTGGCTTCCCCCCATACCAAAAGGCTTTTTCACCTGTGGAACCTGTAATGTCTGTCCCATCGGTATGAACAAAATTCTATCTTTTTCATACAACAACGAGAGAGCACTTGTTATTGATCAGTTTAGTAATTGCAATACTACACATGTTGTCTATGTTCTTGGGTGTAAATGTGGAAAGATCTATGTGGGTAGCACCATACGCCCATTGAAATTCCGCATCCAAGAACACCGCAGGGCTATCATTGGTAGAGATTCTAGATATCCCATTACTGAACATTATAACATTGTACACCCAGGAGACCATACATTCTGGTTCCATGCCATTGAACATGTCCCTCCTAACAAGAGGGGCGGAAATAGGGAATTACTGCTTAGACGGGCTGAGTCTAAATGGATTTGTCGTTTACAATCTATACAATTTGGTCACAACACTGATGATGAAATGCATTATTTTCTGTGATTATGTATGTTGGAAAAGCCCTCTATGTGTTCAATGGTCAACCGATGATGAAATGCATTATTTTCTGTGATTATGTATGTTGGTAAAGCCCTCTATGTGCTCAATGGGGCACATTGGTCACTGGAAAAAGAAAGGTCCATTGGACAATCTACATGGTACCCTTTGTCCATGGTTATCTCCATGTCTGTCTTCTATTCAAAACTTTATATCCTTCTGTCCACTTTGACATAAGGGGTATTGAATTGGTGCGTGTAAATATGCTCTCTGCTTCGAGTGTTCTGTCGCATGATTTAAAAAGCCTTTACCCCCTGTTTAGCACTAGCTTTCAGTATTCGAACACATCTTAACTGTTGTTTGGAATTATTTACATTGTCACTCCAGTCCTCTCTGAGTCTGGTGTTGGTTCAGGTTTTATATATGTAATATCTCAGTATACATTTATCTTCCACATATTGCTTTGACATTCCTTGCTTTTAATTGATTTACTACCAATTACCATACTAAGGTCTCCGCCGCTGTATTGGCACGCATATCTTACCCTTGTCACTAATTGGACAGATCCAGTCTATTACGTGGAATCAATTATATTACCTCCTCAGTTCTCTATGATTGTGCTGCAGGCCCAGTCTATATATGCAACAGTGTGGTATATATTATTCCTCTGCATACGTTTCTTGACAGCTTTCATATTTAAATTGTTTGCCGGCCGAGTCTAAATATGCAATAGTGTAGTATACATTATCTTTTTACACACGTTTTTTTGGCAGCTCTCGTATTTAAATTGATTTGTTATTAATTTCTTGACTATGGTCCCAGCCGCTGGAAGAAATCGTACAGTGCATTATGTTTACCCACGCGCTTAATAGGCTTATTAGCCTTTTCAACATGGCGCCGAGGGAGCGGGTGCAGTCTATGAATATTTGTGAGACTGCACACATATGGGAGCTTCCTGTTATGGTCACGGTGTGAACATTTCATGTTTAAGTTCTCTTTTTTAAATAGCCCTTCGCTCTCATGTTGTTATTACCCCCTTAGTCTCGGGGTACTCTGTGCGATTCTATTCTCTACTATTTTATATATCGGCATAATTGCCATTCCAACATGGCGCCCTTAGAGCATGTGCAGCCGATGAGTATTACTTAGACCTTGTGAATATGTTAACTTTCAGTCTACTCATCGGCAATATCATTCCCGGTATGAATCTTGCTTGGTACTTGATCTTGAAGCGGGATACATATATTCATATTTTGACGTTTGGGGTCGGATATCCTAGTTTAAGGATTTCATTTTGGGTTCTTAAACATGGCGTTGGTATACATTGGGAGAACTCGCGTTTTGGCCTTTACATGTGACTTGCTCTGACGTCACACGCGTACGGCGTGTTCCGTCCCTAACAATTTAAAAATGCCGGGAATTCATTGGGGAGCTTGCTGCTCCTTTTTACTGCTGGCTCGAGCTTATCCATGGCCGCCGAAATACGAGGCATTTGCGGTAAGTGTCTCAGGATGCTGAGAGTTATGTAACGATTAATCAGTATGCGAGCGGGGCTGGGAGCTTTTCTTTACATACGGCGTCTCTAGGGTGGGTATACGTGTGGATTAGTTTGTTTACTCAACTCTGTGGCAACATGGGTCAGTATTGCGGTACCCCATACGGCGGGGGCGTATAGTGACAGGTTTGTTTGGATGTTCAAATTTGTTAGAGCACGATTCTAATTCCACGACCATGCCTCCCCCCTTGTTTTCAATTCTATTTGCTTGACATTGGGAAAAGAGAGGCTCGTTAAGCATATTTTTCTCGCAATTTGTTAGTACGAAGGGAAATATCAAATGTTAGAAAGAATATTGATTATGAAACATTCACAAAGATACTGAAGGTTGTATTCTAAACATGGGGCCGGCGAATTTGCTGGTGTTGTGGGACGTACATTGGTCAAGTCGCTTTAGATAATTACAGGTGTATAGTTTATGGATTGCTTGAGATTTATGTGTGATTTGTCTCATTACAGATTGTATCGACTGAAGTATACTATAACTTCATTCGTCCTGGGGTATCGCGGGCAGCTACTTATTACTGCTGCTAGTTCTACAAGAACTACTTCTATTCCAAGTGGGATTTCGATACTGTATTGGCACTGTTTGGAGTTTTATTGCTCTAATGTTCTTTGTCAGTATACATCTTATCACTAGTAATAATGTGATATACTCTTGCAGAAGACAGCTGTCGGATGTTATCCGTCAATAACCATATTAATCCTGTGCATGTGGACACTTGAACGCAGTCACAAATAAGCGTTATCCCCACGTGTAAATTTATTGTACTTTCTGTTTTAGATTTTTTTTGACAATGTAATTTTCTGGTTTTACGCTCTTTGGATATACTAATCAAGCTGCCTTTGTGTCACATATCTATATCCCTTTAGATTGGTCTGGCCGGACCCTTTTTGATCTTTTTAATCGTGTAGAATTCCCGTCAGATACCTTTGAGGGAGCTACCACGGCTAATCATTTTTGGTTGGAATACTGTGCCGACACTATTTAGGTGAGATTAAAATAACAGCGTATTGAACGTTATAGGTGGACTTCTTTGCATAGATCGTTGAATGGCCTTCTGTCATTTTTGTACAATATAGAGGTTATCCCCCTTTGAACCAATTCGATACCTAAGGAGTCCTCTCATTCAATTTGATCCAGGGTCACTTACACGCTCTGGCCAGAATCAGATCCTACACTGTCTACATCGTTGGGCTGACTATCGCCTTGATACTTACAGTGGGACGTGATTTACACAGGAATTTTCTGGTGAGACTATATATATATATTTTTTTTTTTATGTTCTTCTTTCTCTCCGTTTCCATGATATTTATTTATATTCTTCTTCCGTCATCTTTCTCCTCGCCTTCCAATGTCCTTGATATTTTGGACTGGGCACATACGCTGTTACAGTGGTAAAAGAGATGTCAATTTATTCTGGTTGACAACTGTCTTTCTTTTCCCACCCCTCCTTTCCCTCCCCCGGCCCCCCCTTTTTTCCTTTTTTCTTTCTTCTCCTTTTTTTTGTGTTTCTTTTTCCTTTTTTTCCCCCTCTTTTCTTTTCTTCTTTTCTTGGCTCTGTTCGATTTAAAGTTTATATATTTAAGTTTATTGCACTGTGATGTTTTGAATTACGGATATCAACCCAGAAATTATTGGTGTGGGTCCCTCTTCTTTTCCTTCCCCATGTTTATATATATGTTTTTGACTTTGTGTATATATGTATATTTATAATTAGGTATTTGTCTATTTGTATATATACGATTCTGTTACTATCTGTGGATGGACCAATATATCCAATCACATTCAATGTGTTTTGGTAATTGTGATGGTTTGTCTTATGTAATAGTGTTTTAGACAATGTCTGTGTAAATGGATTGTGGGTCTTGTCTCTTGTGGTCACACTAGGTTTTAGTGCCATAGGGTATCATAGTATATGTGTCTTTTTGATCTGTACTTTTGACTTTTTATGTGTATATATATATATGACATGTAGATTTAATGTATAATTGTTTGTATTTGGTCTTATGTACTTCGTATGTGGTTATTTATGTATTGTTTCATGTCGGTTTCAGCCCTGATGAAGTTCCTATAAAAGGAACGAAACGCGTTGTCTGTTGTCCTGTTGTTTTAACCTAAAGAAGAATAAAAGAAATTTGAAAAGATCATATTGGCTATTGTGACTTCATCCCTGGTGCTGCCTCCATTCTCCTTCAACATTTAAAGAAGCAGCCCACTGCACCCAGCATAGGAATACTAGCTTGTTGCTGCTTCCAATGTAGGATTAGGAGAAACTATAATGGTTCGTTTCCCCTGTGCTAGAGACTGCTCCTTCATTATAGCTGTTTGTACTGGAATGAAAATTTTCTCAGTAGGAGTAAATCGTTCTTCAGCAGAAGAATACAGTTGTCATCTATATGCTCTCGAAGTCGCTTGTCCTTTATTGTAAACTACATGTGTGTAGCCTGAAGTGCTTTAAGGAACCCTAATAGTTAAGTTTGTTTTGTTGAACTGTGTCACTGAATACTTTGTACTGAAGGTATAATGTGTAGAAGCCGTCTTCAGGTGTGTGACTAATACCATTCCATAGCTGTTGAGACACGTGTTTATGGTGTAGTCTATACAGAGGTTTCAATTGTTGTTTTCTCTACCTACAGCAATAGTAACATAAGCAACTTCTATGTTAAAAGAGAACTCAATATTTCTGTGATTTTCTTGCCAAAAGGGAGTAGTCATGATGAGATTTCACTAATTCTGATATTGCCACCATTGGGATTCTCGAGTGAACGAGACGTTTTGGACTGTTTTACAATTTGCGTGCCACGGGAGTGGCGGAGGAGGTTAAAATGACAATCGACAAGACACGACGGGGGAGATTACTAGATAACTTCATAATATTGGCACATAGCTATGGTTGATGACGAATTATGTAATATTATAAATGTTGATCCACAAAAGTACATGAAACATGTTTTTGTATTCTTTGCAGATGTGCCCCTGACGAAGGGACGCGGGTCCCGAAATACATTGGGCCTATGTTGATCACATTTAAAGGCACAGATAATTGAGTCGCTTTAACAATTATGTTGTTTTGGTTATGTATTGAACAAATAGTACATATCTGATGATAAGTGTACAATTTGATAACAATTGAGAGGAGTTGTTATATATCTAATTGCAATAATGTATTAAAATAATGAGATACAAGAAGAATCATTGTTGATATGTTTTGAAACGTTTGTATATCAAGTATAAGTTGTGCACATCTTTGTCCAAGAAGTCAGTTGGCTTTTGGCCCCACACACAAGTTTCACTGTGTAAGGTAAACACAAGAGAAGGTGTAGCACACGGATCAAAATCTTAGGTTGAAAGCAGAGTACGTTTTCTAAAGTTAGGAGTGCACGGTCTACCCACGAACTCATGTGTAGGAAATCAGCATCTTCTGCTCCACATTGTGCACAGATGGCATCCACTCGCAGCCCATATCGGACCAGCCTTAGGGGGTATATTAAATTTACTGCAGATATATAAAGTGAATTATTATCAGATCACAGTTTGATGTGAGCATGCCTGTTAGCGTAAACAGAAGCTCCAGTGATCAGGTCTCAAAGGTGTGTCCAGCATAGCATTCCATTTCTTCAAGGCCGGCTGTAGTGTTCTCTGATTTTCCCACTGTGATATTGTGTACAAATTTGTAATAAGTTTCCTTTGTGTGTTGCTAGTAAGTATGGCCTTTAAGGCATTAAGTGTTGGAGGTTCAGCTGGGAATTGTGTATACAGGTTCTTCTCGGTGGACTGTGATCTATAAGTAAAAACCAGGAGTGGGGCCTGCCACTAGGTCTGCGTTAAGTCCGCTACGTCCACAATTGTCACCCTGGATATATATCCCCAAAGGTTTACAGCTCGTGTTCACTCAATAGCTCCAGTGCTCTTTTTTCATGTGTAACATATAGTTTCGATGATATCCCAGTGGAAGTGCTGGGGCATACAATGGGAGCTTGTCTGCTTGGGCTCCTTGGGCCCTCCAGGCTCTGTGGTGCAAGCAATGGTATTTATCTCCTCTCGGGGTCTCATCTGTCTCCTATGTGTGATGATGACTGTTAGAGGGATGGGATGAGCGTCATCGCTTTCAATTGTTAAATGTCGCATGTGTGGTGGGGGGTGAAGCCAATCGTAGGCAAAATGCGCTTGAGAACAGAGATAATAAACATCTGCGGCTCCAATCCCCCCTATTCATAAGGTAGGGTGATATTATCCCATTTGATTCTAGGTTGCACCCCCCCAAACCAAGGTTAACTTGTGTGATCTGAGAGTTTGGAAAAACTGTTGGACCAGTGTAATAGGTACACTGATAAACAGATACAGAAATCTAGGGAGGACAATCATTTTCAATAAGGCGACCCTGTCAGCCAGTGACAGGGGCAAGCGTATCCACCTCGCCACTTCGTCCTCAAGCTTCAAGATAGCTTTTGTATAGTTATATCGGATCACTTAATCAGGGTCCCTATGCACCCACACCCTAGCTATTTACCCGGTTCTGTGCTCCACTCTAATAGAATGTCCAATTGGTATGGCAATGTGATTTGAGTGAGGGGCAAAATAGTGGATTAATACCTAATCCAGAGAAATGATCATATCGACAGTCGTGGCTGCTTCCTGGAAGCAGCAGTGGGGCGGGTAGGGGGTAAGGGGTGGGGTGGTGATCACTATAAAAATTTTAAAAATCACTTACCTCCCGGCCGGCCGCCGCCGCCTCTCCTGCGACCTCTTCCTGGCTTCCTGTGAGAAACAGGAAGCAGGAAGCACCAGGGCTCCCCTGCTCCCGCAGCCAACCACAACGCTGCAATGCAGCATTGTGATTGGTCTGAGCACCAGGACACGGTGCTCAGCCAGGGGCTGTAGGGGTGGGCATGTTCTCCATGCAGGCTGTAATACAGCCTGCATGGAGAAGCGGGAAAGTGCGCATGACTGGTTTTGGCAGCTCGAGATGGCCGACCAAACAGTCATTGCACACTTAGGAGGGTTGCACCACTCCTCCCCTGCTCTTCAGCCCCACCCCGCCCCCTCACGCTAGCTGCCGCAGCAGGGGGAGAAAATAAAATGATGATAACATTATCATTTTATTTTTTGCTTTCTTTTCCTGCTCCGAGGCAGTGGGGAGACGCTCTTACGCCTTAGTGGAGGAGCTGCCACTGCATATCAAATACACTCACTTATAACTAGCGCTAGGTGAGTATGTGCATCTCGAACATAGAGCACCATATCATCCACATAGAGGGATAAAGCAAGTGGGCTTTGACCAAAGCGTAATGCAGCCGCGTTGCGCCGCTGTCTAATTACACATGCCAAGGACGCCAGGGCTAGTGCAAATAGGATTGGGGAAAGTGTGCACCCCTGCCTCATGCCTTTTGAGATAGTCAGCGGGACAGATGTAACACTATTGATCCTTAGTCGGGCCTAGGGGGCTGTGTTAAATAGCTGTATCCACCGGAGGAACAGGGATCCCCATGCGCTGCACAGGATTGTGAACATTTATGTCCATTATATAGAATCAAATGCATTGACGGTGTCCAACAGCACGGCCATGGCTTGCATGGAAGGGTCTAGCTGGTAAAGCAATGCAAAAATAGCACGCAAATTGTGAGCTGTGGACCTGGTCGGAATAAAACCAGACTGGTCTGGCAGCACCATATTAGTAAGTAGGAGCTGGAGCCTAGTGGGCAATGTTGTTACCAGGATTTTGGCATCTATAGTAATTAATGATAGTGGTCTGTAAGAATCGCATTACTCGGGGGGTTTGTCCAGTTTAATTAGCTGTGGACCTGGTGGGAATAAAACCAGACTAGTCTGGCAGCACCATATTAGTAAGTAGGGGTGTTGGACTTGGCCCTTTTTGCAGGGTCATCCCTGAACTTTTTGCCTTCCTCTTAGTGTTTGTGGTTTTAGGACTCTGGGCACTTTAGCACTGCTGTCCAGTGTGAAGTGCATGTGCACTCTGTGATAAAACGTGGTAAGATTGGTCTACACCTGTTTGGCGCAATTTAATTTACCTATCAGTCCCCAGTAATGTGGTATCTCATATACCCGGGGGCCAGTAAATTAAATGCTACCGGTGGGCTTGCAGCGCTGCTTGCGCCAACCACCAAAGTAGCCTTTCAAACCTGTCTCAGGCCTCTGCCATTGCAGGGCCTGGGCGCGGTTTACTGCCGCTGTGACGTGGCACATAAAGTGGGTGCCAAGTCTCTGATCCCCCTTTTACTACATATCAGTCACCCCTAAGGTAGGCCCTAGCTAGCCCTATGGGCAGGGTGCATTGTAGGGAAAAGGTAGGACATGTACCTTAATTGTGTGACATGTCCTGGTAGTGACAAACAGCCATTTTGGTTTCTCACTGCTGTGAGGCTGCCCTCTCATAGGAATGCATTGGGGATTCCCTGATAGGTGTTTCAGTGGTAATTCCTGATATGAGAGAAGCAGCGTGGTCAAGTTTGGTATGTTTGGAATAGTAATAATAAATGCTGCGTAATGGTGTGCGCAGATTTATTATCACTATTTTAGAAATGCCACTTTTAGAAGTTGGCATTTCTGTGTGCTATGTTTCTTTGCCTGCCTGATGTGTATTGCATATCTGGCTCTGGAGTGACGGGCTGGTGAGGTGTTTGGCTCCAGAGGGGCAGGGTGAGTCAGCGCTAGGCTGAATAGGCAGATCTAGATTTAGAGTAGTGGGAGGAGTAGCCCCTGACCCTGAATGGGTCTGTGCCTGCCTGGTTCAATGCTGGCTCCGCCCCCCTGTGGTGTGTCTGAGGACAGAGCCCAACCTGACAAAGGAGGGTGTGAGCACTGTAAAGAAAGTGCTCCGGTACCTCCCAGATCCAGTTGGGACTGGATCCCCAAGCCCTGTGCCAGGGCAGAACAAAGACTAACCTAGTATAAATATTGGGACTGTGACCCCATGTAGGTGTGCTTACTTGTGCTTACTTGGAGCTGTGAGGCCGAAGGACTGCTGGGCAAGGAGGAACCGCCGTGGGACCCAGCTGCTGCTACCTGGGGTCCTTACGTGCTGGCCTGCCTGTGCCAAGCTCTGGCCTTGGTGGTATTGGAATTTCCCCCTGGTTTGCTGGGGAGCTGCCTGCCATTACACCAAAGAAGCGCGCTCGGCGCGAGGAGAACACTGCCAGGCATGAGGGAGGTGATCTGCCGAAAGCGCGGGCTGAGCGCTTTTGCTCCTTGCCCTCACTGTGCCTCTAGCACTGTGCCTGTGTGCCAGGGGCACGTGGTGGGCATTTTTGGGTCTGTTTTCCTTTGAGCCCTAAAAGGGGGCTCCTGCCTTCCAGCGCCCGGTGAGCGCTCATGATTTTTATGTCCATGGTCGGTGAGAAGGGGCCACAGGAGCAACGGAGACTTCGCTCCGAGAATCAGCTGAGACCGGAAGTCAGGCAGTAAAGGCCTGACTGTGGGCAGGGCCGGCCGGAGAAAGCAGCGCCGAAGAGGAAGCCAGTCAGGAGCTGTGCCTGGTTGTGGGCGGAGTCCCACGAAGGGGATCGCGTCGGGAGCCTCTTGAAGGCTCCGTGCTTGGGGGAAGCAGTGCTCCCCCTCTCCTGGCCTATAACGAAAGGAGGAAGCCGACGAGTGCCCAACAGGAGGAAGCAGGGTCTCCCGGTCCGACCCAGCTGAGCGCTACGAAGTCAGCAAAAGGAGTACAGACTTCGCTCCGCGTTTCACCGAGGAGTTGGTGCAGCTCGCGGGTGGTGGGTGAGCTGAAGCCTCTCGCCCCTATCACCCTCGTGGGGCAGCGGCCTTGAGCAATTGGGTTGCCCATGCCAAGAGGAGACAGAGTCAGTGCCTCCCCTTCCCTGACCTAAAAAGGAACGTCCCTTTCAACATCACGGACCGGGCAGGGAGGATGCCTCCACGGGGGTCCTGGTCCGGTTGAATCAGTTGGGGCAGGCTCCCCGTCGCTTGTGTGCACTAAGGGCAATTCCTGGTGGGGATAGACCGGGGTGAGACCTCGACGGAGGCCCCCCTGTAGTTGGAATTGCTGCAGTCCTTGTGGAAGGCGGGCACTTGGCCCAGAAGCCTACGGGGAGGACCCCGAGGATCTAAAGGAGAGTGCAGGTATTGCGCTGGGTGGGGTGCTCTTGGAGTAGTGAGCGCACCTTATTGGTGGTCATTGCGGTGCACTGTTTGTATGGCTGGGATGACAAGATGTGCCCACTAGTGATGTTTGCTTTGTGCACTACTGTGGGTGTTTATGCCATAACTGGACTGAGTTATTGCCTAATGTGTGCACATCATGAGGGTATGATGGTGCACTGATAATTTAGGCTGTATGCCTAATGTGTATGCATAATGTCTTATGCTATGTTGGTAATGTGTGCCCTCTGAGAAAGGGGTACAGTGACCTGCTGATGCTAATGCCTAATATCGTTTATGCCTAAGTGCTAATACCAGTAGTCACTGGTGGTGGTTTACTACTTGTATATTCTAATGGTACTGACAGTGGCCCGATTGGCCCTGTCCTGTATATAATCCCCTGTAAAGTACTACCTAGTGCCAGTTGGCACAGTGTATATTTGTGATTATGATCTAATGTGTTTATGAGTAATACAAGGGCTATTTTTTATATTACCTTGTGTGGAGTTTCTTTTGTGGTGTGCCTAGTGTGTCGCTGCTGTGTATGTGTGTTGTGCAAACGCTTTACACATTGCCTCTGGGATAAGCCTGACTGCTCGTGCCAAGCTACCAAGGGGGTGAGCAGGGGTTATCTTCAGCGTGTAACTCCCTTGCCCTGACTAGAGTGGTGGTTTCTGCCTGGCTTAGGCACAAGCCCTAGCCAACCAGAAATCCCATTTCCAACAAGGGGCTGGAACCTAGTGGCCAATAATGTTGCCAGGATTTTAGCATCTTTATTAATTAATGATAGTGGTCTGTAAGAATCGCAGTTCTCGGTGGGTTTGTCCGGCTTAAGTAGGGTGATGATGAGGGACACTCTGAGGAAGGGGGGCACCTCTGTTTAGTGTATGCCTCTTCATAGACATTAAATAAATGTGGGGCTAATAGATCCGCAAATTCCTTATAAAATTTGCCGGTGAGGCCTTCCATGCCAGGGGCTTTGCCATTGGGCAAGGTGTGGATAGCCTCCTTCACCTCATCAACTGTAAGGGGCTGCACCAGGTACTCCCGCTGTCCCAGCGAGAGTAAATTAGCACACTTAAGCAAGAAGTCAGGTGCCAATCCTTTATTCTCTCTGGATAACTCATATCCAAGGAAAATAAAATTAGGATAATCAATTTTAGTTTTTTTTAAAATTGATTTTCTACCTAATTCAGGCTAAAAGAGTCACTATCCTGCCCACCCTAATCAAGTGTTTAGTCAAGTCATCATCTGTAATATGAATGTTGTTAATATATTATAACAGCTCTAGATGTTCTTGTAAGGTGCTATATTTTGACTGAAGAATCCGTTAGAAATATCTTCCTTTTTTAAATATTTTCCCTGACTAAATTTGTCATTGGTCCAGTTCTGTGAGAATTTTGTACAGCATGTGTGCGTGTATGTGCGTTCAGATTTCTATAGCCTAAAACTATTCTATATTAATTGTCAGTTTTTAATACCAGAAAAAGAGGACTGTTCATGGTGGCATGACAAAGCACTATTATACCTTGATATTATATATGCTTTTGCATCACGCTTAACTTCTGGCTTAGGAGCATATTGAGCCAGAACTTTGGGGTCACTCCATAAAGGAATCACATGCGGAACAGATTATTTGTCCCACCCCACTTTGTTTCTATACAATGCAGGAGATTGCTTTAAGGCCCAGTCGCATATTTGTCTATGGGGTCTTTAGATGGGAAACTCCTGCATTATTACCTCTTCACCTCGAGGTACTTCTCTTATAAAAAACAGAGGCCATTCATCCTCTACATGGATGATACCAAAAGTAACTGATTAATGAGACCAGATATAGCTTTGATTTTGCATAATATATCAACATCAATTTGTATTTTTGCATCATAAACCCTGTTTCGAGTGTTTTCATGTCACTCCAGTGTCTTAACCTGTATAAATTATTTAGTTGGAGTCACTACCATGTGCTTTTTGAGAGTCTAGTGAACTAGTGTGACTTCTGCTCTGCTTTAGAAGTGTTACTGCCCAAGTCCAATACCACAGAAGTATCCATAGATATACTTTTTTGCTAAACTGGCTAATTTCTTCTTCTTAAAATGAGTCTTTGAGTCTGAACATTTTTTTCTTCCTTCTTTACACTAATTTCAACCTCACGCATCAGTTCACTTTTTGGTTTAACATCCTCATCCTTTCTGCAATACTCAGTATGTGCACTCTTTTCTGTCCTTTTACTGTCATGGACAGTAATGCAAGCACTCCCGCCCGCTATCGGCTGACTCCTAAGCCCTGTGCCTGGCACACTTAACAGGAGCCATGAAGAGCTGCTATAATTGAAAGCACTATTGGCAGCATTATGTACAATAGACACTCCCTGAGTTCATTGTGCCAAGCCACTCTTACACGTGCTGCACACTTCCTTGTTGTAACCAGACACTCCTCCACAAGTTGCATATGTTATTGTCACAAGTATTATTTGTAAAAGGTAGCATTGTTTGTAAAAGGGGTTTCATGGCATCTTGTAGCCTAACTATAGGCCCTATTACGATGTAAAAAACTGCACCCGACATCGTCTCGTCATGGGACCGACTGACACCCGGTCGGTGGTCCCAACCGACTAATTAGGATGCGACCGAACACTGTTCAGTCACATTCCTATACTTTACAATGGGAGCATGTATTCCGGCTGTAAAATAGGAGGTGCACTTCATCCCTGCACTCCGTGGCAGGCACCTCAATGTGCCTGCCACAGGGTGCAGGGATCAACAGGGGAGCACCATGGGTGCCCCCTCGGCCTCCAACCGGAGGCCGTGTACCCATGGGGGCCCTCCTGGGGGCCCCCAAAGTTGAGTTCCGACAGCCTTTCTGTGTCGGTTGCCTTTTCCGACAGCATCGTAATCGGCCCATATGTTTTTTCTTGTAAAAAACCCACAGTTATTGCAGCTGATGTTGCCAGCGAGATCTCATGCTCAAACACTGGCAGACTGATGAGATGTCGCGAGACTTCATTGAAATCTCATTAGCCATCTTGGATTTCAAGAATCCATAAAAGGCAGCCATGCCCGTGTCACGTTGCTTGTTATTTTTGTGACTTGGCATGCGGACGCTCCCATATCAGCTCCGTAGTGATCATCTTTTTGAATTCTGAATTTAGCAAAAATGGTAAGCAGAAGAAATGCAAATAATGCCCACCAAACCAGCAGTGTGGGGAAAAGAACTCTGGTGTTCCGTTTCAGTACTGATGTCATGGTAAGAGACTACGTCATTGTTTCTTGAGTTCTTGATACTAGAGAAATCCGTCAGGATATTTGTGGTTAAATAGAACCAGAGAACTTAATTTTGAAAACTGCACCTTCTCCTCGAATGTTACTCAGAACGGTCAAGGAAACTTAATTTCTAAATCAAGAGCAGGTGTGCAATGCATAGTAGTATACAAACTCGCAAAAATATTTTCCCAAGTATACACTCTTCTCCAAATGGTACCATACCGAGTGGAACACACCTAGTTAAAATATCATGTTATGTTGGGCTGCTGTGTAAAGATAGACTGCTTCTTAGCTAGTTTTACTAGCTATCAAAAATGGAATCTGTTATTTTTATGTGTGCTTTGCCCTTGACAGCATTTATAGTCTTTGGTCTAATTGCTTACAATGAGGGATGTGCTTGTTGTGCAAGGCTGGGAAAAAATCCTCCTGTAGCAGTCAAGTGTAAAACAAAGTTACCTATATGTGGCCACTAACTTATTTAGTAAATGTCTTGCTTCCGGTGCTTACGTTTATTACGTCAGGATATAGTGTATACCCAGCTAGTACGAGTCAGGTAGACCTTTCATTGCTCAAGAGACTCATTGTAGTATTCTAAACTACAGGGGGTGGTAGTCCACAAATCCATGCTTGATGATCTTAAAATCCTAATGGGAATTCCCAGTCACAATAGGGTTCATAATTGAGCAGAACTGCAGCAGCTCTGTTTGTATGAATATTTTCAGTACTGTAATCTACAGCACACCACCCATGAGTAAAATATTTCGAAAGGTTATGCGACATGTGCATTTTCTACAAATGTTACCTCACCGACTGGGTTAGAAAAGCCCCTAGCCAATAGGTGTTGTGTAATTGGTGTCCTAAAAGTTACCCCAATCGGAATAAGTTGCAGCATTCTAAAACATATTCAAAACATGAGATTCCAAAGGAAATCAAAATGGCGAATAACCTTTCATAAGTCAAGCGCCTGGGAAACCCACAGCAGAAAGAGAGCACATGCGTGGACTCATGGAGGTAACCAATATATCATTGGACATCTCCGCTAATAGTAATAGTTTGTATCTTGAGTGTGTCATCCAAGATGAAGAAGATCTGCACCATTTTGGGCACCATTGATACATTTACTGGATTTTTTTGCCAGCACACAACTTGGTTTTCTAGACCTTCTGGCACTAAGGACCTATGCAATATGCCTACCTAAGACAGACAACCAGGTGAACTGCAACCACCCACAACCCACTGAGCATTACTTGAATGAAGTGTGTTCTAGGTAATGATCAGTCCTGTGGATTTCACAGGGATAGTTAGTGGAACACAAACCCTCTTTCATCATGGACAGGAGCACTCAAGAAGACTAGGCAAACAACAATATATTTTTAAGGTTTATTAAAATCAAAATCCTATTCTAGTGCACTCAATATGAATAGTAACTATTAAAAAAATAAACAATATATGGCCATGACAGAATTGTAAAAAATAATGTAACATTGTAATGGTAGCATAAAGCTTCTTAACATCACTATTTCCAACCCCACCTTCCTCTTGGCTACGTAAGCAAAACCTTTCACCAAAAGAAGCCTACTTCAAGTTGCAATGACGGTTCACACCTGCATGCCCGTTCTGAACAATAGAACCAATGTTCCACAAAGAAAAGAGCAGCTGCTATTCTTGTGAAGTCTGGGTGTGCCTTTCCCCGTAGCCTTGAGCAAAGGAAGGTGACGACAGCTCGGTGTGGCCTTTGGTCTCAAATCACTCGTATGACATTCCTCTCTTTGTTATTATGCTTTGTTTTAGTTTATATATTGTGCCTGAACATTATTGAACTTTTTCAGAATAAACAACTAGTATTAAAGCCCTTGCAGCATTTCACTTACATACACTCTGTAAAACCTTGCCTGCTGTTTAAAAACAATAAGTGAGAAGTTAAGATATCAATTTTATGAAGCCTTGTTCATTATTTAAAAACAATAACTTCAAAAACTCAAACCATGCAGGAAAACATGAATAAATGTTTAAGCTGACTTAATCATCATGTTGCAATGAATAATGACATTTATAAATGTGCATTTTTATTTGAAACATACTCTGAAATACACAGCATATGTAACTCAAGAAGGGGGATACCTAAAAGAGAAAATATATGATGATTTTAACAAGGATATCAGTAAGATACACATCACAGACTTTGATGCTAACCACAGTTTTTCCCCTTCCAGAAAATCAAGAGGTGTACCAAGACCCAGGATCTTAAAAAACTGTTTGGGGTCAAATAAGACAGGTTCGAGATAGACAAAGCAATGTCGTTCATTTCTCGGATAGCAGACTTTCTACAGCAAGAGATGATAGATGGCATACTGCACTAAACCCTTTGGTTTGTGGCATATTGTCTTATGAACCCCAGTGACCCTACAAAATATGGTACTGTCATAATTGGTATATATCAAGAAATTTAAAAATATGAAGAAATACCTATAGCGCTGGATGACCAGTGTTTGGAAAAAGAGGGATTGCAACTAGCCCCCGTATGAGTAGGATAACATCCAGGAACCAAAGACGAGAGTCTGCGTCAATGAGTGATACATTTGATGCAAGGTTCCCCAGTTGCACAGGAGAGCAGATTGGCAGAATGAGAACCTTTGAGTTTGAGGGAGAAAAGCAATCTAAGGTGCCCTACCCACCTGAAGGGAACCAAAGAGGTAGAAAACAAGAAAGGTGCCAGGAGATCAAATGATGCAAACTAGTTATATCTGAACTGAGAACCACCAGCCACTGTTGCCATGCAAAGTGTAATACTGAAACTGGTGCTTAAATCCTCCACGGTCCCTGTTAGAAATGGGATCTCTAGTTGGCAAGGGCTTGCACCTTTGTCCAAGTAGGGACCCTTCTTCCTAGTCAGGGTAAGGGTGTTACACTCGTGAAGTAACCCCTGCTCACCCTCGTGGTAGCTTGGCACGAGCAGTCAGGCTTAATTCAGAGGCAGTGTGTAAAGCATTTGCACATAACCAACAGTAATACAGTGTAAGCACTACAAACGGACACCACACCAGTTTAGAAAAATAACCAATTTTTATATACTCAAGACAAGACCAATTACGACAAAAATCCACAATACTATACTTTAAAAACGAATACTTGATAAGGTAACTTCTTCTTTGCAGGAATAGTTCAAAAACAAAGTTCGTACGAGCCGGTAGCTCCGTCCGAGTCTACCGCGATGCTGAAAACCACAGAGTCTAACAGTTCCAGCCGACCGCGTCGATACGGGCCAGCAGAGTCGTGAACAGACTCGGTCACAGTACCTTCTCGTTGTGGCTGGTACGGAGTGTACGAGCCGGTCGGGCGTTCGTCGCGGTTGCGGTGCAAGACGGAGCGATGCAAGGTGCGGTGTCCTCGATGCGGTGCAGGCAGCGGCTCAATGAGCGTCGTGCAGACGGAGTCGGTGAGTCCAAGGCGTGCGATGCAGGGTGAGACGATGCTCGATGCGGTGCTGACAGGTTGCGATGCAGGCGACCAAGCCGGAGTGCGGGAGCTGGCGCCGGACAGCGGTGCGAGTCGGAGCGGTGCGTCGCAAACGTGCGAGCGGTGCCCCAAATGCGATGCGGTCACGACTCTTGAGCCAGTTTGCAGCGTCCGCGTCGGTCGGGTCCGGCTGGTTCAGTGAAGCGATGCGATGAGAACTGCGGTGCCCACAGGTCACGGTGCAAGCAGCGGCTCGGGTGTTGACGGCGCCGGACGCCGCCTACGATGAGACCAGGGTTGCGGTGCGAAGCGGGGCGATGCGGTCTGCGGTGCAAACAGGTCACCGGTCAGGGATGGATTCGGTTGACGGAGTCGGTTGCAGTTCCCTTCCTCTGTGGCAACTGAAACAGCGTTCCAGAAGCGGTACCCAGAGGCTTGTGAAGTCTTTGTAGTCCCTGAGACTTCTTAACAGGAGGCCAGCTCAATTCCAGGCCCTTGGAGATACTCAGCACAAGTTTGTAGAAAGCTCAGTCCTTTCGCTGCCCAAGGCAGAAGCAGCAGCTGCAGGCCAACCCAACAAAGCAACAACACAGCAAAGGGGCAGTACTCCTCCTGGCAGCTCTTCCAGCTCTTCGTCTTGGCAGGTTCCTTGATTCCAGCGAGATCTAAATTCATGGGGTCAGGGCCCCAATATTTATATCCCAAATTCCTTTGTTCTCTGAAGGCAGAGAGGCCTTTGCCTAGTCCAAACCAGTTCTGGAGCACTTTGTTGACAAGTCTCCGTCCCTTCTTTCAGTGAGTAGGCCAGGGACATCAGACGCACCACAGGAGGTGGAGCCAGCATTGTGGAGGGAAGGCACTGTCCTATTCAGGGCCCAGGTGCAACTCCTCCCACCCATCTACATGTAGATCTTGCTATTCAGCCCTGTGCTGACTCACCCTGTCTCCTGGCATCCCCCAGCCCCTGTCACTCACACTCCAGACAAGGAATACACAACACCGCAGAGGCAGGCTTGGATGGTTAGACAAGAAAATACCCACTTTCTAAAAGTGGTATTTTTCAAACACAGAATGTTAAAACCAACTTCACTAAAAGATGCATTTTATCATTCTGAGTCCAGGCATACTAAACTCGAATTTCTACCATGTTCCCGGGTCAGTTAGGATTATAAGCTGTAATAATCAAAACTGCCCGTTCTGGCCTAGGGGGAACAGGTAGCCTTGCAATAGTGAAAACGAACTAGGCTGTAATTCACTATCAGGACATGCCACACACACCAGGGCATGTCCTACCTTTCGCATACAACACACCCTGCCCACAGGGGTACCTTGGGCCTACCTTAGGGGTGACTAACATGTAGAAAGGGAAGGTTTAGGGACTTGCAAGTGTGTGCACTTGCCAAGTCGATATGGCAGCCCCAGGCTGCGCACAGGCTCTGCAATGGCAGGCCCGAGTTACACTTTACGGGCTGTTTGCGTGGGTGGCACAATCCAGTGCTGCAGCCCACCAACAGCATTTGGTCTATAGGCCCTGGCACTCGCAGTGCACTTTACAAGGGACTGACACATAAACCAAATAGGCCAATCATGGAAACGCCAATCCATAACATATTTTATACAGGAGCACTTGCACTTTCACACTGGACAGCAGTGCGGAGAGTGCGCAGAATCATTACACCAGCAAAAACAGAGTCAAAACCGGGAGGTCAGAAAGCAAAAAGTCAGGGAAACACGCCAAAAGATGCCAAGTCTAACACATGTCCCCTCCAGCTGAAAGTAGGGAGAACTACCCAACCCCATTGGAGTTCTCTTCACTAAGGCGGAAGAACCTGGACAGACCATCTTCGTTGGCGTGTTCTGTACCAGGACGGTGTTCCACCGTAAAGTCCATTCCCTGTAGGGAGATGGACCACCTCAGCAGTTTTGGATTCTCACCCCTCATTTGCATCAACCATCTGAGGGGCCTGTGGTCTGTCTGAACCCGGAAGTGAGTCCCAAACAGGTAAGGTCTCAACTTCTTCAGCGCCCAGACCACAGCAAAAGCTTCCCTTTCTATGGCACTCCACCTCTGTTGGCTGGGAAGTAGTCTCCTGCTAAGGAAGACTACAGGCTGATCCAGGCCCTCTTCGTTCAGTTGTGAGAGCACCGCTCCCACACCATGCTCTGAAGCGTCAGTCTGCACGACGAATTCCTTGGAGAAGTCAGGTGCCTTGAGCACGGGCGCCGTGCACATGGCTGCCTTCAGGGCATCAAAAGCTTTCTGGCAGGACTCAGTCCAGATCACTTTCCTGGGCTGCTTCTTAGAAGTCAGCTCTGTTAAGGGGGCAACGATGGTGCCATAGCCCTTAACAAATCTCCTATAGTAGCCGGTGAGACCTAAGAAGGCTCTCACCTCTGTCTGGGTCTTGGGGGCTCCCAAGCCAGAATGGTGTCAATCTTGGGTTGTAGGGGCGCCACCTGGCCGCTTCCTACCTGGTGTCCCAAGTACACCACAGAACCCTGCCCGATCTGGCACTTACTGGCCTTGATCGTGAGGCCTGCACCTTGCAGAGCCCTCAACACTTTCTCAAGGTGCTGTAAATGTTCTTCCCAGCTGGAACTGAACACAGCAATATCATCCAGGTAGGCGGCACTGAAATCCTCCAGCCCAGCCAACACCTGATTGACCAACCTCTGAAAGGTGGCAGGGGCATTCTTCAACCCAAAGGGCATCACCCGGAATTGGTAATGACCTTCTGGGGTTGAGAATGCTGATCTCTCCTTGGCCCCATCGGTTAAGGCAATCTGCCAGTACCCAGACGTCAAATCAAACGTGCTGAGGAACCGGGCAGCTCCCAACCGATCAATGAGCTCATCAGCTCTGGGGATGGGGTGCGCGTCAGTCCTGGTGACGGCATTGAGCCCACGGTAGTCCACACAAAACCGGAGTTCTGGAGTGGCACCGGGCGCAGCAGCCTTTTGGACCAAGACCGCTGGGCTGGCCCAAGGACTGTGGGAGGGCTCAATCACCCCTAACGCCAACATCTTAGAGACCTCCTCCCTGATGCTGGCTCTGACCCGGTCAGTCAACCTGTAAATCTTGTGCTTCACAGGAGGGCTGTCACCAGTGTCCACGCCATGGGTACACCAGTGAGTAATACCGGGGTCAGAGAGAACAGTGGGGCGAACTGTCCCAACAACTGGTGACAGTCCCCTGCTGCTCCTGAGTCAGAGTAGGGGAGAGGATCACACCTTCTACTGACCCATCATGCTCCTTGGTAGACAGGAGGTCAGGAGAGGCTCACTCTCCTCTTCCACCCCATCATCTGTCGCCAAGAGCATACTCACTTTGGACCTCTCGAAGTGGGGCTTGAGGCGGTTCACGTGAAGGACCCTCAAAGGGTTCCTTGGAGCTTGCAAATCCACCAGGTAGGTGACGCCACTTTTGCGCTCCTCTACCTCATATGGCCCAGTCCACTTGTCCTGCAAGGCACAAGGTGCCACTGGGGCCATGACCCACACTTTTTGCCCAGGTTGAAATTCGACCAGAGTGGCATTCTGGTCATACCATCTCTTCATTTCTTCCTGGCTTGCTTCTAGGTTCGCCTGAGCGAGTTTCCTGAAGCGGGCAGTTTGGTTTCTAAAGGCCAGCATGTAGCTAAATACATCCTGGGGAGTTTTCCTGGGAGCTGCCTCCCAGCCTTCCTTTACCAAACTCAGATGTCCTCTGACAGGGTGGCCATACAGGAGCTCAAAGGGGCTGTACCCAAGAGACTTCTGAGGCACCTCCCTGTATGCAAAGAGTAGGCATGGCAAGAGGACGTCCCACTTACGCGTCATGGGTTCTGTTAGACCCTTGATCATGCCTTTCAAGGTCTGGTTGAATCTCTCCACCAGACCGTTTCCTTGTGGGTGGTAAGGAGTGGTGAACTTGTAGGTTACACCACACTCCTTCCACAGGGATGTCATATACTTGGATATGAAATTGGTCCCCTATCAGAAACCACCTCTCTGGGGAATCCCACACGGGAAAAGATCCCCATTAACGCCCGGCCCACCACTGGCGCCGTCGTTGTCCTGAGAGGGATTGCCTCCGGGTACCGGGTGGCATGGTCCACCAAGACCAGGATGTACCTGTTGCCCATGGCTGTCTTGGGGTCCAGTGGCCCCACAATATCCATCCCTACCCTTTCAAAGGGTGTTCCAACAACAGGAAAAGGTTGGAGAGGAGCTTTGACCTTCCTCCCACTCTTACCACTTGCCTGGCAAGTTTGGCAAGACCTACAGTGTGCATCTGACTGCCTTCGCATTTGGGGCCAAAAGAAGTGGGTGACAAGCCTGTCAAAGGTCTTGTCCTGCCCCAAATGTCCTGCCAAAGGCACGTCATGAGCCAGACCCAGTAGGAAGGTCCTGAAGCGCTGGGGTACCACCAGCACACGGGCTGACCCAGGCTCAGCAACCTTAGGCTCACTGTATAGGAGACCACTCTCCCAGTAGATCAGATGCGACCCGGACTGATTACCAGCTGCCTGGTCTGCAGCCTGCCGCCGCAGACCCTCCAGAGTAGGGCACTCGCTCTGCTCCCTGCAGAACTCCTCCCTGGTGGGACCCCCTTCTTGCTGCCAATGGGTCAGCTCAGAGATGTCTCCCAGTTCGGCTACCTGCTCCCCTGTAGGCACCGGGCGTCCCCTCGAGGTCCGCTCCTCCCGGTCCGTGGGAACTTCGGGGCCAGTTTCCCGCGCCCCTGCCCTTTCTCTTGGCAGGGACTTGGGCCACTGTTCCAGGCTCCAAGTCCTCTTGATCACCCTTTTTGGCTGCCATTGACCGAGTAAACACGCATGCCCACTCTGGCAACCCAAGCATCTCCAAGTGAGACCTGAGCTCAACCTCCTTCCATAAGGACTGCTCCAGGTCATTTCCTAGCAGACACTCTACAGGCATGGTAGGGCTCACAACCACCCTCAAGGGACCGGAGACCCCCCCCCATTCAAAGGCGCTCTGAGTTGTCTACAGCAACTACTTGGTGGAATGCTCCAGGGACTACTTGCTTCTCAGACACCAGGTGACACCGGACTGAGGTCACACTGGCTCCAGTATCTCTGAGAGCCTCTACCCTGTTCCCATTAATGGTCACCCAGGTGCTATATTTCTTTGTGTTAGGGGGCACCTGGTTTCCTGGGACCATCTCACTGTCCCCTAGTGAGACAAGGGTCATTTCTGTGGGATCCCCACCCTCCTGTGGGCACCCCTCCTCCCCAAGCGCTACACTAGCCAACACTTTGGACTGTCCACCGGTGGGTGGCTGTGTCCCCTTTGGGCACTTGGGGTCCCCTTAAAGTGACCTACCTGGTCACATGCATAACACTTGCGGGGCCGGTCTCAACAGGCTTCCCTGTAGAGACCCCTTTCTTCTTATCACCGGGGGCTGGGAACCTTTAACCTGGGTACTAGTTTGGGGCCCTTTAGAGAACGCCTGTGCTTTACCCTTGTCCCCCACCTTTCTGCTGGGGACCCTGCCCACCTTTGGCTGAGTCTCCCCAAACGCTTTCTTGTGGACCCTGGTACTCACCCAGCGGTCCGCTTCCATAGCAAGCTTCCTGGGGTCAGTTAGCTTACTATCAACTAGGTGCTGGCGCAGATCTGCAAAACATAGACTAGACAAGTGCTCCCATGCAATCAAGTTGTAGAGCCCCTGAAAATCTGTTACACTACTGCCCTTTACCCAGCCATCCAGAGATCTGCAGAACACATCCACACATTCCAACCAAGTGTTGGCATCAGACTTCTTACTGGACCTGAACTGATCCCTGTACTTTTCAGGAGTAAGACCATACTTCGTGAGAAGGGCATCCTTCATGTCAACATAGGTGAGGTGATACCCCTTACCCAAAGCTATCAGAGCATCCCTTGCTTCTTCAGGGAAAAGTGGCCACAATCCTGCTCCCCAACTCTCCTCAGGGACCCCATTCATGTGTATGGCTGCCTCATAACCCTGAAACCACCTTTGTATGTCATCCCCCTTCTTGAACTCCTTGCCTACATTCTTGGGAATGTGCACAATCCTGTCTGCCTTTCTGGACGAATTGCTGCCACCATCTGAGCCTGACTTACTCCTAAGTTCTAGCTCCTTCAGTTCTCTCTCATGCTCTAAGAGCATCTTCCTCTCCTCTATGGCCAATCTCTTCTCCTCCCGCTCACTCTCCAGCCTGAGCTTCTGCAGCTCAAACTGCCTTGCCTCCCGCCTGTCCTCCAGCTCCTCTGGGGACAGACTGCTGCTGCCTGACCTGGCGGGTTCCCCCTACCCAAAAGCATATCCACCCTGGAAATAGGCTCCTCCACCTCCTCACTGAGATTACCAGGCTGCCCACTGGCATGTCTGGCTGCTACCCAGGCCCTCAGCGCCTTCTGTAGCTCCTCCTTCCTTGTGAGGCCTTTAATTTGGACTTTCAGGTTTTTACAAATTGCTCGTAGTTCCTTTACGGCGTAGGTTTCCAACCTATCCTCCTCAAAGATAACTTCCAGAGATGCAACGGATGATGCAGCTGTGTCAGGCATGACAAAAGTAGTGAGTTGAAAACTGGCAAGATCAAAAATAGGCCAAAAGAAAAAGAACCAGTATGTGGTACGTAATGGTCTGCGATATGGTAGTAGTGCACACCAATCACTGTAAGTCAAGTGCAAACACAAGTCCTATCCTCACCGCTGACACCAATGTTAGAAATGGGATCTCTAGTTGGCAAGGCCTTGCACCTTTGTCCAAGTAGGGACCCTTCTTCCTAGTCAGGGTAAGGGTGTTACACTCGTGAAGTAACCCCTGCTCACCCTCGTGGTAGCTTGGCACGAGCAGTCAGGCTTAATTCAGAGGCAGTGTGTAAAGCATTTGCACATAACCAACAGTAATACAGTGTAAGCACTACAAACGGACACCACACCAGTTTAGAAAAATAACCAATTTTTATATACTCAAGACAAGACCAATTATGACAAAAATCCACAATACTATACTTTAAAAACGAATACTTGATAAGGTAACTTCTTCTTTGCAGGAATAGTTAAAAAACAAAGTTCGTACGAGTCGGTAGCTCCGTCCGAGTCTACCGCGATGCTGAAAACCACAGAGTCTAACAGTTCCAGCCGACCACGTCGATACGGGCCAGCAGAGTCGTGAACAGACTCGGTCACAGTACCAATCTCATTGTGGCTGGTACGGAGTGTACGAGCCGGTCGGCGTTCGTCGCGGTTGCGGTGCAAGACGGAGCGATGCAAGGTGCGGTGTCCCTCGATGCGGTGCAAGCAGCGGCTCGATGAGCGTCGTGCAGACGGAGTCGGTGAGTCCAAGGCGTGCGATGCAGGGTGAGACGATGCTCGATGCGGTGCTGACAGGTTGCGATGCAGGCGACCAAGCCGGAGTGCGGGAGCTGGCGTCGGACAGCGGTGCGAGTCGGAGCGGTGCGTCGCAGAACGTGTGAGCGGTGCCCCAAATGCGATGCGGTCACGACTCTTGAGCCAGTTGCAGCGTCCGCGTCGGTCGGGTCCGGCTGGTTCAGTGAAGCGATGCGATGCGAACTGCGGTGCCCACAGGTCACGGTACAAGCAGCGGCTTGGTGTTGACGGCGTCGGACGTCGCCTACGATGAGACCAGGGTTGCGGTGCGAAGCGGGGCGATGCGGTCTGCGGTGCAAACAGGTCACCGGTCAGGGATGGATTCGGTTGACGGAGTCGGTTGCAGTTCCCTTCCTCTGTGGCAACTGAAACAGCGTTCCAGAAGCGGTACCCAGAGGCTTGTGAAGTCTTTGTAGTCTCTGAGACTTCTTAACAGGAGGCCAGCTCAGTTCCAGGCCCTTGGAGATACTCAGCACAAGTTTGTAGAAAGCTCAGTCCTTTCGCTGCCCAAGGCAGAAGCAGCAGCTGCAGGCCAACCCAACAAAGCAACAACACAGCAAAGGGGCAGTACTCCTCCTGGCAGCTCTTCCAGCTCTTCGTCTTGGCAGGTTCCTTGATTCCAGCGAGATCTAAATTCATGGGGTCAGGGCCCCAATATTTATATCCCAAATTTCTTTGTTCTCTGAAGGCAGAGAGGCCTTTGCCTAGTCCAAACCAGTTCTGGAGCACTTTGTTGACAAGTCTCCGTCCCTTCTTTCAGTGAGTAGGCCAGGGACATCAGACGCACCACAGGAGGTGGAGCCAGCATTGTGGAGGGAAGGCACTGTCCTATTCAGGGCCCAGGTGCAACTCCTCCCACCCATCTACATGTAGATCTTGCTATTCAGCCCTGTGCTGACTCACCCTGTCTCCTGCCATCCCCCAGCCCCTGTCACTCACACTCCAGACAAGGAATACACAACCTCGCAGAGGCAGGCTTGGATGGTTAGACAAGAAAATACCCACTTTCTAAAAGTGGTATTTTCAAACACAGAATGTTAAAACCAACTTCACTAAAAGATGCATTTTATCATTCTGATTCCAGGCATACTAAACTCGAATTTCTACCATGTTCCCGGGGTCAGTTAGGATTATAAGCTGTAATAATCAAAACTGCCCGTTCTGGCCTAGGGGGAACAGGTAGCCTTGCAATAGTGAAAAACGAACTAGGCTGTAATTCACTATCAGGACATGCCACACACACCAGGGCATGTCCTACCTTTCGCATAAAACACACCCTGCCCACAGGGGTACCTTGGGCCTACCTTAGGGGTGACTAACATGTAGAAAAGGGAAGGTTTAGGGACTTGCAAGTGTGTGCACTTGCCAAGTCGATATGGCAGCCCCAGGCTGCGCACGGGCTCTGCAATGGCAGGCCCGAGTTACACTTTACGGGCTGTTTGCGTGGGTGGCACAATCCAGTGCTGCAGCCCACCAACAGCATTTGGTCTATAGGCCCTGGCAGTGCACTTTACAAGGGACTGACACATAAACCAAATAGGCCAATCAAGGAAACGCCAATCCATAACATATTTTATACAGGAGCACTTGCACTTTCCCACTGGACAGCAGTGCGGAGAGTGCGCAGAATCATTACACCAGCAAAAACAGAGTCAAAACCGGGAGGTCAGAAAGCAAAAAGTCAGGGGAAACACGCCAAAAGATGCCAAGTCTAACAGTCCCACTGACCAGTAAGTTCATCATTCATCCTTGTGCATCCTACCTTTCCCTCGAAGTGATCTTCCATATTTCCCGGTGACACCACTCTCCACCGTCGTAGGTGCTGGCGGCCAATCAGTCATATGAAGAAATGCCAGTAGTGCTAGCCGACTAATGTTCGGAAAAAGAGGAAATGTAACTAGCCCCTGAATGAGTAGGATAACATCCAGGATCCAAAGGCACGAGTCCTCCTCAATGGGGGATACATTGGATGCAAGAGCGCCTTGAAGGTTTCTCAGTTCCAAAAGAGAGCAGGTTGGCAGAATGGCAGAATGCGATCCTCTGAGACTCTGAGAGAGAAAAGCAATGTAAGCTGCCCTAGCCACCTCAGGGGAACTAAAGAGGGAGAAAACAAGAAAGATGCCAGGAGATCACATGATGCGAACTAGTTATATCTGAACAGAGACCACCAGCCGCTTTTGCCATGCAAAATGTTATACTGAAACTGGTGCTTAAATCCTCCACGGTCCCATTGATCAGGAAACTCACCATTCGTTCTTGTGCATCCTACCTTTCCCTCGAAGTGATGTTCCATATTCCCCTGTGGCACCACTCTCCTTCTCCTCCCCAGTTGCAAGTGCTGGTGACCAATCTATCATATCTCCAAAGGCCGCCACATAGTTAGCCTCTATTATGGATTTCAGAAAGTGTGATCACACTCTTCTGGTAAGTGTTGTGACCTTTGGGGAAGTACTGTTCTGTAATTCCTGACAGGCTAGCACTTCCCCACAGTCCTCTGGTCCCAACCCTCAGTCAATCATACAAGTATAGCCTGAATGACCCTCCATACCAGAGTGCATCTCAGATGCCGCTCCGGTGCAGTGTGCCACAAATGTTGTTGAAGCTCTTTTCCATGTGCAAGGACCACACTGCTGTCTTACCACCAACTATTTAGCACTCAACAGCTTTCTGGATAGCTGGTGTGTGGTGAGCCAAGGCAATGGTTGCAGAGGGAATAATTTGCCTGTAAATATTGCCATGAGGCCTCAGGCACAGAGTGTCAAAATCCCATCACCCAACATGATTGCCCATCAAATCACCAACGGCCTTCTCTGTAAACTGATCTGAAACGTGAATAGCACTGACAAAAAAGCCAGATCCAAAAAGGGGTTGACTCGCTGCCCACTCTCTGTATGCTAATTGTGGGTTAATCCTGTATGGGAATTATACTCCAACAGAGCAACAATGGCTGAAGAAGGCTGTCCCAAAATCTTGTCAGGTGTTGTTATTTTGATAATGTATTGATTGCAACCGTTCTTACAACAACTCAAGCTGATGTGGCTGACTTAAAATCGATACGTTATTATTATGTATACCAACCTGTTTTGGACTAACTTCGTGTGCACAGTTAGGCTGAGAAATGCCACTTCTGATAAAGTCACGTGTTGTGGGCGTTCGTTCCTTCTTTCCTTCCCCCAATGTTTCCCTTCCCTGTAAATAAACATGTTTCCACCCAATTGCTCAACCTCCAACTCCTGAAAATTGAGGTAACTCTTATGTGCACCGTCGGCGCTCATAAATTAAATAGCCACAGACCCCGATTCTGTGAACGAGGATGTTTGCTGTACACACACCTTTTAACACACCGAGGTGTCACTGAGTTGCACAGAAATCTTCTCTCAATCCAATCTCTTAAAACTAGCCCAAGAAAACGCGATAGAATGCCTTCCTGGAGTTCCTGGATCTCTTAGTGTCTCCTAACATTCTTGTCTCCTCAGTGCCCATCATTCGAGTTCCAGTGCCACAAGGCTTGTTATTCAAGGTTCCGCCAGCGCAACTGCACTCAATCTACACCAGACATCTCTAACATATCTCCCACTGATGAACAGGATATTACAGGGAAGCATATCTCTGGCCAGCTTTTGAGCGGTTTTCAATCACGTAAATTGTTCTCAAATCTACAGCTTTTCAGCCCATATGTTCTATGTAGTCACTCTTCTATTGGGATCATTATACTAAACGTGCTTAGTTTTTATGGAATAAAGAAATAAAATAGACTTCAGTGGCATTTGAAATTGCTTTACCAGTCAGACATTTGATGCATTTTTTAAAGATTTGCATTTTAGAAATGATACACCCTTTCTGGAAACATAAATAGACTGGGCGATATGGAATCCTGGAGGAAACAGATTTATAATAGCGCTTACTGCTGTCATGTATATCAAATGATTCCATGTGTTATAAATGTGCTATTCTTGGGGCACCTGTACACCCACTGGAAACCTGCGGTGCAGAGCTGTACACTGTGCAGTTCAGCAAGACTCTAATAAAAAATGCATATTATGTTTTTCAAAAATCAAATATTTAATATTTGTAAAGAAAGATTAATGAATCCCTCCCTAAAAAAAAGAAATGAGGGGCTACCAGTGCAGAATATTGTAGCAGTGTGGTTTTTCTCATAGGGGATCGAGTCTTCGTTATGTGATGATGTCTGAAAACATATTATTAGAATGACGCAGGGCAAGTGTTTGTGGGAGACGGTATTCAGACAAAATATCAAAACAAAAATATTGTGCTAGCAAAATATTGTGTCCAAAATATTGTGATCTGGAAATATTTTCTGCAAGAATATCGTCATCAAGAATATCGAATTAAGGCACGTAATATCAATTTTGAAAATATTGAAGTGATTAATATCGTTTACAAAAATATAGGGGCCCATTACGATACCCGGCGTAAAAGAATCCGCCAGGCATGGAAGCGGCAAAAATCCGCCCGCACACACCGTCTGAACACCGACCACGCCATTACGATTACACAAACCAAAATCGCCATCGGCGGAAAAATCACACAAAATACCGCCCGCCAACGTCCGAGTCGGAGTCAAACCGCCCGCCACGGACGGAAACACGCACGACAACACAAAACCGCCCGCCCTCACGGCCGACACACCGCATGTGAAATTACGATCGCACCGCCATGAGCGCGGAAAACCACAAATATACCGCCCGCCAGCGCAAACAACGCCGATGAGAATCGACACGGCAGAAGCCATGGCGCCCACGTACCTGCACAGAAACCATCCGCTCACAAAACCAATAGCACACAACATGGCCAACAAGTCCACACAGCAAGGCACGCACAAATACACAAGCACAGTACACATCCCGAAAACACCCCCCGGACAAACAAAAAATACAAAGGCCAGAACCCCAGACACAACACACCTGAAAACAACAGACCATGAGGACACACCCACATAGGTAAGTACAAAAGCAGCACTCCCACAGACCACAACCCCTTGCTACATTGCAAACCAGAGAGGAGAGGAGAGGACACAGTGACACAGCAAGGACAGCAGCACACCACAGAAACGCACACATCACAACCACCACCACCACCACCACCAAACACCTGCACCACAAACCCCCTGCACATTACACAACACACACCGCACCAGCACCACAAACACCATGGCACCACAAAGAATGCCCAAGTTCACGCCCATTGAGCTGACGGTCATGGTCGACTGAGATCATCAAGGTGTACCCACAAATCTATGGGAACATGGTCCAGCACACACCACTAGCCACCAGAAACAGAATGTGGAACCGGATCGTAGACCAGGTCAATGCAGTCGGGACCCTGCCCAGGAACAGAGGAGAAATAAACAAACGTTGGAATGACGTAAAGAGCCTGGTCAAGAAGAAGGAGGGCAAAAACAGAGAGATGGCTGCCGTCACTGGCGGAGGGAATCCCGCGCTCTTCAAGACCTTCAAAGCGTGGGAGGAGAAGGTGCGAGTCATAATACATCCGGAGATCCTCGCCGGATTAGCAGGGGGAGTGGAGGCTGGTAAGTACAAACTAATGTATACCAGCACACCGCTATGTACTCACATGCACTACCACCATGCCACAGCTCCCAGGGACAAACACCCCCATGTCCAGCACACAATACACAACACATCACACACACATGCAACAGACACCACCACACACAGCCCAAACCGAACAACTGTAACATACGTGGGGACATGTGTACACTCAGCCAGCCACGTAACCACCAACAGGTCCCCAAATATGCCAGAAGCGCCACAACGAGCACCCACCACACCCATGTGTCCGCCACAGCTGCACTAACCGACAAGTAACAGGTAAGTGGCAGGAACACAAAGTGCAGTGGGTGGGACGGTGGACAGCCCAAGTACAACACACACCAGGCCCCTAGTCCCACAGGACAGCAAGGAGGAGCATCCCCCACACCCCACAGCCACGTGTCAGCCACCGCAGTGCACAACGACAGCCGAAAGGCAGACATCACGGTCCACAGCAATCGGTGTCAGTGGGTGTCCAGCCACCCCCACGACCCACAACACCCCCCACCCCCACAGACCTGCAACATGGAGCACCCCCGCTTAGAGCCATGTGGCATCCAGTACAGTGCACGCACGAACAACTTACAGGTGGGAAACTGGACAGGGCTGGATTACTGGAGGCATGAGGACCGGAACACGACCAACACATGGGACATGTCACGTAGCAGACGAACACGCAGCACCGCCCACCGTCACGAACAAGTGAACAATGTGCACACGGACATGAACAACAGACTCACACCCCACATGACCCATCACAGACATAGCAACACCCAAGGAGCCACGTCTGCATGCACAAGCCACACTGAATATAGTACCACACGGCAGCCACTGTGCAACTCATCACACACAACCGAAACACCATTGAAGTCCTGTCCATGTAGCCCCTACTGCCTGTCAACCACACACCCCACAACTACGCCTATGTAAGACAAACAACACTAGACGCAACAGAGCGGAACAACATAAATGCACACGAACACCACTGAACCCATCAAACACACAGACACACCATGCACATACAACATACCATCCATCCCATCCGTCAGCCCCAGTCTCATGAAAGGCATGTCATCCGCACAGCTGCCACACATACAGCAGTCACGCTAAGATACATGCCCATGACCAACCATGTGCCAGAAGTCAATGAAGCGCACAACACACTGTGAGCAACAACACACAACATGGGCCACACCCCCCCCGAGCACTGCAGTGATGCACATGGCACAGGGCAGCACGCACACCAAAGAGATGGGACAACTGCAATACGTTGGCTGGCACACAACCATCACTCACTCATAACGATGCGTCCAATGCCATGTCCAGTAATCACAACAGACAGCAAATATGCAGGCCATGTCAAGCATGCACACACCTCAAACCATGCACTGTCATGCTGCCACAACACATGTCACGTTCGGCACCCATGGCTCACAGCATGTACCCCAAAAGCATATCCCTCCCAAATGCGAATCTGGGGCATGGCCCCCATGTTGCCATATGCGTTCCTAAGCGTTCCATTTGAACCCCAAAAGCATATCCCCTCCCAAATGCGAATCTGGGGCATGGCCCCCATGTTGCCATATGCGTTCCTAAGCTGCTCCATTTGAACCCCAAAAGCATATCCCCTCCCAAATGCGAATCTGGGGCATGGCCCCCATGTTGCCATATGCGTTCCTAAGCGTTCCATTTGAACCCCAAAAGCATATCCCCTCCCAAATGCGAATCTGGGGCATGGCCCCCATGTTGCCATATGCGTTCCTAAGCGTTCCATTTGAACCCCAAAAGCATATCCCCTCCCAAATGCGAATCTGGGGCATGGCCCCCATGTTGCCATATGCGTTCCTAAGCGTCCCATCTGAACACCAAAAGCAAAGTACAAACCAGACCCAGGATGGGCCAGGAGCCCGCATACACCAGAGTCACAATAAGTAGGGGCACAGCAACACACCCATCGGCATGGCCAATCCGTCCCATGCCACATGTGCACAGCACACAGTCCCATTGCCAAGCACACACAACTACAGATGCTACAGCCACACACACGCCTCCGGGAAACCCATGTACGAGATTGCACGAACTGTTAATGTCAGACGACAAATACATACTTCGCCAGGTGCAACACAATAACAAATCTCATTCTCTCCACAGGTGACGAACTGCTGGATGCTGGGGATGGAGCCAGCAGCCAGCACAGCCAGCCTACAAGCCCCCAACGAGGACACACGGATCTGGAGGATCTGTCCTCCTCTTCGGACACGGACCACCAAGCAGGCCCATCTGGTGTGGCAGGGCCCAGCCGCTCCCCAGGACCCCTCCTACCCACCAACCCATCATCCAGGGCTGCTGAACATTCCCAGCCCCCTGCTGCCACTGTCGTTGCGGCCACACCCACGGTCATTGTGGCCACTACCACTGCCGCAACCGCCACCATCGCCGCACCGACCACCACCGCCGCCACCACCACCACGTCTTCGCTGGCACCAGCCCCAGCGCAGGTGGGGGCCCGGCCGACTGGATCCACCCTGGGAGCCACAGCGAGGACCGTGGTGAGCAATGTGGCTAGTGGGCAGGCCGGTGGCAGCAGGACTGGTAGGAGGAGCAGGGTCAGGGAAACGCCAGCCTCCCCTGGGAGCCATGCCCTGCCTCAAATGGCCAGAGTCCTTGGGGCCTATGAAGAGGCCCAAGGACAATGGGTCCGGTCTGCTTCAGACACGCGTGAGGTGCTGGGGGTGCTGAGGTCCATGGACGCCCGTATGGGCCAACTCGTGGACCTCATGGGCCAGCTGGTGGTGGCGGTGAGGTCACAGCCAGGGACAGCAGCTCCCCTCCGCCACCACCTGCCGGGGCGCAGGGTGGAGCAGCAGTGTCCAGTTCCCCTGCGTCCACAGCCAGTGAGCACACCTCAACCACCAGCATGTCGCAAGCAGGCACCCCCTCGCAAACGTGGAAGGGGCCGTCCGAAGTGGAAACAGATCTCCCGGGAGGACTTCGCACGCTCCAAACGCAAGTGAGGCAGCCAGCCAGCCTTCCGCCAGCCTTCCTTGACCAGCCACTGCATTGACTTGGACTACGATCCCACTCCACACAGCCATCTGGATGGCATGTGTGTGTTGGACTATGGACATAGAACCAGTGGGTACACCCTGAGCATCACGCAGCCATGACCGACAGCTCATTGTCACTGCACGCACCACTTTTGTCATCACCTTACACACAATCACATGTCACAGTTTGTAATAAATGCACCTTTTACACTAACTGCTGTTTGTGCCCTGTGTTTTATTTGTACGGAATACAACGGCCACCTTGGGCGGAAAGGCACCTGATGCGTGGCATGGCAATTGAATCCGGAGGGCCTGTAGGGACCTAGGGGTGGGAGACAGAACAGGAGCACATTCAATGAGTGTGTCACACACCCATCACACAGTACATGTCAACAACTACAAGCAATGTACACACATCGCACAGAGCAATAGGGCACAATGCCACAGCCACCAACAGTGGCATACTACCCTGGCCATGGAGCGTTGACACACAGCACGCAGTGAACAAACGGCCACCCTGACACAGCACACACACACCTGCACAGATACAGCCACATCAGCCGTCGTACATGGACACTCACCGTCAAGTGAAGTAGCGGGCGATGAGCTGCTGCCGCACATTACCAGCTTCCTCCTCTCCGCTGTCCTCCTCACTCGAGCTGTCCTGGTCTGCGGGCTGGGGCCCTGGTTGATCTCCGTCATCCACGATGAGGGGGATCTGCTTCCGAATGGCCAGATTGTGCAGCATGCAGCACGCCACCACTATCCGGCACACCTTCTGTGGGAGTACGCCAGCGCACCCTCGGTGCGGTCCAGGCACCTGAACCTGGACTTGAGGAGGCCAAAGGTACGCTCGACCACACGTCTGGTCCTCCCATGTGCCTCATTGTAGCGATCGTCTGCTGGGGTGCGAGGATTCCTCAATGGACTGAGCAGCCATGCCCCATTCGGGTACGCAGAGTCACCTGGGTGTGAGGGACACAGAGAACCGTTGCAATTCCAACTGGACAGGGGACAGCATCGCACAACCAGCACGCTACACCACTCCACATACTCACCGACAATACAGGCACGATCCTGTTGCATATTGGACATCAGTCGTGGCAAGATGCTGTTGCGCATTATGTGTGCGTCATGGGCCGAGCCTGGGAACTTTGCACACACGTGGGTGATCACCATGTCCGCAAGGCACACCACTTGCACATTCAGGGAGTGCGTGTGCTTCCTGTTGCGGTACAGGTGCTCAGTGGCCTGTGGTGGAACAAGGCCGACATGTGTGCAGTCAATGGCTCCAACGACGTGTGGGATTCTGCCAAGGGCATAGAATGCACCCTTCACTGCCGCCAATTCACGAGCCCTGGGGAAGCGGATGTACCTGTTTCGGTACAGCATCATGGCTGCCAGTACATCCCTCAGCACCTTGCTGAACATGGGCTGGGACATCCCTCCTCCAATGCCCACTGTGTGCTGGAATGACCCAGTGGCGAAGAAATGCATGGCGGCCATCACCTTAGCCGTGGGGGTGACAGCAGTCGGATACACCCTGCGGGGACGGAGATGGGGTTCTAACATGGCACACAGTCGATGCAGGGTTGGCCTGTCCAGCCGAAACTTCCTAATAACCTCTGTATCGTCCATGTCCGCCAGCAATTGGTATGGGCGGTCAATGTTCGGTCTCCGCCTAGGGACAATGGCAGAGGACACATGTCAAAGCAACACGACACATAGCAATTTCGCATACACATCACTGACATGACTGAGCAAGCACATGAGCCACAGCCCAGCTGTCAAGCTGGGACGGCACGGCCACAATACACTTACACAGGTCTCCCAACAATGGCAATGGCTAGTGATACAAACCACTGCCATGTGCATGCACATGGGGATCTAGGCCCCAATGACTTGCGGGGCGTGCTGATGGGGACTGACTGCATACTCGCAAGCGGCAACGCCACGGCAACATGAATGTCTGCTGAGCATGGAACTGCTTCCGCGGCTGGATGAGTATGGCACACGACGACGACGATGTGGGCACAGGCTGAGCGGCCAAAACAAGTGGGACCTGTGGCACGAGGGGATATGAGACAGTAGTAGGTGTCAGCACTGCACCCTATGTACAGCACTGTATGGATCACACCTCCCGAAACATTGACAGGTGTCCACATTGACAGCCCCATGCCAAGACGGCTGTGTGCTTGCAGTCACACGTCACAGGTGAGAGGTTACATTGCACGTGCCAGGTGGCAGACGTACATAGTGGGAGCTGGCATGTGTGTGCATGTGTCTCCTGTTCAGGATCCACCAGATGGGCGCTGACTCTGTACTGACCATTGGACACAGCATGTTCCGTGGAAGGCTTGTGTGTGTGGGATGGTGGCACTGGATGTGCCTCCGTTGGGTGGGGGGCCATGCACAGGGCGGGTACGTCGATGATTGCGCATTGTTGGTCACGGTGGGTGCACCAACTGAAGATGTGTTGCCCTGTGTTCAATTCCTATGTCCGCATGATGATGGACTGTAGATGTGGGCAGACTACACATTGGTCGATGTGCTGTCTATATGCATGTGCCTTCACACCAGGCACAGCTGCCCCTGCACATGTGACCCCTGCTGGACTCGCTGCTGGGTCTGTGGAGCTGATGCACCTTCTGCGCGTGGGGCGGACAGCTCTCCTCACTTCCCTCATTGCGCATGTCATGACTTTGCCGCAGGTGACATGGATCATGGAGGGCCCACATGTACGCGTGGGTAGGCTACACATGATTGTACACTGGTCGCCACCCCCAGTCAGTGTTTCGAATGGGAAGGTTGTCGTGCTGGTGGTATGTTCGATGTGGCGGATGGGCGGGCCTAGGTGCGGGCTTACATTCCGGACATGGGGGTAGTTGGATTGGCGACTAGTTGCAGTACACACGGGACACGTCTCTTCCTTTCCACATCTGGGTCATCCCTTGTACTAACTGACAGTGATACAGTCATCTTCGCCCCAGCCCTCATGTCCTCCCCTCGCTCCCCCAATATGCATGCTCACCTGCGAGGCTAGCGCTTGCACAGGCAGCCCCAAGCTCGCACCAGAGAGGGCAAGGAGTGTATGTGTGGGTCCAGTTGCACGAGTGGGCTGTCTCAGGGTATGATGTGTTGCGGGACGCCGTCCACCTGCGTGGTGCCCCAAATGGAGACCCGGCCTGCATGGACTATGCATCACAGTCTTCGCCTTCCGGATCCGCCACCTGCGACACCCAGTGGCTGTGGCTGCCCTTGCGGCCATGCCGCGTCCGTCTGTGACTGATGGCCCACACATTCACTCTTTGGCCTCTCTGGGGAGGGCTCAGGGGTGGTGGCGCACGCGCTTGCACTTAGTCGCAATGGCATGTGGCGTGGTTGGTATAATGGGCAATGGATGGGATGGTGCGAGCCACCTCCCGTGACGTCAGTGCTGCTCATGCTGTGGTGCGTCCCCTACACTTCCATTTGACTTGTGCCATGCTAGACGTTGAGGTTCTATTGCCTGCGTGATATGACCAGGAGGAGCGCGAGGAGACCTCTCACACACCATGCTCCACTGCCATCCCGTGCCCTGTATCGCCTGTGCGGATTGACTATGTTGGGGTTACACCTGGTCGACTGGGGCTGTGTGTGCCTTGTCAAGGGGCATGGCGGGCGCACAACAGGATCCAGCTTGTCCACAGAGGGTGGGCTGAGGTGCGCCTGGTACCGCTTTGTACGTGTGCCCGGCTGCTGTGCACACACGTGTTCACTCCCCCCGACAGGTGTCCTCTCACAATGCCCAGGAAGCGGTGGTGTACTGTTCATGACCCCTCCCGACACGGCGTGCTCCAACTTGGCATGTGCGCATCTACCCGTCACACCCACCCACCTGAGCACTGCGTCCATACGACTTCACACCGACACATGTGTGTCTTCCACAGTTGTGCTACTCATTTGCGTTGACATCCAATACCAGTGGACTACATGGTCATGTCACGACTGCTGTGTACTTCACATACTCTCATCCTCTCTCATTCGTACTTGTGAAATGAGTCAGCGGAGACAGTTTTGGTTTCAAACATTATATTGAGTCTTCTGTCCTCTGTGATGCAGTATAGTGGACACTACTGGCAGCGGAATACATGTTGAGGATATACTGAGCATGATTGCAAATGGGATAGGGTGTGGGGTTACATGTGATTGGCTGTTGCATGTGGGATGTGGGCTTCAGAGTGACATCTGCTTGGCCAAGGCTGTGCTAATGTACATTTACGTATAGCTGCGGAGCTGCGGACTTTGACACAGATGGTATACATGTAGCCTACCAGACCGCTTGGCATCATGGGCACAGTCCATCTCAGTTCCATGTGACAGGTTTGCTGCGGTTGTTCCTCATGCACGCGTGCATGTGAGATGACATCAGGGCATGTGCTTGCGTGCATGCAGCGGCGTGCCACTTGTTGTTGCACTGTGGTGGTTACTGGACATGTCACAGTCACTGGGGTCGTGTTGTTGTTGTATGCACTTGTCGTCCATGCAAAGGTCCTGGTATGGGATTCCCGGGCGGGGGTGGGAGGGGTGCAGCACCCACAGACTCCAGGCGACCTATTCATGTCCACTGAGCGGTGTGTGTGTCCATGGGCGCTGGATCCATGTCGTGTCCTGGTTGTTCGTGCAGTTCCGTCCATGTGGGTGCGATACACAGAGCCCATGCCACTGCCTCCCACGATGCATGCGGTGTTCCTGGATGTGATGGGGAACAGTGTGCATGTCCCGGTCATATCCGATGTCATGGCGATGTCGTTGATGGTGTGGTTACAGTTGCCGGTCGTTTGGTATGGCTGTTGTGGTGGTGACTGGCCAGTCCGTGCGGAAGCTAAGCATGGGTGCGGGGTTGGACATCATAGGTCACTCGGGAACCTGCGTTGTGGTCCGACGAATTGACAGGTTGTCAGGTATGCGATGCCGTCCAGCAGGGCTTCCATGTCATTGGTGGTGTACATGTTTGCCAGCCAATGTAGCGGATGGTGGCTGTCAAGGTGTTGTTCGTAAGTTGTCCCTTGGAGGACCATGATGGGGCATGCTGGGTGACATTCGATGTAGCTGTTCTCGATGATCCGTCGTGTGGAGGCACAGTGGTCCCATTTCAGTGCGGGTGCGATGTTGGCCACATACGCCATGCCCCCATAGGCAGAGCAGGCCCTGTCGTGTGCGTCCAGAGGGAGGAGTAGTGGTAGCAGGTCCGCCTTCAGACATGCCGGGTTGGAGAGGCATATCTCGACGGGATGCTGGTATGGACACCTCCGACAGTAGAAGACGGGCATGACGCAGCTGAACAATGTGATGCGGTAAGTCAGTCGGTAACTTACGTTCAGCAGGGACAGGAGATCGCATCCCAATGTATGGAACAGGTTGGTTTTGTACAGCTTGAGCTGTTCGGCGTAGTTGGGTAGGTGTGTTGCGGTTGCCATTTCGCAGCGGTGCGTTGTGGTGGCGTGCTCCGGCTGTGTGTGCAGTCTGCAATGTGCACGCTCCGAGGTTGCTGTGAGCTCTGTGTAGTCGTAGGGAGACAGGACTTGTGTTCTGTTGGCTTGTTTGGAGGACACGGGCCCTCTTCCCACATGCTTCTCAGACAGTTCAAGGTCAGTGATGTGTGACTCCTTCCAATTAACTTGCATGTGGCCGACATGGGGAGTGTTTTCTTCTTTCTTCCCCGTCCGTTGTGTGCTTCTGTGATATGCGCTATCTGCCCTGTGGTCGGTCTCCTCGGCATGCCTGTGTTGGTCTATTCTTGGACAATGGCTGTATTCACCGGCTTCTGTCATAGGGCTGTGGTTTCGGAGTTGGAATGGAAGGTCATTCAGTGCTGTCTGCTCTCCCTTGTGTGGGCGGCAGGCTGCCTTTCCGCTCTGCGTTGGGCCTTGTGTGTGAATGTTATTCTTGGGCCACCTGTTGTCGGTCCCCGGGCTCTTTGGTGTTCCGTTTATATGTCTTGTTCATATGTGCAGGGTGGTATGGGTGTTTCAGTGTGGTACTGGCGTTCCTCTTCCCGAAGGGGCCCTGCTTCTCCTAGTTGGTGTTGCCGCCGCTGTGTGCTTCGCCATGTTTGTTACACTGGGGTGTGTCCTGCTGTTGCGTGACTTCACTGACATGTGTGCGTCGGTTGTGTGGCGTTGGGTGTTGTCCGTGAATTGGGCGTTGGGGACATGTCTGTGGCAGGCCTGTCACGTGTCATGTGCGTTCGGGGTGGGGCTGATGTGTGTGCTGCTTGGTTGTGTCCCTGTGTCTGTGTGCGACGCATGCATGGCGCTGCGGTTGGCCTCTGCGTTGTGCGCATGTGTGGCGGCGTCATCGGCGCTTTGGGGCCGTGACGGGGTGGTTGGTTCCTAGTCCCAGGTGGTGTGTATACATGTGTTCCGCGATGTTACGATTTGGCCTGTGTGTCATATGTGGATGCAATGGTGGATGTGTAGTGTACACGCGCTGGTGGGGGTTGTCCGCTTTTTCCTCCCTTGCACTGTGTGCGCTGTTTGCGTGCACTTGTTGTGTGTGTGCCTACCTGCGTCTCCGCGGTACGTTGCGTCCTTGGTGGTGCATCAGCAGAAGCATGGGGAGGGCCTGCAGTGCTGGATTCATGCTCGGGGAGCCGCTTCTTCGTTGTCCGTGCTCGGCATCCGTGTTACCGCTCGGTTTGTCGTACGGTATCTCTTGGCCGTGGGAGCCGTTTGTTTGCGGCATCGTAATTTGTGCGCCGGGCGGGACGTGTTTCGTCGGACGGTGTGTGTCAGTTGTGCTGCGCCGCTACGTGTACGGGCGCACTTTGATGGCGGACGGTGTTGCTGGCTTGCCGGCGGTGTTTGGCCTACTTTTCGCATCGTAATTGGACGGGCGTGTGGACTGCTGCGTGCCGGCGGTAACTGGTGCTTTTTGCATCCGCTAGCACGGCGGTGGTGCTTCCGCCCGCCATCGTAATGTGCCCCTATCTGTTTACCTATCTACAGTTTCTAAATTACATTCTTCAACTACATTTAGCACAAACAATATTCCAAACAGTAATTGTTCACATCTTCTCAATAGGCCGAATAATGTTTAGAAATCCATTTGCATTGAAAAGATCCAAAATAAACTCGTTAATTCGTGTTCACATCTTCCTAATAGGCCGAATGATATTTTCAAAACTTTGGCATCAAAATGCTTGTTTCTGGTCCAGGGAAGACATGGCTTGGCAGTTCGGGCTGGACTGTTCCCCTGAGGCACAGGGTCAGACTGATTTGCATATTGCCATGTCTGAACTGGGGTGGCGGAGTGAGCTAAAGAATGATGATGGATTAAACCCAGATCAGTTGACTGGGGGTGAGTGCTTGCAATGTTCAACACTCCGTCCATCATCCCCTTTGGTTTTGCTATGTTCGCGCCCTAAGTTGGCAGGGTATGCCCAGACATGGGTCCCTTGCTCACTTTGCCACTGGATTCAAGCTATCCTGGCTGATGAGGGCTGAAAGCCCGAAACCGGTCCCAGGATGCTTGTTTCTGGTCCAGGGAAGACATGGCTTGGCAGTGATTACATGAGTGCAGGGGTAGTGCCTATGAAATTAGAGGACTGCATGAGTACTACCTGAGTGATTGAAGAAGTACATAGGTAATGCCTGGGTGATTGCATGAGTGCATGGCTAGTGCCTGGGTGATTGGATGAGCGCATGGGTACTGTCTGAGTGAGTGAAGAAGTGCATAGGTAATGCCTGGGTGATTGCATGAGTGCAAGGGTAATGCATGCGTGATTGGAGGAATGCACAGGTGCTGCCTTGGTACATGGAGGAATGCATGGGTAGTGCCTGACTGATTGGAACAATGCATAGGTAGTACCTGGGTGATTGCATGAGTGCAAGGGTTGTGCCTGGATGATTGGAGAACTGCATGGGTAGTGCTTGGATGATTGCATGAGTGCAGGGGAAGTGGCTGAGTGCATGTATGAGTGCATCAGTAGTGCCTCAGTGATTGCATCAGTGCATCTGTACTGCCTGGGTGATTGGAGGAGTGCAGAGATAGTGCCTGGGTGATTAGAGAAGTGCATAGGTAGTGCCTTGGTGATTTTATAAGTGCACAGGTAGCGCCTGGGTGATTGGAGGAGTGCATAGATAGTACATGGGTGATTGCATGAGTATAGGGGTAGTGCCTGCGTTATTGAAAGAGTGCCTAGGTAGTGCATGAGTGATTGCATAAGTGCAGGGGTAGTGCCTGACTGATTGAAGGACTGTATATATAGTGGCTTAGTGCATGGACGAGTGCATGGGTAGTGCCTGGGTCATTGCAGACTTACAGCTGAGACATGTGTTGTGGTTGCTGCTTTATATTTGACTACACCCAACATCCTGAGTAGTAGAAGAATAGTGAAATTGCAACACAAAAGTGAGGTTTATGACATGGTGTACACTTTTCTAGTACAGCTTCACCATTCTCTAACTGCCCAGGGTATTGGGCCTACCCAAATATAAAGCATCAAACCTACACATAGCTCTGTTATAAATCTCACCATATTCCTGAAAGCATGTATGCATGTGTCTGTACCTTTTACTAGTACTACCATATATAATATAAACATAAAAACAGATATATATATCTCTTTTATACATGTAGCATCTTCAGATGCATAACACATGTGAGAATACATATGCAACTAGAAAATACATCAATCACACGACCATGCAGTCCTTAAAACTTGACAGACTACACTTAACATTTAAAACAGACACCTAGATTTATGTGGCATACTTCAAGTAAAGTTTTACATAGACTCTTTTAAAGCACCATAATCAATAATTCCTCACCCAACATATCTTAAACATCACTTTACTGATCCTGCTGCTTTACCATTCTACTACTACTCAGATGTACAGCCTACTAAAATACAAAGCAACAACCCTTCACATATCTCTGTTGTAAGTCAACCCATATTTCAAAAAGCATGGATGCATGAGTCTGTACCTTTCCCTAGTGCCATCATATATAAAAGAAACATACAAATAAATATATACCTGTATTTTATACATCTAGCATCTTTAGATACATAACACATATGAAAATACATCTGCAAGTACAGACATACCTCAGTCACAAGATGATGCACACCTTAAAACTTAAGAAGCTGCACTTTTTTATTTCAAGTATAGACCTAAAATCATATGGTGTATTTCAAGCACTTCTCATTTTAAGTAGAGACCTAAAATCATATGGTGTATTTCAAGCATACCTTTCCATAGATGATTGAAGGAGTGTACGGCTAATGCCTGGGTGACTGCATTAGTGCAGGGGTAATGTCTGGGTGACTGAAGAAGTGGATGGGTACTACCTGAGTGATTGAAGAAGTACATGGATAATACCTGGGTGATTGTGTGAGTGCAGGGGTAGTGCCTGGGTGATTGGAAAAGTGCACGGGTAGTGCCTGAGTGATTGCATGGCTGCATGAGTAGTGTTTGGGTGATTAGAGGAGTGCATGGGTAGTGCCTGGATTACTGCATGAGTGAATAGATAGCGTCTGGGTGATTGCATCAGTGCAGAGGTAGGGCTTGGGTGATTCCATGAGTGCATAGGTAGTGTCTGAGTGATTTTATAAATGTATGGGTACTGGATGGGTGATCGGAGGAGTGCATGAGTAATGCCTGGGTGATTGCATGAGTGCAGGGGTAGTGCCTGGGTGATTAGAGGAGTGCATAGGTAGAGCCTGGGTGATTGTATAAGTGCATGAGTACTGCCTGAGTGATTTAAGGAGTGCATGGCTAATGCCTGGGTGATTGAATGAGTGCAGGGATAGTACCTGGGTAATTGGAGGACTGCATAGGAGTGCCTGGGTGATTTTATAAGTGCATGGGTACTGACTGGGTGATTGAAGGAGTGCATGGGTGCTGCCTGGGTGATTAGAGGAGTGCAAGGGTACTGCCTGGGTTATTGCATGACTGCATAGGTAGTGCCTGGGTGATTGCATGAGTGCAGGGGCAGTGCCTGGGTGATTCGAGGAGTGCATAGGTAGTGCCTGGGTGATATTATAATTGCATGGATAGTGCCTGGGTTATTGCATGACTGCATAGGTAGTGCATGGGTGATTGCATGAGTGCAGGGGTAGAGCCTGGGAGATTGGAGGAGTGCATAGGTAGTGCCTGGGTGATTTTATAACTGCATGGATAGTGCCTGGGTTATTGAAGGACTGCATGCGTACAGCATGAGTGATTGCACAAGTGCAAGGGTAGTGCCTGGCTGATTGAAGGACTGCATACATAGTGCCTCAGTGCATGGATGAGTACATCAGTAGTGGCTATGTGATTGCAGACTTACAGGTGAGGCATATGATGGATTGCTGCTTTATAGTTGACTACGCCCAACATCCTGAGTAGTAGCAGAATAGTGAAATTGCAGCACAAAAGTGAGGTTTATGACATGGTGTACACTTTTGTACTGCAGCTTCACCATTCTGTAACTACTCAGGGTGTTGGGCGTACCCAAATATAAAGCATCAAATCTACACGGACCCTCCTGGTCCCCGCTGCTGCCTCCACCTCTCCGGGGCTGTTGCGTGGTGCCCGAATCTGACTTTCCCCTGTCTTTGCGGCATTCTGAATGGCGATGCTGCTGCCCCTGGAGCCCCCGGTGTGTGTATGTCGACGACCCGCTTTGTGATCGGCAGTGTCCTGCCCTCCTCCCTCCGTGGTCATGTGGCAGCCTCCCCCATCTGACCCTGCGTGAAGCCTTCAAGTCTGCTGCCTTGTGGTATTCGTGTTGGATTTTTGTGTGTTCCGCCATTTTGGGTTGATGCTGTCGGTTCCCATGGCCTGGGTCCTCCATCTTGGCGGTTTCGACCTATCCTCATTGTTGCTGGACTGCTCCTTGTTTGCTTGTCTGTTCTTTTCCTCAAATCCCCCGCCCTTTGGTCTCCTACTCCCCTCCCATCTTATACTATCACCGATTCTCAAGATGTTTATGATTGTTGGTCCCCAGCCGGTTTGTATGTCTTTTACTGTGACTGTTTTGTAAGTACTTTCCCTCTTGCCGGTCTGCCTGACCCAATTATGCATTCCTTACCCCTTTTTACCATTCCCCCCTACCTTCCATGCCCCATTTGACGTGTGTCTTGGCTATGCTATGCGCTAATAACCCATGTTATTGTGTATTCGCTGTTTCTCTCCTATGTTATATTTGGCTCCTGTAACTGATGTAATTTTGTAACTTGTAACTCACTGATCCTCATGTAAAGCGCTCTGATACCTCAGGATCAAGCCAGCGCTATATAAAGCTCTCCAAATAAATAAATAAATAAATAAAAATACACGTGGGTCTGTTATAAATCTCACCATATTCCTGAAAGCATGCATGCATATGTGTCTACCTTTGAAATCATCATCAGATAAAAAGAAATAAATAAATAGACTGCACTTTACATTTGAAAGACACACCTACATTTCTGTGGTGTATTTCAAGTGTACCTTTCCCCAGACTCATAGCAAGTAGCCTAATCAGTAATCCCTCTGCCAACATGTCTTAAAACTCACTTTTGTTCTGCAGCTTCACCATTCTATGAATATTGGGCCTAGCCAAACATAAAGCAGCAACCTATCACATATCTCTACCATAACTCTAACCATATTCCTAAAAGCATGCATGCTTCTATCTGTACCTATTGCCAAAAGCATAACACATATCAGAATACATGTGCAAGTAGAAACATAGCCACACTCACAACACCATAAAGGCCTTAAAACTTGACAGAGTACACTTAACATTTCAAACACACACCTAGATTTATGCGGCATATTTCAAATGAACTTTTACACAGACTCTTATAAAGTACCATAATCAATAGTTCCTCTCCCAACATATCTTAAACATCACTTTTCTACAACTGCTGCTTCACTATATGCATATATATCTTAAAACTTAAGAAGCTGCACTTCTCATTTCAAATAGACACCTAAAATAATGTGATATATTTCAACCATACCTTTCAACAGACTCATACAAAATACCCTAATTACTAATTCCTCTGCCAACATGTCTTAAACCACAGTTTTGAGCTGCAGCTTCACCATTCTGCAACTACTTATGCTATTGGACCTAAACAAATATAAACTAGCAACCCTTCAAAAGTCTCTGCTGCAAGTCTCACCATATTCCTAAAAGCATGCATGCATATGTCTGTACCTTTTGCTAGCAGCATCATAGATAAAAGTAATATACAGATAGATGTATACCTGTGTTTTATACATCTATCATCTTCAGACGCATAACACATACCATAATACATGTGCAAGTAGAGACATACCTCAGTCACAACACCATCCACAGCTTAAAACTTCACAGACTACACTTCAAATTTCAAACAGACACTGAAAATTATGCGGTATATTTGAAATGTAGCTTTCCACACACTCATACAAATTACTCTAATAAATAATATCTCTACAAACATATCTCAAACCTCACTTTTGTGCTGCTGCTTTACCATTCTACAACTACTTATAATGTTACACCTAGCCAAATACAAAGCAGGAACCCTTCACATGTCTCTGCTATAAGTCTCGCCATATTCCTGAAAGCATGCATGCATATGTCTGTACCACAACACTATGCACACCTCAAAAATTCACAGAACAAACTTCCAATTTCAAGCAAACACCAAAAAATTATGTGGCATATTTCAACTGTACCTCTCTAGAGACTTATAAAAAGTAGCCTAATCACTAATACCTAAGTCAACATCTTTTAAACCACACTTTTGTGCTGCTTCTTCACCATTCTACTACTACTCACAGTCTTGAGCCTACCACATAAAAAGCAACAACACCTCTTTGTTATACATCATGCACCTTCAAATGAATAGGACATATGAAAATACATATATAAGTAGAGACATACTTCAGACACAAGTCCATGCACACCTTAAAACTTGACAGACTGCACTTCCAATTTGAAAGCGACACCTAAAATGATGCGGTATACTACAAATGTACATATCCACACACTAAAACAAACTACCATAATCACTAATCCATCTGCCAATATACACATATTACTATACAGAATCTATTTCAAACAACATTTAAGTACAATAAAACGAACTACAATACACATCTCTACATTTAATAATATATTTCAAACATCACAGTTCTTGAATAATTTTTAAAGTTTAAAAATAAAGCTAATACATAATACACCTCACAAATGTATAACTCACCTTCCAAATTGATTAGTAAAATATAAAATATCAGAAACTCATAAAATATATTTTCTCATGCACACAATCAATGTAATGCACCACTCTCAACAAGGTAAAACCAGTAATGGCAAACTTTCCCTATCTTTCTCCACACAAATAAATGTAAGTAACAAATCACATTGCTTCCTACATAATTTCAAATTGTAAAACACATTTCTATTGGTTAGACATATTAACACTTACCAACTGACTTCTAAAAGTGCCCAAACTGGTTCTGGAATTTTTTTGAGTCGCGACTCCACCGTGCACCAACGTGATAGAGCCGCGAATCCATACGGGAGTTCAAAAATATATTACAAATAAAAATACCACTATTTTATAAGAACACACCATTTCTAAAGATAGTACTGACTTGGGGAATCTTACTTTAATAACATATCACTTATAAATAAATTACAATTCCATATTTTAAAACCACAGATAACATTCAACCCTTCCCCCATTCTGCTTAATGCCAGTTTCCATAGCAACAATTCATGGAACATTCAACTGAACTGACAGGTCACAAGTTCACCATATTTTCAAGATCAGCACACAAGGTTACAAATGCAAACAGCAGGTGTGGTTGACGTTTGCAAAATATGACCTTATCCTATCTACTGTACCTTTAAAACATTTTTTACTAAACAATAAGAATCATGCTTTTTAAAGAAAGTAACATGCACCCTATTTTTGAATGTACAATGTTCTTAAACAGCCAATCAATTCTCAACTTTTTAAAAACAGCATCTTGCCCAGCATTTTAGATACCTCTCATTCTACCAACTAACTACCTCAGCTACAGACATCTTTTCATTACTTCCAGACATCCCTTCAAGATGCTTACAGTATGGATTGTTGGACACAGCTATGTTTTCTGGTGCAAAAGGTATGCTGAACGCAGAGGTATTGACAAAGACCTAGCTTTGCACAATATGGGTATTAAATGGATTGCACAGAGAGGATTAAAGTTGCACCAATTGATGCCTTTGGTTGAAACCTTTTTGCATCTCCAACACCCTGACCTCATGATTGTGCACTGTGGTGGCAATGACCTAGGCACATTGACTGGGGTAGGTCTGGCTGGAAATGCTAATGAAGGACACCTTTGCACAATTGATGTTTCTTTTACCTCAAACTGTCTTTGTATACTCTAATATATGCCAAAGACAGAAATGGAAGTGGTCAAATCAATTCTGTCCACAGATTGAGAAAGCTAGAAAGAATGTCAAAAAAGCTGTTTCTGCTTACCTCAGAGACTATAGGATGGGCTCCATCTTTAACAACAATCTACGTTTTGATATGGATGACATCTACATAAGTGATGGAGTACACTTCACAGATCAAGGAAACAGAGTCTTTCTCAACAACCTAAAGCTGTGCATCTGCACTTACATGTAGCTACAACAAACTCATAATGAAAACAAGGGCTCTTTTTACAGCCACCCTATAACACAACAGTGAATTACATTTTTTTTACACATACATATTTTGTAAAATTTTTGTGGATTCGCGCACCCGACGCGAATCTGCAAAAGCATATATTCAATGTACTACAACATAATACACTTTTCAGGTTTAACTATTAATTTTTAATTTTATATATTTTTAACAACTCTATCAATTTTAATCTTATCATTAACTTCAATCACACTACCTCTTTAAAACAACTTCACAAATACAACTCTACCTTCAAAATTATACACAACTAAATTATTTATTTGAGGTGAATTCGCGAATCTAACATGACGTTCCACGGGGGGCCGCGCTGAGAGCTGCATTGGGGTCGCGACTTCAAATTAGAAAGAAAAATAACAGCCGAACTTCCATTATTCAGTATTCGCCCTGGGGACCCCATCCCCCAGGCCTTACCTCTATTTTTACAAATAAAACTCATAATGTTATTTACAAAATACAGGAGAGGGGCCACATAGCCCCCCTTCCCTGGGCCACTATTGGCCCCGGGGACCCCATGCCCCAGGGCCTGGCCAGCATGTATTATTTTGATGTGACTCGGTTCAACACATTCTAGTTTGGAGTTTTGCCAGCCAATCAGAATGATGCTCGGGCTCGGGAGGGTTTGCAAATCCTCCTCGGCCCTCAGATATCGATATTTTAATTTTTTTAATTTCTCAGGAACAACTGAACGGATTTACACCATTTAAAAAAAAGCACGCTTTCTGGACCAAGACCTACCTTTTGGCAAATTTGGTGTAATTCCGTTCAGCAGTTCGGGCTGTAGCTTTGTCTAAAGTTCCTATGGAAATTAACATGGAGAAAACGGGTTTTGGGACCCCCCTTTTTACTCGGCCCCCGCTTGAAAAATCACCCCGAAACTTTCAAGACAGGAGCTGGCCTGAGTGAACCATTAGTTTGAAAAAGTTTGCGAAGATTAGTCAAACGGCGCCAAAGATATTGGCAGAAGAAAAAACACTTTTTGAATAGAAACAAGGTCCTAACTATAACTACCCACTGGCAGTATATATATGCAGGGTCGGGGGCCCCCAATAAAATGGAGCTGCTTTTTGGTATATTAACGGAGGGGGCCTGACCCGCTGGAACGACGACACCAGCTAGTGGATTTCCAAGGCTATTTGGCGTACAGTCGTGAAGAAAGGGAGATGAGAGAGGTGATCCCTCTCTTTGGTAACACCGCATCTCAAGCAAGTACCAAGCGTGAGCAGCATCAATACACGCTTTGCATTTTACTTCAGTAGCTTGCACCTCATTATTTCGTGACATTTGCTTTCAATAACGCTATTCAGCAAAAATTGAACTTTGCATTTTGCCACGTTTGGGATAAGTACACAGGTGCATCCTGGGACCTGTAGTTTGAGAGACAGGTCATGTGACCACTTGGAGCACGTAACACCACTCACCTGTGATCAAGACAGCACATTTTGAAACGCGTAAGGATATGGGTGGTTTTGCTGCAACGTGGATGAATAAATATCCAAGCTTGAGTAGAAGTCGGTGTTGGGCTCAGATTATTTCTTTGGTAAAAGCCTCACAACAGGATTCTCCATTCCTGCCTGAGCCCGCCCTGCAGGGTCGGGGGCCCCCAGTAAAATAGAGCTGCTTTTTGGTATATATATATATATATATATATATCCACAACCAACTCCGGCACACCAACTTGCTTTGCCAGAAACGACACCGCAGTCCCAAGCTCCAAGTATCTTCTTTATTTACTTATTTCCAGGCTATGACGCGTTTCGTCAGGGTCCCTTGCCTTGTTCACACACCGAGCCATATTACAAATTTCATTTATAACTGTGCAGTTACCGTCATGTGGTAACATAGACATGGACAACATACTACATAGTATGACAAAGTTGTTTTTCTTTCAATTAACAATTTCTTTAAAACCTCAAAATTGCAATGTTTGCATTTTTTATAATTTTCCGTGTCTCTACACTTTTTTCTCTTTTTTACCTTTTCTCTTTTGTTTTTTTTATTTTTACTTTTTTTCCCATTGGCTTTTCAACTTTTTGAATAAACTTTATTGTACCACAACCTGGGTCCCTATGGGTGCATGTTCTTTTCGGAATCTCTGCCTAATGCGACAGCTGGCGTGTATACCTAATAGTGTCAACATCCCACCTCAAGTTCGCAATATTTTATATCGCGTATAACATTCATCCCAAATCCATATGAACAGGATAAGATGAAATACAGTCACTATTTCAACTTAATATGATTCAACATAGAAGGTGCAAGTGCTGGCTATTGTGCTATCCTCAATAGAATTGCAAGTGCTGATGTTTCTTTGTAAACAATTTGACAATAAAGTGCAAGTGCAATTTTCACACATTCAGCTCGTAAAGTGCACGTGCATCACAAAATTCGTCTCTTGTATACAACCTTCTTGTCTGTCGTTATTGTCCCCTTCATACCTCAATTGTATTATTTAACAGTGGGTATCCATAAACACTTTCAATGTAAGATCATAACAGTACTTTCTATCCAATTGCTACGTTTGCCATCAATAAAGTGCGAGTGCCTAGTGCATGTCACTATTTCAAAGTGTCAGTGCATTAATGAACAATATCCTTAATACTAGCAGCAACAATTCCCATGCTTAGATAGTCCATGGATATTTGTGCAAAATTGCAAGTAAAGTGCATGTGCTTCTAGTGCAAACTCTTTCCTTATTCTCTCTATGCAAAGGTAAAAACACATACTGTTAAAATCACAACATTAAAAGCAATATTAAAAAGCTTGAATTTGTCTTATAAGCCAGATTCCTTAATGCATTATTGGAGGGATTCTCCCTTTGAATCAATAACACCCCAGGACAAGCTCTTCCATCTAACTGGTACAAAACGCTGTTTATTTACAATGTACAAAAATCTAAAAAAGCCATATAAAGTGAACCACAACCCAAGATATATCCCTATAGCTTACTTTGATTTAGTTTTCTTACATATCTCTATGATGGGGAGGGTGGGTTATAGTCATTGCATATTATTATGTCATTTAGGTCACATGGACATAAAGATCTTCATCAGAGTTCAGACCATTGGGGGTCTTGCAGTCGAGCATTAGTATATATCGGGACTCAAGTTGCCTCAGCCTGGCCTCACGGTCCCCCCCATATTTTTTTAGGGACCGAGTCCACTACAAAGTATGTTAATTCTTCAACCCTGCCTCCATGGGAGTCTTTAATGTGTTGGGCCACTGGGTAGGACTGGTCCTTGTTCTTCACTGCCCTGAGGTGCTGGAGGATTCTGATATGGGCCATGTGGATTGTACTGCCCACATATAACATGGGACACGTGCATTGCAGCACATATACCACATGATCGCTTTTGCAATTAAAAAACCGAGGGATCTTCCATGGTTTATTCATAAAAGGCAGCTGTATCTGTTTTTTATTTACACCATGTTTACAGGCCTTGCACTTAAGGCATTTATTGAAACCTGGGTTAGCCTTCAGCCAGCTTTCAGTTTCTATTACCTCAGGGCTGCTATTTACCAATTCCTGCCTCATTGATTTTGCTCTCCTGTAGGAGACAAGGGGTTTACGAGAGACTAAGCTGTTCAAAGTAGGATCTCCTCTAACCAGGTACAAATGCCTATTCATGCAGTCTCTCACCCTTGCATGATAGGCATTGAACCCGGTTATCATCCTGACATCCTGTTTAGAAGCATCAGTGGTTTTCTTCTCTCTTTTTTTGTCGAATAGAATTTCTTTTCTCGAGAGTCTCTCAACCTTTGCTACCGCTTGGTTTAAAACTGTCTGACTGTATCCCCTCTCTTTAAATCTTTCTGTCAGATCTGTTTGTGCTTGTATTAATGAGCTGGTTTCGCTGCAATTTCTCTTCATGCGAAGCTGCTCAGCATATGGGATACTCTGTTTCAGTTTTGAGGGTGAAAACTGGTGGAGTGCAGTATAGAATTACCCGCAGTAGGTTTTCTAAATGACGAGTATGTATGGTACAATTTTTGATAAAAACCTCCAGATCTAAAAAATGCACATTTGAATCACTTATGGTACGTGTAAAGGCCGGATTAAGTGAGTTGTCATTGAGGGCCATTAGAAACACATTGGCACTATCCTTTGACCCCCTCCATATAATGAACAGGCCGTCAATAAATCTACACCAGACCTTGATGTTCTCATTCCACTCTCTTGCATATGAGACCCTGAGCACCTGCTCCTCCCACCAGCCCATGTGAAGCTTTGCATAGCTGGGGGTGAAGCAGGTGCCCATGGCCGTCCCCCTGAGCTGTCTGTAGGCATCATTACCAAAAAGGAAAACATTATTTTCCAAGCACAGTTCTGCCATTTGCATTAACATTTCCGAGTGTTGGTATACATACAATGGTCTGCTGCCTAAAAAACGTTTAAGAGCCCTTAGTCCATCTTTGTGTGCAATACTCATATAGAGTGAGGCGACGTCAAGAGTTATTAGTAAATCTCCTTCTTCCCACTGTATATTGTGCAGTTTCCTCAAAAAGTCCCCGGTATCTTGGATATGAGATGGCAGGGCTTTTACAAAATCTTGTAGGAAGTGGTCCAAATACCTAGAAGAAGTTTCAAATAGGCTTCCGATAGCCGATATTATTGGCCTGCCTGGAGGAGATAACAGATCTTTATGCACTTTCGGTATTCGATATAATATCGGAGTCACTGGGTCATTTACTTTCAGGTACTGATGTTCTGCTTCCGATATAAGTCCCATACCTCTCCATCTGGCCAGTTCTTTATGGTATTTGGTTTTCACCTCTAGAAGATTGCTGTGCGGAACTCGCTGGTAACATTCCGTGTCTCTTAACTGAAGCCTCGCCTCCTCATTATATTGGCACAATGGCCATAGGACAACATTGTCCCCTTTGTCTGATTGTCTTATTACAATATCAGGCCTTGATCTTATTTTCTCCATGATTTTTTCATACTTAATTTCTTCTTCTTTTGTACCTTTATAGTAATTCATACTGGATTCTTTGGCTAATTCCTTGAGATCCATAATCACTCGATCTGAAAATAAATCAATTGAGTGTTTAGGAAGGATTGGTGTAAAGGTCGATTTCTTTTTGAATTCAGTCATGCTGGTTCCATATATATTCAAACCTAATCTATCGGCGGTATCTTTACATGATATTTCCGTACCCGGATTTTCATTAGACCTCTCTAGTTCATCCAGGTCCCTGAGTAGATTTAGATCATCCACCACTAGGTTGCTTGCAGTCCCTTTCTCCAGGCTCTCTATCACCCGATTCTTTCTGCTGGATTGATTGTCAAAGTGTTTCCTTAACTTTAACTTCCTCACAAACTTAAAAAAATCGATTCGGGTCTGTGCATAGTTGAAATTAGATCGTCTGCAGAATGACAAAACTAGTGAAAGAATATTTATCTCCATTTCGGATAGAACTAGGTCAGATAGATTGATTACAGTGATGGCTTTTGTTTTTGTTAACATTTGTTCCGCTTGTTGTCCTTCATCTTGATCCCTGATTGCAGCTCCATGCCCTCTCCTTCTTCTCTTACGTTTCCTCTGTTTCCCCGGCCTCTTCCCCTTCTTGGTGGTCTCTGTTTGGCGTTGATGGTCCGATCCAGACCTAAAAAACGCATTTCTTCTACTACGGTTGAGGGTGTATCCATATTATCCATAGCTCTCGCGCCTGCCTCGAGCCACTATTGGCCCCTGGGACCCCATACCCCGGGGCCTGGCCAGCATTTATTATTTTGATGTCACAAAATGGCTGCCAACACATTCTGGTTTGGAGTGCTGGCAGCCAATCAGAATGAAGCTCATGCTCGGAGGGGTTCGCGAATCCTCCTCGGCCCTCAGATAACGATATTTAAATTTTTTTAATTTCTCAGGAACAACTGAACGGATTTACACCATTTTAAAAAAAGCACACTTTCTGGACCAAGACCTACCTTTTTGACAAATTTGGTATAATTCCGTTCAGTAGTTCGGGCTTTAGCTTTGTCTAAAGTTCCTATGGAAATTAACATGGAGAAAACGCATTTTGGGCCCCCGCTTGAAAAATCAACCCGAAACTTTCAAGACAGGAGCTGACCTGAGTGAACCATTAGTTTGGAAACTTTCGCGAAGATTCGTCAAACGGCGCCAAAGATATTGGCAAAAGAAAAAACGCTTTTTGAATAGAAACAAGGTCCTAACTATACCTACTGGCAGTATATATATATATATATATAAATATACATGTGTTACTCAACAGCTTACTAGAATATCGGTCGCCAGTAGGTAGTTATAGTTAGGACCTCGTTTCTATTCAAAAAGCGTTTCTTTTTTTCCAATATCTTTGGTGCGGGCTGACGAATCTTCGCAAAATTTTCAAAACTAATGGGGCGGACCGGTCAGCTTCTGTGTTGAAAGTTTTGGTGTGACTCATTAAGCGGGGGCCGAGAAAAAGGGGGTCTCAAAGCGCATTTTCCCCATGTTAATTTTCCATAGGAATCTTTGAATCACAGGTTACAGCCCGAACTGCTGAACTGAATTACACCACATTTGGCAAAAAGGTAGGTCTTGGTCTCAGAGTCGTGCTTTTGGTTAAAATGGTGTAAATCCGTTCAGTAGTTTCTAAGAAAATCAAAAGTAAAAACACATATCGATATCTGGGCGGAGCCTAACCACACATCTCATTGTGAGATCTGATTGGCTGTCAGCACTTCATCCTGGAATTGCTAGCAGCCATCTTGGGACCAATATACATGATAGCACCCCAGTGAAATGCATTGTAGTGAATAGAAGGTTTTGAGGGTTACCAAAAGGAGAACTATAAAGGGTGATAACAGACTTTAGTTACATTAGAATTCATTTGTTGATGGTACCATACTAATTTTAGGAATTGTGGTGTGTTCTAAGGTGATTTTACCCTGTTAAAAACCTTCTGCTGGGATATCATGAATCATGTTTGAGAGAAAACTATTTTCACATGCTTGTCCCATAGAGGTTTGGAAGGTGCTCCAGAAGCTAAAATGAGAGCATATTTTCTGTAAATTCACATTATCTTTCTCAGTCATGTGAGGATGAAGTCTGACATTCTCAGTAAAACATGTACATCCAACAAGGGCAGAGACTGTCACTTGATTTCTTTGTGTTCTACTGCAGCTTCCCAGAGAGTTCTAAAGAGCAACTAGAGAGCTAACAGTCTTACTTATGACAAATGTATGGCACACCTGAAGCCATCTTGATTGGAATAAACTGATAACACTTAAAACATTTAATTTAAAAAGGAACAAAATGAGGGGGTTCACTTTGTCATAGAAATTATGGTTAGTGCTGCAGAAAGAAAAATTAGGACATGTTTTAAGTGAGATCTCAAATATCTTCCTGTCATACTTCAACAGGAGCAGCCTGTCAGTTGATTCCTTTGTGTTCTACTGCAGCTTCCCAGAGTGTTCTAAAGAACAACTAGAGCGCTAACAGCCTTACTTATGACAAAAGTATGGCACACCTGAAGCCATCTTGATTGGAATAAACTGGTAACACTTAAAACATTTAATTTAAAAAGGAACAAAATGAGGGGGTTCATTTTGCCATAGAAATTATGGTTAGTGCTGCAGAAAGAAAAATTAGCGACACATTTTGAGTGACTTCTCAAATCCTCTTCTATTTCATTAACAAATTCTGACATGCAGACTGAAACAATGCACTTTCAATACCAGCAGCAGACTTCCAGTTAACTCCCTGATGAGCAGTAGCTTTACTACAGTGATCTAATGAGCAACTAGAGTGCTAACATTCTGAATTTATGGCAAATGTGTGACACATCTGAATGTCTTCTTGATGGATTCAAAGTAAAAACTGAAAGCATTTCCTACTGACGAGACTGTAGTAAATGAGGAAATTAGGAAACTTCATAACAAATAAGTCTCCCAAGATGGCCACCAGAGAAAAAAGAGCCCAAATGTAGCACAAATATCACCCAGATGTAGCCCACATATAGACCAATGACAGTAGTGTGCAAAACACTTTATTTTTAGTTTTGCAGTTTTATATAGTGCAGACTGGGCAGGTATTGGAGCGTTGCATCTTAAAACATGACCCCCTACACTACAAAAACACCACTGCACTACCCTAAAGCCTAAAACACAACCCCCAGCACGACCCCCTACACTACACAAGCACCACTGCACTATCCTAAACCCTAAAACACTACCCCCAGCATGACCCCCTACACTACACAAACACCACTGCACTATCCTAAACCCTAAAACACTACCCCCAGCACGACCCCCTACACTACCCAAACACCACTGCACTAACCTAAATCCTAAAACACTACCCCCAGCATGACCCCCTACACTATCCAAACACCACTGCACTGGAGAAGTTGGCCTGGCATATGCTGTCCACTAATTATAGTGGGCACCGTGCACCAGTCCAAAGCGACTCTTATGGTAGGTAGGTTAAAGACAACCTTATTGAAAGCTATCCTAGTGGTAGCTATGGAGAGCAGCCTTCAGGCTAAGTCTTGAAGGAATGTAAAGCAGCTTGTTTTACCAGTCTATAATCTCTTGAGTGACCAAATGAAAGAGCACCACACCAGGTATATATTCAAAATATATGTATTTATTACTAAACACACCCCTCTAGTCTCTTTATGAGGCTAGAGTTCGAAGTACATAGGTTATAAGATCTTAAATCACAGTAATAGCACAAATACACGTTTGGGCCCTAGGGGCGTACCAAACCATATACCAATAAAGTGGTATGCGAACCACGACTGAACTAGACACTAGGCCTAGAGCCTCTAGAAGTGCTTGGACCACAAGGAACCACCCAAGGTAGTGACACAGGGGACCCACGGGAGACGCGTGCAGTGTAAATACACAACCGCGATACGCCGTTAACTTCTATGGAGAAAGTCGGGATCGGGAAAATAGAGGAAAGGGACACTTAAAAGAGGACTAGGACAAAACCCCTTGAGATCTAGGACTTTGAAGAGTCTCTACCCACGGGAGCACCGGAGTACTCGTGTTACCTCACCCAGGGAAGCCGGGTGCATAGGTGCCTTTCGGGGTCGGGTTTCGTCGTCGGTTCTTATGGCGATCTGCTGCAAAGTGCTGCTGGCGACCAGGAGAAAAGTGTCCGGGTGGATCCAAGAGTGGATCGGAGTTCTGAAGAACCTGAAAGCAGAGGGGACAGAGTCTGGGTCACTAGCCAGTGACCAGGGAGGTGATGGACAGATGCCCACCGATGTCGAGTGCTTCAGGTTCGATGACGGTCGTCTTGACTCTTCAGCCACGAGGTCCGGGAGGCGTTGTCGGCGACCAGGAGCAGGATTCGGGCTGTTGCTCGATGTCTGTCGAGTGCAGAGGTGTCGGCGACCAGATTGGACCCAACAAGCCTTGGCAACGGCAAGTCTCGAGTAAGATGTAGATCGTCGATGATGCAGACCAGCAAGGTCTGGGGAACTCACCCAGCGAGGGTAAGTGAGGGCAGGCCTGGAGCAACCAGACTGCCAAGTAAAGAAAAGATTGGCCTTCGTTAAGGGCTACTAGCCAACGGGCTAGCGACCGCGAAGGAGCCTCGTGACGCCGCACGTGGAGCTGGCTTACAGGACACTCGTGGAGTGGGGGCCAGTGATCTTCGGTGCAGGTGGTGCTGGAGGCTAGGGCTACTCGGAGCCCAAAGCACGACTTCTTGGGAGACCCAGAAGATGGTGCACTTGCAAATGTGCTCGGTGTCCAGGGGTCACGGTCTCAAGTCACCCACGATAGCCACGGGCCTCAGCTTTGCTGGGGACTCAGGGTAGCCTCGGGGAAGTCTGAGAATCCACCTCTGGTGATGCGATGACTTCGGCGTCCGACGGGAGCTTCAGTGATGCGAACCGGACAGATGCTTCTTTGGTGCCTGCCAAGCAGGGGAGTCACTCCTTGACCCCAAGGGAGATTCTTCAGTCCTCTAATCGTGAGTAGAGCGTCGAAGGTCCAGGATTCTGTTTCAGAGTTTCGTCCAGGTATAATCTAAAGTCCTAAGGACTGGGTTCCTACCTTTATTCTAAAAATAGGGGATGGACTACTCTGTGGCCCCACCTATGGGTGGGTCAGGGCAGAGGGGTGGCTACACCCCTTTCCCTTTGTCCAGTTCGCGCCAAAGCAGGGGCTGCAAGCCCCTGATCCGGTTTGAACTGGGGTATGCACAGGGACACCAAATGTGCCCCCAGTGCAGGACTTCAAAGCACCCGAAAGTGCTCCCGCCCAGCCCCAATACACATTGTCCTGTCTGGGGAGGTGGTCACACCTCCCTGGGACAGGAAACCTATTGTCCAGGCCTCCCCTGCCGGAGTTTCGTCCAGCAGCAGGAGGCCAGACTCGTGTCTGTGGCAGCAGCATCCATTTTGTGATGCCAGGGCTCTGGAAAGAAGTTACCGGACTCGTCAGAGTTAACATGCCTTTCCCTCTAGAAGGGTGGAATGCTACCCCCGCCGCCAGGATTGGCGGGGGGTAGTATTCCAAGATGTTTGACACCAAACACGACATGTTTAGGTGCAGCCATTCCATAGTTAGCATTTTACCGCGAGGATATAATGCGTTTAAGAGTATATGGTCAGGCTGCACTACAAACAGCATCAGAGATGGTCTCCGAACGCTGCAGAGGGGCCCTGCTCATGCAGGGGCACCCTCTCACATAGGAACCATGCACTCTGCCTTTAGGATTGATAAGGCCTGCCTTAGGAGTGACTTATAGGTTTATATGTGTGTATGCTTTTAGTGATATAGGTAACCTATACCACAGCAAGGGGTGCATGCACCACCTTACCCAGGCTGCAGTAGCAGACCTGTGGTGTCAGTTTGGATGGCCTACCAGGGGTGGCATAATACATGCTGCAGCCCCTGGCAGGCCTCTGAGGTACCTATGCCCTTGGTACATAGTATACCATATACTAGGGACTTACAAGGGCACTCCAGATCCCAATCAGTGATGTGCCTAAGGCACATGGAGACCCTTTTAAAGAGGAAACAGCTAGGCTGGGGTTCTGAATAGCAGGGCCCCAGCCAGACTAATGTCGAAAACCAGTGAAGTATCAGCAAAAAGTGGGGGTACCCCTGTGAAGCAGATCCTACTCTCCTACACAACCCCCCCCAAACGTAGGGACATTAAACTAACCTTGCCCAGTTAAGTCTTCATGTTCTAAGTGGAAATACCTAGAGAGTCCATCTGCATTCGCATGGTTACTCCCAGGCCTATGTTCCACTGTAAAGTCCATCCCCTGTAGGGAAATGGACCACCTAAGCAGTTTGGGGTTTTCACCCTTCATTTGTTTTAGCCATAAGAGGGGCTTATGGTCTGTCTGAACCAGGAAGTGTGTACCAAACAAGTATGGCCTCAACTTCTTCAGAGCCCAGACCACAGCAAAGGCCTCCCTCTCTATGGCTGACCAACGTTTCTCTCTAGGGGTCAGCCTTCTGCTAATAAAAGCTACTGGCTGATCCTGACCTTCTTCATTCAATTGTGACAGTACAGCCCCTACCCCCAATTCAGATGCATCAGTTTGAACAATGAACTTCTTGGAGTAATCAGGACTCTGCAGAATTGGAGCAGTGCACATGGCCTGCTTGAGGTCATCAAATGCCTTTTGACAGCTAGCTGTCCACTGAACCTTTTTGGGCATTTTCTTAGAAGTTAAGTCATTCAAGGGTGTCACTATTGATCCATACCCCTTGACAAATCTCCTATAGTACCCAGTCAGGCCTAAGAAGGCTCTCACCTGAGTCTGGGTAGTGGGAGCAGTCCAGTCCATGATGGTCTGGATCTTGCTCTGCAAAGGTTGAACCTGGCCTCCACCCACAAGGTGGCCCAGGTACACAACCTGACTCTGCCCTATCTGGCACTTAGTGGCCTTGATAGTCAGGCCTGCCTTTTGCAGGGCCTGTAAAACATTCCTGAGGTGGACCAGGTGATCCTCCCAGGTGGAGCTAAAGACAGCAATATCATCTAGATAAGCTGCACTATAGGCCTCCAGTCCTGTGAGAACTGTGTTCACCAACCTCTGGAAAGTGGCAGGTGCATTTTTCAGACCAAAGGGCATTACCACAAATTGATAATGCCCACTAGGGGTTGAAAATGCTGTTTTGGGCTTTGCAGTATCAGCTAGTCTGATCTGCCAGTAGCCAGCTGTTAGGTCAAATGTGCTGAGATATTTGGCAGAGGCCAAAGTATCTATGAGCTCATCTGCCCTGGGTATTGGATGGGCATCAGTCCTAGTGACTGCATTGAGGCCTCTGTAGTCTACACAAAACCTCATCTCTCTTTTCCCACCACTGGTGTGAGGTTTAGGTACTAGGACTACTGGACTAGCCCAAGGGCTATCTGAGGGCTCAATCACTCCCAATTCCAACATCTTCTGGACTTCAGTCCTGATACAGTCCCTGACATGGTCAGGTTGCCTATAAATCTTGTTTTTAATAGGCAGACTGTCCCCAGTGTCCACTTCATGAGTGCACCAGGTGGTCTGACTGGGTGTCAGTGAAAACATATGCCTAAACTGATTGAGGACTTGCCTGCAATCAGTTTGTTGCTGGGTAGTGAGGCTGCCTGCCAAGGCTACACCATCAACTGACCCATCGTCAGGGTTCTGTGAGAGCAGGTCAGGGAGTGGGTCACTCTCTTCCTCCTGCCCTTCATCAGTAGCCATGAGCAAGCCCATGTCTGCCCTGTCCACATATGGCTTAAGTCTGTTGACATGGAGAACCCTTTGGGGACTCCTGGGTGTTCCCAGGTCCACTAAGTAAGTGACCTCACCCTTCTGCTCAACAATAGTGTGGGGTCCACTCCATTTGTCTTGGAGAGCTGCTGGGGCCACTGGCTCCAACACCCACACCTTCTGTCCTGGCTGGTAAACAGTCAGAACAGCCTTTTGGTCATGCCAGGCCTTCTGAAGTTCCTGGCTAGCCTCAAGGTTTTTGGTTGCCTTTTTCATGTACTCAGCCATCCTGGAGCGGAGACCAAGTACATAGTCCACTATATCTTGCTTTGGGGGCTTGAGAGGTAACTCCCATCCTTCCTTCACCAAGCACAGTGGACCCCTCACAGGGTGGCCAAACAGAAGTTCAAAAGGGCTGTACCCAACCCCCTTCTGAGGCACCTCCCTATATGCGAATAAAAGGCAGGGCAAGAGTATGTCCCATCTACGCCTAAGCTTTTCTGGGAGCCCTTTAATCATGCCCTTCAAGGTTTTGTTGAATCTCTCAACTAAACCATTGCATTGTGGGTGATAGGGTGTGGTGAACTTATAAGTAACTCCACACTCCTTCCACATTGCCTTTAAGTACCCAGACATGAAGTTTGCACCCCTGTCTGATACCACCTCCTTAGGAAAGCCCACTCTTGAGAAAATTCCCAGGAGGGCCCTTGCCACCACAGGTGCTGTAGTGGTCCTAAGGGGTATAGCCTCTGGATACCTGGTGGCATGATCCACTACCACCAGTATAAATCTGTGCCCAGATGCTGTTTGGGGATCCATGGGACCAACAATGTCAATCCCTACCCTCTCAAAGGGCACCCCCACCACAGGTAGTGGTATCAGGGGGGCCTTTGTAGTGCCACCTGCTTTGCCACTGGCTTGGCAGGTTACACAGGAGCGACAAAACTCCTTACTGTCTTCAGACATGTGGGGCCAGTGAAAGTGAGGGACAATTCTGTCCCAAGTCTTGTTCTGGCCCAGGTGTCCTGCTAAGGGAATATCATGGGCTAGGGTCAATAGGAAGCCCCTGAACTTCAAAGGTATTACCAACCTCCTGGTAGCACCAGGCTTGGGGTCTCTACTCTCTGAGTACAGGAGTCCATCATCCCAATACACTGTATGGGGACCACTAGCTTTCCCAGCAGCCTCAGCAGCAGCTTGCTGTCTGAGGGGTTCAAGGGAGGGGCAGCTCTGCTGCTCCTGGCTCAGATCTGCCCTAGAAGGTCCCCCTGTCCCCAAGAACTCAACCTGGTCAGGTTCAAGTTCCTCTGGGACAGTTCCTTCTTCAGGGCTGAGATCATCCCCCTCAAGGGACTGATCTTCCTCCTGAGCCAAGGGGGAAGGCACTGCCTTAACCCTACTACTCCTCCTCTTGGAAGGCACTTGGTCCATTCTTCCAGAATCCAAGGCCTGTTCAGTGCTAGACATTTTGGCTTGTGACCTGGTCACAGCAAACACATCTGCAGGGATCCCCAGCATTTCTGCATGGGTCCTGAGCTCCACTTCTGCCCAAGCAGAAGTCTCTAAGTCATTGCCAAGCAAGCATTCGACTGGTAGGTTTGCACTTACCACAACCTTCTTAAGGCCAGTTACCCCTCCCCAGGAGAAGTTAACAACTGCCAGAGTATGGTCTGTTCTGACATTGCTAGCATTGGTCACTTGGTACATTTCACCAAGCATAACTTGCCCAGGTAGCACAAGGTCTTGTGTCACCATTGTGACACTTGCCCCTGTGTCCCTAAATGCCAAAGCCTCTCGTCCATTGATTAAAGGCTGTTGTCTGTACTTGCCCAGATTACTGGGACTCATAGAGGAGGGCACATCCATGCCTCCATCACAGACTAACACAGCCTGAGTCAGTTCTCTAACTAGGTCAGAGCCCAACTCAGTTCCCAGGGTGAACCCTACTAAACCCTTTGCTGGAGCACTTCCACCAACTGTACTAGGGGGAACAGGTGCCTTAGGGGCATTGGTGGGTGCTGGACTGGAGTCTTTGGACTTGGTGCAATCACTGGTCCAGTGGGTCTTTTGCTTACAGACCTTGCACCATGGTTTTCTTTGGCCTTTACCCTTGGTAGACTGGGAATCCCCACCAGAAGAAGATTTTTGGGGGCCTGATGAAGACTTTTGATCTTTACCCTTCTCCCCACCCTTGTCAGAGTTCTTAGCATCTTGCTTCTTGGTTTCCCCACCTTGGTTCTGTACCTTCTGCTTCACCCTGGTTCTGACCCATTTGTCTGCCTTCTTTCCCAATTCTTGGGGAGAGGTCAGATCAGAGTCAACCAGGTACTGATGCAACAGCTGATTTTGACAGTTATTAAGAATCTGCTCCCTCATTATCAGATTATACAATCCTGAGAAGTCACACACCTTACTGCCCATCAACCAGCCTTCCAGAGCCTTGGCAGAACAATCCACATAGTCTACCCAGTCTTGAGTCTGTGCTTTTTGGGTGTCTCTGAACTTCAACCTGTACTGTTCAGTGGTTAGGCCAAACCCATCAATAAGAGCACTCTTCAAGACCTTGTAATTGTCAGCATCCTCCTCTCTAACAGTGAGGAGCTTGTCTCTACCTTTGTCAGCAAAGGAGAGCCACAAGATTGCTGCCCACTGCTCCTGAGGGACCTTCTGTACTTTACAGGCCCTCTCTAAAGCAGTTATCCATTTGTGGATATCATCCCCACTCTGGTAGGGAGGGACAATCTTGCTCAGGTTCCTATGGTCATAGGACCTTTCCCTATCTCTAGGGACATGGCTGCCACCATGGGACTCTAGTCCCAACTTTCTTCTCTCTTTAAGGAGATCTAGGGATTCTCTATCTAAAGCCAATTGCTTCTTCCTGATCTCCAGTTGAGTTTCCTCATACTGGACCAGTCTCTTTCTTCTCTCATGAGAGGATTCCCTCCTGTGAGAAGAAACAGAGCTCCCTATGGAGGTGCCAGAGTGGTTAGACTCCTGAGAAGGAGACCTAGATTTTCTGAGCACACTCATAATCCTTCCTGGGGGGACAAAGGTGTGGTTCTCCAGATCCTCATCTTCATCTTCCCCAGAAGGGATTGGGTTTTCCAGGTCAGGGTCATTGTCACCCTCCTGGTCAGTTTCAGAGGGGGGCTGGGGGTAGTGGTACCCCTGGCCCCTTCCTCATCTGCTGGCCCACCCTCTGCTCCTACCCCTTCAGTCTCTGAAGACTTACTAAGATCATAAGCCACCAACAACTCCTGGAGGTGTTGGGTGGTGGGACTTTGGCCTGTCCTTAATTTCCTCACGTTACACAAAGCTCTCAGTTCCAAGAATGGGAGTGTGTCATACTTGGAGGGGAAGCTCCATGGCTTCCTGCAGGGCATCTTTGGATCCTGCTTTTAAAGACATTACTAGTGTGGTGTGGTGTATGCACTACCTACTCTAGTGTGGCCTACTAAACTCTCTTGAGTTGTAGAAAGGGTTGTGCTATCCCTTAACACACAACTCTAAGTTCAGTAGAACTTACTGATATTCTAAGCTTAAATTATATGTACCTTAGGTACCTTTAGTGGTTTTCAGTTGATCAATTCAATTGAGATTATCTGGTAAAACAATAGCAAGCTGGAATCCCACACGCTGCACACCAATGTGAGAAGTTGGCCTGGCATATGCTGTCCACTAATTATAGTGGGCACCGTGCACCAGTCCAAAGCGACTCTTATGGTAGGTAGGTTAAAGACAACCTTATTGAAAGCTATCCTAGTGGTAGCTATGGAGAGCAGCCTTCAGGCTAAGTCTTGAAGGAATGTAAAGCAGCTTGTTTTACCAGTCTATAATCTCTTGAGTGACCAAATGAAAGAGCACCACACCAGGTATATATTCAAAATATATGTATTTATTACTAAACACACCCCTCTAGTCTCTTTATGAGGCTAGAGTTCGAAGTACATAGGTTATAAGATCTTAAATCACAGTAATAGCACAAATACACGTTTGGGCCCTAGGGGCGTACCAAACCATATACCAATAAAGTGGTATGCGAACCACGACTGAACTAGACACTAGGCCTAGAGCCTCTAGAAGTGCTTGGACCACAAGGAACCACCCAAGGTAGTGACACAGGGGACCCACGGGAGACGCGTGCAGTGTAAATACACAACCGCGATACGCCGTTAACTTCTATGGAGAAAGTCGGGATCGGGAAAATAGAGGAAAGGGACACTTAAAAGAGGACTAGGACAAAACCCCTTGAGATCTAGGACTTTGAAGAGTCTCTACCCACGGGAGCACCGGAGTACTCGTGTTACCTCACCCAGGGAAGCCGGGTGCATAGGTGCCTTTCGGGGTCGGGTTTCGTCGTCGGTTCTTATGGCGATCTGCTGCAAAGTGCTGCTGGCGACCAGGAGAAAAGTGTCCGGGTGGATCCAAGAGTGGATCGGAGTTCTGAAGAACCTGAAAGCAGAGGGGACAGAGTCTGGGTCACTAGCCAGTGACCAGGGAGGTGATGGACAGATGCCCACCGATGTCGAGTGCTTCAGGTTCGATGACGGTCGTCTTGACTCTTCAGCCACGAGGTCCGGGAGGCGTTGTCGGCGACCAGGAGCAGGATTCGGGCTGCTGCTCGATGTCTGTCGAGTGCAGAGGTGTCGGCGACCAGATTGGACCCAACAAGCCTTGGCAACGGCAAGTCTCGAGTAAGATGTAGATCGTCGATGATGCAGACCAGCAAGGTCTGGGGAACTCACCCAGCGAGGGTAAGTGAGGGCAGGCCTGGAGCAACCAGACTGCCAAGTAAAGAAAAGATTGGCCTTCGTTAAGGGCTACTAGCCAACGGGCTAGCGACCGCGAAGGAGCCTCGTGACGCCGCACGTGGAGCTGGCTTACAGGACACTCGTGGAGTGGGGGCCAGTGATCTTCGGTGCAGGTGGTGCTGGAGGCTAGGGCTACTCGGAGCCCAAAGCACGACTTCTTGGGAGACCCAGAAGATGGTGCACTTGCAAATGTGCTCGGTGTCCAGGGGTCACGGTCTCAAGTCACCCACGATAGCCACGGGCCTCAGCTTTGCTGGGGACTCAGGGTAGCCTCGGGGAAGTCTGAGAATCCACCTCTGGTGATGCGATGACTTCGGCGTCCGACGGGAGCTTCAGTGATGCGAACCGGACAGATGCTTCTTTGGTGCCTGCCAAGCAGGGGAGTCACTCCTTGACCCCAAGGAGATTCTTCAGTCCTCTAATCGTGAGTAGAGCGTCGAAGGTCCAGGATTCTGTTTCAGAGTTTCGTCCAGGTATAATCTAAAGTCCTAAGGACTGGGTTCCTACCTTTATTCTAAAAATAGGGGATGGACTACTCTGTGGCCCCACCTATGGGTGGGTCAGGGCAGAGGGGTGGCTACACCCCTTTCCCTTTGTCCAGTTCGCGCCAAAGCAGGGGCTGCAAGCCCCTGATCCGGTTTGAACTGGGGTATGCACAGGGACACCAAATGTGCCCCCAGTGCAGGACTTCAAAGCACCCGAAAGTGCTCCCGCCCAGCCCCAATACACATTGTCCTGTCTGGGGAGGTGGTCACACCTCCCTGGGACAGGAAACCTATTGTCCAGGCCTCCCCTGCCGGAGTTTCGTCCAGCAGCAGGAGGCCAGACTCGTGTCTGTGGCAGCAGCATCCATTTTGTGATGCCAGGGCTCTGGAAAGAAGTTACCGGACTCGTCAGAGTTAACATGCCTTTCCCTCTAGAAGGGTGGAATGCTACCCCCGCCGCCAGGATTGGCGGGGGGTAGTATTCCAAGATGTTTGACACCAAACACGACATGTTTAGGTGCAGCCATTCCATAGTTAGCATTTTACCGCGAGGATATAATGCGTTTAAGAGTATATGGTCAGGCTGCACTACAAACAGCATCAGAGATGGTCTCCGAACGCTGCAGAGGGGCCCTGCTCATGCAGGGGCACCCTCTCACATAGGAACCATGCACTCTGCCTTTAGGATTGATAAGGCCTGCCTTAGGAGTGACTTATAGGTTTATATGTGTGTATGCTTTTAGTGATATAGGTAACCTATACCACAGCAAGGGGTGCATGCACCACCTTACCCAGGCTGCAGTAGCAGACCTGTGGTGTCAGTTTGGATGGCCTACCAGGGGTGGCATAATACATGCTGCAGCCCCTGGCAGGCCTCTGAGGTACCTATGCCCTTGGTACATAGTATACCATATACTAGGGACTTACAAGGGCACTCCAGATCCCAATCAGTGATGTGCCTAAGGCACATGGAGACCCTTTTAAAGAGGAAACAGCTAGGCTGGGGTTCTGAATAGCAGGGCCCCAGCCAGACTAATGTCGAAAACCAGTGAAGTATCAGCAAAAAGTGGGGGTACCCCTGTGAAGCAGATCCTACTCTCCTACATGCACTACCCTAAAACATGACCCCCTACACTACACAAACACCACTGCACTATCCTAAACCCTAAAACACTATCCCCAGCACGACCCCCTATACAACACAAGCACCACTGTACTACCCTAAACCCTAAAACACTACCCCCAGCACGACCCCCTACACTACACAAACACCACTGCACTACCATAAACCCTAAAACACTACCCCCAGCACGACCCCCTACACTACCCAAACACCACTGCACTAACCTAAATCCTAAAACACTACCCCCAGCATGACCCCCAACACTACCCAAACACCACTGCACTACCCTAAAACATGACCCGCTACACTACACAAACACCACTGCACTACCCTAAACCCTAAAACACTACCCCCAGCATGACCCCCTACACTACACAAGCACCACTGCACTACCCTAAACCCTAAAACACTACCCCCAGCACGACTCCCAACACTGCCCGAACACCACTGCACTGCCCTAAACCCTGAAACACCAGCCCCTGCACAACCCCCTACACTGCCCAAACACCACTGCACTGCCCTAAACCCTGAAACACCACCCCAGCATGACCCCCTACACTGCCCAAACACCACTGCACTGCCCTAAACCCTGAAACACCACCCCCTTCACGACCCCCTACACTGCCCGAACACCACTGCACTGCCCTAAACCCTGAAACACCACCCTCAGCATGACCCCCTACACTGCCCGAACACCACTGCACTGCCCTAAACCCTGAAACACTACCCCCAGCAAAGACCCCTACACTGCCCGAACACCACTGCACTGCCCTAAACCCTGAAACATCACCCCCAGCAAGACCCCCTACACTGCCCGAACACCACTGTCCTAAACCCTGAAACACCACCCCCAGCACGACCCCCTACACTGCCCGAACACCACTGCACTGCCCTAAACCCTGAAACACCACCCCCAGCACGACCCCCTACACTGCCCGAACACCACTGCTCTGCCCAAAACCCTGAAAGACCAGCCCCAGCACGACCCCCTACACTGCCCGAACACCACTGCACTGCCCTAAACCCTGAAACACCAGCCCCAGCACGACCCCCTACACTGCCCGAACACCACTGCACTGCCCTAAACCCTGAAACACCACCCCCAGCAGGACCCACTACACTGCCAGAGCACCACTGCACTGCCCTAAACCCTGAAACTCCAGCCCCAGCACGACCACCTACACTGCCCGAACACCACTGCACTGCCCTAAACCCTGAAACACCAGCCCCAGCATGACCGCCTACACTGCCCGAACACCACTGCACTGCCCTAAACCCTGAAACACCAGCCCCAGCACAACCCCCTACACTGTCCGAACACCACTGCACTGCCCTAAACCATGAAACACCAGCCCGTGCATGACCCCCTACACTGCCGGAACACCACTGCACTGCCCTAAACCCTGAAACACCAGCCCCAGCACGACCCCCTACACTGTCCGAACACCACTGCACTGCCCTAAACCCTAAAACACTACCCCCAGCACGACTCCCTACACTGCCCGAACACCACTGCACTGCCCTAAACCCTGAAACACCAGCCCCTGCACGACCCCTACACTGCCCGAACACCACTGCACTGCCCTAAACCCTGAAACACCAGCCCCTGCATGACCCCCTACACTGCCCGAACACCACTGCACTGCCCTAAACCCTGAAACACCACCCCCAGCACAACCCCCAACACTGCCCGAACACCACTGCACTGCCCTAAACCCTGAAACACCTCCCCCTTCATGACCCCCTACACTGCCCGAACACCACTGCACTGCCCTAAGCCCTGAAACACCACCCCCAGCACGACCCCCTACACTGCCCGAACACCACTGCACTGCCCTAAACCCTGAAACACTACCCCCAGCAAGACCCCTTACACTGCCCGAACACCACTGCACTGCCCTAAACCCTGAAACATCACCCTCAGCAAGACCCCTACACTGCCCGAACACCACTGCCCTATACCCTGAAACACCACCCCCAGCACGACCCCCTACACTGCCCGAACACCACTGCACTGCCTTAAACCCTGAAAGACCACCCCCAGCACGACCCCCTACACTGCCCGAACACCACTGCTCTGCCCCAAACCCTGAAACACCAGCCCCAGCACGACCCCCTACACTGCCCGAACACCACTGCACTGCCCTAAACCCTGAAACACCAGCCCCAGCACGACCCCCTACACTGCCCGAATACCACTGCACTACCCTAAACCCTGAAACACCACCCCCAGCACGACCCACTACACTGCCCGAACACCACTGCACTGCCCTAAACCCTGAAACACCACCCCCAGCACGACCCCCTACCCTGCCCGAACACCACTGCTCTGCCCAAAACCCTGAAACACCAGCCCCAGCACGACCCCCTACACTGCCCGAACACCACTGCACTGCCCTAAACCCTGAAACACCAGCCCCAGCACGACCCCCTACACTGCCCGAACACCACTGCACTGCCCTAAACCCTGAAACACCACCCCCAGCACGACCCCCTACACTGCCAGAGCACCACTGCACTGCCCTAAACCCTGAAACACCAGCCCCAGCACGACCCCCTACACTGCCCGAACACCACTGCACTGCCCTAAACCCTGAAACACCAGCCCCAGCACGACCCCCTACACTGCCCGAACACCACTGCACTGCCCTAAACCCTGAAACACCACCCCTAGCACGACCCCCTACACTGCCAGAGCACCACTGCACTGCCCTAAACCCTGAAACACCAGCCCCAGCACGACCCCCTACACTGCCCGAACACCACTGCACTGCCCTAAACCCTGAAACACCAGCCCCAGCATGACCGCCTACACTGCCCGAACACCACTGCACTGCCCTAAACCCTGAAACACTACCCCCAGCAAGACCCCTTACACTGCCCGAACACCACTGCACTGCCCTAAACCCTGAAACATCACCCTCAGCAAGACCCCCTACACTGCCCGAACACCACTGCCCTATACCCTGAAACACCACCCCCAGCACGACCCCCTACACTGCCCGAACACCACTGCACTGCCTTAAACCCTGAAACACCACCCCCAGCACAACCCCCTACACTGCCCGAACACCACTGCTCTGCCCCAAACCCTGAAACACCAGCCCCAGCACGACCCCCTACACTGCCCGAACACCACTGCACTGCCCTAAACCCTGAAACACCAGCCCCAGCACGACCCCCTACACTGCCCGAACACCACTGCACTACCCTAAACCCTGAAACACCACCCCCAGCACGACCCCCTACACTGCCCGAACACCACTGCACTGCCCTAAGCCCTGAAACACCACCCCCAGCACGACCCCCTACACTGCCCGAACACCACTGCACTGCCCTAAACCCTGAAACACTACCCCCAGCAAGACCCCTTACACTGCCCGAACACCACTGCACTGCCCTAAACCCTGAAACATCACCCTCAGCAAGACCCCCTACACTGCCCGAACACCACTGCCCTATACCCTGAAACACCTCCCCCTTCACGACCCCCTACACTGCCCGAACACCACTGCACTGCCCTAAGCCCTGAAACACCACCCCCAGCACGACCCCCTACACTGCCCGAACACCACTGCACTGCCCTAAACCCTGAAACACTACCCCCAGCAAGACCCCTTACACTGCCCGAACACCACTGCACTGCCCTAAACCCTGAAACATCACCCTCAGCAAGACCCCCTACACTGCCCGAACACCACTGCCCTATACCCTGAAACACCAGCCCCAGCACAACCCCCTACACTGCCCGAACACCACTGCACTGCCCTAAACCCTGAAACACCAGCCCCAGCACGACCCCCTACACTGCCCGAACACCACTGCACTACCCTAAACCCTGAAACACCACCCCCAGCACGACCCCCTACACTGCCCGAACACCACTGCACTGCCCTAAACCCTGAAACACCACCCCCAGCACGACCCCCTAAACTGCCCGAACACCACTGCTCTGCCCAAAACCCTGAAACACCAGCCCCAGCACGACCCCCTACACTGCCCGAACACCACTGCACTGCCCTAAACCCTGAAACACCAGCCCCAGCACGACCCCCTACACTGCCCGAACACCACTGCACTGCCCTAAACCCTGAAACACCACCCCCAGCACGACCCCCTACACTGCCAGAGCACCACTGCACTGCCCTAAACCCTGAAACACCAGCACCAGCACGACCCCCTACACTGCCCGAACACCACTGCACTGCCCTAAACCCTGAAACACCAGCCCCAGCATGACCGCCTACACTGCCCGAACACCACTGCACTGCCCTAAACCCTGAAACACTACCCCCAGCAAGACCCCTTACACTGCCCGAACACCACTGCACTGCCCTAAACCCTGAAACATCACCCTCAGCAAGACCCCCTACACTGCCCGAACACCACTGCCCCAAACCCTGAAACACCAGCCCCAGCACGACCCCCTACACTGCCCGAACACCACTGCACTGCCCTAAACCCTGAAACACCAGCCCCAGCACGACCCCCTACACTGCCCGAACACCACTGCACTACCCTAAACCCTGAAACACCACCCCCAGCACGACCCCCTACACTGCCCGAGCACCACTGCACTTCCCTAAACCCTGAAACACCAGCCCCAGCACGACCCCCTACACTGCCCGAACACCACTGCACTGCCCTAAACCCTGAAACACCAGCCCCAGCACGACCGCCTACACTGCCCGAACACCACTGCACTGCCCTAAACCCTGAAACACCAGCCCAAGCACGACCCCCTACACTGCCCGAACACCACTGCACTGCCCTAAACCATGAAACACCAGCCCCAGCACGACCCCCTACACTGCCCGAACACCACTGCACTGCCCTAAACCCTGAAACACCACCCTCAGCATGACCCCCTACACTGCCGAACACCACTGCACTGCCCTAAACCATGAAACACCAGACCGTGCACGACCCCCTACACTGCCCGAACACCACTGCACTGCCCTAAACCCTGAAACACCAGCCCCAGCACGACCCCCTACACTGTCCGAACACCACTGCACTGCCCTAAACCCTAAAACACTACCCCCAGCACGACTCCCTACACTGCCCGAACACCACTGCACTGCCCTAAACCCTGAAACACCAGCCCCTGCACGACCCCCTACACTGCCCGAACACCACTGCACTGCCCTAAACCCTGAAACACCACCCCCAGCATGACCCCCAACACTGCCCGAACACCACTGCACTGCCCTAAACCCTGAAACACTACCCCCAGCAAGACCCCTTACACTGCCCGAACACCACTGCACTGCCCTAAACCCTGAAACATCACCCTCAGCAAGACCCCCTACACTGCCCGAACACCACTGCCCTATACCCTGAAACACCATCCCCAGCACGACCCCCTACACTGCCCGAACACCACTGCACTGCCTTAAACCCTGAAACACCACCCCCAGCACGACCCCCTACACTGCCCGAACACCACTGCTCTGCCCCAAACCCTGAAACACCAGCCCCAGCACAACCCCCTACACTGCCCGAACACCACTGCACTGCCCTAAACCCTGAAACACCAGCCCCAGCACGACCCCCTACACTTCCCGAACACCACTGCACTACCCTAAACCCTGAAACACCACCCCCAGCACGACCCCCTACACTGCCCAAACACCACTGCACTGCCCAAAACCCTGAAACACCACCCCTGCATGACCCCCTACACTGCCCGAACACTACTGCACTGCCCTAAACCCTGAAACACCACCCCACCACGACCCCCTACACTGCACGAACACCACTGCACTGCCCTAAACCCTGAAACACCACCCCCAGCACAACCCCCTACACTGCCCGAACACCACTGCTCTGCCCCAAACCCTGAAACACCAGCCCCAGCACGACCCCTACACTGCCCGAACACCACTGCACTGCCCTAAACCCTGAAACACCAGCCCCAGCACGACCCCCTACACTGCCCGAACACCACTGCACTACCCTAAACCCTGAAACACCACCCCCAGCACGACCCCCTACACTGCCCGAGCACCACTGCACTTCCTAAACCCTGAAACACCAGCCCCAGCACGACCCCCTACACTGCCCGAACACCACTGCACTGCCCTAAACCCTGAAACACCAGCCCCAGCACGACCGCCTACACTGCCCGAACACCACTGCACTGCCCTAAACCCTGAAACACCAGCCCAAGCACGACCCCCTACACTGCCCGAACACCACTGCACTGCCCTAAACCATGAAACACCAGCCCCAGCACGACCCCCTACACTGCCCGAACACCACTGCACTGCCCTAAACCCTGAAACACCACCCTCAGCATGACCCCTACACTGCCGAACACCACTGCACTGCCCTAAACCATGAAACACCAGACCGTGCACGACCCCCTACACTGCCCGAACACCACTGCACTGCCCTAAACCCTGAAACACCAGCCCCAGCACGACCCCCTACACTGTCCGAACACCACTGCACTGCCCTAAACCCTAAAACACTACCCCCAGCACGACTCCCTACACTGCCCGAACACCACTGCACTGCCCTAAACCCTGAAACACCAGCCCCTGCACGACCCCCTACACTGCCCGAACACCACTGCACTGCCCTAAACCCTGAAACACCACCCCCAGCATGACCCCCAACACTGCCCAAACACCACTGCACTGCCCTAAACCCTGAAACACTACCCCCAACATGACCCCTACACTGCCCGAACACCACTGCACTGCCCTAAACCCTGAAACATCACCCTCAGCAAGACCCCTACACTGCCCGAACACCACTGCCCTATACCCTGAAACACCACCCCCAGCACGACCCCCTACACTGCCCGAACACCACTGCACTGCCTTAAACCCTGAAACACCACCCCCAGCACGACCCCCTACACTGCCCGAACACCACTGCTCTGCCCCAAACCCTGAAACACCAGCCCCAGCACAACCCCCTACACTGCCCGAACACCACTGCACTGCCCTAAACCCTGAAACACCAGCCCCAGCACGACCCCCTACATTCCCGAACACCACTGCACTACCCTAAACCCTGAAACACCACCCCCAGCACGACCCCCTACACTGCCCGAGCACCACTGCACTTCCCTAAACCCTGAAACACCAGCCCCAGCACGACCCCCTACACTGCCCGAACACCACTGCACTGCCCTAAACCCTGAAACACCAGCCCCAGCACGACCGCCTACACTGCCCGAACACCACTGCACTGCCCTAAACCCTGAAACACCAGCCCAAGCACGACCCCCTACACTGCCCGAACACCACTGCACTGCCCTAAACCATGAAACACCAGCCCCAGCACGACCCCCTACACTGCCCGAACACCACTGCACTGCCCTAAACCCTGAAACACCACCCCGTGCACGATCCCCTACACTGCCCGAACAGCACTGCACTGCCCTAAACCCTGAAACACCACCCCCAGCACGACCCCCTACACTGCCGGAACACCACTGCACTGCCCTAAACCCTGAAACACTACCCCCAGGAAGACCCCCTACACTGCCCGAACACCACTGCACTGCCCTAAACCCTGAAACATCACCCCCAGCAAGACCCCCTACACTGCCCGAACACCACTGCTCTAAACCCTGAAACACCACCCCCAGCACAACCCCCACACTGCCCGAACACCACTGCACTGCCCAAAACCCTGAAACACCACCCCCTGCATGACCCCCTACACTGCCCGAACACTACTGCACTGCCCTAAACCCTGAAACACCACCCCCACCACGACCCCCTACACTGCACGAAGACCACTGCACTGCCCTAAACCCTGAAACACTACCCCCAGCAAGACCCCCTACACTGCCCGAACACCACTGCACTGCCCTAAACCCTGAAACATCACCCCCAGCAAGAGCCCCTACACTGCCCGAACACCACTGCCCTAAACCCTGAAACACCACCCCCAGCAAGACCCCCTACACTGCCCGAACACCACTGCACTGCCCTAAACCCTGAAACACCACCCCCAGCACGACCCCCTACACTGCCCGAACACCACTGCTCTGCCCAAAACCCTGAAACACCAGCACCAGCACGACCCCCTACACTGCCCGAACACCACTGCACTGCCCTAAACCCTGAAACACCAGCACCAGCATGACCCCCTACACTGCCCGAACACCACTGCACTGCCCTAAACCCTGAAACACCACCCTCAGCATGACCCCCTACACTGCCGAACACCACTGCACTGCCCTAAACCCTGAAACACCAGCCCCAGCATAACCCCATACACTGCCCAAACACCACTGCACTGCCCTAAACCCTGAAACACCAGCCCCAGCACGACCGCCTACACTGCCCAAAAACCACTGCACTGCCCTAAACCCTGAAATACCAGCCCCAGCACGACCCCCTACACTGCCCGAACACCACTGCACTGCTCTAAACCCTCAAACACCAGCCCCAGCACGACCCCCTACACTGCCCGAACAATACTGCACTACCCTAAACCCTGAAACACCAGCCCCAGCAAGACCCCCTACACTGCCCGAACACCACTGGACTGCCCTAAACCCTGAAACACCACCCCAGCAAGACCCCCTACCCTGCCCGAACACCACTGCACTGCCCTAAACCCTGAAACACCACCCCCTGCACGACCCCCTACACTGCCGGAACACCACTGCACTGCCCTAAACCCTGAAACACCAGCCCCAGCACGGCCCCTACACTGCCGGAACACCACTGCACTGCCCTAAACCCTGAAACACCACCCCCAGCACGACCCCTACACTGCCCGAACACCACTGCACTGCCCTAAACCCTGAAACACCACCCCCAGCACGACCCCTACACTGCCCGAACACCACTGCACTGCCCTAAACCCTGAAACACCACCCCAGCACGACCCCCTACACTGCCCGAACACCACTGCACTGCCCTAAACCCTGAAACATCACCCCCAGCAAGACCCCTACACTGCCTGAACACCACTGCCCTAAACCCTAAAACACCACCCCCAGCAAGACCCCCTACACTGCCCGAACACCGCTGCACTGCCCTAAACCCTGAAACACCACCTCCAGCACAACCCCCTACACTGCCCGAACACCACTGCACTGCCCTAAACCCTGAAACACCACCCCCAGCACGACCCCCTACACTGCCTGAACACCACTGCACTGCCCTAAACCCTGAAACACCAGCCCCAGCAAGACCCCCTACACTGCCCGAACACCACTGCACTGCCCAAAACCCTGAAACACCAGCCCCAGCATAACCCCCTACACTGCCCGAACACCACTGCACTGCCCTAAACCCTGAAACACCAGCCCCAGCCCGACCACCTACACTGCCCGAACACCACTGCACTGCCCTAAACCCTGAAACACCAGCCCCAGCACGACCCCCTACACTGCCCGAACACCACTGCACTGCCCTAAACCCTGAAACACCAGCCCCAGCAGGACCCCCTACACTGCCAGAACACCACTGCACTGCCCTAAACCCTGAAACACCAGCCCCAGCACGACCCCCTACACTGCCCGAACACCACTGCACTGCCCTAAACCCTGAAACACCACCCCCTGCACGACCCCCTACACTGCCCGAACACCACTGCACTGCCCTAAACCCTGAAACAGCACCCCCAGCACCACCCCCTACACTGCCCGAACACCACTGCCCTAAACCCTGAAACACCACCCCCAGCACAACCCCTACACTGCCTGAACACCACTGCACTGCCCTAAACCCTGAAACACCACAACCCTGCACGACCTCCTACACTGCCCGAACAGCACTGCACTGCCCTAAACCCTGAAACACTACCCCGCACGACCCCCTACACTGCCCAAACACCACTGCACTGCCCAAAACCCTGAAACACCACCCCCAGCACGACCCCCTTTACTGCCCGAACACTACTGCACTGCCCCAGACCCTGAAACACCACCCCCAGCACGACCCCCTACACTGCCTGAACACCACTGCCCTAAACCCTGAAACACCACCCCCTGCACAACCCCCTACACTGCCCGAACACCACTGCACTGCCCTAAACCCTGAAACACCAGCCCCAGCACGACCCCCTACACTGCCCGAACACCACTGCACTGCCCTAAACCCTGAAACACCACCCCCAGCACGACCCCCTACACTGCCAGAGCACCACTGCACTGCCCTAAACCCTGAAACACCAGCCCTAGCACGACCCCCTACACTGCCCGAACACCACTGCACTGCCCTAAACCCTGAAACACCAGCCCCAGCATGACCGCCTACACTGCCCGAACACCACTGCACTGCCCTAAACCCTGAAACACTACCCCCAGCAAGACCCCTTACACTGCCCGAACACCACTGCACTGCCCTAAACCCTGAAACATCACCCTCAGCAAGACCCCCTACACTGCCCGAACACCACTGCCTCTATACCCTGAAACACCACCCCCAGCACGACCCCCTACACTGCCCGAACACCACTGCACTGCCTTAAACCCTGAAAGACCACCCCAGCACGACCCCCTACACTGCCCGAACACCACTGCTCTGCCCCAAACCCTGAAACACCAGCCCCAGCACGACCCCCTACACTCCCGAACACCACTGCACTACCCTAAACCCTCAAACACTCCCCCCAGCATGACCCCCTACACTACCCAAACACCACTGCACTGCCCTAAACCCTAAAACACTCCCCCCAGCATGACCCCCTACACTACCCGAACACCACTGCACTGCCCTAAACCCTAAAACACTCCCCCAGCACGACCCCCTACTCTACCCGAACACCACTGCACTGCCCTAAACCCTAAAACACTCCCCCAGCACGACCCCCTACACTACCCAAACACCAATGCACTACCCTAAACCCTAAAACACTACCCCGCACGACCCCCTACACTAACCAAAGACCACTGCACTACCCTAAACCCTAAAACACTACCCCCGCACGACTCCCTACACTACCCAAAGACCACTGCACTACCCTAAACCCTAAAACATGACCTCCTACACTACACAAACACCACTGCACTACCCTAAACCCTAAAACACTACCCCCAGCACGACCCCCTACACTACACAAACACCACTGCACTACCCTAAACCCTAAAACACTACACCCTACACAACACAAACACCACTGCACTACCCTAAACCCTAAAACACTACCCCAGCACGAACCCCTACACTACCCAAACACCACTGCACTACCCTAAACCCTAAAACACTACCCGCAGCAGGACCCCCTACACTACACAAATACCACTGCACTACCCTAAACCCTAAAACACTACCCCCAGCAGTACCCCCTACACTACCCAAACACCATTGCACTACCCTAAACCCTAAAACACTACCCCCAGCAGTACCCCCTACACTACCCAAACACCACTGCACTACCCTAAAGCCTAAACCACTACCCTCAGCACGACCCCCTACACTACCCAAACACCACTGCACTACCCTAAACCCTAAAACACTACCTCAGCACGACCCCCTACACTACCCAAACACCACTGCACTACCCTAAACCCTAAAACACTCCCCCAGCACGACTCCCTACACTACCCAAACACCACTGCACTACCCTAAACCCTAAATCTACCCCCAGCATGACCCCCTACACTACCCAAACACCACTGCACTACCCTAAAGCCTAAACCACTACCCTCAGCACGACCCCCTACACTACCCAAACACCACTGCACTACCCTAAACCCTAAAACACTACCCTCAGCACGACCCCCTACACTACCCAAACACCACTGCACTACCCTAAACCCTAAAACACTCCCCCCAGGACGACTCCCTACACTACCCAAACACCACTGCACTACCCTAAACCCTAAATCTACCCCCAGCATGACCCCCTACACTACACAAACACCACTGCACTACCATAAACCCTAAAACACTACCCCCAGCACGACCCCCTTCACTACCTAAACACAACTGCACAATTTGTTACAGGCGTTGCAACGCAGGCCTGTGGTGCTTACTGGAAGTACCTGGTGGGCTAGTTGGGCACCAGGGACCCTCAGGATTCAAGGTGACCTAATCCCCCAACTTAAAACGCGCCATGGGGCGCGTTTGCACAGTGATGAAGGGAGGGGGAGGGGCCTCAGGTGACATGTGCGCAAACACACCCTGTGGTGCGTTTTAAGTTGGGGAATTAATTCCCCTTGAATCCTGAGGGACCCTGGGGGCCAACTAGCCCCCAGGTACCTTCAGTAACCACAACAGAGTTGCATTGCAGAGAGGTGAAAAAAGGTGCGTGGCCTCGGAACGCCTCTCTGCAACTCAGCTCTGTGGTCCTAACTGTAGGTACCTGGGGGGCAAGTTGGGCCCCAGGGACCCTCAGGATTCAAGGGGACTTAAGCCCGCAACTTAAAATGCGCCACGGGGCGCGTTTGCACACATGTCACCTCAGGCCCCCCTCCCTTCACCACTGTGCAAACGCGCCCTGTAGCGCGTTTTAAGAGGTAGTTTTAATCCCCCTGCCCTATTATGTACAAGGGACTTACAGAGGAGGTCATGCTAATCACAGGGGTACCCCAACGCATAGTGTTCCCTAGTGTATGTAGGTGTTTTCACTGTATTCTAAGTGTCTTTTAGCATAGCACTGGCTCTGGTTAGTCAGAGTCAGTTACCACCAGTACCCGTCTGAAAAAGTTGTGGGCAAAGGATGATTTTGCAACAAGGCCTCTTTCTGCTCCTCTGTTGGTTCTTTCTGCACATCTTTTGCTTCTTCCTGCACTTTTCTTCGTCTTTGTGGACTTCTGTTGCTTCTTTCTGCATTTCTTTTGCTTCTTTCTGCATTTCTTTTGCTTCTTTCTGTGCGTTTTTTCTTCTTTCTTCACATGTCCTACCTCTGTAGGCATAGTTAGAAACTAGCATTTAAAAAACCTTTGAAATTCACTTAAAAAATCATAGGTTTCAGGCACTTTATAGTTAGAAATTAGGATTTAAAAAACCTTTGAAATTCACTGAAAAAACCATAGGTTTCAGACACGTTATAGTTAGAAATTAGCATTTAAAAAACCTTTGAAATTCACTGAAAAAACCATAGGTTTTAGGGACAGTTATAGTTAGTTGGACATTTCACTCATACAAAACCATAGAAATTCCCCCGTTATAGTTAGTTCAGCTAACTATAACTCGCGCCCCGCAATGCACTGCTGATGACGTCACATATTACATCACTCATGACATGGTCAGTGACATCACTGATGACATCACTGATGACATCTCAAATGGCATCACTGATGACATCACTGATGACATCATCCATGTGATAATTTCATGCATCTTCTCACACCCTAATATAACTTTTGATACACCCACTCTAAATTACAGACTGCCCTTCTCAAAACCATACACACTCCAATAACTACATACCCACTCACTGATTCTTAGGTGTACACACACACATCTACTCACTCACCCGTACAGTCACTCATACTTACAGTCACTCAGTAGAGGACTATCATATGCACTCATACACCTATATAAACACTCACACACTGCCACTCATCCATAGAGATACTCACACACCTAGTCAGTCATGCAAAAATGAATCACACACCCATTTACTCACCTATACAGTTATACACACACCAGCTCACTTTACTCATACAAATACTAGCACATTCTTACGCTCTTATACAATAACTGATACAAGCACACACGCATCCATACAGCCACTCTCACAATCACACACTCTCACTTATAGCCATTTAAATACTCTAACACACATATATACTGCCTTTTACATATGTAGTTACTCGCACATGTACCACTGAGATATACATTCACTCACTAACACACCCATACACACACTCACCCACCCAAGCAGTCCATCACAGATGCACTCTTGAAATCATGCACCCAGTGAATCCCCCACTCACACATCTATGTACAGAGTCACACACACCCCACCCACACAAACACTCATGGCAGCCATACAGAAACTCAGAGAACCAATCAATAACCCATATAGATACTCAAGTAGCTATTCGCAAATCCATGCATCCACTTACACACCAACAAACAGACGGATACAGACATTCACACAGTTTAGTCACTAACCCATGCATTCAGTAAGATACGTTTAATCACTCACTTGTAGAGTCAGTCACGCACGTACTAAATCATCCATTCAGACACTTATACACCCACTCATTCTTCAATACGCCTTTCCCTATATATATTAAACATATTTAAACTTTACAGAAACACACAGTCACTGGATGATGTCATCAGTGATGTCATCAGTGTTGTCATTTGAGATGTCATCAGTGATGTCATCAGTGATGTCACTGACCATGTCATGAGTGATGTAATATGTGACGTCATCAGCAGTGCATTGCGGGGGCGCGAGTTATAGTTAGATGAACTAACTATAACGGGGGAATTTCTATGGTTTTGTACGAGTGAAATGTCCAACTAACTATAACTGTCCCTAAAACCTATGGTTTTTTCAGTGAATTTCAAAGGTTTTTTAAATGCTAATTTCTAACTATAACGTGTCTGAAACCTATGGTTTTTTCAGTGAATATATATATATATATATATATATATATATATATATATATATATATAAATATATATATTAGGCCTGGGCGGTAAATTCCGTTCCGCTCACGGAATTTGCGGAATTTGGGTAATTTCGCGTTCCGCGGAGAACGCGGAATTACCAAAAATTTAGCGATCTGCGGCTTCGCAGAATTTTTTGCTTGTTCGCGCTTTCAAAATGCATGTTCGCAAGATATTTCTCCCTGAGCACGCAAACAGCATTCACGAACAGGAAAAAAGCATCGCGAATGGGCGGAACAAGGAATTCCGCGTGTTTGCGGAACTTTTGCGTGCTCGCGGAGATTTTTTACCGTTTCGCTGAGCTTTGCGTAGCGCGACTACGCATATTCCGCCCACCCCTAATATATATATTTCATTGGATGCTGTCAGCATGAAAGTGAATACAATTAGGTAGTGTGTTGGATGGCTGAGGATGAAGTTTTATTATTGGCTGTTGTTTAAAAAAAGAAATGTAATACAGACGTTGATATGCTTTTGAATCTGTGGAGTAAACCACACAAGCCGTATCTCATTTGGAAGTAGCATGTTCCTTCTAAAACGTGCTGTGAACTTGTGACCTACTGGCTCCACTGGGTTGTTTGGTTCACTGAGCTAAGAGTGTATTGGGGGAAAGGGTGTTAAAGAGATAGAACATTTGTTTTAAAGTTGAGGAGTGATGACACAATTTAAGTAATGGCTGGCTTTATTTTCCAACTCAGGACTATGTAATAAACTGTTGTGTAGTATTTCAATTTTTTTAAATGAAGCTAGATGTAGGTTTGGGCTCCCATTTTTTTTCGCGATTTATCCGCTATCATCGTGGATACATCGCGAACACACATAGATAGGAATCTCTTTTTGAAAGGGGGGAAAGGGTTAACAGATACTAACCATTCACAAGTGGAGATAGTGCAGTCTAAAATGAAAGACATGATTTCATTTGCTGCCTTTCTCATGATCACAGAGTGCAAAGTTGAAGAGGTTGCCATTTCATGGTTGCTTTGTATGAGAGTGGTGTACCATTCTTGTGCTTAGTTTTTACAAACGCCAACAGTGTCAAAACTATCCAGAAAGAGCTAAAACCAGAATATAATCTACAAACTGAATTCAGTGGCATGTACATAACTTTGTAATCTTTTATAAAAATTACATTAGAAATGAAGATATATATGGGAGTTTGATAAAAAAAAAGAGTATCACAGTGATATGAAAAAATATATCAGATAAACTGTATGTATTAGAGTCTATGGGGCAGATTTACAAGCCCCTTGCGCCACTTTTGCGTCACTTTTCCCATGTTAAAAGTGACGCAAAAGTGGCGCAAGGGACTTGTAAATCTGCCCCCCTGTGTTTAAGAGCTTAGTGGTGAATGTTTTGGGAAGTAAAAGAAAAATGAATTAGTCCCTCTTTTTTACATTGTGTACTTTATTGAAAAAAATAGTATAGTATTGTGGAAAGTTGCAATGAGGAACTAAGAATGTTTTAAATGTCTAAATATCATGTGTAAGAGAGATACGTCTGTGATTTGCATTCTGGTGGTTGTAGTACTTTTAGAAACATTATTAAACAGGAGTACTGTAGTCACAAATAAAAGATGAGAACATGTTGTCTGCCTGTAAATGAATTAGAGAGAAGTAATTATTGTCAGGAATATATTGGGAAGTGTTTGTCAATGTGGTTTTTAACTTATATGATTGTTTAGCATATGCTTAGATGTCGAGATATGGTTCTTATAGTTGCAGATAGCTATATATACAGTAGAACCTTTGAGTTTAGTTAACCTCTTCCGTGCTGCGTGAATTTTCACGCTGTGCGGGCGTTTTAATGAGTGGGCGGGGTTCGGACTGCCCCCGGCCGTCCTCCGCACACGCCCACCGTGACGTCAAGCACACAAGGGGTTAAAGATATAGGGGCCGATTCACAGAACTAATCTGAGATAAAATCCTAAACTTACTACTTTTGGTATTCACAGAAGGCATTTAGTAGTAGTAAAGTTAGGACTCCTAACTTTACTACTACTAAACTGAGATAAAATCCTAAACTTACTACTTTTGGTATTCACAGAAGGCATTTAGTAGTAGTAAAGTTAGGACTCCTAACTTTACTGCCAAAGCACCTTTCATCATTTTTGGATGTTAGCTCTACACTACTTAACAATGCAAACTTTAGTTAGGAGGCTGTATTATGTGAAAACTCCTGCTTTATGTTTAGGATAAATGAATAGGGAACTTTTGCATGGTACTGTGGCAGAAGTTGAAAAGGTTTGTGATAATGTGCAGTTTTGTTTCTTTGGTCCAGAACAGGACTATAGGAAAACTGAAGAGTTGATAACCGGAGGAGTTGTAGAACAGGACACAGGTACTACAGTTGATAGTTTTGAAGAGGAGACTTCAAAATTTAAGACAGTATGTGCTGAAAAACCAGAGTATGTTTGTATATGCTGTCGATACACTCACTATAACAATCAAACATGGTCTGTTGACTTATATTTAAAAAGTGAAATAGAGAATAATGATAACTGGCAAATGTTTGCATTTTACTTATTTGTAGAAGCAAGATTTAACTTGTCCACATGACAAGTTATATGTAAGTACTGCTACAATAAATTAGAGGATGATAAAATGCCTGCTAGAGCTGTGCATAACAAGTTACAACTGGTTCCCATTCCAGAAGCACCTCAAGTTTTAAATATATTTGAGTCTAGTTTTATTCAAACTATACATCCATTTCAGGCTATAGTACGTATGGAGCAAGTTACCCCAAACTGAGCTGCAAAAAGGTCTAAAAGGTAGAGTAGTGTATTTGCCATTAGATGTCAAAAACAATATTGAAACGGTAGTGGTAGATAGAGAATTAGAGGAAGGACCAGTAATTCTTGTAAATGGTGTGCCTACCAAGAACAAGTAGATATGGCAGGAGTTAGTAGATGTTACCAAAATTAAAAAAGCAACTTTATATCTGTTTCAGAACAATGTTTACTATAGAAATGTGGAAAGCCTGCAGGATATCACACATATGGAGAATCAGACATTTCCATCAACAGGTCAGATAGAGAAGGTGGATCAGTCCAGGACAGAAGAAATTTATGAACATTAAAGGCATCCACTGTGAGAAGTTGGCCTGGCATATGCTGTCCACTAATTATAGTGGGCACCTTGCACCAGTCCAAATCGACTCTTATGGTAGGTAGGTTAAAGACAACCTTATTGAAAGCTATCCTAGTGGTAGCTGTGGAGAGCAGCCTTCAGGCTAAGTCTTGAAGGAATGTAAAGCAGCTTGTTTTACCAGTCTATAATCTCTTGAGTGACCAAATGAAAGAGCACCACACCAGGTATATATTCAAAATATATGTATTTATTACTAAACACACCCCTCTAGTCTCTTTATGAGGCTAGAGTTCAAGTACATAGGTTATAAGATCTTAAATCACAGTAATAGCACAAATACACGTTTGGGCCCTAGGAGCGTACCAAACCATATACCAATAAAGTGGTATGCGAACCACGACTGAACTAGACACTAGGCCTAGAGCCTCTAGAAGTGCTTGGACCACAAGGAACCACCCAAGGTAGTGACACAGGGGACCCACGGGAGACGCGTGCAGTGTAAATACACAACCGCGATACGCCGTTAACTTCTATGGAGAAAGTCGGGATCGGGAAAATAGAGGAAAGGGACACTTTAAAGAGGACTAGGACAAAACCCTTTGAGATCTAGGACTTTGAAGAGTCTCTACCCACGGGAGCACCGGAGTACTCGTGTTACCTCACCCAGGGAAGCCGGGTGCATAGGTGCCTTTCGGGGTCGGGTTTCGTCATCGGTTCTTATGGCGATCTGCTGCAAAGTGCTGCTGGCGACCAGGAGAAAAGTGTCCGGGTGGATCCAAGAGTGGATCGGAGTTCTGAAGAACCTGAAAGCAGAGGGGACAGAGTCTGGGTCACTAGCCAGTGACCAGGAGGCGATGGACAGATGCCCACCGATGTCGAGTGCTTCAGGTGCGTTGACGGTCGTCTCGTTTCTGCAGCCACGAGGTCCAGGAGGCGTTGTCGGCGACCAGGAGCAGGATTCGGGCTGGTACACGATGTCTGTCGAGTGCTGCGGTGTCGGCGACCAGATTGGACCCAACAAGCCTTGGCAACGGCAAGTCTCGATGTAGCTGAAGATCGTCGATGGTGCAGACCAGCAAGGTCTGGGGAACTCACCCAGCAAGGGTAAGTGAGGGCAGGCCTGGAGCAACCAGACTGCCAAGTAAAGAAAAGATTGGCCTTCGGTAAGGGCTACTAGCCAACGGGCTAGCGACCGCGAAGGAGCCTCGTGACGCCGCACGTGGAGCTGGCTTACAGGACACTCGTGGAGTGGAGGCCAGTGATCTTCGGTGCAGGTGGTGCTGGAGGCTAGGGCTACTCGGAGCCCAAAGCACGACTTCTTGGGAGACCCAGAAGATGGTGCACTTGCAAGTGTGCTCGGTGTCCAGGGGTCACGGTCTCACGTTACCCACGATAGCCACGGGCCTCAGCTTTGCTGGGGACTCAGGGTAGCCTCGGGAAGTCTGAGAATCCACCTCTGGTGATGCGATGACTTCGGCGTCCGACGGGAGCTTCAGTGATGCGAACCGGACAGATGCTTCTTTGGTGCCTGCCAAGCAGGGGAGTCACTCCTTGACCCCAAGGGAGATTCTTCAGTCCTCTAATCGTGAGTAGAGCGTCGAAGGTCCAGGATTCTGTTTCAGAGTTTCGTCCAGGTATAATCTAATCTTGCTGTGGCAAGGGTTCCCCATTTTAACTAGTAAAACAGGGAGGGACTAACTCTATGACCCCACCTATGGGAGGGTCAAGGGAGGGGGTGGCTACACCCACTTCCCTTTGTCCAGTTTCGCACCAGAGCAGGGGCAGGTAGCCCCTGAGCTGGTTTGAACTGGCATATGCACAGAGGAGCCTTTTGCTCCCCAGTGCAGGACTTCAAAGCACTCTAAGAGTGCACCCACCCAGCCCCAATACACATTATCCTGTCTGGGAGGTGGTCACACCTCCCTGCAACAGGAAACCTATTGTCCAGGCCTCCCCTGCCGGAGTTTCGTCCAGCAGCAGGAGGCCAGACTTGTGTCTGTGGCAGCAGCATCCATTTTGTGATGCCAGGGCTTCAGAAAGAAGTTACCGGGTAAGCCAGAGTTAACATGTCTTTCCTCTAGAAGGGTGGAATGCTACCCCGCCGCCAGGATTGGCGGGGGGGTAGTATTCCAAGATGTTTGACACCAAACACGACATGTTTAGGTGCAGCCATTCCAAAGTTAGCATTTTACCGCGAGGATATAATGCGCTTAAGAGTATATGGTCAGGCTGCACTACAAACAGCATCAGAGATGGTCTCCGAACGCTGCAGAGGGGCCCTGCTCATGCAGGGGCACCCTCTCACATAGGAACCATGCACTCTGCCTTTAGGATTGATAAGGCCTGCCTTAGGAGTGACTTATAGGTTTCTAGGTGTGTATGTATTTCGTGATATAGGTAACCTATATCACAGTAAGGGGTGCATGCACCACCTTACCCAGGCTGCAGTAGCAGACCTGTGGTGTCAGTTTGGATGGCCTTCCAGGGGTGGCATAATACATGCTGCAGCCCCTGGCAGGCCTCTGAGGTACCTATGCCCTTGGTACATAGTATACCATATACTAGGGACTTATAAGGGCACTCCAGATCCCAATCAGAGATGTGCCTAAGGCACATGGAATCCATTTTACAGAGAAAGCAGATAGACTGGGGCCCTGAATAGCAGGATCCCAGTCCAACTAAGTCATAAACCAGCAAAACACCATAAAAAAGTGGGGGCAACCATATAGTCAGATTCCACCTTCCTACATAACCCCCCCAAACGAAAGGAGATAAGGCTAACCTTGGCCAGTTGAGCCTATATTGACTAAGTGGCCATATAAGGAAGCACCTGCACTAGCATGGTTGCCCCCTATGTTATGGTCCACTAAGCAATCCCTCACCCTAAGGGTATGAGAGGGTCTCCACCATGGGGAATCACTACCTCTGGTGTGCTTAGGTAAAGTACAAGGCTGGTGAGGTGTCTGAGTAGGGAAGTGAGGCCCTAGGAATGTTGGCCTCAGTTTCCTCAGATCACTGGTCACCATGTATGCCTGTCTTTCCATGACTGAGTTGCACTTTGCTCTAAGGGTCAACCTTTGGCTGCCTACAGCTGGGGGTTGGGTCCCTTTGGATGGAACACTGGAGGGACATGGCAGGTTTGGAACCTTCTGGTCCCAGGTTTGCCCTTGCCTACCAGAGTCCTTCTGGGGGAGGTCCCTACATAAAGGTATGGGGGATCCCTCAGTGTGTAGAGGAATTTTCACCTGGCTAGGGCTACTAGACTGGCTGCCCCTAATCTGCTGATGGGGGCTTCCTCTGGACAGGGGGCCCGGGGCGTCCACTGACCTCCCTGACCTCTGCAGCCCTGGGCTGACTGAGGCAGGGTAGAGAGGGGCAGGTTACCTGCTCCAGACTGGGTACCACCGTGGAAGGGTCCTCTGCCATCAGGGGTGTGGCCAGGCCAGGCCTGACTACCTCTGTGGCAGTTCCTTCACTAGGGGTAGGGTCAGTTCCCTGAGGAGGCTGACCCTTACCTACTGTCTGGGGGAAGAAGACTTTTCTTCAACCCTTTTGCTCTCTTTGGGGGAGAGTGGGCCATTCTTTCAGGCTCCATCTCTCCAAAGTCTTGGGCTGGGGCTGTGGCCATCACAGCCCCACTAACCTTTGCAGGGACGCCCAACATCCTAAGATGGGTTTGGTGTTCAACTTCAGCCCAGGCTGAAATTTCCAAATCATTGCCCATCAGGCAATCTACAGGTAGGGTTGGGGACACTGCCACTCTTTTGGGCCTGTGACCCCTCCCAGCTGAGATTGACTATGGCCATGGGGTGATCTGTTCTGACACCATCAATGTTGGTCACCTGGTATTTAAACTCAGGTAAAAGCTGGTGAGGGGGACTAGTTTCCTGCCACCATGGTGACACTAGCCCCTGTGTCCCTAAATGCCACAGCTTTCTGACCATTAATCATTGGCTCCAGTCTGTACCTGCCCAATGCTATGGGACCCATGGTAAAGGTGGCAAATCCTATACCACCATCAGAGTCAGAGGAGTCTGTTGAGGGGTCCCTGTCTAAACTAGGGCCCACCTCTGTTCCTCTTGCAAAAGCACCCAACTTTTTGGGTGCACTACTCCCAACTGGAGGATTACTACTGGTAGTACCAGGAGGGGTGGTAGTAGTTGTGGGAGGAACATTTTCTTTATTGCCAATCCTGGGGCAACTGGGATCAGTTTTCCAGTGCCCAGGCTTTTTACAGACATGGCAATATGGTTTCTTTTCAGGAGAGGAAGGAGTTTGGGACCCACCCCCAGAAGAGGAATTTTGGGGCCCTGTAGGGGACTTATCCTTAGATTTATCCCCACCTTTCTCTTGGGACTTAGTAGAATCTTTCTTCTGGTCACCACCCTGATTTCTAGTTTTTACTCTGGTTCTGACCCATTTGTCTGCCTTCTTTCCCAATTCTTGGGGAGAGGTCAGATCAGAGTCCACCAGATACTGGTGCAAAAGCTGGTTTTGACAATTATTAAGGATCTGCTCCCTCATAATCAAATTGTACAATCCTAAAAAGTCATGCACTTTGTTGCCATGCATCCAACCTTCCAGAGCCTTTGTAGCACAATCTACAAAATCAACCCAGTCTTGAGTCTGAGCTTTTGGGTGTCTCTGAACTTCAACCTATACTGTTCAGTGGTTAGGCCAAACCCATCTATCAGAGCACTCTTCAAGACTGTGTAATTGTCAGCATCCTCTTCTCTTACAGTGAGGAGCTTGTCTCTACCTTTGTCTGCAAAGGAGAGCCACAAGATTGCTGCCCACTGCCTCTGGGGAACCTTCTGAACTTTACAGGCCCTCTCCAGTGCAGTTATCCATTTGTGGATGTCATCCCCACTCTGGTAGGGAGGGACAATCTTGTTTAGGTTTCTATGGTCATAAGACCTGTCCCTATCTCTAGGGATATTGTTGCCACCATGGGACTCTAGTCCCAACTTTCTTCTCTCTCTAAGGAGATCTAGGGATTCTCTATCTAAAGCCAATTGCTTCTTCCTGATCTCTAGTTGAGTTTCCTCATACTGGACCAGTCTCTTTCTTCTCTCATGAGAGGATTCCCTCCTGTGAGAAGAAACAGAGCTCCCTATTGAGGTGCCAGAGTGGTTAGACTCCTGAGAAGGAGACCTAGACTTTCTGAGCACACTCATAATCCTTCCTGGGGGACAAAGGTGTGGTTCTCTAGATCCTCATCTTCATCTTCCCCAGAAGGGATTGGGTTTTCCAGGTCAGGGTCATTGTCACCCTCCTGGTCAGTTTCAGAGGGGGCTGGGGTAGTAGTACCCCTGGCCCCTTCCTCATCTGCTGGCCCACCCTCTGCTCCTACCCCTTCAGTCTCTGAGGACTTACTAAGATCATAAGCCACCAACAACTCCTGGAGGTGTTGGGTGGTGGGACTTTGGCCTGTCCTTAATTTCCTCACGTTACACAAAGCTCTCAGTTCCAAGAATGGGAGTGTGTCATACTTGGAGGGGGAAGCTCAATGGCTTCCTGCAGGGCATCTTTGGATCCTGCTTTTAAAGACATTACTAGTGTGGTGTGGTGTATGCACTACCTACTCTAGTGTGGCCTACTAAACTCTCTTGAGTTGTAGAAAGGGTTGTGCTATCCCTTAACACACAACTCTAAGTTCAGTAGAACTTACTGATATTCTAAGCTTAAATTATATGTACCTTAGGTACCTTTAGTGGTTTTCAGTTGATCAATTCAATTGAGATTATCTGGTAAAACAATAGCAAGCTGGAATCCCACACGCTGCACACCAATGTGAGAAGTTGGCCTGGCATATGCTGTCCACTAATTATAGTGGGCACCTTGCACCAGTCCAAATCGACTCTTATGGTAGGTAGGTTAAAGACAACCTTATTGAAAGCTATCCTAGTGGTAGCTGTGGAGAGCAGCCTTCAGGCTAAGTCTTGAAGGAATGTAAAGCAGCTTGTTTTACCAGTCTATAATCTCTTGAGTGACCAAATGAAAGAGCACCACACCAGGTATATATTCAAAATATATGTATTTATTACTAAACACACCCCTCTAGTCTCTTTATGAGGCTAGAGTTCGAAGTACATAGGTTATAAGATCTTAAATCACAGTAATAGCACAAATACACGTTTGGGCCCTAGGGGCGTACTCAAACCATATACCAATAAAGTGGTATGCGAACCACGACTGAACTAGACACTAGGCCTAGAGCCTCTAGAAGTGCTTGGACCACAAGGAACCACCCAAGGTAGTGACACAGGGGACCCACGGGAGACGCGTGCAGTGTAAATACACAACCGCGATACGCCGTTAACTTCTATGGAGAAAGTCGGGATCGGGAAAATAGAGGAAAGGGACACTTTAAAGAGGACTAGGACAAAACCCTTTGAGATCTAGGACTTTGAAGAGTCTCTACCCACGGGAGCACCGGAGTACTTGTGTTACCTCACCCAGGGAAGCCGGGTGCATAGGTGCCTTTCGGGGTCGGGTTTCGTCGTCGGTTCTTATGGCGATCTGCTGCAAAGTGCTGCTGGCGACCAGGAGAAAAGTGTCCGGGTGGATCCAAGAGTGGATCGGAGTTCTGAAGAACCTGAAAGCAGAGGGGACAGAGTCTGGGTCACTAGCCAGTGACCAGGGAGGTGATGGACAGATGCCCACCGATGTCGAGTGCTTCAGGTGCGTTGACGGTCGTCTCGTTTCTGCAGCCACGAGGTCCAGGAGGCGTTGTCGGCGACCAGGAGCAGGATTCGGGCTGGTACACGATGTCTGTCGAGTGCTGCGGTGTCGGCGACCAGATTGGACCCAACAAGCCTTGGCAACGGCAAGTCTCGATGTAGCTGAAGATCGTCGATGGTGCAGACCAGCAAGGTCTGGGGAACTCACCCAGCAAGGGTAAGTGAGGGCAGGCCTGGAGCAACCAGACTGCCAAGTAAAGAAAAGATTGGCCTTCGGTAAGGGCTACTAGCCAACGGGTTAGCGACCGCGAAGGAGCCTCGTGACGCCGCACGTGGAGCTGGCTTACAGGACACTCGTGGAGTGGGGGCCAGTGATCTTCGGTGCAGGTGGTGCTGGAGGCTAGGGCTACTCGGAGCCCAAAGCACGACTTCTTGGGAGACCCAGAAGATGGTGCACTTGCAAGTGTGCTCGGTGTCCAGGGGTCACGGTCTCACGTTACCCACGATAGCCACGGGCCTCAGCTTTGCTGGGGACTCAGGGTAGCCTCGGGAAGTCTGAGAATCTACCTCTGGTGATGCGATGACTTCGGCGTCCGACGGGAGCTTCAGTGATGCGAACCGGACAGATGCTTCTTTGGTGCCTGCCAAGCAGGGGAGTCACTCCTTGACCCCAAGGGAGATTCTTCAGTCCTCTAATCGTGAGTAGAGCGTCGAAGGTCCAGGATTCTGTTTCAGAGTTTCGTCCAGGTATAATCTAATCTTGCTGTGGCAAGGGTTCCCCATTTTAACTAGTAAAACAGGGAGGGACTAACTCTATGACCCCACCTATGGGAGGGTCAAGGGAGGGGGTGGCTACACCCACTTCCCTTTGTCCAGTTTCGCGCCAGAGCAGGGGCAGGTAGCCCCTGAGCTGGTTTGAACTGGCATATGCACAGAGGAGCCTTTTGCTCCCCAGTGCAGGACTTCAAAGCACTCTAAGAGTGCACCCACCCAGCCCCAATACACATTATCCTGTCTGGGGAGGTGGTCACACCTCCCTGCAACAGGAAACCTATTGTCCAGGCCTCCCCTGCCGGAGTTTCGTCCAGCAGCAGGAGGCCAGACTTGTGTCTGTGGCAGCAGCATCCATTTTGTGATGCCAGGGCTTCAGAAAGAAGTTACCGGGTAAGCCAGAGTTAACATGTCTTTCCCTCTAGAAGGGTGGAATGCTACCCCCGCCGCCAGGATTGGCGGGGGGTAGTATTCCAAGATGTTTGACACCAAACACGACATGTTTAGGTGCAGCCATTCCAAAGTTAGCATTTTACCGCGAGGATATAATGCGCTTAAGAGTATATGGTCAGGCTGCACTACAAACAGCATCAGAGATGGTCTCCGAACGCTGCAGAGGGGCCCTGCTCATGCAGGGGCACCCTCTCACATAGGAACCATGCACTCTGCCTTTAGGATTGATAAGGCCTGCCTTAGGAGTGACTTATAGGTTTCTAGGTGTGTATGTATTTCGTGATATAGGTAACCTATATCACAGTAAGGGGTGCATGCACCACCTTACCCAGGCTGCAGTAGCAGACCTGTGGTGTCAGTTTGGATGGCCTTCCAGGGGTGGCATAATACATGCTGCAGCCCCTGGCAGGCCTCTGAGGTACCTATGCCCTTGGTACATAGTATACCATATACTAGGGACTTATAAGGGCACTCCAGATCCCAATCAGAGATGTGCCTAAGGCACATGGAATCCATTTTACAGAGAAAGCAGATAGACTGGGGCCCTGAATAGCAGGATCCCAGTCCAACTAAGTCATAAACCAGCAAAACACCATAAAAAAAGTGGGGGCAACCATATAGTCAGATTCCACCTTCCTACATCCACCCTTTGCATTCTAAAGAGGTTATTGATGATGCCATTGAGCTGTTTCAAATGAAGGGAAAAAAAGAAGCTCCATTAAGTGTGTGGGGAAAAAAGTTTAGAAGCCCTGTGTTTCCCACATCATTTTCCTACTGGAGTAGGTGGCAGGTATGACGAGAGGCCTGTGCAAATAACTGCTGCTGAGTATAGATGTAGTAGACTTTATTCAGAAGATCCTAGATTTCATCAGTGTATTCCATATATATTTCCCTATTATTTGAGAGTGACTTGTATGGCCTCTCATATGCCATGAATCCTATTCTAAAAAAAAGAGTTAATTTGCATAATATGTCAGAAAGAGAACTTTTTGAAAAAGTTCAAGAAAAAGATGAGCACTTGGATTGCAATTTAATAAACCTAACGGCATGTCAGCGTGGGACTAATGAATATTGGTATCGGTGTCATGGTGAACTCAAGTGCATGTTGAGGAACCTTGGAGCACCTAATTGGTCCCTCACGCTGAGTTGTGCTGAATATACATGGGATGACCTGCTAGAATTTTTGCAGGAGGCAAATTCAAATCTAAAAGACATTCATCTGAAGACGCCAGGAGAACTGAGCTCACTAAACCCTGCAAATGTTTGCAGATATTTTAACCACAGATTTCAAGCAATGATGGCTTTCATCTTGAACAAAATAAAACCTCCTCTTGGTGAAGTGATTGATTTCTTTTGACGTAAAGAGTACCAAGCCAGAGGGCTCATCATTTTCACATGCTGTTGTGGGTAAAAGATGCCCCAAAGTTTGGAACAGACTGTGATGAGTCTGTTTTGTCTTTTATTGAGCAGTATGTAACTTGCTACATTACAAAGGAGAGTAGTGACTGCATATTAAGAGAACAAGTTTTACGATTCCAAAATCTTAGATGCGGAAAATATTGTCAGCAAAACTACAGAGCCAAAGGCAAATTTTATACAAGCTGAATTTTGGATTTCTACGACCTGTCATCTCACAAGGAAGAGTCAACAGCTTTATGTCTGCAGTCAGACATACACTTACAAGGAAATCACCAAAAAATACATATAATCTAAGAAGAACAGAGGCATCAAAGTACATTAATGACTACAACCCTGTGATTCTGAAGATGTTAAATTCAAACATGGATGTGCAGTTTGTTGCAGACAACTCAATTGTTGTTGCTTGGTACGTTACATCTTATATAACAAAGTCAGAGAAAACTGAGATGAAAGAGATGTGGGAGGATATTTCAGCAGAAAAGAGTCTTATGAAGAAATTGTACAGTTTTAGTTTGAAAATGCTTTTTCACAGAGAGATAGGCCCCTATGAATGTGTAGACCGGTTAAGCTCAGCTAGTTTGTTTTCTAAATCTAGAGGAGTTTAATGGGTGAGTTTAGGGCTTGCAAATACTCGTAAAAGAGTACTGAAGTCTTTTCCTGAAATTTAATATCTTGCAGAATTTGACCCACACAGTACAGATATTCTGAAGAGTAACATGCTGGATACGTACAATCCAAGAAGAAGTCCATATCTGGAAAAGATGTGTCTTTATGAAATACTTCAACATCATACTTTCAGAAGTAATGTCATTGAAAACATAGATGAAGGTACATTTTCTGTGGCTGGATATGAAGGATGTTTGGTGAGACATAACACAATAAATGTAATCAACGATCGAAAGCTAAGTTGCCAAACTCCCAACAAAAGAGATTTTTTTCTATTTAGCCTTGTTACAGTTGTATAAGCCATGGTGAACTGAAAGTGAACCACTTGGAGAATTTGACTGTTACGAAGACTCTTTCAAAGGTGTGAAGGACAGCATTGAGTGCTCTGTGTTTCCAGTGTAACTACAAATGTTGAGAGATGTGATTGAACAAGAAGAAACAATTGCTGCTGAGATAGCAAGAGAGAGTTCTCAAAGTAGTCAAAAATCAGCACCTGGAAGTCAAGATCCTCCCGGACAGCCAGTGATTGAAAATGAAGCTGCAATAGGTATGAATGAGGTGCAGAATGCAATGCAGCAAGTAAGACAGGAAACTGTGGATCTAGAACTACTAATGAAGCAAATGAATGCAGATCAGAAAGACATTTTTGAAGAGGCAAAAGATAATGTAGAACATGGATTTCTCCATCATAATAAAAAGTGTGCAGGTTCTACATATAAACCATTTCTATTGTACATAAGTGGTCAAGCTGGAACCGGAAAAAGCTTCTCTTGATTAAAGTACTGACAAGTTACCTACAGAAGACAACAGATTCCAATTTGTCGAGTGTAGTCACTGCACCGACAGGGTTAGCTGCTCATAATGTTAAAGGAGTTACCCTTCATCGATTAATGCTGACTGTTGAACATGACAACAAATTACTATACAACAAATTATCTGGTGATGCTTGTCATGAAGTGGCAAGAGTATTAAAGAAATTAAAACTACTAATTATTGATGAAGTCAGTATGGTGTCTCACCTAATGCTAGCTTTTATACATTTAAGAATGCAGCAATTATTAAAAACTGACTATGATGTACTTTTGGAGGAAAACACGAAATAGTCTTTGGAGACCTGCTACAACTAACTCCCATAAAAGGACAACCTGTATTCAAGAAACTACTACATAATGAAACAAGGAATTCACTAGGAAGTATTGGAAATGTAAACATTTGAGAAAACTTTCAATACAAACAGTTAATCCAAAATATGCGCCAAGCTTCAGATATGCATTATGCAGATATTCTAAAGGATATAAGAGTGGAGGTCCTCGCAAAAGAGGGAAAGACAGTATTACAAACCCACCTCATCAAAAATTTGTTTCCAAGTAATGTTTCAGCTGCTGAAGTAATGTGAAATGTTGTTAAGGAAGAGAAAGGCTATTGTTTGTTTGATGCCAACTCTTGAGGAGTGTAGTAAATTCAATTAACAATTATTGCAACTGGAAAAAGAAGAGATTGTCGAAATTAGAGCAAATGATGAAATGGAACATCAAGGAGTTACAGTGCTACTAACAGAAAAACTGCAATTGAAATTGGATAGTTTAGAAAAGTCTGTGTCGAAAACTGCAGGATTAAAAAACAGTTGCGTATCTGTAAAAATTGTTGTGTAATCTTCCATTGTAATTTAAATGTTGAAGAAGGACTAGAAAAACATGCAATGGGAAAAGTTCTGAAATTTGTTAAGTATCCAAACAGAAATGATGTGGAATACTTAGCCATAAAATTTGATGATATTGCAGAAGTTAAGCAGATTGGTAGATACTTTGTACGTTTCCTACTTGTCAAAGACTTGTATGTCCAGCGAAAGCAGTTCTCAGTGTCCTTAGCGTATGCAGTAACTATTCATAAATCGCAAGGTTTTTGTGTAGATACAGGTCTTGTTAATATTGGTAGTAGTGTATTCAAAGAAGGAATGTCATATGTTGCTTTGTCACGAATTAGAACATTGTCTGGTTCATTTCTGATTGATTTTGATGAGAAGAAAGTAAGTGCTGATGTGAACTGTGTAATGGAGTATACTCAGTTAAGAGCTCAATATGCACCTCATTTAGGACAGTATCCTGTGATTCAAAAAGTAATACTGTGTCCAAAGCGGCAAATATCTGAACAGGCTATCAGAGTTGAACAGAAAGATGAACAAAAAGGAATTCAACAAGGAGGAAAGAAAAGAAAACTATAGCACAATGAGAAAATACAAGGCTATCACTTTGCTAATAAATCTGGAGTGAACTGTTACGCAAATGTAGTGTTAAATGCACTATATCATTTGCCTCATTTTATAAATTCTATTAAAGAAAAGGTAGATAAAAGAATGTCTTCACAACTGTGTAGTTTACTTGAAGAATAAGAGAACTCACCGATGACTGTACAGCATCATTAGTGTTCTCTCAAAATCTTAAGCAGGAAGCTCAAGAATTTCTACTGGTAATGCTAGGACTGTTAGATGAAGAAGATGTGAATATCAATGAATTAGTTGGTTTAATTTATAAATGGACCCATATCTGTGAAGATTGTGGATTTACGTCTAGCACTGAAATCAATACAGAACGATTCCTGTACTTGACATTACCAGATTCTGAAGCTGTGCCATTTGAAGATTTAACTACAAACGCCCATCAAGATATGAACTGTCCAAACTGCAGATCAGAACTTAGGTCAACGTTGTTTCTACAGAGGTATGGAAAATATATCATTGTCATGCTACAACGATGCAGAGTAGATGATACTAAATTAGGAACTGAAATTACGAACTTTAAAGCTGCACAAATTTCTATCTCAAAAAGAACTTTCACAACTATAGCAATCATATTTCATGAAAGAGTTATTATAATCTCTGGACACTGCACAATATATTTAAGTTGTGAAACAGGAAGGACAAAGTACAATGACATACAAGTGACATTCAAATCAAGACTACCCAAAAAGTTACCAAACTCATATCTGCTAATTCTACAACTGAAATTCTAAGGAGAATCTGGGATAAGACAATGTGGTATTGTGTTGACAAATAAATGTGTTATGTGTTTCTGAGACATTATTCGGCCTATTGGGGGTATTGTCTACAGCAAGCTGTTAGAAATAAAGGACTCTTTTCAACTGCGAGAAAGGAATAAATAAATATTTAAGGACTACATTGTGGTACTACAGATTAAAAGTAAATGGAGGTACTATAATACCAGTAGCCTTAAGTTGCATGTGAAAACTCTCTTCACCTCTAAAATAATGCCCCCTTTGTTTCTGCTACAGCAACTTCTACATAGTACAATAAGTTATGTTTTTCATACATGGACTAAGAACATTTTAGACATCATTTGGCCTAACAGGGATGATATTTACAAAAGAATTTGCAAAAATGAAGACTGCTTTATAATTGTTGGACATTTTGTACCAGATATAAGAATATCAGAAACAGTTTTACCATATATTTGCTTTCATTAAGGAGATAACCTATTAGCAAGCCAGTATTAAAAACGTGTAGTGAGTGCAGTCAACAGTTAAACGTAGTTGTAATGATCTAGTGTACACATTTGTTTTTTTTTACAATCCAATGATTGTTTTATCCCACTGTTTCATGAGGAGTCTTCATACAAAGCACTGTTGAAAGTGAACAAGTATGAAAGCTGAAAACAGGAAAAAACAGTAAAACAATTGTCTATGTTGAATTAAAGTTTTAAAATGTTGTATGTTGTTTGGTTGCCTAATGTTCGAAATAAATTCTAAATCATTTGTATCTGTATTTATTTTTTCACAGTGGTTGGAGGTCGAGATGTATTACGTGTGTCAAATCAGTATTCTAGTGATGGATTCATTGAGTTACTACTCATGTACTCATCCCATCTCTCAGGCACAGCAGTTGTACTTGTCCAATCATCTAGCCACTACCTAAACAGTCATCCAATCACTCAGGTACTGCACTTGAATTGATCTAATCTCCCAACTACTACTCAGGCACTCAACCAATCAGCCATATAGTATCCATGCACTGTGCAAACAACCAGACACTATGTATGCACTCATTAATTCACAGAGGCACTACCCATGCACTCATCCACTCAACCATGCACTACTCATGGACTCATCCAATCACCCAGGCAGTACTCATGCACTCATCCAATTACCTAGGCATTATCCATGCACTTACCCAATTACGCAGGTAGTATCCATGCATTTGCCCAATCACCCAGGCACTATCCATGCACTCATCCAATCACCAAGCCACTACTCTTGCACTCATCCAGTGACCTAGGCTGTACCTTTTCACTCATCCAATCACCCAGGCGCTACTCTTGCACTCATCCAGTCACCTATGCGCTACTCACACACTCATAGAATCAACCATGCACTACTCATGCACTAATCCAATTACCCAAGCAGTACCCATGCACTCATCCATTCACTCAGGCACTATCTATGCACTCTCACAATCACCTAGGCACTATCCATGCACTCATCCAATCACCCAGACACTAGCCTTGCACTCATCCATTCACTGTTTCACTAATTATGCACTCATCCAATCACCCAGGCAGTACCCATGTACTCATCCAATCACCCAGGCACTACTTATACATGTTTTCAATTGCCCAGGCACTATCCATGCACTCACACAATCACCCAGGCACTACCCTGGCACTCATGCATTCAATCAGGCACTACCCATGCACTCATCCATTCACTCAGGCATTACCCATACACTCATGCAATGATGTAGGTAGTACGTTTGTACTCATCCATTCACTCAAGCAGTAACCATGCACTCATCCATTCATCCAGGCAGTAGCCATGCACATATCAAATCACTCAGGTACTACCCATGCACTCTTACAATCACCCATGCACTACTCTTGCACTCATACATTCACTCAGACACTACCCATGCACTATGTAATGACCCAGACACTAACCATGCACATGTCCAATCACTCAGGCACTACCCATGCACTCTTTCATTGACTCTGGCACTACACATGCACACATCCAGTCCCCCATGCACTCACCCATTCACTCAGGCAGTACACATGCGCTCACCCATTCACCCAAGCAGTACCGATGCACTCATCCAATCACCCAGGCACTACCCTTGCACTCATCCATTTACTCAGGCAGTATGGATGCAGTCATACATTCATTCAGGCACTACTCATACACTCATCCTGTGATCCAGACATAAGCTTTGCACTCATCCATTCACTCACACACCACATGCACTCATCCATTTACTCGCACACTACCCATGCACTCATCCATTCACCCAGGCATTACCCTTGCACTCATCCATTCACTGAGGCACTACGTTTGCGCTCATCCATTCACTCAGCCACTACGTTTGCGCTCATCCATTCACTCAGCCACTATCCATGCACTCATCCATTCACTGAGGCACTACAAATATAGTCATCCAATCACCCAGGTATTATCCATGTACTCACCCAATCATGCAGGCACTACCCTTGCACTCATGCAATTACTGAGATACTACCTTGCACTCATCTAATCACTCAGGGGTTACCTTTCCTTTCATTCATTTACTCAGGTAATACCCTCGCACTGATCAATTCACTCATGCACTCCTCTATTCACTCAGGTACTAACCATGCACATATCCAATCAACCAGGCACTACCCTTCTAGTCATCCATTCACCCAGGCACTACCTGAGCACTCATCTATTCACCCAGCCACTATCCATGCACTCATCCATTCACCCAGTCACTACCTATACACTCATTCATTCACCTAGCCAATACCCTTGCACTCATCCATTTATTCAGGCAGTATGCATGCACTCATCCATTCACTCAGCCACTACCCATGCACTCATCCATTCACTGAGGTACAACCCCGGTAGTCCTCCATTCACTCAGCACTACTCATGCATTCATCCATTCACCTAAGCACTACCCATGCACTCATCCATTCACCCAGGCACTATCAATGCACTCATTCATTTACCCAGCCATTACCCATGCACTCATCCATTCACTCAGGCACTACTGTTGAACTCTTCCATTCACTCAGACACTACCCATGCACTCATCCATTCACCCAGGCACTACCATTGCACTCATCTATTCACTGAGGCAATGCCCATGCACTCCTCCATTCACCCAGGCACTATCCATGCACTCATTCATTCAACCAGCCATTACCCACGCACTCATCCATTCACTCAGGCACTACCGTTGTACTCTTCCATTCACTCAGACACTACCCATGCACTTATCCATTCACCCAGGCACTACCATTGCACGCATCTATTCACTGAGGCAATGCCCATGCACTCCTCCATTCACAAGGGCACTATCCATGCACTCATTCATTCACCCAGCCATTACCCACGCACTCATCCATTCACTCAGACACTACCGTTCCACTCTTCCATTCACTCAGACACTACCCATGCACTCATCCATTCACCAAGGGACTACTATTGCACTCATCTATTCACTGAGGCACTACCAATACAGTCATCCAATCACCCAGGAACTATCCATGTACTCACCCAATCATGCAGCCACTATGCGTTCATTCACCCAATCACCCAGGCACAATCTATGCACTAATCCAATCTGCCAGGCACTACCCTTGCACTCATGCAATTACTGAGATACTAACTTCACTCATCCAATCACTCAGGCGTTACTCTTTCATTAATTTATTTACTCATGTACTACCCTTGCACTGATCTATTCACTTGTGCACTACCCATGCACTTATCTATTCACTCAGGTACTAACCAATCACATATCAAATCACCCAGGCAATACCCTTCTAGTCATCCATTCACCCAGGCATTACCAGTGCACTCATCTATTCACCCAACCACTATCCATGCACTCATCCAATCACCCAAGCACTACCCATACACTCATTCATTCACCCAGACATTATCCATGCACTCATCCATTCACTGAGCAACTACCCATGCACTCCTCAATTCACTCAACCACTACCCATTCACTCATCCAATCACCCAGGCACTACCTCTACACTCATTCATTCACCCAGCCACTACCCTCGCACTCATCCATTCACTCAGCCACTACCCATGCACTCATCCATTCACTGAGGTACTACCCATGAAGTCCTCCATTCACTCAGCACTACCCATGCACTCATCTATTCACTCAAGCACTACCCATGCACTCATCCATTCACCCAGGCACTATCCATGCACACATCCAATCACCCAGGCACTACCCTTGCACTCATCCATTCACTGAGGCACTACCCATGCACTTCTCCATTCACCCAGGCACTATCCATGCACTCATCCATTTACTTAGGCACTACCGTTGCACTCTTCCATTTACTCAAGCACTACATATGCACTCATCCATTCACCCAGGCACTACTTATGCACTCATAGATTCACTCAGGAACCACTGCTGCACTCATTGTAACATCCATGCACCATTTGTGCACTTATTCAATTATCCATATACCTGTCATATACTCATTCCAACATATATACATACTTTATCTTTTTCACTGTAATAGGCAGTTCCAACAGGAACCTTTTGTTTTGTTTTTTAAGGCTTTAGTAAGGTTTTAAATTTTTTTGTTCTTTTTATAATAACAAAAATTGCAACTGGGACAGCAGGAATTGAAAAACGTGAACTGAAAAATGGGCAAAACATAAAAAAGGGGAAAAAAATTACCATGTATGCTGTTTTGCAGCATTGCGAATAGCTGTAAGACTCTGCTCACCAGCACTTATGACAACACTACAGTCCATGCAGTACGTGGCGATTCTTGACAACTCTGGAGCCATATCTGTTGCAGTAGTCTACACCTCAGGAGGGAGTTTCTGACCAGGAATTGTTGCTGCTGCCACTGAAGTAGATGGTCCTCCAGCTTCCCTCTGCTTGATCGCCAGTTGGTGAGGTTTTTTATGATAGGTTTTTAGATGGTATAACATGGATGTTGTCCCACATAAATATTTCATGTTCGTCCCTCTAGAGAGGGTCTTCTTGCAGATTGTGCATTGCACAAGTTAGGCAGCTGTTTTTGATTCACCTGATGGGATTGTAAAAAAAATCCCATGCCACACTGGCTCTCTTTTTTGGAGGTTCCTCTTCTTCCACATCTTCAGTGTCCACCTCCTCCACATCCTGGTCCAGCTGTTGTTTCTGCTGACCCCCTTCCCCTTGCTGTGTTGCCATTTCTGATAGAAAAAAAGACCAAAACGTTTGCACACATGAATCCAGCTGCTCAGAATGAAGTTCTAAGAAAGAAGATTCAAGAAGGAGGAGTGGGTGTGTACTTCCTATTGATTTTGCTGAAACGTATATTATCCAATGATATTCCTTGCTTTCCCATGCATGTGATATTTGCGGTGACCGAAATAGTCGCGGTTACCGCAGTGAAGCAGAAATGCAAAATATAAGTTTCAAGTAGGTTTGTTTAAAAATGGAAAGAAAAGCAGAACTTTCAATATTATAATAGTGAACAGCTATACTAAACTTGCTCACAATACCTCTACATATACATTTCAGAGTTCTTGAAAAAAACGCGCAATCCGCGATTACCGAAGTCATAGCGACTTCCGCTGTCTTCGTGGAAACAAGAAAAAGTGTTTGGAGGCGATAGTCTGGAAACTCACTAGAAAAATATGAGTTTGAAAAGTACACGAATAAGCTCTACTGTTAAATATATTGTAGAATGTGTCTATATATATGTTTTACACTTTGTATAAACCATGCGCTCTTCGCGACTACGGACATCACAGTGACGAGATCGGTAGTCGCTAATATAAACATTTTTTGTAAAGGTGGCTTTCTCCTAAAGTGATCACAGAAAGAAAAGTTAAAACAATATATTACTAAATATTTAGAGTTAAACTTTATTTAAAAAATGTCTTTAACTGTATTTTTCAGTATGTGAAATAGATTTACTGATGACAGAATCTCCACTGTAAATGCAACAATGTTGTGCCAACTTACAAAATTGTTAAAAATAAAACCAAGTATTAATGTATTTTCTGATAAACACATATGAAATAAAAAAATAAGTGGTGTATTACATAAATATAATACACAATATCCAAATATAGAAAGAAAGTACGAAAATCTTAGAGGTTCACTTACAAAAATGGACCTTACAATTAACAAATAGAATTTTAAAAACCTTAGAAATTGAAAAACCAAAGGATACAGGAACGTTACAGTTAACAATTATCATTTAAAAAACCTTCAAAATTCACTGAAAAAATCCAAAGGTTACAGGGACGTTATAGTTAGGGTGATATATCACTCGTACAAAACCAGGGAAATTCAGCAGTTATAGTTAGCTGAGCTAACTATAACTTGTGCCCCAGCAATGCACTGCTTACGACCTCACATATTACATCACCCATGACATGGTCTTAAAAAAACGGTATAGCAACACGATGGATGCAACTTGAAAAAACATTAAAAATCATTAAAAAGGCTACTACTGTGAACCAGAGAAAAATAACATATGGCTGCTTGAATGCAAAGCAAATAGAAATAGAGGTTCACCAAGGGCTGAGAGACATGCAATAGACGGAACACTGCATACAAGAATTTTGAGTCTACATGAGAGTAGTAATGCAAAAGTAAGGATAAAGCAAAACCACATACAACTTCACAGATATGAATGAGAACTGCTACTGACTTAAAACGCTAGACCAAGAGCAAAAAACATGTTGCGGATTTATAGGTAGTTATGTAAGTCCTCACTGATATTGAGACCTGCTGGTGATTTTGTATTGAGCTCCAAGATATAACGTGTTTCAAGTTGCCTGAGCTTTTTTCACGGTTACCTCCACGTCTGAGTGGGGGTACACTGTCAATGACAAAGTTTTTCAGATGATCTAGATTATTATTATGTACCTCCCTAAAGTGCCTTGCCACTGGGTACGTGGGATCGTTGTTGACGATGGCCCGCAGATGCTGTAAAATACGCAAGTGGACTTGAAGTTTGGTGCTGCCAACATATCTGAGACCACAACTGCACTGTAATACGTAGACTGCAAATTCAGTTCTACATGTGTATCTGCTCTTGATGGTGAAGAGTTCAGTACGAAAGGTAGCGTTAACTTGTGTCATGTTGATACCAAACTTACAAGCTCTGCAGGTGCTGCATTTGAAGAACCCCTTGATGCCAGTAAGCCAATTAGATTTGTTGCACTGGTGATGAAATAAAACTCTTTTGAAAACTGGCTGCTGGAAAGTGCCATCTATGATTCCCTAGGATTTGGAGTGAGAGAATAGTGGGATCGTGAAATTGTGGGAAAAAAAAAAATATATATATATATATCCTCCAACACTTCCGGCACAGACAGTCATCAAGCCAGACTCCGACGACACCGTTCCAGTGATCAGGTAAGCTTTATTTTGCAAATATCAGGGCTGTTACACATTTCGGCAGGATCCCCAGCCTTGCTCACACAGCGAGCTGTTTTCCTGCAATGACTATATATATATATATATATATATATATATATATATTAACACACACACACACACATAGGTAATTATAGTTAGGACCTACTTTCCGTAGACTAAGAGTTTTTTGTTTTGCTAATAACATTGGCACCATTAGATAAATCTTCACAAAATTTTCAAAAGCATAGAAATTCCCTGAACAAACCAAAGGTTACAGGGATGTTCTAGTTAGGAAATAGAATTTAGAAAACCTTCAAAACTCACTGAAAAAACAAAAGGTTACAGGGACATTCTAGTTAGGTTCAGATTATACACACAAAAAACCATAGAAATTTAGCAGTTATAGTTATACTTTTCTCAAGAAACTGTAACCCGTGCCCTAAGGTAACTAACTCGCGCCCTCACCATGCACTGCTACTTACCCCACGTTACATTAGTCATGACATCTTCTATGACAGCATTGATATCACTGCACAGTTTGCAATAAAATTATTAATGAGAAAACTGTGCATGGCCGGACTTGAGTCATAGTTACCTTAGTGCACAAGTTATGGTTTCTTGAGATAGGTATGACTATAACAGCTGAATTTCTACGCATAATGTATTTTGAGTTTAATTAATTAGTGAATGACTATAATTTACCAAAGTAAATTAAGAAATATTTATGTAAAACCGTTATTTTAAGAACGTTTTTGTTTTGGAATGTTTGGAGTCCAATCCAAAAACTAATGAACTAAAAAATAAAGAATTTAAAAAATCAGAAAGCTTAGTAGGTGTCACTTGCAATTAATAGGTGCACCGAGAACCACCAGAGGTGATGCTGTCTGCAAAATAAGTGGAGGTTCTGGTCCTGGTGGCTTTGTAAATGATGCAGCTGGTTTTGAAGATTGTGCAGGCCATCAAGGGGAGCCAATGTAGCCCCATCAGGATGGGGGTGACATGATCATATCTCTTTAGGCCCTGGTTTAGATGTTCTGTAATGTGTAGAAGGCCCTTAAGGGGTATCAGTGAGGAGTATGGGAGGACATGGATTAGGTTGTTACCATCATCCAGATGCAAGAGTATAAGGTCTTCACAGCAGTCTGAAGTCATTTTCTGGAAGAAATTGTTTCACATTCTTTAGAAGAGAGAGCTGGTTCCAGGCCATCATTGCTTGTTTGGCAATGTGTTCCTTGAGCTGAGGTTGGTGTCCAGGATGCAATCCAATGACTTAGCATTTGGTGAAAGTCGGGGTTCAAAGCCATCAAGGTTTGTGTCATTGAGCTGGTTTTGCACTGTTTGTTGTTAGTTGGGTTTGCAAATAACAGAAATTCTATGTTGGTTCTCTTTGTCAAGCCTGGTAATTTTATGTGTATACTGTGAATTGTCTGCTAACGTGTGTGTGTCTGTGTGTATTTTTCACATCTAATTGTAGTGACATGTGCCATTATGTGAGCAATTTAAAGGTTATTTGTCAATTGACATTTCTCAAATGTTTGTGTGTGTTGCAGAAATTTAATTTTCAAAATAATTTTGGCATGTCTGTAGGTGTGTACATCCAATGAATAGTGTGTGTGTGGTTGTCTCTGTTTTCCATTGTAATTGTTCTATCAGGAGGTTACTTCTGATGTAATTTCCCTAAAGGGAAAGTGGAAGGCCTTGCAATGTTCTTTTCTGCGATGTGCTATCCGAGTTAGAGCCATTGTTATTCTTCCTTTAATCCTTAACTCACAGCATTGCCCTTTTTTGTGCTGCTGCACTATTTTGAAATAAACCATTTCATTGTGCCTTAGCAGAAGAAGGGACATCTATCATAACAGATGGTCAATCCATGGTAGTGCAACAATCTCTCATAGAATATAATGGAGAAGAAACATAAATGTAAGACCTATAGGAAATAAAATTCATTTAAATTAGATTATTCTAAATAGTTACAAATATAGATAATTTAGGTGGTTATTCATTTTTTAATTGAACCTTGAGAAAAATAATTTTAATATAATTACGATGTTTTAAATAAGTTAATAGTGTGGTTGCATTTGTTTCTACAGACTTCAGCCTTATTTTGTTGGTGTATGAACAGAAACAATGGTTCCTGTGGGACAATGTAAGTAATAATGATACTAGTATGCGCAATCGCAATGTTGGTAAGGGTTAGGTCGATATCCAAAGGAGAAAAACCATATACAACTCAATATGTGGTATACATAATAGTTGTTTATGTAAATATAAATGCACATTTTTAAGAAGAAACAGTGCAATGTGTCCCCAGTGAACATGGAACCTATAATTGTAGTGACATATTTGTGACAAATACATTTGGTTTCCAAAAGTTATAAAAGACGACCATCTTAAGTGATTAGTAATAGAGACAGCGTCCTTATGTAGTAATAGGCGCTGATGAATGGTTCGCTTTGCTTGTGTTGACGGCGTTTCAACCCCTAAGTGAATACGGGGTCTCTTCAGGACCTAATAATGTAGAGACATCTATAATAAAAAGGAAAAGTAATCAATGCAGGCCATGAAGGCAACAGCGTGGCTGTGTAGGAACGTATTGGGGCGGCCTGTACCTGAGGCGGAGGATAAACTGCCAGCGTGATCGAAGTGCACCACACGGAAGTGAAAAGTGAAAAAGGAAGGGTATTACTCACATGGGACCCAGCAGGGCACTGTACATGTGAACAAGAGGATAAAAAATAGGCAGTTGAACACGCAATCTATATGTACTTAGCAACATCATGCGAGCAAGTATGAGTTTGCAAATTTAAAACAAACTTGAACTTGCCCCAGTGAGGGGAGGGGGAGCTGACAGGAGAAATGAAAGTGCAGAGTTGCGCAGCTGGATGAGAAGGGAAACACGACAATCCATGTAATCCAATGTGGCCTCTGTGGAGGACACGGCAAATTGGTTACTAATGTGGAGCGCCACATTGTATGCATTATTAGTATGACTAGATATCATAGTTACCCGGAGCGGAGAATGCAGAGGGTCTGCTTTTCCAAAGGGATGTATATGCTCCAGGTATCGGTAGCAGACAAGGAATAACAGCACACGACGATCCGTGTACCTAGACCAATGTGGAAAGGATGAAGTGAGTAAATGAAATTGCTCCTGTAGTGAAAAGGTGGCATACTAGTCTGGATGATAGCAGAAGGGCATCATACCTGTGTAATTGGTCCGCGTCCGGAAGACAATGACATGTGCAGCCGCTACGCGTCTGGAGGGAACAGCTTTCATCAAGCTCCACTCGTATAATGGGAGGGAGCCCAGGCTCGTTGCAAACTGAAATAGCTTGCCGAGCTCGCGCCAAAACTGGACGTCACGGCAGGCTTCTCAATTGATAGCCGCCTGACAGTGTGCTTCGGTTTTCGGCACTCCCTTTGACAAAAAAGAGGAAAGGGAGGAAAGACCCTAGGCAGCGTGGGTCAATGACTGTAAGAGAATTGTCTGAATAAGGACCTGGCGAGGGGCAACGCTACCTCTATAATTATTGGCTAGCAAGTTGTCAGGGTCAAGCAAGAGGAATGTGTATCACGTACTCATGGCTTGCCTACAATGTGAGCGCCTACGCACGGTCGGCAATAGAGAGTTAGGATAGAAATGAGAGGGAAATCTCTTTTTATACAAACAGAATTTAAACATTCTTGTGGCTGTGTAGGTACTGCTGAACAACAACAATATGGATATACGGTACCTGTGACACTATATGATACAAGACACCAACAATATAGGTTTACGGAACTAGTGACAATATAAGATACAATACAGAAAGAATTAACATATTTTGACATTATTACAACAAACAATATGAACCGAGATGAAACAATTGCGAACAATATTGATACAACAAGTGGGAGACATAATTCACAAAGAGATACATGGCATATGGTGTGCCTATTTCGCACATGTCGGCACAATTTCAAGGATACATACAGCAGTTCCTGTATATTCTTGAGGTGTAGTACACAATTGCATTTGAGACGTGGCGGAAGCACAGTTTGCATGAACTAGCGAATGTATTGGGCACTTTAGTTTCCTAATGAGGCCACAAAACCACGCCACTCTTCAGCTGAATTTAGACCATGGGCTATAGAATTAGTCCTTTCTATCCAGCGACACTCTAATCTTTGCAAAATTTGTGTTAGATCTCCACCCCTTTCTGGAACATTAGCTTTGTCTATTACCTGCCACTTTATCTCATCTGCTGTATGATTGTTTTCAGCAAAATGTGTCACCAGTGGGGCATTGGGTACAGAGCACCTGATACGACTGCGGTGTTGTCCAATGCGCGCTTTAATAGGTTGTTGCGTCTGCCCAATGTATGGTAAGTTGCAGGGGCACCATATACAGTACACCACATTGCATGTGTTACAGTTCGAGATGAAGTCAAGTGTCTGTTCAAATGTATTGGTATCAAACGTGAAGGCACACGCAACACAGTGTCCTTTTAAATCTGGTAAGCCCCACACTGATTTTATAGTGCCAGTCTTCCGTACAGTGCTGTTTTCAGTGTTGTAATCCATGTGCAAAAATAATATCTGGCTCGCCAATGTGAGCCCATAAGTCGATCGGTAATGAATATGCACTCCTGAGTGATGTACTCATATTACCAACAATCGTCTCACCAAAAGGCAGACCGATCGGTTAAGGATTGGCTCAGTCCCGAGTAATGTACTCATGTCATTAATCCACCACTAGTTACCCGCTATCACCTGAAAAACGGGGAAGTGCTGCATATCGGTGCCCTTAATACAAATAAAGTGAATGAGAAAATTACGAAAAGTATAATGTGTCTAACTTAACTATCCGTGATTACTGCTAGGAACTACAGGGACCCACGTCAAATTCACTGATAATGCAATGAAAATTCCAGGACACTCAGGGCTGCTTGATAAATTTATTGGCAAGGTTGCTCAATACCAACGCGTTTCACCTCTCGGCTTTTTCACGGTATAATTGATGCCACCATTTTTCCGTTTACATACACAGTATCAAGGAAAGTGAGAAAGGACAAGCACATTGTAAACCATGATCGGAATACACATTTTTTAACATTGATTGATGGCTTAATTTGGGAGAATGACTGTTGGTTGATTACATTAGATGTAACCAGTCTTTACACCTGTATTAGGCATGACCTGGGGATCCAGGCCATTTGACACTTCTTACGTGCTAGATCAATATCCTTGTTATTACACACGGAAATGTTAATTGAAATGGTTTATTATTGCCTAACCAACAATTTTTTCTTCTTTGATCAGAAAATATACAAACAAACACAAGGGACAGCAATGGGCACCTGCTTCGCCCCCAGCTATGCAAATTTGTTCATGGGCTGGTGGGAGGAGCAGGTGTCCGATAGCTGGGTGACATATGGAGAAAATATTGTGATATGGACTCGGTTCATTGATGACATTTTTTTAATTTGGAAGGGAGATGAAGAGTCAGCAAAGAAATTTGTGTCATTCTTGAACAATAATGATATGAATTTACATTTCACCTCCAATATTAGCAAGGAGAGGAGTGTTTTCTTGGATGTTGAGATCATAGTACAAGGGAATTCCCTGGTGACGAAATTACATAGGAAGGAGACGGCAGGAAACAGTCTCTTAAATGCCACCAGTGCTCATCCCTTTAACTTGATACAAAGTATCCCCTATGGAGAGCTGATTAGGGCAAAAAGAAATTGTAGCACACAGAAGGAATACTTAACAGAGAAACAGATAATGAGTAAGAGATTTGAACAACGGGGTTACAGTAAGAAAACAATCAGACAGGCTATGATTAAGGCGGATGCCTTGGATAGACCAGAGTTATTGCATCCCAGACCGCAAGCTGATGGAAAGGATGATACAGTTAGGTTTATAACTACTTTTTCAAATCAGGCTTACCAAATCAGGAAAATGCTCAATTAGAATTGGCGCATTCTAAAAACCGACAGCATTATAAAAAAAATATGTATATGAAACCCCTCAAATAACATTTAGAAGAGGCAGATCTCTTAAAGATGAGCTGAGCTGCAATGCAGTAACTACTCAGGATGAAAGGAGACTTACAGGAATAACAGGAGGTTTTAAATGTTGTAAGCGGTGTAAGGCATGTGCCAACAGTGTGAATTGTACGACGGTGAAAGTACCTAACAGCAGGAGGGAATTTTTAATCAAGGGTAACTTTAATTGTAATACTGATTTCTGTGTTTATTGTTTGATTTGCCCGTGTGGTAAATATTATATAGGAAGTACCATCCACCGGGCTAAGAAAAGGATATTAGAACATCAACGAGCCATCAGGCGCAATGATGAACAATATCCGGTAGCTCGGCATTTTAAAGAAATGCGCAATCAAAATGACAAGTTGCTGACCTATGTAGTGTTAGATGCAGTCAAACTACAAGAAAGAGGAGGAGATCGAGAATGCCAGTTAAGGATAAGAGAATCAAGATTTATTATTGATTTTGAAAACTTAGCGCCTGTAGGTCTAAATTCCAGAGAAGAATTGGCGATACATTTGTAGAAAGAACATACTGCGTAGAAAGTTGAAGAAGCAGTGTTTTACAACCTCCTTCTTGGGAGACAATTGTAGATATAGAATATCTTTGAATGTATATACAGTCGAGTAATGCAGTATTTTAATGAATTTTGAATGTATCTTTCTAGTAATGAACTTTTCTAGTAATAATTTTTTATTTTTTATTTTGTTTCTTTTCCGTTACATACACAGGTAGGATACGTAATTGAAAGGGCAGAAGGTTGAGACATCAGTGTTGTGAAGAAGAATCATGAAGTTTTAGAGAATAATGACGGACTTAGGGAAATCAGAACTAAGTCAAATGATTGAACATCTAAAAGGAATAGACTAATGAATGTGCCCACTGGGGCCGGACTTTCCTTTCTTCTCTGGTTTCTTTGTTTGCTTTCACTGTCTGCCATTCTGTACCAAGTTTTGAAAACAGAAATGGAATTAAATAATGCGGCGACATATAGGGAATCCCTATGAGGAGGAATACTGGCAGAGACATGCTGTGTATTTGCCCACTTGGGCGTAACTTGTGTTATCAGTAATTTTATTGCTGACGAAATTATTTAACAATGGTACACTTCGGCAGTGGTGGGAAAATTGTGGGCGTGCCGCGATATTAACGTGCGGTGCTATCCTACAAATATATCGTATATGTTTACTGAATATTCAACTTTCAGCCATTGTGTCATATTGTAATCAGGAATATGATGAGATGTATGTTATTCTCGTATGTGAACTTCTTTATTGTGAGTTGGATTTTAATATTTAAGTAGATTCAGCGCCTGAATAATATGGACATTTAAAAATGGCGCTCATAGAAACAGAATGCTATCAGGTTTACAATGTGCTTGTCCTTTCTCACTTTCCTTGATACTGTGTATGTAAACGGCAAAATGGTGGCATCAATTATACCGTGAAAAAGCCGAGAGGTGAAACGCGTTGGTATTGAGCAACCTTGACAATAAATTTATCAAGCAGCCCTGAGTGTCCTGGAATTTTCTTGCAACGGAAGGAAATTGTGCGTCATATGAGAGGGTTTCCGGGGCCCATCCAGGACCGCCGCATTTGAAGCTCCGGACTTCCGGATGGTTGTGGTGATATATATATATATTTGTATATTATTATTCTGTTTTCCAAACAGTTTTACATCTATTGTATTTTCACAGTTTTTATTATATTTTTTATTTTATCATTGTATTCTTGTAAATAAACTATTCTGTGTTTTTCAGTATTTGCATAATATATTTACATTTGTATTTAAGATATTTTTTAAATATTTCTTTTAATAGATTTTCAATTTCTAAACATTTGGACATTTTGTACAAAATATATTAGTAAGTAAGTTGGTTATACTTTAGGAAGGATGTACGTCCTTCAGCAATAAGTCTGCAACCTTCAGACTATTGGAAACCTTCTACCCTCTTGTAGCACTTGACTCTCTCAAGGTTGTGAGGCAGCTCAGTCCAAGGCAAACTCAGGGTAGGTGGTGTGGGCTGGTGCTAAAGTCAGCAGGCATGCAACAAACAACACAAAATTCATAACTGCTAAGTGAGTGCTTTTACTGACAAAAAGGAAAAGTACTTTATTGCACACACAGTATTCAATACTATGCTTTCATTTATAAACATATTCATGATGGCAGGTGGAAATACCTATAGAGGCACCCTTCTAAGAGTGCACACCTTTGGTGAACCCTAACCTTGAAATAATAAAACCCCTGTATATCCTAGGGCCTGATTATGAGTGTGGCCATCGTAGTTGAGGAGACCACAGGCTGTGCCAGGGAACCGCCATTCCCCGGTGGTGGCAGAGCTGCTCCACAATGTAACATGCTGAGCAGGACTGGTGCAGTCCCGCTCAGCATATTGCGAGTTCCTGGACCGCCAGCCATGTCATGGCGGGAGCCCCACCATGAAAAGGCTGGCAGTGCAGGAACAAAGGGTGCCCTGCAGGGCCCCCATGCCCCTCCTGCCATGGGGATACATTTAGGGGGGGCACAACATGTGCCCCTGTTTGTATTCCCCAAATGTCCCAGCATGGCATGGACACCGTCCATGCCATGCTGGAACTTTTTTGGCTGTCCCCATTGCGGTCCCTGTTTTCCAGGCACCATCATGGGAAAGACAAAGGACCATCCGCCTTACACAAGTTCAACTCATGATAAGGCGGGTGGTCCTTGCGTGGGTTTGGTGGTGCTGTGTTGGCGGAGAGCCGGTGCAGCACCGCCAAACTCATAATCGGCCCCCTAGATACAATATAAGGGAGTGTAATTAACACATGGAAGGCCTGCTTGCCTTGTCGAATGTCACCACAATAAAACTAAAGCAGAAAGATATCACAATAGACAAATGCAAAAACTTTAGAATCACTAAGAATGGTGCCATCTTACAATGACCTTCATTAGGGCCTGTAATAACATACTGTTAACTTTGCAACTGTCAATAAAGCATCTCAAAACATTTCAAAGACCTTCATTAAAACCTGCAAGGATTTACTGTAAACTTTGCCATTGTCAATAAGACAGTCCACATTTTAATAGACTGTGTGCATGAGTCTACCTCCTACTTTTATACATGCAGCAAACATAGCCTTAAAACCCACAAAGAAGTGTTCATTCACTTCAGAGCCTCTAGTAGAAGCTCCAACTCCAGTAGTGAATGAAACATTGTAAGATTTCTTCTGGGTCACCATTTCGACCCCTGGTAACAACCTTGAAATACATCTAAAGGACTTCATTGGTGGCTGGCGGCTGGCGCAGTCCTGGCAGCCCCATAAACAACTCTGGTGCAATTAGTGGTGAACCTGCCCTTCCTGTTGCAGCACCAAAAGCAATATACACATTTTCAAAGCCCTGCGCAGAGGATTATGGGGCACTCATTGACCCTGAGTTGTGCATATTTTATTAGCAGCCTTGCACTGCATAAATTACTTCTATTTCATTTTACCACACACAGCCTCGCACTGCATCTATTCTTTTTTATAAAGTACACCTGACATGTACTGATCTAGAGGGATCTGCAGGGGCCCATTCACACTCGCAACTCAGCTGCTGTGTGCCAGTGTTGAATGGCATCTTATATTCCCCACCTATGCTTTTTGATCCACAGGGGTAGAACATTCTAGCTCTCCTCTCCAACACCCTGGACAGTGCAAGTGGGGGTTGATGTCCTGGGTGACTCATGCTCCCCCCAGACATGGGGCCAGGAAGTGTGTGGGTGGACACTCAGTAATGATCTTGAGGGATTGGCCCTCTCTGGAAGCTTTGCCATATTAGAGCACCTCAATAAGTCCATCTCTCTACTGACCCACAGGGGCTGTAAGCAGGCCAGATTCACTGGCCCTGGAGAGGTGAATCCACAGAGACAATCCAGGCTAAGTCAGGACAGTGGTCTGGTCTTATTCAGGGTCCTGCAAAACCCATCTTCTCTCTCACATGCATTCCACTCTCCCTTGGACTCCTCTATGCAGATATTTTAAGTGAGTGGAAAGTGGAAGATACCTCTGTTGAATCCTGGGATGATACAGCATCACTCAACCCAATCCAAGTCTTCCTGTAAAGCATCTTGGGACATTTTAAAATGGTGGCTTTTGAAATACTTCTCAGAGTGCCTGAAACCACACCCATACCTGCCACAGTAACCGGTTCCCTTTCTTCCAAAATGTCAAAGGAGAATCCTTCCCAGGCTTGGTGTAATTTGAAAAGTAATTATCCCACGCAGATTGCCTCTACCACCCATTCCTTTGCTAGTAACAGGCCCAATGACTGGCAAATGGCCCTACTGTGCGGGGAGGCCTTCTTGATCCTCCAGCTGGCAAGCAGAGTAATTAGCTTAGCCAAGCAGAGACAACAGAAGGCTCGTATCTAACTAGATGGTCAGTCAGAGAAATATGACAAATTCTCAAGTGACGGAAAGTGTGAATATGCCCAAAGTGACCATGAATTAACCCTTATGACCCATTTTTACAATAAGAATTGTGCGTCATGGAATCTACCACAATGTATTATACAAAAAACACAGACTCTTTTACTTAAGCATTTCAGACTTTACTCTATGAATGCCTGCACTGATTGGACGTTCCAGGTCTTTTCTCCAACGGCCAGCTCTGATAGTCATTCTTCCCCCTATGGGGTACCCCAGGGCTCCATTCTTAGCCCTTTATTATTTAATGTGTATGTCAGACCTTTAGCCAACATTGCAGAAGAGGCTGGGTTGTCCCTGTTCTCCTATGCGAACGACACCCAGATTATCTTCTCTCTCTCTGCTGAGAGAGCATCTGAGACATCTGATCTACAGATGGGGTTGAGTAATATTGCATCTTGGATGCAGGCAAATTTTCTCAAACTCAATGGGGAGAAAACTGAGGTCTTGATCCTGGGGAAGAATAAAGATCTTTGGGGCCACCAACATTGGCCTACTGAAATGGGTGCTTTTCCTCAGCCTTCTTGTCAAGTTCGCAATCTAGGCTTCATCATAGATGATTTATTATCTATGAGAAATCAAGCAGTGAAGGTAGCTGCAACTTGCGGTCGATCCTTTGCCTACTTAGGCCCCTCTTTATGGAATTCTCTCCCTGCGTCGCTTCGCAATGAAACTGTTTATGCGAATTTCCGTAAATGTTTAAAAACTTGGCTGTTTAACCAATAATCGTCCCTTCTTTTCTGTTACTCTCGAGTTGGCGCCGGGAAACCCTTTTTGGGTAGCTGTTGCGCCTTACAAATGAAAATTAACATAACAAGGTCTACACCAGGCTAGTACCAATCCCCAAAGGGTCCCTCATGTTCTTTATCATACTTCCGGTGAGCAGAAACCAGGCTGAGCTGGATGGTGGTCCCACTTGCTCAGTCTGCACACATGTGAACACGCATGTGCATCTGTGTTCGCGTACAGCCAACCCAGATCTCTTACCTCAGCTGTGTGGCAGTAGACTTTGTTTTAAAAGGACAAAACTGGTGGCTAACACTCCCAATTAATTTTAACAGAGTTTACAGTGAGTGTGACGCCCTCCCCAAAAAAACAATAAAAGCAGTGTGGTCTAGAAAGCAAAAATCCAGGGAGTTAAATGGGTCGAATACTATTTACTACTTGCATTGGGTTTCTATGGTCTAAAAGTCTCCATTCCATTTGTTTTGTTATGATACATTACAGCTACTTGATATACTTCTCATTCACCCAACAGCTTATTGCGGCTGAATAAATGAAAGTGAGGTATACAGATACAGTGGGGAGTCTAAAAGCAATACGCCTGTTTGAATAGCCAAATCTTAAGATTTTTCCTAAAGATTTTAAACTTGGTTTTAGACTGTAAGTGGTGAGGAAGAGAATTCCAGAGGGTGGGTGCCTGAACTGAAAAGCTCCGGACACTGAAGGTTTTCCTCAGGTGACAAGGGATCCTTAAGAGGTTGGCATTAGATGGTCTTAACATATGTGAAAGTGCATATTATCTCATTTTCTTTACCAGAAAATGGAAAGCAAGTTCTTAAATTGTATCATTTGCTTTACTTGTAGCCAGCGTAATTGTTTTAGCAGAGATGTTACATGAGTGTGCCTAGGCAGTGTATAAATGAGGTGAGCTGTTCTGTTCTGTACCACTTGGAGACTTTGAGCTGCTTTTTTAGGAGGCTGTTTTTTAAGGCCTCTACGGTACGGAGAGAAAAAAAGGATTTCCCAATTGTTTTCAAAAGAAAAATATATTTGGAGAACACTACTACAGTGTGAGATGACGATGTAAGTGCACTATCTATCACTAGACGTAAGCTCTTTGCAGATGACTTTGGGAGTGACGGGTTGCCCATCTTTGACAGCCAGAAAAGGATGTTCCAGATGTCTGTTCAGTTTATTTAAAATGACGATCTCTGTTTTTTCTGAGTTTAGCTTCAGCTAATTGTTCCCTAATCCAGTGCAAGATAATTTCAAGATATTTTGTATTTCTTGTTGAGCAGCAGGATTGTTGACCAAGATATTTGTCCAAGTGGAAAAGAAGATGGGTATCATCTGGGTAATTATACAATCTGCATCCCCTTGCTGCCAGATCTTTTATTAGGGGCCTGGCATATACATTAAACAAGTGTGTGGAGAAAGAGAACGCTGAGGGACTCCACAGGTAGCAGGCATGGAGGTTGCTGTATATGGTTTAAGTAGGCCTGGCTAGGTTCAATCTTGCAAACAAAAGTCAGCCAGTTCAAGGCTCTGCCTCTAAATCCTGTTGCCTCCCACCAATCAACCAAAATATTATGGTTGACTGTGTCGAAGACCAACAAAAAATCCAAAAGCTCTAATTCAGAAATCTGCTGTGCATCACCATCAAGTCTTAATGTTAAATTATTCAACTATTTTTTTTCTGCTTTCTTAATTTTGTAGTCTGTCTTCATTGCTTTTGGACACCGTGACAGGTTAGCGATTCCTGGTTGCTGTAATCTGGTAAAGTTGAGTCTAATTTTTTCTATTTTGAAAGATTGGTATGTGTGATGGAAGGTGGTAGATTGTTAGTAACATTAGTATTTGCATGTTAATGTGATTTTTAGTTTATAGTTAGTATAGGGTATTGTAGTAGCTATTTGAGGAGCGTAGCGGTAGGTTTAAATATATTTTATCTCATATGTATTGTTATCATAAGAAAATATATTGTATTTTAAACAATAATGTTGACTTGTGCGTTGTTATTTTTGTGGGGTATGTTTATTTCAGGGTGGGGTTTTGTGTGATTTTGCTGATGTTTGCACCAAAGTCAAACTTCTATTGTGCGATGGTGGATGAATTTCACTTTTGTACAAGAAAAAATAGTTGAGATTTATTCTAACAACTATTTATTTTACTTGTCCTTGATTTTTTTAGTTTCCCTTTCTGTATTTGGATTTTTATCTTTATTCAGTTTGGGAGGACTTCCATGGATTTCACATGGAAGAAATGGATAGATTTCTTTTTTTACATGAACTTTAGCTTATTGTTTTGGGGAGTAGGGAATATTTTAAATACATTTTTGAAGTATTTTGTATTAATTTGGATGTCATATGTTGTACAGAGAACTTCTGCTGCAAAATCGTAAGTGCATTTTTTATATGATTTATTTCTAAGGTGGGATTGATTTATTGCATTGGGTTTGTTAATTTTCATTCTGTAATTAGGGGTAATTTTGTTTTCTTATATTATGTAGGGTATTCTGAATGTGCTAAATCATATAGTACTTGCTATGTGTTATGTTCCTGCCCGCCTTCTCTGGTGTCACTGGTCTCTGCTCAGCCTGGTCTTCTGGTGGGAACTGCTGTTGCTGTTTCTGCTTGAGTCTGGTTCTGCCAGGTCCCTCTACTGGTGTCTGCTCCTTTGGTGGGTTGTGTGCTTCTGTGCCCTTCGGGTGGTTCTAGTGTCACAGCCGGTCTTCCAGTCTGGTTATGGGGTCTTGGCTCTGCTTCTGTTTATAGTGGCCTTACTGTCCTCTTGTTGGGCCCTCGGGGCCTGGGCCGGTTGTGTTGGGTTGGCCGTCCCTTCTCTGTCCTTGTCTCCTGGTTGTGGTGGGGCAGGGATTGCCTCTGGTGGGTGTCCGGCTCCATCCTTGGGGCTTTGGGGGTCACCTTTTGTGTTTCTGTCAGTGTACCTTTCTGGTTCCCCTTTCCCTAGTGGAGTGGCTCCTTGTTTGGGGGTGGGTCTTTTGTGTGAGGCTCACCTGGATTTACTGTAGGGACGAATGGATGGAAGTGATGCTAGGTCCCAACTTCCCTCACCTACCTCCTTCGCCCAACTAGGTCAAAGCAAAAGAGGGAAGGTGGGGAAGGAGGGAAACAAAACAAGGGAAGGAAGAAGGGGTCGACTTCCACTGGTTCTTCTGTTGGGTGGTCACTAAGAATCCTAAAGGAATGAAAACACAAGATAAGTACTAATTTAGTGTACAATTAACTAGCTGTACGTTTACACCCTACTTCTAATGAGATACCTGTGAATGAATATGCAAGGGGTGATCTGCCAACACTTGTGTATGGCACCAGCCCAGTGCTTGTAACTGAAGGTTTTTTGTAGGCCTCCCTGAATATAGACTAAGTTGTTAATTCTGACTCCTTTGTGTTTGGTTTCTAAGTCCTTGAGGTCTTCGGATTCATGTGTATGGGCCACTTCTTTCAAAAAGGATTCCTCTGAAAAGGTACCACCTAGAACACGATCTGGAATTAAAATGAAAGGTTGGTCTTGTGTGCTCTGTTCATCAGAAAACTCATATCCAAAGCGGGATAGGGCATCAGCTTTGCCATGTTGAGTGCCCGACTGAAATTGTATGACATAGTCAAAATCGCTAAAGAAATGGGTCCATCTCAACTGCCTCATGGATGAGGCCCTAGCTGCCTTCAAGAACTGCAGATTTCTGCGATCAGTGATAACAGTGACAGTGTGTAAAGCTCCAAGGAGGTACTGACGCCATTCTTCAAAGGCCCTTTTTATTGCCAATAACTCCCTATCTCCTACAGAGTAATTCATTTCAGCAGGGGTTAGCTTATGAGAATAGAAAGCTACAGGATGTAGAGGACCTGTCTGTCTTTCTCTCTGTGACAACACTCCTCCTATAGCAACTTGGGATGCATCTGTTTCCAATAGAAAAGGTTGGGAGGAGACAGGATGTTTCAAGACAGGAGCTGTGACAAAAGACTCCTTTAAACAGGAGAAGGCTCTTTCAGCTTCTGGTGTCCAATTAAACAACATCCCTTTTTTCAAAAGTTTGGTGATAGGAGATGTTAGAGATGCAAACCCTTGTATGAATCGCCTATAAACATTTGCGAAACCCAGAATGCTCTGCACTTCCTTCACTGATCGGGGAAAGGGCCACTTTGTGATGGCAGCAACTTTTTGAGGGTACATAGTCACTCCTTTTGCTGACAGTGACAATACAAAACCTAAGAAAGTGACTTCAGGAACATGAAATTCGCATTTGTCTAATTTTACGCAAAGGTTGCTGTCTCTGAGGAGTGTTAGAACACTTGTTACATGTCTGATATGTTCATCGACAGATGAAGAGTAGATGAGAATGTCATCACTATAAGCGATAGTGTTTACATCCAGGGTTTCTCTTAGAACAACATCAATAAAAAACTGGAAAGCCGCAGGGGCGTTACACAGCCCAAAGGGCATCACTAAGTACTCATACAACCCAAACTTCATGCGGAAGGCGGTTTTCCATTCATCCCCTACCCGTACCCGGACCAAATGATACGCGCCTCTTAAATCCAACTTAGTAAAAATAGTGGCCTGCTTCACTTGATCGAGTAAGGATTGAATTAGAGGCAACGGGTATCAATTCTTAATCGTCACGCAATTGAGGGCTCTGTAATCTATGCAGTACCGAAGACCCTCTTCCCGTTCTGGTATAAAAAAAAGGGGGGAAGAAGCCGCAGATCTAGATGGGTGAATGAATCCGTTTTGTAACATATCGTCTAGGTATTCCCTCAAATAAGTGTTTTCTTTTTCGGTCAATGCATATTTGCGACTACACTGGATTTTGGCTTCTGGCACCAAGTCAATACGGCAGTCATAGGGCCGATGGGGTGGTAAGGCAGAGGCTTTCTCTTTATCAAACACTTCTCTGGAATTTTCGTAACAGCCAGGTAAAATAGGTAAACCAGAATCACTAATACCAGGCAAGTGTTGCAGTGTAGTGGGAGAATCTAGACAGTGACCCTTGCAGTAATCAGAGAGGAAAGCTAAGGTATGGTCTTTCCAATTAATGTCAGGGTTGTGTTTCATCAACCAAGGAAGACCGATTATGGCCTGGAACTGTGGCGAGGAGATGACATTGAATCGGATAGTTTCACTGTGTTTGTTTAGAAGGAGAAGGCCTAACTGTTTGGTGGTATGAGTGACAGGCCCAGATTTCATATGACTTCCGTCAATGGTCTTAACTATGTCCACAGTCTTTTTTGGTTCCATAGGAATGTTCATGTTATCGACCCAATCAATCAATCAATCATTTGTAGAGCGCACTACTTACCCATGAGGGTCTCAAGGTGCTGGTGGGGGTGCTGCTACTGCTCGAACAGCCATGTCTTGCGGAGTCTCCTTAAGGCCAGCAGGTCTTGGGTCTGTCGTAGGCGGATGGGGAGGATGTTCCAAGTTTTTGCGGCGAGGTGGGAGAATGATCTGCTGCCGGTGGTTGCTCGACAGATGCACGGGACGGTGGCGAGGGCGAGGTCAGCGGAGCGAAGCTGGCGGGTCGGGGTGTAGAAGGTGAGTCGTTCGTTGAGGTATGCTGGTCCGGAGTTGTGGAGTGCTTTGTGAGCGTGGGTGAGGAGCTGGAAGGTGATCCTCTTGTTGACGGGGAGCCAGTGCAGGTCTTTCAGGTGGGCTGTGATGTGGCTGTGGTGGGGGATGTCGAGGATGAGGCGTGCAGAGGCGTTCTGTATGCGTTGTAGTCATTTCTGGAGTTTGGCTGAGGTTCCTGCGTAGAGAGTGTTGCCGTAGTCCAGTCTGCTGCTGACGAGGGCCTGGGTGACCGTCCTTCTGGTTCCGGTGGGGATCCATCTGTAGATCTTGCGGAGCATGCGGAGGGTGTTGAAGCAGGAGGAGGAGACGGCGTTTACTTGCTGGGTCATTGACAACGCGGAGTCCAGGATGACTCCCAGGTTGCGTGCGGGGTCGGTGGGCATTGGTGCAGCTCCCAGTGCGGCCGGCCACCATGAGTCGTCCCAGGCGGAGGGGGTGGATCCGATGATGAGGACCTCCATCTTGTCCGAGTTCAGTTTCAGGCGGCTGTTCATCATCCATTCGGCGATGGCCTTCATTCCTTTGTGGAGGTTGGATTTGGCGGTGGTGGGGGCCTTGGTGAGGGTGAGGATCAGTTGGGTGTCGTCGGCGTAGGAGATGATGTTGAGGTCGTGCGATCGAACGATGTTGGTGAGCGGTGCCATGTAGACGTTGAAGAGTGTCGGGCTGAGGGACGATCCTTGGGGTACGCCGCAGATGATCTTGGTGTCTTTAGAGCAGAATGGCGGGAGGCAGACACTCTGGGTTCTGCCGGTGAGGAAGGAGGTGGTCCAGTCCAGTGCTTTGTCGTGGATCCCTGCGTTGTGGAGGCGTGTGCGGAGGGTGTGGTGGCAGACGGTGTCGAAGGCGGCCAAGAGGTCCAGGAGGATGAGGGCCGCGGTTTCTCCGTTGTCCAGCATGGCCCTGATGTCGTCGGTGGCGGCGATGAGGGCTGTTTCGGTGCTGTGGTTGCTGCAGAATCCAGATTGGGACGGGTCCAGGATGTTGTTCTTTTCGAGGAAGGAGGTCAGTTGCCTGTTGACAATCTTTTCGATGACTTTTGCCGGGAACGGGAGGAGGGAGATGGGCCGGAAGTTCTTGAGGTCCTTGGGGTCTGCCTTGGGTTTCTTGAGTAGGGCGTTGATCTCGGCATGCTTCCAGCTCTCCGGGAAGGTGGCGGTCTCGAAGGAGCTGTTGATGATCTTGCGGAGATGGGGTGCAATGGTGGAGCTTGCTTTGTTGAAGATATGGTGCGGGCAGGGGTCAGATGGTGAGGCGGAGAGGATGGTGTTCATGATTTTGATGGTGTCTTCGTTGTTGACATGGGTCCAGGAGAGCAGGGGGTTGATGTGGCTGGGGGGCAGTGCGTCTGACCCATGCTGAATCAATAAAATTCCCCGTGGCACCTGAGTCAAGCATGATTTTTACTTCTATATTTTGATCACCCCAACTAAGCCGAGCTGAGATAAAAAATGATGTAGGGGGTAGGAAGTGGGATCCAACCCTATCAAGTGGGAGACCATTAAGCCTGTTTCACCTGAGCGATTTGTCTCCACTATGCTCAGGCGAGTCAGTTTCCCGACTTCGTACGTCGTTTAGGTTTGATTTGGCAATCTCTCACAGAGTGTCCTGATTTGCCACAATATAGACACAGATTATTAGCCCGTCGTCTCTGCCTTTCTTCTTGACTCATGGGCCCTTTAATGCTGCCTATTTGCATCGGTTCTGGTTCCTCAATAGGTTTGTCTGCCTCTGGTTTCCTTTCTCTAACAGTAGAGTACTTGGTTTCAATACGGCTTTTCTCCCTCTTTCTCTCATGCAAACAGTGATCCATTTTAACTACCAGGTCGATTAACGCATCACAGGTTGCTGGAGGTTCTACAACTTGCACTAACATATCTTTCAACTCCTCTCTCAGGCCTTTGTAAAAAAGAGCACCTCGTTTGGCTTCCAGCCACCCGGCTTCAGCCACCAATCTGTTAAAACAGGACATGTAAGTCATAAGATCCTTTGATCCTTGTTTATGATTTAATAACTCAGTATCCACGGACTGCATAAATGAATGTCTATTGAATAAACGCCTTAGCTCCTCTTTAAAGGCTCTATAGTCATACAACAGAGGATCATTTCTATCCACTAAGGACGAAAGCCACCTTGGATTGCTCAGTGGGAAAGCAGGATGCTTTGCACATAAAGTGCAATTGGCACTGGTTAATAAACGTTGTGAATTTAGCTGGATCACCCATGAATCTTTCTGGGGGTGGTAGAGGTATACAAGAGGGAGTCGTAATGTGATGCACCGGAAGCGTAGTACCAGACGAGGAAGGATGTGACATAAAAGAGGTGGTATGAGAACCTGACAGCGGATCAGGAGGTTGGGGAGTCCGAGAGGCATGCTGTAGGGAATCTACTCTAAGGGTTAGAACCTGGGTTTCTTTTTGTAGATTCCCTATCATACTCGCCACATCAGCTAAGGTTATCAGATGTTCCTCCATAACGCCCGGGCAGTAATGTAAAACGTGGGCTTTGCGTTCTGTGAGGCTCACCAGGATTTACTGCAGGGACGAAATGGATGGAAGTGATGCTAGGTCCCAACTTCCCTCACCTACCTCCTTTCCCCAACTAAGTCAAAGCAAAAGAGGGAAGGTGGGGAAGGAGGGAAACAAAACAAGGGAAGGAAGAAGGGGTCGACTTCCACTGGTTCTTCTGTTGGGTGGTCACCAAGAATCCTAAAGGAATGAAAACACAAGGTAAGTACTAATTTAGTGTACAATTAACTAGCTGTATGTTTACACCCTACTTCTAATGAGATACCTGTGAATGAATATGTGTGGGGGAACAACTCCCATGGACTGTAGAACACTCACGGTATCTGAAATAGGAAATACAATGTTAAGTATGTATAAGGGCTGCAAGAGTTTGGCAACAAACAAGAGATGAACATTAACATACTAACCTATGTTAGAAGCACAATAGGAGTATATAGACCCTTTAAATAATAATTATCTGTTACGCCTGAATTTGGGAAAAACCCCAAAACTAATTTCCCAGGACAGGAGAGAGCACGAAAAAATAGGGCAACAAGCGCAGGGTCACTTTAAACAAAAAAAAAAGGCGGATTACCTATTAATGTTAATATAATCTCTCTTTTTCTCTTGCAGCAAGAAGAGACTTAACAGAAACAAAAGATCACCAGACTCACACTTCTAACCATATAGCCATCAGATAAGTGTGACCTTCCTTCTACTTCAATACGCAAATAAACACTAGAAACAAAGAAACTGTGATTCTTTACATCCCTTGCGTTACCAATGCGGACCCCTCCCTTAATTAAGCCTTAGGCGCTGCCCTCGCCCGCTGACAGGAAACAGCGGGCGGGGCTCGCATCAGCATTCATGAGCGGGGAAGGGACGCTGCCACAGGCAGCGTGCCCCGTAGCGCCTGACATTTTGGTCCCTCTGGTGGTCCAGAGGTTCTGGGCCTGACTGTGGACTGGTACAGCCTCCTTGCCCTTTTCTTTTGGTGTCTCCTCTGCACCTACCCTTGCCAAGAGCAGGCTGGGCCGTGGCTTTGGTGTGCCAGTGCGGGCTGCCTGGCTATCACTCTGGCTTCCTGCGGTTTTCTGTTGCCTCAGTGGCCTGGTTGTGGCTGGTTCCGGTGGCTTTCTCTCTCTCCTAGGTGGCTGGGGGTTTTGGGGTTGTGGCTGTTGGCCATGTCCCGCTCCTTCTGTGCCTGTGGGGGTGCCATGTCGGTGGCCTCCTGTCTTTGCTGGCTTGTCTGTAGTTCGGTGGGCTGGCTTCTTGGGACCTGTGGGGGTGTCTGCAGGGTTGGGCTGTGGGCTGCCCTGGTTGTCTCTTCTGTTCCTGTTTTCCTGGCTTGGTTCTTGTTTCAAGCCGTTTTTACTCTGGGGCAGGTAGTTGTCTGTGCCTCCATCTGCTCTGGTGCTGTCATGGGGTTTGGTCTAGGCCCTTCTGCAGCTGGTGCTGCGGCTCGCTTGAGGTGGTCCCTTGGTGTGGTCCTTTGATCTCTGGGCCAGTTGGTCGGCTGGTTGTTCTGTTGGGGAGTTTCCTCCCTCCCGGTTCCTGGATGACATGGTGTTCCCTGGTCCTTGTCCAGTCTGTTGGTTCTGGGGTGTCTGGTGGCGGTTCACTGTTTGTGTTGTCCAGTGTATGTCTCTTCTCTGGTGGCCGGTGGTTACGTCTTCACCTGTGTTGTTGTTTTTCCTCCTTTGGTGGACCCCAGGTTTGTGGTTTTGGTGTCCTCCTTGGTGTGTGTTGTTTGGGGTGGGGTCTTCCCTGTTGTGCCTGTTTGGTCTTTGGGATTGTTGCCCTGGTCTCTGTGGACTTGGAGGTTTGCCTTGCCCCACTCTTGGTTCTCTGGCTTTTTGTGTCCGGGCCCTGGTTCGATCTGGGTTGGGGTCTGATGGTGTCCGCCCCTTGGCTTTCCTTGGGTTGGGCACTAATGTGGTTCTCGTTTCTGGTGGGGTGTTGGGCTGTGCTGGGTTCTGGTCTCTGGCTCTTCCCCTGCCTTTCCTGTCCGGTTAGGGGGGTGTGTCTGGCTGCCTGGTCCTCCTGGGTGGTCTTTCGGCGGCTTGTCTTTTTTTGGGTACTCCGGCCTGCTTTCTTCTGGCTGTGGCAGGGTCGTTGTTCGGCTGGGTTACGGGGGTTGTGTCCCGGTGTCCCCGGCGTTCTTGTGGGTGCCTTGGCTTTTGCCTCTTGGCCTGTCCCTGGTCTCTGGCTCCTTCTCCCGGTGTGGATGCTTGGCGTTCATCCTGTGTCTGCGCTGGTGGTTGGTGCTGGACGTTCCTGCCCTGGGGCCTGGTCCTCCTTTGAGGGTTTTGGTGGCTGTGTCCTCTGGGCTCTCTGGTGGCCAGGTGGGTCTGGTTGGTGGGGGCTGGCTCTTGGTCAGTGCTTCCTCCCTTCCTGGTTTGGTCTGTGTGGCCGTGCCCTTGGTTGGTCCTTTGGGTGTGTGCCTTTGCCCTGTTGGCTGGCCCTCTCCTCTTTTTTTGGGTTGGTCTCCGGTGGGTCTCCTCGGTGGTGTTGGGGTTTGTCCAGTGGTTGGCCCTTTCGTCCTTAGTGACTGGTTTGGGGGGGCTGTGGGGTCTTCCCTTGCTTCCCCGTTGCTTTCTTTGGGGTTGGTTGTGTGTCTTCTTGGCTTTAGGGGGCATTCCTTCAGTTCTTCCTTGGGCACACGCTCTGTCGGTTCTGCTGCCGAGTCTGTGTGGCTGCTCCGTGGTGCTGGGCTTGTCGGCTTTTTGGCCCGGGGAGCCATGTGGGGACTTCGTCTTTTCTGGTCCTCTGTGTGCTGGTTGTTTTGGTAGTATGTTGCTTTGGCTCATGTTTCCCTTCTGGGGCTTCGCCTTTGGAGTCTCTGTGGTGTTCCTCCCTTCCTGCCTTGGTGTGTCTTTGCCTGGTTTCCTTTGTGGCAGGCTCCCTTCCACTCAGCGGTTTTGGGGGTTGGTGTCGGTGGGGCCTGGGTGCCCTGCTTGTCCTTTTTTTCTCTGGTTGGCTGCCTCCTTGGTGCCGCTGGTGCCTTCTGATTTCTGGGGTCCTGGTTTTCGGTCCTTGGTTGGGTGTCTGTTGGCCTGTTCCTGGCTTGCTGCTGTGTCTGGCCACTTTGGGTCTTCTTCCGTGTGTGTCCTCCTCGCTGTCCTTGTGTTGTTGGCGGCCTCTGGTACTTCCTTGGCAGGAGCTCCTCCTCCTTTGTTGGTTAGGGGGTTCCTGGTGTGAGCTGGCTACCCGCTGGATGGCGGCGCTGTGGGATTCCTATTTTTGTTTGATCTCCTTGGTTGTTTCCTGCTTTTTCTGGGGGTGCGACCCTGCGGCTTGATGGCGTGCTTTTTGGGCTGTGTAATCCTGCCAGTTGTTCCTGTGGTTCTCCCTTTGCTTCGCTTGGGATGCTGCTTTTGGTGTGGTATCCTGGGTGTGCTTGGGGGTTTGAAAAGCCGGGTTTCTGGCTTTGGTATGTTCCACAAGTAATGAATGGGATGAGGATTGGAGGGACCTGAGGGAAGGCCCTATTACTTACCGGTAATCTTCATTACTCCTGGTCTCGTTGTCCTCGTTCTATTCATTATGCCCCTCCCTCCCTACCGGACTGCCAGCCTTCCTGTTGATGGCTTGGTAGATCAGGCAGAATACTAGGTGAGTACTGGTTAAGTACTACCAGTGGGAGGGGGTGCAGCTAGATCCCAGCATTCCACAAGTAATGAATGGGACGAGGACAATGGGACCAGGAGTAATGAAGATTACCGGTAAGTAATAGGGCATTTACACATAAAGGATCCTGCTAATGTGACTGTAAATATACATTTACACATAAAGTTTCCTGCTACTCCTTGCCTATTGTTCCCATAAAATTGTTTAACTAATCTCCAGTAAACTATTAGAGCATATGGTTTGCAAACCCCAGTGACCTCGTCTACCACAGTGGTTATTCACCCTGGATCCTTATTCATCTCCTTACTCTCCAAGAAGGGCATCCCTGCAACAAGTTTTTCTGTGATTTAGCGCGGAAAGCTACCTCAGCATCTTTGTCATCAAGTGAACAATGTACCAAGGGCCACACACTGGTCATTTATGGAAGTTTGCAATTTTACTATTTAGCTAGGGACAATGTACTATAACCAAAAAATAGGTCAACACATTAATTATACCAGGTGTTGAATTAACATTTAATTGCCATTGATGTTTATATGCATGTATTGATGTTCAACATTTTTGCATGTTTATTCCTTTCTTCTAAGTGAAAAAAATAATAACTTATTTAAGGACAACTATATTTAAATCAATGAGAGTCTCGTCTTTAAAAGTTGCTTAACATTATTTGAAAGTGGGTTAACATTCAATGAACTTTTAGTTTGCTAAATAATAATCATGTACTCTCTAGTATTACACACCCAACATTAATGGTGTGTGACAAATTATAATTCCCATTTGGGTACCTCTTCCTTTTTGATTCAGTTTGAATTTTGGTTACTAAATTCCTGTTGGGTCACACCCACTTGTCACTCACACACCTACTCAGTTTACCTTTGTTTTTGCACAGAGGGTGTGGGATTTCTTTCTAATCAAATCCCCTACAGCAAATTATCTCATTTTGTAAAGGCCTACATTTCCTGGATAACTAACTCTTTTCAGGTTAATTTAATTAAATCTGTTTATTTATGCATCAGTATATATGTTAATTAAGTTACGTAAGTTAGAATAAGACAGTTATAAGTCATATATGAGAAAGTAGGAATTCAAAGCATGAACGTACAAAAAAATAATATTTAAAAATATATTAAACATGAAGAAAAGGGAAATATCACACATACTAATAAGAGAATAAAACAACATAAACTATAATATATAGCACTTTCAGTTCAACCCACCCATCTCCCAGTCACTTTTCCACAACTAAAGAAAGCTGGCCTCAGTAAACCATTCCATCTTTCCAACAATATAGTCCAAGACAGTCCAACCTCCGAACATTAGAACAAAGGATTGGTATCAACATACTCTAGAAAAATGCAAGGAACAGTAATTCATTAGACTGCAGAAATATTACTTGAAAAGTTGGTTTTAAGAACTTTACAAAATAATATTAGTAGGGAGCCATCTGTATTTCTAGAGTAGGGCAGGAATTACTAGAACAAAAATGTATATTGTGTTTTTGTCCTTCTTGGTCAGAGTAATCGTCAGAAGAAATGTTTGACCACTGCATAACTGATGTAAGGAATCAGACAAGCACAGTGCATTTCTTGAGTAGACAGGAGAGATTTGACGAGAAAAAGCAGCAAACCTTAAATGTAAGTTTGGAACAAAGGGGCAACCAATGTAGTCCCTAAAGAATTGGGAAATATATTTTAAATTCCTAATGGTCATGCAATATCTCACTGCAGGTGAAAACAATTTTCAAAGGGTATATTGAACATTGTGCTAGAATGATATAAATCGTACTTCCACCCTCAATGCTGGGGAAGCACTAAATACTAAGCAGTAGAGTGAAGGTCCTATGGAGGACTGCCATTATAGTAGAGATGCTGTGCGTTGGTCCTGGCCCTCCTCAGGGTCACCCACAAACCTTTTGCCTTGACCCCTCTTGTTTTACTGAATTAATTTTGGTTGGCTTTAGGACTCTGTGCACTTTATCACTGCTAACCAGTGTTAAAGTTAAAGTACTTGTGCTATCTCCATAAAACATGGTAGAATTGGCCTGCACCTGATTGGCACATTTAATTTACTTGTATGTCCACAGAATTTGACACCACATTTACGCAAGGCCTATAAATTAAATGCTACTAGTGGGCCCGCAGCACTCCTTGTGCCTCCCACCAAAGTAGCATTTTAAAACCTGTCTCAGGCCTGCCACTGAAGCCTGTGGTGCAGTTTTAAACTGTCATTTCAATCTTGCAAAATAAACCTTTTTCCAAGCTTAAACTTTCCATGTTATTACATATAAGTCATCCATAAAGTAGGCCCTAAAGAGCCCATAGGGCAAGTTGCATATTTTTTACCAAGTAGGACACGTGGGTTTAGCTTTTACATGTCCTGGTAGTGAAAAACTCCCAAAGTCGTTTTTCACTACTGTAAGGCCTATCTCTCCCATTGGTCAATACTGGGTCACCCAATTACATTTAATAAGTGCCTACTTTGGACTGGGAGCAGATAGAAATATACTGTTTGGCCTAAAATGAATTGCAATTTAACATATTCTTTAATGGTAATGTCAGGATTTAAAGTTACTATTTTGAAAATGTCAATTTTAGAAAGTTGCCATTTCCTTGTCCTCGCCAATAGTACCTTTTGCCAGTGTCCTAGGTCACATGACTGTGAATGGCTCCGCTGTTGAGGTGTGTGTATTCCACCCAGACAGTGACAGAAAGGGGACTAGGTGTGGGCAGGATGGGCCATCCTGCAAGATGTCTGGGGGGAGGAGCTGTGACCTACCCCACTTGCACTTCAAACAGCTTGACTCCTGCACACACAAAGGAACCTGAAACCAGCCTATTGTTCTGGGTCCTTGGTTGTGGTGTTAAAGTTGCAAAGATAGGAAAAGATCCAAGAGAGCCAATACTTGGGACTTAGAAAAGTTTTGGCTAAAAACTGCTCTGAGAACCGAGGAAAGATGGGACCAGCCTGCTTGTCGATCTGCCAGAGGTGAATGCGAGTTGGCCTAACTTCACTGTAGCTTCCAATATGTTTTTCTCTGCAACAGCAAATCATTTTCAGTGGTCCCCCGGAGAAGGGGTATCAGGCCTCCTAGAACTCTCGTCGGCTACAGCTTCCAGCTCTGTCTCACTGGATTTTTTTGACTTCCAAATAAGTGAATAAGTGCCTAATTTATTTATTGGTGCCGAGGGTACTGCGTCATGGTGGAGTTCCCTCCCCCCCAATGCAGTGGTGCGCCCGCCATATTTAATTGCGTATAGACCTTAAGTTTGGCCACGGCTGAGTCTACTCTGTCTCTGCCGTGGCCAAAGTTCTCCGATGACCCTGGGGAGTAAGGGCCATCAGAGAAATGGCTACATGTCCACCTACACAATTTAGATGGGCAGACATGTAGTCAATTTTTACTGCTCCTTACAGCCAGATAAAACCTAGTGGTAAGGGACAGTAAAATCGTTATAACGCTCCCCTCACTAGGGGAGAAGACTCCCTGGTGAAGGGACCATTATATTTTTTCTTTTCAAAAGTCTGTTTTGGGATTTACTTTTTGAAAAGAAAAAAAATACTTTTTGCTACAGGGCTGTGTCTGTCTGACACAGCCCTGTAGCAAAGACCAAAATGCATTGACAGGAACCGCTATGATGGAGGTTCCTGCCAAAGTCTTTATAAATGACCGCCAGCTTGGCAGTCATTTATAAATTTGGCATGTGGTCTGTCATTCATAGGGACATCCTCATGGAGGAACAGCAGGCCTACTACCATTATATAAATCCTCTGAACATTGAAATCTTCACCACAACTTTGTCCAGTGGCTCCCTGATGAAGACGCTCCATCCTAAGACACCATTGTTAGAATTGCCCCACTAAACTTTACCTTCTCAGTCCATTCTCTTCAAACTTTCTTCTAAGTTCAAAGGTAAGCTCCAACCGGGCCCAATCCACTTCTTCTATCCGACCCGTGCGCCATCGCAATCAACCTAATTTTTCAACTTCCACCGTTTAGGCCCTAGTTTTTACTAAATACTATAAAAATTCATAACTCTGGTTCTACCTATTGGATTTTTGTCATTTTGGTGTCAAATAATGTATTCAATTTTTCTCTATCTTTTTGAAATTTGTATGGGATCTTTCTTGTGTTGTGTTTTCACTCTATTACTGTTTGTGTGCTACATAAATACTTAACTCCAAGTTAAGTCTGACTGATTTTGTACCAAGCTACCAGAGGGTTAAGCAGAGACTAATTTAGTGACTTTTGTGGTTTACCCTGAAAGGGATTGTGGCTGTTGCTTGAGCATTGTTAACACCCACTCAACTAACAACACACTTTCTCACCCTAAACCAGAGCTCTTTATCAAGTCAACCTACTGTGTTACAACAGAGTTTGACTTCTAGGTGAAACATATGCAGCAACAATCCTATATGTCTTCTACATAATTAGGTAATGATGGAGTTTGTTCTTTTATCCCAGCAGTACAGATGGAAGGAGGGCAGTCAGGAGGAATGTGTTGCTGCATTGCAGTCCCATCCGCCTCTCCCTTTCATTTCTATCATTAATTTCAGAGATACCATAGGTACTCCTTGAGAGAATGGTATTTTCTTTCTAATACTGAGTTTCAAGAGTTAAGAGCTGGAGAGATTATTTTACGTTTCTTGGCTGTCTGAGGAGGAGATACGGGTGATGTCAGAGACGTCCTTATAAGGCAATATGGCAAAACATATCACCTTGCAGAGTTAGAAGAAAGTCTTTAGAGCATCATTGGAAGCACTTTCAGGACTACATTCTGCTGTTTATGTACATTGGAGCTGTGCTGCGTGGCCATTTGGGAGAAATGAGAACCACCCCACTATTGGATTCATTTACAGAATGTCCGAAGATTTTTTGTTCTACTACATTATTGTAATAGCGTTACCACAATGAATTATCATGACATTTTTCCACAACTATTATTGTAAAATTAGCATAACATTTTTCTTGTGCTCTGTCACTAATAGCATGGAATGCAGTACTTTTCTCTTAATGCAAAAATAGAGTTAAATGCTCTGAAAACCACTTTTCACACATTTCATCAGATTTTTTTACAGCTTCCCACATATTCTAAATGACCCCCAAAGTAGAATGACCATAATGTAAAATACACCAAATATTAGAATATGACTATTTTTTGAATTAATGTCCTATTTAGGTAGTGTAAACTTCCCTTTTTTGGTCTGGCTTCACATCGTAGCTGTCTTGAGGACATATTTTTAGAAATTCTTTAAAATGTGCATAGAATTGGATTTGGCTTGGCACCACCCAGTGGAATATTACTATCTCATCACATGCAATGAGCTCCCAATGTGTTGTTCAATATTCCAGAAAGTGTTTCCTTTAGAGTGCAAGAGAGATATTCTAAATCTGTATGATAAACTCAACTTTGCAGTTTTTTTACATTCCGTTCTTTCTTCCCTATATGCATTCTACACAGTTAGCAATATTTATGCTACTTTTTCCCAGCACCGGTGAAGCCAGTATGACAAGCTTCAATGTGATAACCAACATGCAAACAGCATTCGTGAATGTCTTTGTTTACATGTGTTGGCTCATTAAAACACAACCTATTGGGGGGCGTGGCCTGTACTCGGATGGAGTAGGACGCACGCTGCTGGTGCTCCGTCTCCCGGGGTCGGCCTAAAGCGCTTTGGGGGCGATCTACAGCACGGGGGACGCAGGTGGTGTCCCCCAATACCTTTAGCAGTGCTTCGGCGGCTGCCCTGGACCGGCGGTGGGGGCCCTTTGCCCGGGAGTCGCCCACCGGAGAAGACGTCGGGGAGATCCCGGCCGCCATTTTGGCGACACTGGGTGCTGGAGGCCCGGTGACCGAGGCGATACGAGCGGACGGACCCGCGGTGCGGCCTCGGCCCGGCGGGCGCCGGGAGAGGAGTGACGCACTGGGAGCGCTGGCACCACTGCTGCGGGGGCTCCGGATAGAGGCGGCGGAGCGGGAGCCCGGAGAGAGGGCAGACGGACGAGGCTGAGGCCCGGCCCGCCATTTTGTTGGAGAGGTGCGGCGGAACTCCGGGACCCGGAGGGACCGAGACGGGCCACCCCTGTGCTCCTGAATCCGGTGTGGCGAGCGCCTGGCGTGGGGAGACCCCGTGTTGGCTGGGGGTTCCCGCTGCGATCCGGGGGCTCAGGGCCTGGTGATAGTCCCCCCCACTGACGGAGACCCGGGGCCGGGGCGGGCCCTGCACCCGGGTGTGAGCGGTGGAGACCGGCGGAAGGGGACGCCTGCTGATCTCCCGGTGGAGCCCTGAAATACCTGGAGGTGAGGAGCGAGGGGAGCGGGTCCCGGAGGAGCCCTTGAGCCCCCACGGATCAGTGAAAGGGGGGCGAAGACCCTGATGCAGCGGGCTGGGCACGGGAGAAGGTCAGAGAGTATTTAGGCCGCGGCCGTCCACCTCCAGGGCTGCCTGAGGGCCCTCCTCACCCGTGCTTGGAGGCCCCCCTGCTTCCCGGCCAGTGTAGCCGCCTCCACTCATTAGAGGCACACTATCTCTGGCGCGCTACCTCGGAGTGGCTGGCTGGGCAAGCGCGTTTGGGGGTGCAGTGGCTCCGGTGGTAGCAGTGGCCCATTGAGACCCTGGGGGCCATCTTCAAGGGCCCCCCCGGCCGATCTACTGGGACTGCGCAGGGACTAAGCTCTGTGGGACCCGGCAGTGAGACGCATCAGTGGACGTCCTCCATGGTGAACTGACCCAGGCAGCCCTGTCCTGATCACCCGCAAACCTTAAGCGCACCAGGAGGCCGATTCAAGCACTGAGGGGGAGTCCGGTGCTGGCCGGAGACCGCTCAGGCTGCACCAAGTCCTGCGCTAGCAACATGACCAAACCTAGAGGGGCGAAGCCCGCGGCGCATACCACCACCAAAGACACCTCAGTTAAAGAGCTGTGGAGCAAAGGCACCTCGTCGTCTCGGCCGGAGTCCCCTACGATGGCATCTAGCCTGACAGACCCTGAACAGGGCAGCATCACGCAGGCAGTGCTGGCTACCTTCCTACAGGAGATAAAGTCCGAGATCTCATCCCTAAAGACGGAGATTAAGACCTATAGGACGGATGTGCGCCGGGACGTCACTGAACTGGGTAACCGCGTCGACGATATCGAGCGCACTGTAGACTCCCGCACGGAAGACCTTGAAGATCTCCGGTGAAGGGTCATGTCGCTTGAAGAACAGAACGTGGAGCTCCAGGCTAAACAGGAGGATTTAGAAAATCGGAGCAGCCGGAACAACCTCCGCATACGAGGGGTGCCACGGGGAGCGGAGGGAGCGGACATACTTACCTACGTTGCAGACCTCCTCCAAGCTGTCCGGGGGGATGAGGATATTTCCCCCCCAACGTTAGATCGGGCCCACCGAGTCGCTCCCCCGCGGGGCAACTCCAACCTGGTCCCTGACATCCTGATCAGGGTGCATTTTTATGCGGAGAAGGAGGCGATTCTCAGGGCCTCCAGGGCGGCTGAAAAACTGGAGTACGCGGGTCACAGTATCCAGATCTACCAGGATCTCTCGCCTCTCACCCTTCGCCGCCGTCGGGACTTCCGACCAGTGACGGCCAAGCTGAAGGCATCCAACATCAGGTACCAATGGGGACACCCCTTCGCTATAATCTTTCAATGGGAGGGAAGACGGAGGTATCTACGTTCACTGAGGGAGGCACTTCAACTGCTCCACATCTCGCAGGATTCCCGACCCGCCTCTCCCACCCCTGCAGATTCGGCCTCACAGATATCACTGCGCCCTGAGTGGTCCAGGGTGAAGCGCCAGGGCTCTGGATCCTCGGTGGCCAACTCGAACTCCAGCCAGGCTAAACAAGACATAATCCACCACTTGAAAGCATTAGAGGAGCCCCAGCGGCCGTCGGAGAGGGCCCCTACGCCGGGGCCCACTGTGACCTCGGACCCCGGTGCCTGGAAATGACTCTTGATCGGCGGCCAGGTGTCTCATTTTGTCCGGAAGACTTTCTGCCTGCATTAGTATCCTTCCGATGGAGGGCTGCAGCTGTTGTGTTCCTGAAGCCGCTCAGACACATTGCAGGTCCGGGAGGTGGATGGCCCGCCTAGGCCCGAGGCGCAGAGTTACCTGCAGGAGAGTACTTGCCGATAGGGCCTCTTGCCTTTTATAAGTGTGTCCACTCTAGCCCCTCCCCATGAAGATTGCCATTGGCGCCTGGGGTGGTCCTCTGTTACGGCGGGTGAACTGGACAATTGCGGACACACCTGCACCTGGGTTGCCATGTTTTCTCCAGACTCTGCCCCCACGCCCAGGGCGGCCAACTGGGAGTCACCTTTCTTGGCCTCCCTCGAGTAGGTCTACTGAAGACCCTATGAACCTTTGGGGACACCTGGACGGGCCTCTCCTGACGACCCAGCCCTTGGACGACAGCTAAGTGCTAAAACGATGTTTGCTAGGTTGTATGTTATTTGCACTGTTTGTTCTCAGGTGTCTTTGATGACTACGAGGCTGCACTCTCGTTGTTTGATTGCTACTGTTTGTTCTTTGAGCATCTCCCCCCCTGACCCCGTCTTGCCAAAGGGAGGTACCCCGGGGCGTCCGCTGACTACCCTGGGCCTGCGTTACTTCCCCTCTTATCCTTTTTGGTACCTGTACAAGTGCCTAGCCTTCTCCTGACCCCTCTCTCGGGCCGCAGAGCCCCGAACACATTGGCGTAGGCTGAGTACGCACGCCTGTTGCGCTTGCCCCCGGCCCCTGGACCTCTGGACTCTCCTCCCGCGGCTGCGCTGGGGTGCGGCGGCCGTCTTCGTGCTGGGCCCCGGTGGTGCTGGGCCTTGTTCCCCCTGCCGATCCTTGCTCTTGTGATTGGCTGGGTCTCTGCGGAGCCTCTGTCGGGGACCCTGGCCTTGCTCGACCCGGGGCGCCCGCTGCGGCCGCTCTTTCCTGTGCGGGCCCCGGGCTGGGATTCTGGTGGACTCCCGCGCCTTTTCCATGATGAGGTGAATGGGTCGATTCCCGGGGGACGGTTGTGAACCCTCCTTCTTGAACTCCACGGTCCCCCCTCACCATGTCCTTAGTCCCCAAGAGGAGTGACTTCCTCAGAACCGCCCTGGTTCTCACCACTGGGCCGCTCCAGGACTGGACTGGATTCTTTGGGCCCCGTTGGCCAATTGGTTGCTGGTTATTCTTTACACTCTCTGACTCCTTTTCTTGCTTCCCTCACTCCTTTTTCTTCTTAACTCTCTGGCTCAGGGGGGCTCTGTTTGCGGGGGTTGGTCTGGCCTTCTGGCATGAGTCCCTGGGAATGATAGATGCACCGCATGCCCGCGCGGGGAGGTTGGGACTGGACACGTTCCGCGACGCCTGGCCAAATACCCACCCACAGGGAGATACATATCTACAGTGCGGAAGGGGGGAGGGGGCGTGACTGTACTCGAGCGTGCTCCATCCTGCCTGATCAATGACACATCTTAAATGTTTGTCCCTTAATGTTCGGGGCTTAAACTCACCGAACAAGAGGCGACAAATCTGGAGGTATCTCCTCTTAAACGATCCCGATGTTATCTTCTTGCAGGAAACCCATCTTCTCCTCGGGGACTCTCTCCGCATGCAACACCCTAAGTACCCCCTGCAGGCATGGGCCTGTGCGCAGACAAAGACTGCGGGAGTGGCTATTATGGTTAAGGCCGGTCTTCCGGTGCAGGTCGCCCGCACCACGCGCGATTGAGAGGGGAGATACCTTAAACTGGCGGCCACAATGCAGGGCAAACCCCTTATCCTACTCAACGTCTACGCCCCTAATCAAGCACAGGACACCTTCCTTAGGGATCTTCTCCGGCTTCACCTCTCCCAGGAGGCAGACCCCGTCATCCTTGGGGGCGATTTTAATTTGGTGTGGGACCCGGGACTAGACCGCACTACCTCTCTGTATCAGGGTACGGGGGCCATGTCGGCATCACTTAAGCATGATATCACTGCCCTGGGGCTTGTGGACGCTTGGCGTTACCGGGAGCCCGATGCACGGGACTACTCCTTTTACTCCCATGTTCACCGGTCTTATTCCCGTATTGACTTCTTTTTTATCTCCCAATCGCTTGCTCGTTCTTTAGAATCTGCGGCGATCTCGGACATCTCGGTTTCGGATCACGCGCACCTAGAAATTAGCTTGTCTGGAATAGGCAGACCTCTGGGGTCTGTTCCCCGATGGCGTCTTCCCCCCCAGGTTCTGCGTGACCCAGTAGACGTGGCGGAACTGAAACAAGCCATCCAAACCTACTTTACTCACAATGACCTCCCGTAAACCCCTGTCCCCCTTTTATGGGATGCTTTTAAGGCTACGATCCGGGGCACTATCACCTCTATCTCCATAGCCCGTAGGCGGGAGGCCCGATTAGTGGAGGACAACCTTGGACGAGACATTAAAGCACTAGAGAGACAAATGCACTCAGAGCCTTCTCTGTCTGCAAAAAAGAAGCTCGCATCTCTCCGGGGCCAACTCAAAGCCCTCCGGGTGAATAAGGCGGAAAGCTCACTCCTTGCGCTGAAGCAGAAGTTCTACGGAGGGGTAATAAGGTGGGCTCCATGTTGGCGCGTCGACTCCGCCTTCAGATCTCCCGTAACCACATCGCCCGAATTGCCAGACCAGGGGGAGGGTGGGCTATCTCGGAGCGGGATAAACAGATGGAATTTAGGGCGTTCTTCTCTACTTTATACGGCAAGGGCGATGCCTGTCCCGATCGCGCGGCACCTTTCCTGGATTCCTGCGACTGGATGCCGTTAACCCCCCACCACCGGGATCAAATGGAAGAACGCATCACAGCGGACGAGCTTTCGAAAGCTTTGAAGAGTATGCCGACTGGGAAAACGCCGGGTCCGGATGGGATCACGCTGGCATTCTACCGTCTCTTTCTTCCGGAGCTCCAGGGCCCCCTGCTTCGCCTTTTTAACTCATTTGCTGAGGCTGGATCCGTCACCCCAACAATGGCTGAAGCAGAGATTGTGCTGCTCCCGAAGCCCGGGAAGGATCCCTCCGCCTGCGCATAATTTCGCCCCATATCCCTACATAATGTAGATGCTAAACTCTACACTAAGATACTGGCACAACGCCTGGCGCCCTTCCTGCCGGGCCTGATAGACCCCGACCAGGTGGGCTTTATTCATGAGCGTCAGGGGGCGGATAACCTGCGCCGGGTGGCTCACCTGGTACAGAAGGTCCGCCACCAGGGAATCCCCGCCTTCCTTCTCTCCCTGGACGCGGAGAAGGCCTTCGACCGGGTCGACTGGTCTTTTCTTCGGGCGGTCCTCCTCCGCATAGGCCTAGGGCCTCTCATGGTTGCCCGCATAATGGCACCATATGCAGCCCCCTCAGCGCGCATCCGCGTCAATGGCGCCTTGACTCCGTCGTTCCCCATCCGCAGGGGCACCCGCCAGGGATGCCCACTTTCACCGCTGCTCTTCGCTCTGACGGTGGAACCCTTGCCGATTGCTATCAGACAATCGGCAGATATCCTGGGTATCCGCATGGGGGGGGTGGACCATAAGATAGCCCTTTTTGCGGATGACCTTCTGTTGACGCTCACGGAGCCCGCGACCTCTCTCCCGACGCTCCTGGATCTTCTCTCTCAGTTCGAGTTGACGTCGGGTCTACGAGTCAACCTTCCTAAATCAAGTGCGCTTAATCTCACTCTTCCCCCACGGCTGTTGGAAGACTTGCGGACCATTAACCCCTTCCGGTGGGCCCCCACTTTTATACGCTATCTGGGTATTAACATCACAGCTGACCTTTCCACCTGGACGCAGGCTAACTGGCCGGTCTGTAGAACTTCCATACGAACGGACCTCCGCCAGTGGAAGTCACTACCCCTGTCCTGGCTAGGACGCCTCAATGCGGTCAAGATGACCCTTCTGCCAAAGGTTCTCTACCTCTTTCAGACACTCCCCACGCCAATCCCGCACAAGGATATTCTGGGCCTCCAGAGAGAAATGGTTGCCTTCATCTGGGGCGGGGGAAGACCACGACTGTCGACCAAGGTTCTGATGCTACCAAGAGACCGGGGGGGTTTAGCATGCCCGGACCTTATGACCTATTATTGGGCTTCCCATCTGAGGTATGTCTCGGAGTGGTCGGTGCGAGCTAGTGAAAAGCACTGGTTCCACATGGACCGGGCCGCGGCGTGCCGTCCACTCTGGGACTTGGCCTGGCTGGGTAGACCTGCTAGACACCCTAGTGCTTATATCGCTATCCCCACGCGCACTGTGTTGGAGATCTGGGACAGAATCGCGATCCCCCGAGGCCTTACTACCTTTCCCTCCCCCTCACGCCGGTGCTGCTTAACGCAGATTTTCAGCCAGCTTCCCGCCCACCAGACTTTCCGACCTGGGCGACAGGCGAATGTCGCATCATAGAACAGCTCTTTGAAGATGGATCCTTCAAATCTTTTGAACAATGTCGAGAAGATTTCAATCTCCCCAAGACGGCGCGGCTAGAATACTTTCAAATCCGCCACTGGTTGCGGGCCCCATCGTATATGGAGGGCGCCACGCGCCAGCTTACACCTTTTGAACTCCTGGTTCGGTCGTTTGACGGATCCAGGGGACTGATCTCCCGGACCTACAAGGTCCTCCAAACCTCCCAGGCGATAGCACCCCACACGTACCAAAGCCAGTGGCAGAGAGACCTTGAGACGGATATTCCTCCAGGCTGGTGGGTGCAGCTCTGGCGGGACATACAGCGTAATTTTAAATCTTTAACACAGCAGGAGTCCGCGTACAAAATTATGACGCGCTGGTACTATACACCTCTTCGACTCCAACTAATGTTCCCTGGATATGCTCCTGTTTGTTGGCGATGCTTGAATTCTCTGGGCTCCTTCCTCCACATCTGGTGGGCCTGCCCGCTAATTATGCCGTACTGGGCAGAAATTCTTGATCATGTTAAAGCAGTAGTGGGTTACCCCTGCCTAATGAACCGGGAGTTGTTATTCTGGGCCTCCGTCCCACCTCTCTTAAAGCCATGAAATCTGCGGACTGGCGCCTGATTTTCCACATGCTCACTGCTGCAAAGCAGGTCATTGCATTGCATTGGAAAAAGGCCTGTACTCCTCCGGTCCCGGTATGGATCACGCGCCTATGGCAGGTCATGGCAATGGAACTCTTAACCCACAGATTGGCACATACGGACGCCAAATTTCAGCGCACCTGGCAACCTCTGATCCAATACCTAACACGGTTGGAGCACACTCGCTATGTACCTCCTCGCCTGCGCGCCCTACAACTTTTTGCGGACCCACTATTGCCTAGAGGGGGCACCCCCGACACTGACCACGACTAATAAGACCTGCTCCTGACCCTCTCCGACAGTGCCGCTCATCAAGGTCAAGACTGACTACTCCGTGGTGAGCCTTTCACTCCTCCCAGGCTCTCCTTTCCCTTCCTACCAGCTGGCCAGAGAACTGTTTTTTCTCTTCTTCCTTCTCCTTTTCTTTCTTTCTCTCTCTCTCTTCTTGGTCACGCCACTTTTCAAGTTCCCCGCAGATCAGCGCTCACGCCAACTCCCAGGGCACTCCTCGGCCAGCGTCGAGGGCTCTTGCCAGCCGAGGCGGCCTAGGGTGGTCGGCTCCCGACCAGCCAGTGCCCATTTAATGCGCACAACGCATGGTCCTCAACGTCGATGGGGTACTGCCTTCCCACTCCTATCCACTACTCACTTGAAGCGGGAAGAACGAGTGGGACATGGCACATGACCCCCCAGCACTTACTCATTGCACGCCTGGCCATGTCAGCTCCAGACCATCGGGGCCTACTACCCTTCCCAATCATTAGCGAGCGGCCATATACCGCATAACATATGACATCACTTCGCCTGAACTCTCCTGCAATGTTACAGCTCTCCGCTAGCGGGCTCAGTGCCGCTTTCCAGGCCAGAACAACGGTTTCCTTACACTGACAAGATTATGCATATTACACAGTCACAGGGTGCTATGTTCTGTTTGTAGATGCGCTATTGCCCTATCGCTGATGATTTCCCCCAACGCGGCCGGCCCGAAGTGGTTGTAGGCGGCATGCTGTGTGTTTCCTCACCCGGTTTAGCCTTTGGCTGGCATTGACAACCGCACTGCCGGCCCGACTGGGATGTAGGCAGAACGCTGTGGATGTGACCTTTCTACTTCTCAATAAAGGTTTTTGAAACTTTAAAAAAACAACAACAAAAAACACAACCTATTGTGTTTGCAAATGTTTGTTTTGACTTGCTCCCTCATTGCAACCAGAATGGGAATGAAAAATATGTGTCCCAAGCATATTATTTCTGCAGTCAGTTCAATTTGGTGCAACAAATATCTAATAAATAGTTGTATTTGTTTCTTCCAAATTAATTAATGTTCAAATGTGCACACAAATAACAAATATAATAGTATACAAACTTACAGTAATGAAAAGAATACAACGTATTGTCCTTTGTAGATTCACAAACACAGACACACAGGGGGATATTCTCAAGAACATGCGATAAACATCGCCAAAATAGGCTAACGCAATTTTTCATATCGCCGTCTATCGCGGGGAAATAACCCCGTGTCAACGTCGTATTCACAACACGGCGGTAACATGCGATAGTTTCCCGATAACGCCTCAAATGTCCGCGATACAACTACTGCAACGTCAATAAAAAAGGAAACCCGAATGCGAAAAAAGTTGCGATGGGCCCAACCGCGATAGAAAAATCGGCGACTAGCAGCGCCAGGCTTGCAATTCCCATGTTAGGCGGGAAAAATCACCATAAAAGCAGTAAAAAAATCAAAATAAAAAACACATAACAACTGCGAAGCACAATGGAGGCAGCCGGAGCAAGTACAGAGGACAACCCGAACCCCACAAGCCCCACGGAGGACCAGCCTGGGACCTCGGGGTCAGGGAAGGGCAAGGAGAAGAAGAAGAGGAAGACGCGGTTCAGTCCGCAGGAAAAGAGGATCCTGATCACGGAGGTGACAGAACACCATCAACAACTGTTCGTTACCTCCACTGTCATTGGCAACAAAAAATGGAACATGGCAGTCCATCGTGGACAAGGTGAATGCAGTCAGAGTGCTGAGGAGGACAATGGATGAGGTCAAGAGGAGCTGGAATGATGTGAAGCGCAAAACCAAGCAGAAACTCGCAAACAACCGCAAAGCAGCAATGCAGACTGGGGGTGCGAGCCCTGCGCCAAAGGAGGAGCTGGATGAGATGGAGGAAATGGTGTCCACAGTCATCAGTGTGGATACGGTGGCAGGAGTCGGGGGACCGGACACTGCTCAACATGACGTGACACAACAGCAACAGGGTGAGTAACCACCAGGGACTGGGGGGACAGGGGAGATGGGCACAATGGCACACATGCACAATGAAGTATGGCACACTGCACAACCACAATGACTCTGGATCATGTCCCTGATCTCCTTGTCATACTGCAGCACACATAGAAACAGCAAGTAGTCCCCCGTCCACAATGTGCCCAGAGGGGGCCCTCCTCACACATCACCAATCTCACAACAAACACATGCACATGTGCTGAACCCAGCAAAGCTGCAGATCCGTGAGCCACACTGACAATGAAAGTGACACTGCATAACGATGAGCATGTCTGCAGGCCACGCATCATGACATGTTGCACGCCACGACACCGAGGTGGCTGAGTGTGGTCCACATCCGGAAAGGAGCAGGTCACACACTGACACATCCACGTGCACAAACAACCCCTGACGGCAACAAGACATCTGCGGACAAACCATGCCCAAGAGTCCCAACTCCCACCAAGAGCCCAATTCACCCAAGTATGCAACATCTCAGCACTGCATAAGCACAGAAGTCAAAGGCACACTGCCTGAAAGGGAGAAGGCCAAGCAAAGTCTGAGCTGCAGGGGCGACTCTCCCACAATGCAGCACACACACAAGAATCAGAGCACATCAACATTGACAACAATGTGGTACAAACTGCAACACTTTCACAACAGAACAGAGGGCACAACTGCTGCAGCTTGTGTGTAGAAACTGGCCAATCACATTTGGCATAGCAGGAAACTGTGACATGAAAATGGACAAGTACAACCCCACATCCCTGTTGGTGCACAAATGTCCACTGACCCGCTTCAAATAGGCAGCTCCTCCTAAACAGTCACAATGTACATTGTCATGCAGTCTGTTTGGAAACTTGGCCAATGCGTGAACATACATGGAACACACTGTTAAGCTGCATCTCCCCTTTACATTGCAGAGGGAGAATCATCACCTCCTGCAGAGCAGACCGAACACCTCCTCACTGATGACGAGGAGGACCTCCCCACCTTCGACAATGATGCCCTCCAAGAGCTCATGGACAGCTTCGGCACCCCACCTCCAGGAGCAGGGCAGCCCAGCTGCATCGAGGAGAGCCCACCCCCTGCACAGACCACACAGCAGGAAGCACCCACCACCCCGGCTGTCTCCCAGGATCCCCACGACCAACACATGGCATTTCAACACCGTGTGTTGGAGGGCCAGAAGGAGATGGCTGAGCAGGTGCGGGTGGGGTTCGACCTCATGGCAGCCAAACTTGATGCCATCCATGGGTGTCTACGTCCCATCAGGGACCACTTACAGTCCCTAACGGACACCCACAGTCCGCTCCATGGTCTCCAACGAGCCATGGCTGACATCGCTGGAGTCATGACTTGGAGACAAGAACACCTGTCTAGTCAGAGTGGCTCCAGCGATCTCAGCCGTGAGTTGGGACACATGCGGAGGCTCATGGAGTACTCGGTGCGGATGGAGGCGGAAAGGATGGCTGCCACGGCTGCACATCAGCGAGATGTGGCTGGGATCTTCCATGCCCTTCAGATCCTCATCATGGCATTGCTGCCACAAGGCCTGGCGCAGATGAATGCTGCTGCTCCTACACCATCCACATCCCCACCCCCTGATGTGTCAGTGCCCCACAGTGCGGCAGACATTCCACCTCCGGCACCTGATGTGTCAGTGCCACACAGTGCTGCAGTCGAAAAACCAACACCCACAGGTGAGGCACATCACACATCAGAGGACGATGATGTGGATGAGACTGCCATTGTGGTAATGAGGAAGCGGTAGCATTCATCTCCGCCATATAGCCAGTTTCAGCTTGGTTCGGCCCTTTGCATCATCACCTTCCACTGTCCCCGATACACTCTGCGGCACTCACCTTGGACCTCGACCTGGACTGCCATATTCTGTTTGGTTACCAATGACACAGCAATCAGACTGCGGACTGAACTCTTCCTCTTCCGATGAACTTGTCCTTCCCTAATGGACTCTAGCTGGCCCTCCACGGGGCAACAATGTCAAGTGGGGTGTGCATGGCCCTGTACTGCTCCAGCTGCAACACTCCACTAGATGTGAATAAAACATTCAAATTCACACAGATGTGTCATGTCTATGATCCTTCAAGTATGACAGTATGGATGAATGTAGGGTCACTGATTCCCCCTCACGTCCATTTTGCGCATGCTGTGGGGCTTGGGTCACATGGTGCAACATTGCTGATTGCGGTCCGGGTGGTGCAGACACTACAACGGAGACACACGCATTGGTTACTTCCATGTCGAGGCCAGAACTGAACCATGCCCAGAGCCCTGGGCTCATTGTTCACACCCCTATGCTGGACTGGCATACGCCAGCCCAGCCCACTCCGCTTACGCTCACAGGGGGTGACGACACAGCTACATGTCCCGGGTCTTCCCTGTAGTGGTCACTGGTCTAGTCGTCAGCATGCCACAGCCACTCCCTGAGGGCTGGTTTACACCCACACCCATCCAGCACAGGCGTCACGGGACATGTGACCCTGCCAATGAAAGGGGCCCACCACAGCACATCCCCCACTGCCGGAGGTGACATGATGGTGTCCGCATCCACGGTACTCAATCATGAGGGGTCCATGACTTGCGTTGCACAGAGTTAGTGGCACCCGATGGCCTGGGTCTGGCACGGGCCTACCACCACGTGGCGATGACTTGCGTTGCACTGAGTTAGGCCCACCTGAAGAGCTGAGCGGGTATGCAGCCTGCGATGATGCGTTGGCCTCGATACGGCGTCCAGCATATCAGGACTCGATTTGATTTGTGAGCCCTGCTGGACCGCTGTGTATGCGCAGGCAGCAGTCAGCACACACATGACTCCGCGGTGCGGTGCCGCAGGGTGCGCTGGGGGCCTGTGGCATGGAATCCAGCCATCGGCTGAGGAGGTTGCATTAGCATGTGGAGGGCCCTCTTGGAGACACGCCCGTGGCGGCAGGTGAGCATTGAGGCTTGGGTGCGCAGGGGCGGGCAGTCATCGCTGGTCGGCGGACCGGTCTGGGGACCAGGGCTGTGGTGCAGCAGGCGCACAGGATCGAGCTGGCACCACCGGTCACGGCGGCGGCCTCGTGGCTGGGTGGGGGGCGCCGCCCTGGCAGACACGGCCCTGCATGCGCTGATGAGATGTGCGCAGGTTGGCTTGGGACGTAGTCACCTCGTCTCCAGTGTGAATGCAGCTGTTGATTGTGGTCGGGCACTTGTGTGTAGGCCTATGGTCACGATATGGCGGACACAGAGACACACGCAGTAGTTACTGTGGTGGCCATCCGGGAACTGGACCATGCCCAGAGCCCCGGGGTATTCATTTGCGACATACGCCGGCCAAGGCCGCTCCGCTCAGGCTTACAGGGAGGGACCACATGGCTACATGTCCAAGGGCTTCCACACTGCCTGGGGTAACCTGTTTGCGTCCACTGTCCACTACACTGCAAACACCAGCAGTAGATGTCCACATGGACATGTCTGTGCTCTGCATACTGCAGTCTGTCCAGCACATCTCCGCAACACTTGGCATTGTGTCCTTTCTTTGTGCTGGGTCACTTGCCTTCTTCGCACATTCTTGGTTCCCACCTCTCCCCACATTCTGCAATTGTGTGGCAGAGGGGCTCTGCCTTTGTGGATGGTTTGTCTACATGTCTGGCCCCTGTTACCACGGTTACTTGTGTTGTCGTGTCCGGTAGTTGGGCATGTTGGTTGGCATGTTGTATGTGATTTTGTTACGTGTGCTCTCCCACAGTTGTGATTTGTGTGATTGTGGAGTTGAGGTGTGTGGTGTGTTCAGTTAGTACTTACCAATGAGCAGTGCATTGCCATGGGTGCCATGCTGGAAGCGCTGGTTGATGATGGACTGTCGGAAGATGTATGTATCATGCACACTGCCTTTGAAGTTGGCGACGACATTGGTGAACTGTCCCCGGTGGTCCACTGTCGCCTACACATTGATGGAATGCGTGTGCTTTCTGTAGCGGTAATTGTGTGCAGGGTCGGCAGGGGGCACAAGTGGTACATGTGTACAGTCAATTGCCCCCGACACGTGCAGTAAGGCAGCTATGGCGTGATGCCCTTGCATGGTCTCCAGCTGTTCATGCACAATGTGGGGGAAGTGAAGGTGCAGGGGTATCAAGATGATACAAACCGTGATGTTTACAGGTATGATGAATCCTGCATGATGAGACCGTAACAGATGTTTGTGTGGTCGTAACCTTCCTTTTCTTTCCTGCGGAGGTTACAGGCACACAGACTTTTGTTACAGTATGTTTGGACTGGATTCATCATACCTGTATGCATTCCGGTTTGTCCAAGTGCAATACACTGTACCAGATTACGTTTGTGACTACCGTTGACTACTGGACTTCATGACCTGGGGGGAAGGGTCCGGGGGCAGGTTGCGGTGGGTGTTGTGGCCCTCTTGGGTCTCCAGGCTGCATGATCATTGTCTCCATGGCATCTGTTGGTCTTCAGATGTGGATCTAGGCTGGGCTCCCTTTCATACTGCAGGTTGTCGTCCTGCTTTACACCAGTAAGATGCAGGTGTTGAATCCCTGCTGCTAACGCGCATTATCGCCTGTTTTTGTCCGGCATCGCAGATCTGGCTGGTCGTTGAGAATATCGCGAAGTGGTGTTTTCGTGTTGTTTTGCATGGGAACGCCTACTCTGCATATCATTAGCGTTAGTTGTCGCTCTCATCCGTGGCGATGTGTTTTGCGGCAGCTATCACAGGAAAACTGGCGATGTCGGCAGTTTGCACCAGCTTGTGAATGGGGCGATAAGTCTATCGCCACTTTTGCGGCGCTAAAGTGCCGATAAATTAGCACTAAGTCCTTGAGAATATGCCCCATAGTATCCTTCCATGTAAGATACAGAAATGTCATAATGCAGTTGTTAATCCATTTTAAACATGATTACGATATTTATTCACTGCATAACAAGCTCTAATAACATTATCCAAATTCATTATCAGATCTAACTGTTTAGTCCCAATCACAACCAAAGATGTACAGGATAAACAGGGCAAGGAAAGTAACTTGCCCAGTAGCCGTGAATGGGCAATGGAAGAAATAATATGATAAAGTTCTCGTGAAATAGCCCACATTGCCATTCTTGGATAAACATTGCATGCCACTCATCTATCGCTTCTAGAAGTGGCACAAACCTACATTTGAAGAGCATATAATTGTGCCTTGGGTACAAACCAAAATTTAAATATGTTTGGAAAGTCCTATAATTACAACTTTTGGCATAAGGCATGGAAATATACTTCAGCAATAAAGATGACAGATCATTGGTGTAACAAATCCTCAGGGGGGCCCCCCTGCAAGCAAAGGTAAGGGCCTCCCTATTACCCATTCCTTAACTGCATTGCTGCTTTTGAGTGATTTATTTGTTTGCAGCTGACCAGCCCAACATAGCCCCCTTTGAGGTGAATGGTGTCGGGTCCTCCCGTACCACAGGGGTTGTGGGGGCATCCGTTATGCCCCTGTGACAGAAAAGCTTCCTATGAGCATGCCATAACACTCAAACATATGTGAACATTGCTTTCAGCTTGGTTATTGCTGGCTCTTTTAATGATACTCGCAGGGCCAGTTTATATAATACTTTAGAGAACAATCTGATATTATTTTCTTTGTCTGTACTCAACAGCCATTTCTCTTCCGTTGTTATTATTGTTGAGAGGGTGTTTGGAGGGCATAGATGTACAGAATCATAGCGCAACTTTCCATAATGGACTTTCTATTTGTTACAACTCAATAACTCACAGGGTTAAACAAACTGTAGCAAATTAGGTAAGAACTGGTACACTTTAGGTGACACACTCTGCCATTGCTGTGGCATTGCAGCACACTCTATAGTACAGGGCCTTGATCTCTTGATCATTTAATCTAATTACCATTTATAATTTAAGGGGCCTATTCCCAAAGGTAAATCTATGTGTGGAGATCTACACACATGTAGATTTCTGCCTATGCGGGAGTCTCCGCCTTGATTGTATTCATCAGTTTCAGGTTGAAATCTCTACCTAGTAGTAGGATTTAGGATACCATTGGAGTTAAGACCATGTAGTACATTTGTTGTAGCAGTTTAACTATATGCCTGTTCAGGGAGTTACCAGGACAGAGAGCACTACCAACACAGATTGGAAGGAAATAGGGAAATGCCAGACACATGGCCCAAAACACAAACACTTTACTCACAATAACACTCCAAATACATAAATACAGCACACACCTTAGTCTCTGCACTCTTCCCCTTGGACTGCCTGACAGGACACCTCTCGAGGGGAGGATTAAATTTACAGTGGAAAACAAACCTTGTAGTTACCTTTGTTTTTTTATCATCAAGGGAGCTTCATGATCTGTCTCCATACACCAACAGTAGAGCAGAGGTGTCACATCACAGTAGTTGACAGGCTATGTCAATGCATTGGTGGGGGTGGTATGCATGGTGGGGCGCCTTAAAAATGACAGAATGATAGGAAGCTGGGGTAGAAGAACTTCTCCAAGATGCAAGCAGACCTATATCATGACTCTGTCTCATCACCCTGGAGGAGAATGTCCTCAGCCATCTCTGGTAATAGGCTTTTTCCACTCTATCCTTCCACTGCTCTTCACAGATAGGCAGCCTTCACACACATACATCTTCCTATCTAACAGCACATTACACTAAAAAGTATTTAAACTGCACCTATTCAACCTACTTATTAACACACATTATTAAACCCCTTTTCTTGTCCTCTCTGTCCTTTCTCCTCTTCAAATAATTGTTCCTTAACATAAGGGACAAAACAACCAAGATATTTACTGACATACCCAAACACATGTTTTCTTTTGGTGTGTGACCTAGTCACACAGCAAAAGACAAGCTGTTTGTGATTGTTTGCTGTTGTAATGAGTGTCACCTGTTAATGGGTGTGGCAAACTCCTGACTGGTCACTTCCCCCAGTAGCAAGCGTGTTGCATGTTTTTAAGCCTTGTTGGAAAATGTTGTAATGTGCATTACTCATTGGTGCAAAATTATGTTGATTTTTTAAAAATTATATTAAAAATACTAAAACTATAACAATTAATGTTTTTGATATTTAAAAAAAGTGTCCCTATTTTTTCCTAAGTTTCCCTTGCCTCAGGTGATTTCTGTGCGAGTGTTCTGCAGTGCCAGTGAACGGCTGTGTGTGGTGCTTGATTTATGACAAGGCTTGGCTGCAACAGATTTGTGTCTGTTTTGTCAGTTGTTCTACTGCAGTAGATGTAGATGAAATGTTTGTGAATAGCAATAGCCCTACTCTTTTGTGGGTGTGGTGTATTATTTGCATTTCTCTCTCCATTCTCTACCTAAAATTTCCCTAAACCTAACCCATCAAGTTGTAAATATTGCCTATTTTTTTAGCTACTCCCCCCATTCATTTCACATTTACTACAAGAAGTATATACCTCCATGTCCAGAGAATACCGCACCCAGGGCACAGATCTCTGCTCATAATAGACAGGACACGTAGAGGCAGAGATCTTCAGCCAGAGATCTGTGTATAGTACTGGTGAGTAAAGGGAAATAATACTACTGGTGCACAACTTTCCGTTCTCAAAAATGCCTTTGTGACTAGGTCTCGAAAATCATAGCTGGAAACATCATGCCCTGGGGCAGTAGACTTCTACACAAAATACACTATATCTTTTCAAAAACAGTATACACTAAGAATCCCTGTCAGGCGAACCACAAAAGTCACTAAATCCACCTTTCCTTAACCCTCTGGCAGTTTGACACAAAAGCAGTCAGGCTTAACCTAGAGGCACTGTGTAAACTATTTATGCAGTACGCAAACAGTAATAAAGTGAAAACACAACACAAGAAAAATCCCAACCCAATTTAGAAAAAAAGAGTACATTTTGCTATATAAAATGACATCAAAACAAATTAAATCCAGTCAGTAGGACTGGAGTTATGAGATTTTTCAGTTTTTAGTGAAGTCTAGCACCTAAAAGATCAATGCGCCAACCGTGGGTACCTGGTCGAGAGAGACTGGGGCAAAGTAAAAAATGAAGATTGACTTCGATGAAGTGAGGGGCTGACACAAGGGGTGGTTTGGGCCCAGTATTGGCTTACCTTCGAACTTGGAAGAAATTTTAAGAAATAGTTCTGGAGAAGGTAGAGTTTCAGCGGGGCAAGGCAGTAGGCTGTAGCCGAGAAGAGGTTGTCAAGGATGGGGAGCCACTGGATGAAGACTCTGTGAAGCTGTCGACGATGGTGGTAAAAGCTTTGGTGTGAAAAGCTGGATTTTTAAGCCAGGAAGGGTGTCATTGTCGATGGGGTGCTGGTCGTCATCAAGCCCAGTGAAGATTTCTACCTTCGGACTTAGATGTTTTTCTGGAGCTTGGTTTTAACACAGCAGGACAAAGCTGCAGACCATACCTGAAGAGGGCTCCACGAGGCCAGATACCCTCACTGAGGGGTCCTACTGAAGAGGATTTGCTGCTGCTGAGAAGAATGTGGCAGGAGTTGCAGAGAAGTCAATCCCACTGGCGATGCATCTCCGGTGGATCAGCTTGTAGGTAGGCCTTGATTTTCGGTCGGCTCTCAGAGCAGTAAAATCTGATGGATTTCACTGTGCCACTCCTATCAGGCTTTGTTGTGTGGGAATGCCCACCCTGAATACATCCTATCTGATGCAGGTAAAATGTGGCACGGGCTTCCCAAGGTCCTGCGTATGCCTAGATGTATCACTTTGCAAATACGGTGCAACGTGGTGCAAGAATCACGCTGCAAGTACGTCAAGAAAATGACGCACCGGCGGGGTGAAACTGTCAGAAGGGGCTCATGAATAAGCCCCCCTGTCTTTTTCCCATATGTTGGCACACAATGGCTGCCATGCGCCAACACAGGTACCCTTGCGCCATGGTGCAAGGGTGACTGTGTTGTGTAGTTGATTGATGTTGTGGCTCCATTTCTTCTCGAGACATCTGCAGGTGGGGCTGGACTAGTGGAGGGTGGGAGTGAACTAGTTGGCCTTCTTGGAGTGTTGTTTGCCTGGTCTTTTCTTGAGGGGTGCCAGGGTGTTGGCGCAGTTGGAGATCCATAGGTTGAGGTTGCGCGCTGTGGTGTTGGCGTCTGTAAGCGTTGGTGGAGTGGTGGTGCTGAGGGAGTTGATGGGAAGTTCTTCAGTGGCCTTGATCCAGCTGCAACCGGAGGGGCAATGATGATGATTGTGTACAGTGGGCGTGGTGACGTCGTGATGCAAACAATGATGGTCGGTACAGGAAAGTTCGGTGGTGTGGCTGTAGTTGAAGTTCCCGCTGGTGGAGAAGATGGGCTTGAGCGTGTGTCAGGCTATGTGGGTTGGTGCGGTGACTAGCTGCTTAAGTCCAATGTTGGCGAGGTTCGCCTGGAGGGGGGTGGTGTTCTGGTCACTGGGGTTGTCCAGGTGGTACTGGAGGTCGCCGAGTAGGATGTAGTCAGTGAATAGGAGAGCCTGGGGTGCGATGAGGTCTACAATGGCATCGGTGAATGGGGGTTCATGGCCCGGAGGGCCTGTAGATGAGGGTGCCGCGGAGGGTAGTGTTGGGGTTGGTCTGGATCTGGAAGTGGAGGTGTTCCATGGTCAACATTGGGTCATTAGAGTGCGTGGTCAGTCGGAGTGTGCCTTTTTTTAGACAATGGCAATGCCTCTTCTTGGCTGCTCGGGGTGGTCCGTGCGGGTAAATTTGTAGCTGTCATAAATGGTGATGGCGATGACCGGTCCGGAGCAGAGGTTAGTCCAGGTTTCCATGAAGAAAGCGATGTCTGAAGAGGTCGCGTCAAGGAGGTCCCAGATTTCTGTTGCATGTTTGTGGAGGGACCGCACGTTGAGGAGGGTGCAGTTGAGCCGGTCAGCTGGGCGGCAGGAGGCGTTGGTGTGCTGATGTGGCAGAAGGTGCGTTTGAAGTTTCAACAGGCACAGGGTGCAAGAGAATTCTACAGTGTTGCTAGATGGCAAGCGGCGTGGCGTCCAAGGTTGATGGCAAGGAGGGTGCTGGTGTAGTAGCGTTGGATTGTCCGAGAGGAAGGGTCCTTGGTACTGGGCGCAGTTCAGGGGCGGACGGATGCTGACGGGCTTGCCTTTGGTGCACCAGTGGTACGCCCGCTGCACATGGCCGCACAGCAGCCACCATTATGTAGTGCTGCAGGGGGGACTGGACAGCTGGGAGGCGGGAAACGCAGAAAAGGACACTGGAGGGGGCGGGGACACAGGGGGTGCCGGGGGTTGTAAAATCTTTTTTAAAAATTCTTATCTCGAGGCCGGGTCATGCGTCTTCTGTGCTCCTGCTCCCCTGAGTCTGCTTCCAGGAATAGGAAGCAGGCAGTCAAGCTCCCTCCCCTAAGTCAATCACAATGCTGCAATGCGGCATTGTGATTGTTCATGAGTGCCGTGACAAGGCGTTCAGCCAGGGGCTGTAGGGGTGGGCATGTTCTCCATGCAGGCTGTAAAGCAGCCTGCATTGCGAACAGGGATGTGCGCATGACTGCTTTGGGCAGCCTGAGAGGGCCGACCAACAGTCATTGCACACTTGAGTGGGCATACCACTCCGCCCCTGCCCTGCTCTGTGAGTAGAGCAGCCGCACCCACCCTCCCGCCCGCAAAGGAAACTTAGCATGAGTACATCAGAAAGTTATCATCATGTTATGTTTCCTCTTCTTGCACTGCTTGAAAGCATTGGGGCGACGCTCTTCCGCCATGGCGGATGAGCTGCCACTGGGTGTGTGTCAACCACAGGTTCTAGGCCGGCCTTGACTAGACCCCCGGGCCTCTTCCGCTACTCGTCCCACCTTCTCCTCACCTAGACATTGACACTGTGGCGCAATCCGCTGCACTCTCTCCAAATCTGTGACTCAGCCAGCAAGAGCCTCAGCCAGGTGGGATTTCACAAGCCTGGGTACAGCTGTCGATGACAAGTTCGCTGAGGAACCTCCCGATGCAGGTGATGCAACAGGGCCCCCTTAGGCGTGAAGTTGAAGCACTTCTGTCACACAAGTCAGGCGCAGCTCAGGGGCCTCACCCTCCACAGTGTCCGGCTAGCGCTACATCCTCCAGCCTGTGATGCAGAGAGGTGCGGCCCACCATTGGTAATTTCCTCCGTGCACCCCGGTGTAGTGGTGGCAGGTGGTATGCGATGCAGACCTCCCTACGTTGGTGCGCAGGAGCACCTCTACCATTCACAGCTCCAAGGGGCACCAGGCGGTCTTCTCACACAGGTCAGCAATGTGTCTCCTTGCGGCCTGGCAGACTTCACCACCAGGTAAGGGTGATCGCCGACGCCTCAATGTCTACCTCCCCGGCCCAGCAACTCCGGATCCCACTCTGGGTCCCAGACACAGGCCTAGCGGGGTCTACGTGCCCTGGGGACTGTCCGTGCTTTCAAGGTTTTGGATTCCATGGTGTTGCAAGGAGTGCGCAATGATAAGTGATGCATCACTAGTGGTGCCCAGCGATGTGCCTCTTTTCATGATTGCAGCCCTGAATTTCCTCTTCCCCTGGGACTCTGGCAGGTCATCCTGGCTGTTGGGGGCTCAGGGCGGGGGGGGGGGGTTGTTGATCTGTGCTGCACTTGGCCCTGGCTGCTCCATTCTGCATTCCATTAGTTTTGTTTCCTATTTTTCATTGGAGGTGGACTTGGCTATTTTTGCCTCTAGAGGCAAAAGAAGTCACGTTGGGCTGACTAATGTGAGGTTTTTTGCCACTAATGGGCCTTTCGTCAGTTTTTGCCCGCTAACACCAGAATTTGTATCGCATTCACGCTAGTGTTAGCGGCAGTTTTCACTGCGGCTAGCTGAAACTATCGCCATGTAGAGAGGTATTGTAAATACATCGCTAACAGGGCGATAGTATTTAGTTATAGGCCGCGTTAAGTAAACTACTGCTAACTAACACTAATGCTAGTTAGCTGCAGTTCCTGTACATATACCCCTCTGTGTGTACAAAAACCATGAGCTGTACAGTGGATTACAGTCAAATGTGATGGCTAATATGATCATGAGAAAGAGTACATTTAAGGAAAGATTCTGAGAAGAATGATTGACTACATTCTCTATGAGGAATGGGGTGCTAGTTACAAACTAGTACCCCATTCAGGTATACCCAATAGGTATCTCTGATACCTATTTTTGCACGTCAAAGGGTATTGTGGTTACAGACCTTATTTTCTACACAACCAGAAGAGCTCAGTGGAGAAGAACCTAAACCTCTGAGTAAAACCCCCCACTGTTTCCGAATAAACATATTACCCTCACCAGCCCTTAATGCTGATCTGGCCATATCCCTCTACAATAATAGTAACATCCTTATTCAAGCTTCTGACCTGAATCTTGAATGTTTTGACAGAATCTTTATGAGGATTAAAAGTACACTTAACATTAATCCTGCTAGTCTACATAATCAAAGTCTCCCCTCAACTGCAGAACCTTTTGTTCCCTCCTCCTCTGCATTAACCCTCTCCGCTTCCTCCTCACTCCCTCTGAACCAGTCTGTTATGTCCCCCTACATGGATGGTGAGTGTCATACCTACAAACCTAACCTTGATAACCCTGATAATCTAACTCAAGGCTTCCTTAATACCAATTTGAGTGCTTTTCCTACCCTGCGCCCAGCTTCTTTCCCCAGTACTTCACCCGTGAACCCTCACCTTCCTGTCTCCTCTCCCATTACGTACCCCATCTCACAGGATAAAGCCACCCTTCCCTCCACCAATCCTCCTCAAGGGTTTTCTCTTCAACTTCTTACACCGAGACCTGACATCCTCTATGCTAATCCTCCACCCTTGGTGGATAATACGACTGAACTCAAGCTGGATACTGTCTCCCCCTACAATTTTTGTGAGGGATTTATTATGCCATCCAACCCCCCTCTCCCTAAGGGGTCCCATCCATTATCTTATTCTAAGCCGGCCGCTGGTTGTGATAGCCTCCCCTAGATTGAGGAAAAGCTGGCAGACCTCAAGCAGGATCTCCTTACTGTCAAAGATAACCTGCTTGCATTTCTCTTTGAAGATGGAGAAGTTTTGGAAACTCTATGCCTCCCTTGTGACCGATCAATCTAGCCTTCAAGGAAGTGTTAAACACTGCGAGGTGAAATGTCTTCTCTCGATAACCTGCTTAGCCCACTTTGGAGAACTCTGCCTCTTCCAAACCACCATTCCAGGCCCCTTATGTTTCTGCCTCAGTTGCTGGATGATGATACTCTCTCACTTCTTCTATTGTACAACGGCTCTTGGTGTGTATCCTCTCACTCATCAATCAACATCCCAACTATCTCCTTTGACCATTTTAGAGAACCAAGTGTTAACCTAAGATCTGTGAATAGGGATAACCTACTACAGGTCACCAATTCTCACCTATAAGCAGCAACAACCAACTCACACATCAAATCTATGCTTCTCAACTGAAGATCAGCAGTGAAACACACAGCGGATATCTCTGAACTCATCATCACACAAGAATTGGACCTCCTTCGGTGGGAGGATGGAAAAAAGACCTCGACTGGTGCCAACGGGTTGAACGGGTGGTGTATCAGAGCCGAGGTTGTCCGCGGAAATGGGAAAAGATCTGGAGGGCCTGGAGGATGTATGGGGGGATCTATTGTCAGATTGAAGGGGACATTTATTGGGTTAGGGAGGGACCCGGGGCTGGATGAGGGGCTATACAGGGGCCTAAGGGACTGTACAATATGATTTATTTTTTGTACTCGGAACTGCTGATTCACCGCTGAATACTTGACAAGTGGAATGGAAAGCATTTATGTGGTTGTTTGTAATAAAAAGATGTTTTAAAATGTCTACTTATTCTAGAAAATAAATTGTGGAATTATACCATTTAAAAAAAAAAAGAAAAAAGAATTGGTCCTCCTGATCCTAACTGGAACTTGCCTCAATGACCCCTCCTCCCCAGTTCTCGACATCTTAATCCCTCCTGATTATGGCATTATCAGATTCAATAGACCTGTTAAAACTGGGGGGGGGGCATTGCTTGCATCCATCACTCCAGCCTCACGTTGAAACAGGCTCAAAATACTATGATGTCCTCCTCTGAGCACCAGTACACCGAAATCTGGAACAATGGCAAGATTGTCTGTGTTCTCCACACAATATATCATCCACCAGGTGATAATCTGCTCTTCATCGAACAAATTTTGGAGTCCATTACCTCATGCTCAGACCAACACCTCAGCCATACCTTGTTTGGGGATTTTAACCTTCACTGGAACGACATAAATGATTCCTTAGTGTGCTCCTTCAAGGCTTTCCTCTCCGACCTCAACTTCACCTAGGCATGCAATGGATCCACCCACAACAAGGGCTCCACCCTTGACCTTATCATAGCTAAAGACAACACCATACAACTTGATGACATTATACCCTGTGACTGGATGGATCATCACCAAATATCCTTTCACATCCTGGAAAAGGTCCTGGTCGGACAAGGTCAACAGCTTAAAACCAAACAGCTGGTTTGTAATCTGAGAGACATCAACATCAATGATCTAACATCCATTAGCAAGAATCTTCTTCCGCCACCTCCTAACAAGACCAACCTAGATGACCTTACGGATCAATACATCAACTCTATGACACGTATTTTCAACACAATTGTTCTGAAGCAACTCAGAAGCATTCCGATCGAACAATCCAAAACCCTGGTTTAATGGCTCCCTAAGTGAGGAACGTCACAAACTTAGGCTTTCGGAGAGACTATGGAGATATTCTCCCTCCATTACAAACCTCAAACAGTTAAGGAGGATGAGAAGCACATACAACAAACATAGCCGTAGTGCTAAAACCAATCGCTTCAGGGCTCAGCTTGACAGCGCTAAAAACAGACCCAAGAAACTATTTGAAATCATCAAACAACAAGCAAACCACTCTACCAATCATATCCCGGCCCCCATGACCTCCTGCCCCAGTGGATAGGACTTCACAGCACACTTCTCTGAAAAGGTAAGAAAAATTGAACTTGAACTGCAACACGCCGCACCAAATTTGCTGCCTCTCAGCTCACTCGCACTATCAGCGGAGTCTACTGTAGCAAGAGCACCTACTTCCTACCCCACAGTTTGCACTCCTAAAAACAATGCATCTTGGAATTCCTTTCTACTTCCAGATGATGCGGAGTTGCTCCAGTCTATGGCGTCTTTAAAACCTTCCAATCACTTCAGTGATCCTCTACCCGCTAAGTTTTTCAAAGAACTCAATTCGGCCATTCTTCCACTTAGGTCCCGGATTATTCAAGAATCTCTTGTGCATGGTAGGATTCCTGATTGCCTCAAGATGGGGCAAGTCACTCCCATCCTAAAGAAGCCTAATGCTGACTTAGCTGATCCTAACAATTTCCGTCCGATCACTAACATCGTGACTTTAGCTAAATTGCTCAAGAAATGCGTTCACACACAGCTCTGCAACCACATAGAGAAATGTCAGCTTCTTGACCTCTACCAATCAGGTTTCAGAGCGGGTCACAGTACTGATACAGCTCTAACTCACATTGTTGATGGCGCCTTGAGATCTCTGGACTAAAATGTTCCTTATCTACAGATCCTTCCTGATTTGTCCTCAGCATTTGACACCGTCAAACATGAAAACCAGATTGCTCTTCTTCAAAATAGGATGGGGTTATCGGGCCCTGTCTTAAAATGGTTTGCCTCTTTCCTACATAACCATACCCAAAGAATCAAAGTTAACCAATCCCTGCAAATAGTACACCAGTCACATTTGGAGTACCTCAAGGCTCCACACTTTCCCCCACGCATTTCAACCTTTTCATGGAACCACTCTCCGATATTCTGAACCGCTCTAACATTCAATACCATATGTATGCTGATGACACTCAACTGTATTTGAAAATCTCCTCGCCAGATGACATAAAAAATCTAAATTGTGTGCTCCTAAAAACTCAACAATGGCTGACTCATAATCATCTGTTGTTAAATACCCTCAAAGCAGAATTCCTACTGATTGCCCCCCGCAATCCCTGTGCACCTACTCAGGACTGGCTCATCCAACTAACTGCGCTTAACTGCACCCCTCATGTTGTTGACTCTGCTAGATCTTCAGGTATAACTCTGGACAAATACCTAAATATGCAAGATCACATCAGTACTACTATTAGGGGAGCCAATCATCAGCTCAACACTCTAAGGAAAATCAAGCCATTCTTACCTTCTGAGGACATCTAGTCAGCAGTCCAATCCTTAGTTATCTCACGCTTGGAATATGGATTGGTGACCTTAGCTGGGTTACCTAAAGCTAGATTGGCTCCTCTTAAAGCCACTCTGAACTCTTCGACCAGACTCATCATGGGCTCCAGAAAACATGACCACATCACAACAGACTAATTCAACTAAACTGGCTGTCCTTCGAAGCAAGGATCTGTTTCAAGATAGCTTGCCTGATGCACAAAGCTATTCATTACAACACCCCCGTTTACCTGGCAAAACAAACTTGAGCTATCAGGCTTGAGTTGGAACTTAAGAAGCTCTAATACCCTACTGTTGAAACCTCCCAAATTCAATAAGAAAAGAACATCCAATTGTGCTTTCTCTGGTCTTGCTCCAGGATTATGGAACACTCTTCCTCCCGACATCATATCCAACCCATCTACTGCCTCATTCAAAAAACATGTCAAATGGCTACTCCTGAATGACCATCTACAGCAATATCCCTGATGCCATCTTAATCTACTTCCATCTCCCGTTTGATGTTCTTTTATACCTTTTGGTCAAAAGAGCTATAGGTGTCTCCTCACGTGCCCTTTTGATTTATTGCTCTGCTCGAATTTACATGTCCCACAACATGGGCTGATTACCTTGGGTCACCATTATTATTTTGTTTTTCCCCGTGCTCCTCCATGACTTCGTTGCTTTTCATGTACTTCATATGTTCCGTTTTGATTTTGTACTCATGCTTTTACCTCATTCCACTTACGCTCCTTTCTACAGCGCTCTGATACCCGTTTGGGTCATGTTCACCCTTTATAAAACTTTTCAAATAAATAAATAATAAACCTGCAGCGAATATATGATGTTACAACGCAAACAATTACAACGCTTGCCTTTACAACGGGGTTTTTACATCGCAACTACCATTACATCGCATGATTTTACAACGCATGCCATTACAACGCATTTTTAGAAACTACCATTACAACGCATACCATTACAATGCATAATACTTTTAGGGCAACAGTGGGGTAAGTGTTGGATAGTGTAGGGGTAAAATTTACTATTCCCACTCCAGTGAGGGCAACAGTAGGGTAAGTTTTGGATAGTGTAGGGGTAAAAATTACTAATCCCACTCCAGTGAGTGCAACAGTAGGGTAAGTGTTGGATAGTGTAGGGGTAAAAATTACTATTCCCATGTACCGCAAAACCTATACCCACCCTAAAACTAAAAAATCCCCATTACTTAAATTATAATGCGTTGTAATGGCATGCGTTGTAATGGTATGCATTGTAATGGCATGCTTTGTAGTGACATGCGTTGTAATGGCATGCGTTGTAATGGCATGCGATGTAAAGGCAGTTGTGTTGTAACAGCTGCGTTGTAAAGGTAGTGCGTTGTAATGACTGCATTGTAATGGTTGTTTCCCACCTGCAGCTGCCCTAATCATCAGCAACTTACCTCATGCATAGGGCACCTGTTCACTGCTGTGTGCCAAAACTCGAAATTATTAAGAATGGGACAAAAACTCCTTTCAACACTGAACATGAAGAGGCAAGTGTGTCATATCCTGGAACATTTATAAATCTTCATGGGCCAGTTTGTTGGATCAACTGAGAAGCTGCCTCCTTTTAAGCTTTTGTTTATCCTTCCTTCTCTTATTCATTGAAGCTGAAACCCTGGCTACTACAACTGCAGAAATGTTTGCTAATTGATGTATATACACTTAGTGTGCCTCTAATATAACCCAGCCTATTTCTCATTCTATTGGTGGGCAGTAGCCATGTTCACCATGAAAAGTCTGTTTCCTCAGCCAAGGCAACCGTACTCTTAACTCTTTTTCTCAAAGTAGCAAAAAGTTACTATTTCTGCTTTCAAGAAATCATGCATATAGGGCCAGATGCACGAAGATTAGGAATAGTGATTTCCTAATTGCGATTTCCTGTGAATTACAATTAGGAAATCGCTGTTCCTAATGTATGACAATCTTTTGAGTTTCATTAGCGAATCTGAATGGGTCCCCAATATGTCTACCACATACATATTAATGAGGTAGGTCGCAATTTGCAACCCACTAGGATTCACTGCCATAACAGGGGTGGTGGTCTGCTGCGGTCAGAAGACCACCCTGTCTGTGATTGCTTTTAAATAAAGCAATCTTATTTTTTTTTTAAATGCAGCCCGTTTTCCTTAAAGGAAAATGGGATGCGTTTAGAAAGAAAAAAAGGAAATGCTTAAATTTCATTTATTAGGAGCAGGTCATAAAAAATATTTTTTAAACATTTTCAAAGGCGTTACTACCACTTTGAAAATGGTGGTAAGGTATTACTGTTTTGCAACCAGAATTCGGTCACAAAAAAATAATTAAAAAATAAATAAATAATTGTATTATTTTTTATAGACCCCCCTGTCATATGTCAACATTCCCCCAGATATTGGGTGAAATGATCTCCCATCTAGTCATTAACTACGCTAAAATCCTCATAATAAGAGATTTTAATTATTCTCCTAATGATGTTAGGGAGAGTACTAGCTCTGTTGAACTGGCAGATTTACTCTCTGGGATGAATTGTACCCAGCATGTGAATGCCGCTACTCATATAAAAGGCCACATTCTTGACCAAGTCTGGAGGACATCTAATCTGACGATTTCTAAGTTACTGATTTCCCTGTGCACGTGGTCAGACCACTAATTAAACATTTACTCTCTTCAGTGTTCACTTAACCAAGCCCCAACTGATGGGGAACCATATGGCAAGAAACTGGAGACGTGTTAACATAGGCGACCTCTGCACGTTGCTGGCTACCACGGCCCCGTCAGAACAGGAGTCACTAAACAACCAAGCAGAAAGTATTAAACTGTGGCTTGAATCTGCCAGTGACAGCGTCGCCCCCATCAAGAAAACCAAGATCATGAGACCTCATGATGCTCAACGCTAGTTTTCGGACAATCTAAAATTAAAGAAACTTGCCCTGTGTCAAGCTGAATGCAACTGGAGACGACATTACTCCCCAGATAAGAAAGATATATTCCTAACTCAGCTTAAGGAATATAAAAATGCTATTTTACAAACTAAGGCAGTCTACTTTTCCAACAAGATTTTAAACTTGGCTAATAAGTCCAATGAAATCTTTTCTATAGTGGACGAACTATCCAAGCCAGATAGGGTCACGGCAAAACCTGTCCCTTCTCAAACTCTATGTGATTCTCTTAACTCCTATTTTATTGAAAAGATCGCCACTATTAAGTCTAGCATCCTGACCAATACCTCTCCTACAATTCCTCCGCCCACATGTAGAAACCCTCTTTTGCTAGATCAGATCCCTTTGATTTCTAGGGAAGTATTCTTTGGCTTGCTAAGGAAGGTCGGATCCGGTTCCCCTACTGACTGCTGTCCCCCACACATATTACGGGAAGCTTTTCTCAACTGCCCGGACCCCCCTCTTTCGCTCCTGAACGACTCTCTTAAGCAGGGAATAGTCCCAAATATATTTAAAGATGCGGAAATTGTTCCAATCCTAAAGAAACCATGCCCAGACCCTCTAGCCCTAAGTAACTATCGTCCCATCTCCCTGCTACCCTACGTAGGCAAAATTCTAGAGGCTCATGTAGCCAGTTGCCTCAGCTCCTTTATCGAACACTCCCACTATCTTGACCCTCAACAGGCAGGCTTTAGACCGGCACACTCAACTGAGGCGGTCATCCTTACGGTCATGGATGAGCTTAGAAGGGGGGCTGATAAGGGCACCACCCAGGCCCTGATACTCTTTGATCTCTCGGCGGCTTTCGACACGGTCGATCGTGACCTTTTGATTGACCGTGTCAGTAACTTCGGGATCCAGGGCCTGGCTCTTATGTGGCTTTCTTTCTTTCTTAGCAACTGTTCTCAAGCGGTTTGCCTTGCCAATTTCTCTTCCACAAAAAGGAAATTGACCTGCGGAGTACCCCAGGGTTCTTCTCTCAATTACGCAGATGATCTCCAATTGGTATTAGATATCGATCAATCGGCATCTTCTGTTTCCAACTTCCAATCCACCATGAGATTTATCAGTGAATGGATGAATAGTAACCATCTAAAACTAAACCCTGATAAAACCAAGCTGATCCTAACGGGTGGGCCAGCCAACCCCTGGAACTCCAACTTCTGGCCATCCCAATTGGGAACCCCTCCACCCCCAGCATATTCTATCAAAAGTCTGGGTATTATGATCAGCAGTGACCTGTCTATGAAAGCACAGATTGGGCCAGTGGTCTCCTCCTGTTTCTTCCAGTTGCGAAGGATCAGGAAGATCAGTAGATTTCTGACCACTGAAGCCCTGACTCTAGTTATCCTGGCTTTGGTAATCTCCCACATTGATTATGCCAACTCACTTTATGTAGGTATCCCGGCATACCAATTAAATCTCCTACAGCTGGTGCAAAACCAAGCAGCCAGATTAATTTACCATCACCTCAAATGGCACCATGTTAGACATCTAATGAAAAGCCTACACTGGCTCCCAGTGGCCAAGCGCTGTGCATTTAAGCTGGGGTGTATCACCTTTAAAGCTCTTCATGGCAACAGCCCAGCATTTATATCCTCTGGAATTCAGCGCTACGTCCCTTTTTTTTAAATTTTTTATTGTTATATTTATTAAAGTTTACATATTAATAAAGACATTTCTTGCTTCTTCAGTTGAGCAACGGGAATCGTACAGTACATAATATGCATACTTGAAGCCTTCACATAAGTCAAAACAATAAAAGAAGAAGTGAAATCCTATTATTAACAAACAAGAGTCACAGTAATGTCTTCAAACGTGCACAGCGGGCACAATTATATATCACTTATGCTTGAACACAGGTGTCATGTAGTTACACAGGTTGGCCTCATATTCCAGTGACGTGTTGGATACCAGCGTTTACAATCACAGTAAGATGTCTGCCGTATCGGGGAGCGAGTCAGTGGCCGGGAGAGCCTTTCCAGCTAGATATACTTGGTACAATCCCCAGAAGTTCTTGGGGCGATTTTGGGGGGGGAGTAACTCACTATACAATTCTGTCTGTGTGTTGCAGTACAACATATCCCGAGACCACTTCTGCCTAGTGGGTGTGGGGCTACGCGCCGAGCGCATAGCTATTCTATGCTTTGCAATTAGCAATCCCATTTCAACCAATCTTCGAATTCCCTTCTTTATTTTCTTAGTGCAACCCAACAAGGCAATCAACGGATCAGGGGGCATGGCCACCTCAGTAATGTCACTCAGTGTCTGGAACACCTTTTCCCAGTATTTGGCGATTGTTGGACATAGCCAGGCCACATGTAGAAAGTCCGCAGGGCTCGCTCTACACCTGTCACACTCAGCTGTCTCTCGCAGCTCATACCGAAAAAGGCGCTCAGGCGTGTAGTAGACTCTTTGCAAATATTTTAAATGAATTAGTCGGTGACGACCGTTCAAGGAGACTCGCCGCGTTGCCTCGCAACTGTATCTCCAAGTGTCATCATCAATAATCATATCCAGATCATTCTGCCACTCCAACCTGGACTTTGTATAGAAGTTCTTACGATAGGCCTGCACCACACCATAAATATTGGACACCAGCCTACAGGGGGATTCCAATTTCAATATAATTGTGAGTGGAGCCACCTCTGGAGGCTCCGCCATTTCATCGCCTAGTATCTCTCGCATGGCGTGTCTCACCCTATGGTACTGAAATTTCACTAATGGTGTGACTGCAGGACCCTCTGTCTCGACCTCAGCCCACATACGAGCTCTCCCTTCCAGGAAGAGGTCACCAGCTGTAGTTATATTTATAGTCTTTAATGCCTTGAGCGATGCCCGATCACCACTCACAGGAAGCCAAGCACACCATTCCAGCGGAGCACTTGGGGAGTATAATATGTTGCACGCCTGTCTTTTCACCAGGTCATGCCACGCATGCACCATAGAGTTGATGGAGTCCAGAATTCCCGTACGTCGATCTGGGGATCTAAACAAGCGAGTGGGGAGATCAGAAGGGGCGACAGCCACCTTTTCAATATGTAAGTTCGGAGGGTCAGAAGTCTGGTGCAGCCAATGAAACGTGTGGGAGCTTTGTGCTACTCTATAATACAGGTCCATGTCAGGGGCTCCCAGTCCACCAAGAGAGTAAGGTAGGGTGAGCACCTTCCACTGCACTCGCGGCTGCTTTCCTGCCCAAGCCAGTTTTGTCAATATGGAGGTAATGGTTTTGAAAAAGTGTGCAGGGAGGACCATGGGAATATTTAAAAGTAAAAACATAAACCTCGGGAGAATCACCATTTTCATCAGTGATATCCGCCCAAGTAGAGAGATAGGCAATCGTATCCAGCGATCAACATCCTCCTCAAGTTTAGCAACTGCCCTCCCATAGTTTTCTTTAAAAATTATCTCCCGGTCGGTGTGAATTTGTATGCCTAGATACCGGACTGGGTCCGTGGACCAGGTTAAAGGAAAATCTAGCTCTATAGGGGTGGTGGATGCGGTCAAGGGGAAAATTATGGACCTAGTCCAGTTAATTTTTAAACCTGAAAGTTCCCCAAATCGGACAACTTCCCTAAGCACCGGAGACAGGTTGACCTCTGGATTTCGAATGTAAAGCAAAGTGTCATTGGCATATGATGACACTATAAAATTATATTTGGGAAAACAGAGTCCGCGAAATCCATGGTATTCCCTGAGTGCGCATGCGAGTGGTTCTGCCACTATAGCATATAGAAGAGGGGAGAACGGGCAACCTTGCCTGGTGCCCCTAGAAATTTTAACAGGGGCGGTAACCATATCGCCCATGCGTATTCTAGCAGTAGGCGAATTGTACAGTACTGCGACCAGCTTAAGAAATACTACACCCAGCCCCATTCTTTCCAATACTGCCCGCATAAATGGCCATTCTACTGAATCGAACGCTTTCTCTGCGTCTAAAAATACAGCTGTTGCTTTAACCTCTGGGTTAACATGTTGAAGTGTACCGAAGAAGGTGCGCAAATTTTATGTTAAATTACGACCCGGAACAAACCCTGCCTGTTCTGTGCTGGCCAATTTCAGAACTAACTGAGCAAGGCGATTGGCTAGAATTTTAGCGTATATTTTGGTGTCAACGTTCAGTAGTGACAGTGGGCGGAACGAGGAACACTCCTCTGGGGGCTTACCAGGCTTAAGTATAGTGACTATCATAGCTTCTCTCATTGATGGGGGCATTTCACCTGATTCACAGAGCTCTTCAAACAGCGTTACTAAATGGGGAACCAGAAGGTCTTTGAATTCTTTGTAAAAGGCCACTGTTAAGCCGTCCTGCCCCGGGGCACTTCCTGATCGCATATGGCGCAAGGCCTCATGTATTTCCCAGGCCTCCAGCGGCCTCATCAGATACTCTCGATGCTCATTCGTGAGCCAGGGTAATTTTATGTGTTCTAAATAGTCGTGAATCATGCTATCATCTGCTTGAGAACGGGAGCGATAAAGGGACTCGTAGTACTGCCTAAATTGGTCGGCTATGCTTTCAGAGTCTACCAACCTCTCTCCCTCTTCAGTACTAATTGTCGTAACCATTGAGGACTCTCTCTCCTATGCCTCAATAGCGCTGCAAGTGGGGCTCCCAGACGTTCTCCCTCACCGTAGCTTCTAGTGACCGCATATTTCCCCATATGCTTAATTTCGCTGTCAGCTACCTCATGATATTCCGCAAGCGTCTTTTTCAATTCATCGTCCCCCTCAACTGCTCCATCACGGCACAATGCCGGCTCTAGCTCGGAAAGGCGTTTTTCCAGGTTTTCTAGCCTGCACCTAATTGCGCAAAGCACCCCCGAGTGTTTAGATATTGCGATACCTCTAATGTAAACTTTAAATGTTTCCCAAACCGTGGAGAACTGTGAAACCCACCCTATATTGTTTGCAAAAAAGTCTTCGATTGCTTCAGAAATCTCAACTTTAAAGGCATTGTCAAGCAGCGAATAGGGGGGAAACCTTCAAGTGAACGGGCCAGGCCGCTTCTGCGGACTACGCAACACCAATAAAATGGGAGCATGATCTGACAGGGTTCGGGGATGAACCTTACAGTCCCTAACCTCCGAGTATAATCCTCGCCACAATAGCCAATAATCTATTCTCGTATGTAGTCCATGCGGGGCTGAATAGTGTGTGTAACCCCCTTGCCCCAGAAACCATGCCCACCAGACATCCACCATATCTAGTCGTATTGTCGTATCCTTGATAAGTTTCGCTGAGGCCGTAGTACGACTCACTGGATCACCTGAACGATCCAGCGTTGGGTCTAACACGCAATGAAAATCGCCTCCCACTAGCAGCGACAGTGTTATATCAATACTGGGGCATGAGAAAAGGGTCTGGTAGAAGTGAGGATTATCATAATTAGATCCATACACATTAATTACAAGCAAGTCTAGACCCTTCCCCCTACACCTGGAAATGGTAATCCACCCCTCCATGTGTTATGTTATGTTAAGTTATGTTATTATAACTTCTGTAGCACACGATTACCCAGAGGTGTCTTGGCGTTGGACTGAACAACCCTGCTTCGCCGAAACATCTTAATTCTGAAATAGCCATGTCTTTAGATTTTTCCTAAAAGCGACCAGGGAGTTAGAGGCTCTCAATTCCTTTGGTAGTGTGTTCCAGATTTTAGCCGTGCCGTAGGCTATGCTTCGGCCACCCCAGCTCGATGTCCGAATCCTAGGAACTACCATCAACCCGGCATTGGAAGACCTCAATTGTCTGCCCGGGTTGTACCATGAGTATAGGCTTTTCTGAGATGCCGGTCCTATGTTATTCAGGGCTTTGTAGGCTAAGCAAAGAGCTTTGAACCTAATGCGTTTTGTCACTGGCAGCCAATGAAGTCTTCTGATTTCTTCCTTAACTGATGCATATTTTGGTAGGTTCAATAAGAGCCTGGCAGCCGCATTTTGCACCATCTGAAGCTTTTTTAAATGTTGTTTCTGTAATTCGAGATAAAGACCGTTACAGTAGTCCAATTTTGATAACACCAAGGTAGTAACCACTGTTCTCCTGGATTCAGGGGGAATATAGGGGAGGACCTTCTTTAATTTTTTTATCAAGTAGAAGGAGGCTGAGACTGTAGCATTCGTTTGTTGGGTGAAGGTGAGTTTACTGTCTATCAGAACTCCTAGGTTTTTGGCTTTTTCTACTGGTTTTGGTGTTTCTCCAATTTCTGTCGGCCACCAGTGAGCGTCCCAGCCCGGCTGGAGGTTACTGAAGGTTACCACTTCGGTTTTATCCGAATTCAGCTTGAGGCAGTGCCTTCCCATCCAGCCACTGATTTCCCTCAGGCATTTTTGAAACTGAATTGCTGGAGAAGGGAAATTTTTATGAGCCGCAATCACGATCTGGGTATCGTCAGCGTATGATGTTATATTGAAACCAAAGTTTCGGACTAACGGAGCCAGTTCCGATACATATATGTTAAATAAGGAAGGGCTTAGCGAGGGGCCTTGAGGGACCCCACATGGGAGCACATAGGGGGTTGATTTGAAATGGTCAAGAGTCACTGTCTGTCTTCTATTTTTCAGAAAAGATGATATTAGGGACAGTGCCTGCTCCTTGATTCCTAACTTATCAAGGCTCTGGAGCAGCGTGTCATGATGTACGGTATCGAAGGCAGCTGACAAATCCAAGAGGATAAGAACCGCCGCGCCTCCTTTATCCATCACTGCTCTTATCTCCTCAGTTGCCTTGATCAATGCTGTCTCTGTACTGTGTCCTGGACGGAAACCAAACTGGGATGGATCAAGTAATTCGTTTTGTTGAATGAATTGGGTTAACTGGCTATTTATAATTTTTTCTACTGCTTTTGCTGGGAGGGGCAACCTAGCAATTGGTCGGTAGTTGCTAGTTACAAATGGATCCAGATTAGCTTTCTTTATTAGCGGCAAGATGGCTGCGTCTTTCCAGATAGCCGGGAAAATGCCTGAGGCGAACATGTTATTAAATATTTTATTTAATGTGGGGCCCACCTCCCTTCCAATGTTTCTTAACAGCGCAGGAGGGCAGGGGTCAAGTGGGGATCCTGATTTGATTCCCTGGATGGGTTCTTCTAACAGCTCGTTTGAAACCTCCGCGAAATTAGAAAAGATGTTCATTTCAGTCTCCTTACTCAAGGGTTCCTTCGCTGGTTTATTAGGGGTGGTCAACCTAAAGATGTTATATATGTCATAAACTTTATTTCTGAAAGCACTAGCAATACTATCACACAGAGATTGACTGCTCACTGAGGCTTTATTTTTGGGTGCGGTTGTGAGTTTCTCAACTACCCCAAAAAGTTCTTTGGTTGAGTTTTTAGCTTTCTCAATCTGTTGAGAAAAGTAGGACCTTTTCTCTGTGATGAATATTCATTTATAGTTAGATAGTGCGTGTTTGTAATTATTTTCATCCAGTGTTTCATATTTCAATCTCCAACGTCTTTCCATTCTACGACAGTTCTGTTTTTCTTGACGCAGAGTTTCAGTGAACCAGGGGCTGATGGTTGATTACGATTCCCTGAATTCGTGCAGGTAGGCACTGTGGTCCTAAAGGCATCATTAAGCCAATTAGTATATTCTTCTGCTGCTTGGTCTGTATGGCTACTCAGGGTTGGCTGTGTTTGTTCCAACTGAAGTTTTAAGTTATTTATATCTAATTTGCTCCATGCTTTATAGGTGTTTTGCTGTAGATTGGTAGATCTGGCTTTTAGTATTTTTGGAACTGAGTAGTCAATTAAGATTAGTGAATGGTCTGACCAGACCAGAGGGTATATCTCCTTAACTGCCAAACCCGATGCCGAAGAAAAAACCCCATCGAGTGTGTGCCCTGCCTCATGAGTAGGTTTATGAACCATCTGAGTTTGCCCCAGCGAGCCCATGGTTTCCATGAGTATAGCTGTATCTTTATCTGCTCGATCCTCAAGATATATATTAAAATCGCCCAGGATTGTAAATTCATTGGTGGTAAGAAAGGGTTCCAACAATGAGTCTAGGTTTTCAGTAAAATTAGCTCTTGACCCTGGAGGAAGGTACACCAATAAGCCCTTAAAAGTATTTTTTGGACTTAAGTCAAGTGCAAAGTATAGGCCTTCATAGTGGGGGTCAGCGGCATGAGAGAACTTAGCTCTAATATGTTCCCGGTATATTACTGCCAGCCCTCCTCCTTTCTTAATCGGTCTATCTAATCTGAAGGAAGCAAATCCCTGTGGGACTGCACATCAGCCACACATGGGTCTATTTTAAGTCCTGACTTCGGGTTGACCCACGTGAGCACCCCTCTTGCATGGGAAGTAAATCCTGAGGCATGAAAAGAGCCCTGTAGCACTCTCTGCGTTAGGATCGTACTATCTATAGGCAGATGGGTTTCTTGCAATAGAGCTATATCTACAGAGTGCCGTTTGAGATATGCAATAACATTCTGCACCTTACGGTGATTATTGAGGCCTCGGACATTCCATGTTAAAAATCTAATTAGCTGTCCTTCCTGCTGAGTCATCTTAGGGAAATCCGGGGAACTGTGTCCAGCAAAATCAGCCCGATGCTGTCCAACCCAACCGTCTGATTAGAGTGACTGAAATGTACCTTATGAACAAGACTTTTGCTGTGGCTCGGAAAAGGATCTACAATAAACACCCCCCCCACCCACGTTGCGTCGACCCCAACTTGATGCAAACGAATAGCCCCCATAACCCAAACAAGTACGGTATGGCGCCATCAGGTGGTGCACACACAGGGGCGGATGCTGCCTCACCACCAACGCTCACTCGGCTTTCGCCAAGTGTAACAAACAGCCATTGTAATACCATTGTGGCAGACTGCATCACCCATCTTGAAAATTCAAACATTTTTTTTAATTTTATTTTTTTATTTATTGCATTTTCAGAAATGCAATATTGCAGAAACATAATGGTCCGGCATTGCAAAACAATGTACAGCGTTCATACACAGCAATAGCAATAATTCCGCTTCTGGTAACATCAATAGTTGCACAGAGAAAAAAATCTGAATTTCTGAGACATCCATAACATTCTCCTCCCGCCCAACAATCCCAAATTGCACAGATAGGCATAGCGAAGATATAAGACATCGGGCATCAGTACAGTCACAGCAGAATCCATCGCCCACCTCCCACAGATAAACAGGGCGTACACTATATTGTCAAGTCTGCGAGGCTGGACTTACAGTGGGTTCCATAGGGTGTTCTAAGAGGTACATTCTGAGAGGGTCCCATATGTCCCGAGGACGGGACGAGAGTGGAAGGAGTTCAGAGTAAGTAGATGCTTGTTCTTGCCAAAGTATCATATCGCCAATCCACTCCTTGAATTTTGGCGCTCGTCCTCTGCCCCACCTACAGGCCACCCGCCTTCTGGCGAGTATTATACTAAATGTGACGAACTTGCGCTGCGCCACCGGCATCTCCTCTGCATAGCCAAGAAGTGCCAGCAGTGAGGAACGTGAGATCTCCGAAAGCGTCATCAGCTCTAGCGCAGTAAACACCTGCTGCCAGTATGTACTCACTGCACTACATTCCCAAGCAAGGTGGAGAAAAACCGCATTCTCCGCCCTGCATCTGTCACACCTGGTCGTGTCACGGAGACCAAATTTGTGTAATCTAACTGGAGTATAATAGAGGCGATGGAGAAATTTGTAATGCTTGATGCGCAATCTAATGCTAGAGGAAACCAGCTCAGTCTGTTTACAGCAGTACTCCCATTGTTGGTCAGCAATGTCGTGCCCAAGCTCATCACTCCATTTTTCATGCGCAGCGCAGGGAGGATATGTTGTTTCAGTGTAAAGGCTATGGTACAGTGTGGATACCAAGTGGGAGGCATGGGTAATGCGCAATGTATGGTGCAGTGGGGCAACTATTGGGGGCTCTAACGGGTACAAGGGAGTATGTTCCTTGATGCCCTGTCTCAGGCGGATATACAGGAAGACATCCATGGGGGATTGCGGAGCTCCCTGGAATAATTGCTGCATGGAACGAAACTTGCCATTTATATAGAGGTCACCCCAGCAAGTTATATTAAACTTAGGGGCATATTAGCAAGACCGGCGATCAAATTATCGCCGTTTTAGCGGCAGGAAACTGCCGCTAAAACGGCGATAATGGGCTTGCTAATATGCGTTATAAAATTCAATAGAAGCCCAGGTTAGATGTGCAGGACATCTAACCTGTGCTTCTATTGGAATTCCATAACGCATATTAGCAAGCCCATTATTGCCGTTTTAGCGGCAGTTTCCTGCCGCTAAAACGGCGATAATTTGATCGCCGGTCTTGCTAATATGCCCCCCTGTTTTGGTCTTGGTGAACACTCCTTCTTGGAGAACAGGCATCTGTGGGTGGTATGTAAGTGGAAGCAGCGGAGAATAGAGCATGGGAGCCTGGCAATAGCGGGCAAGCCGTCGCCACGCCTTGACCGTGCAGTCTACTGAATTCGGGTGTTGCATGCGGGGTGCGGGGGCAGTCAATATAACGCCGTCCAACGGGATAGGGTCCGCCAGCCAATGCTCCGTTGCGACATGTGGCGTGTATCTGGGAGGGTGGAACCAATAATGTGCGAAGTGTGCCTGAGCATACACATAGTACATCTCAAAATTGGGACTATCAAAACATCCTTGTGAATAGGGTCGTGTGAGTGTTTCCCATTGTAACCGTGGTTGTTTACCGCCCCAAACCAGTTTAATTAGCTCTGACCGGAGCATAGTAAAGAAGTGTTTACCCGGAGAAAAAGGGATGTTCAAGAACAAATACAAGAGTTTGGGAAGGATGATCATTTTAATAAGGGAAATGCGTCCCGCTATGGTAAGGGGGAGGGCGATCCACCGCGCGACAGCCCGTTATATGTTCTAATGTGCGCCCATAGTTGAGTCGTAGTAGTTCTTCACGATCCACAGTGACATGCACCCCCAAGTATTTCACTTCATCCGTACACCACTCTATGGGAAAGTCTGTGGGGAATGGCGTCACCGACTGGGTGAGTGGGAATAATTGTGACTTAGCCCAGTTGATGTGAATGCCCGACAGCCCTCCGAATCTGACGAATTCCCTAAGGAGTGGGTTGAGGTTTCGAATCGGATCTTTTACATACAAAGTGACGTAATCCGATTAAAGAGAAATTAGTATGGGACGAAGGAAGCACCGAAGGGCCTTTTCCTGATGGTGTTGTCTGAGTTTCGCCGCCAGGGGCTCCATCGCAAGGGCGAATAATAAGGGGGAGAGAGGGCAGCCCTGGCGGGTGCCTCGAGTGAGCGGGTTAGCGGAGGATGTGTGCCCGTTAATCATCACCCTCGCCGTCGGGGAGGTGTAAAGGAGGTGTATCCAGGATAAAAACCCAATAGGGAGTCCCATACAGTTAAGAATAGTAAAGAGATAATCCCACTCCACGGAGTCAAAGGCCTTCGTGGCGTCCAGGAAGACTGCCACGAGTGCCAATTTGGGGTCTACGTTATGTAAGATGGAGAACAGGGTGCGAAGATTATGGGAAGCTGCTCGCCTGGGAATAAAACCCGCCTGATCTGGTAACACTAATTTATCCATTAAGAGGCTGATGCGGTTCGCCAGCAATTTCGCTAGGATTTTTGTATCGGTATTAATAAGGGAGAGGGGCCTATACGAATTGCAACGATCTGCAGGTTTGCCAGGCTTCAGGAGAGAGATGATAAGTGCCTCTCGCATAGATCCTGGGAAGATTTGCCATTCCTGAGCCTCCAGATACACCTCCTTCAGCACCGGGATCAACTGATCTATATAGGACTTGTAGAAGTCGATGGGAAGCCCATCAGAGACCGGGGCTTTCCCTGATTTCATTTGCATAATCGCCTCCCGGAACTAGTCGTCCTCAAACAGCGCGGTCAGAAACTACCGTTGATGGTCACCTAGCCATCCTAGGGCGATATCTTCAAGAAAGGGAGTGAAATCTGGTGGCACAAGTCTGCGCGTGCTATAGAGGTCTCTGTAAAAGGCAGTAAATGTATTTAGGATATTCTGACTATCCCTGTGTTGCTCCCCCGAGGCATCGATTATGTCCATAATGTAATTAGAAAAGCGAGGCTGCCGGATATCCATCGCCAGCGCCCTTCCGGGTTGCTCCCCCTCCCCATAACGGCGAGCAGTGTAGTATTTGCCACGAAAACGGACTTCCCGTTCAGCCGTTTCAGTGTACTCAGTGAGCTTTTCTCGAAGTGCGGCTCTCTGAGGTCCCGACGTTCCCCGCCACATGTCTGCTTCCAGTTGTTTTAGTTCACCTTCAAGACGATGCAGGCTGCGCCGGATGTCCCGAAGGACTCCAAAGCTTTTTGCCATACAAAAACCCCGCACACTGACTTTAAAAGCCTCCCAGAGCGTACTCATATGCTCAACCGAGCCTCGGTTCCGACTAAAAAAGCTAGCGATCTCTTCCCCCAGTTCCGTCTGAAAGACAGCATCGAGCAGTGCTTCAGGAATGAGCCGCCAGCAGCGCGGAGTAGCGATTGAGTTGGGGGGCGCAATCATCATGCTGACGGGCCATGGTCTGAAAGGGTTCTGGCCATGTGCCTCACGGAAACTATCCACGGTGTGACTCCTCGGGAAACTATCCAATAGTCAAGGCGGGACCAGGAGGCATGAGCTGTGGTGTAGTATGTACCCTCTCTCCCTACAGGATGGACGTGGCGCCATGCATCAATGAGTCTATTTTCAGGGAGCAGTTGTGAAAGTGTCTCATAAGTTCTGGTATAATGATGGGGTTGTGGGTGTGATCGGTCAAGTGATGGACACAACGCAGTGTTGAAATCCCCCCCCCAAATAACATGAGTAGAACCCACCTTGAGAATTTGTCCCCATAGTGCAGTGAAGTAATCCGGTTCCTCAGTGTTTGGCCCATAGCAGCAGACGAGCGTGACTGACTGCGTGCCTAGCGTGCCCCACAACAGGCAGTGTCGGCCTGCCGGATCACTGAGGGAGTCTCCCAGGAGGAAGGGCGTGCCTTTCTTAACCAGAATCAGGGTGCCACGTGAATACGTTGAGTAAGATGAAAAGACACGATCTGACGCCCATCTACCCCCAAAACAGGGCAATCTACGTGGATCTGCGTGTGTCTCTTGAAACACGGCTATGTGTATCTGATGTCTATCAAGGTAGGCAAGGATATGGCGGGGTCCCTAAGGCCTCTGACATTCCACGTGAGTAGCTTTATGTGAAGCGTGTCAGGAGACGAGGACATTAGCGCGGAGGTGATATGTAGCTAAAGATGCCAAAACTGAGATGTCTGTGTGCATGCACCGCTAAGTGTGTTGTATGAGTAGCTGCCGGTGAACAAAACATTTGATTCAGCAAAAAACAACAACAATCCCAGTCCCACCCCCTCCCACAACAGCACCCCAAACGTGCTGGGAATGTACCTTCCCTCAAAACCCAAGACAACCATAGCTGCATAGTGCAGATCAAAGTATCCTCATATTGCATTGCTGAGAACAAAAAACAGTAAACAGGGGGGATCGCCCATGTGGGGGGTATCGCCAGTGCACCACGAAGCCTTCCCTTCCCTCAGTACTGCCAAGACAGTGTCTCAGTGCCCCCATAAGGGATTGAGGTGAGAAAGGAAGGGTGCTTGGCTTAGTCCAATGTCAAACCACCTGTCCCATACGTGTGCTCCCACCCCAAAATGCACAGTCTGTATGCCAGTTTTACACTTATCTGTCCATGAGGCGTAGCTGGCAGCGTGGCTCCTCAGGATGTAGTGAAGTACCCTCTACTTAAGGCGTCGTCTCTGAGTTCACAACTGTCATACATCCCAGCATATCAGCATGCTTCCATGAGTTCGTCACATACAGAAGAGGGTATCAGTCGATGTCACAGTTATGTGTGTAATTCAGTCAGTGTGAGGAGAGGGTGATCTAGAAATGTGGTCCGCGGAGGCGCCCCTCAGGGAGCGGCACTGAATGGATTTAAGGAACTCTTCCACCTGATGGGGGTTGGTGAAGATGGAATGTTTCTCTTGATAGAAGACTTGCAGACGCGCTGGGTACAGGAGAGCATATTCGATCTGCGCTTTGCGAAGTTTTTGCTTGACTCCATGGAACTTTCGACGCGCTTCCTGCACTGCGGCAGTGAAATCGGGGAAGATGGTGAATTCCACACCTTCATATCGCAGCATCTTGTGTTCACGGGCCATCTTCAGCGCGGCGTCCCGGTCACGATAATTAAGAAGACGTGCCACAATGGGCCGGGGGGTTCTGCCAGGAGGGGGACGGGGCCCCAGTGATCGATGTGCCCGCTCCACTATAAGTTGCGCCGAAAAAGGATCTTCGTCACAGGCTCCCCTCAACAGACGTTCAACATACTCCTCCATGTGGCCCGTGTTGGTGCTTTCCGGGACACCTACGATTCGGATGTTATTCCGGCGACTGCGAGCCTCAAGGTCCTCGTTGTTAGCTGCGATGATCTTGAGCAGCTTATCCATTTGCGACACCTGAAGTTGCAGCTGCGAAGTGGTGTCCTCATTATCCGATATACGCCACTCCGCCTCCTTGATCTGCCCGTCGTGCTTGTCCACCTTCTGAACCAAAAAGTCCAAGCGGCTATTCATGGTATCCATCTTCCCCGAGAGATCAGTCAGACTATGTTGCATGGCAACGAGCAGCGTCTTAACCTCATCCTCAGGAGCGGAGGACTGCGTCTGCGACGACTCCCCCAGCTGACTGCATCAATTCCTCCGAGGTCGAGCGCGTGGCCGCTCTCTTGGACTCAAACATCAGCTTGGGCTGGCGGCTATCCGGTTTCCCCATTGCAGCCAAAGAGAAGCGGGACGGAAGGGGTATCCCCAGTAATTACAGCACTCTCCCCAGGGGGGCATCGTTCGGCCATGCAGAACTGTTCTGGGTTGCTGTCCTCAATGCCCGGGGGGGCCCACAGCAAAGGAGAGTCGGCAATGCTTCTAACTGTCGGAAATGGTGGAGTCTATGGCAAGAGCCAGGTGTATGCTGTCGGCCACCAGATAATCCTCTTTCACTACATAGGAGGAGCGCAGCCAGCACGAGGATGAGGGGCCCACGTCACGCAAACCAGGTATCTCCTCTGGACAAGGACCAAAACCAGCTCATCAGCATTCAGCCAGTGGCAGGCCTTCCCAATCCGGGGGTCACAGCCGCCAAATGCGCAACAATCTGCAGTCCGAAATGTGTGGGGGTGGGTTGTCGCAAGCCTCAGTCAATCAGCTGCCCAAACGCTACAGTCTACCCTCGCATCGGGCTCAGCATAGGGCCTCTTCACAATAGCCAGCTGTTGCAAGCGTGTGCCGGCCTGAATTACACAACAGCAGTCCAGCGGCACACAAGCCCGCACAGTGGGAGTGACAAGATGGCGCCTCACCTCCAGAGCCGCAGCGAGGCAGGCCACAAGATGTTGTGCGTGAGTGTACACCGGGTAGGGCCGCGCCAACAATCCACCACTCCAGCAGCAACACCAGCTCACGCTAACCACGGCCAGGTCGCATCCCAGTTCTTCGCATCAGCTGAGCTGGGGACGGCAGTCTAATGCAGCACATTGCCAGCGCAGGAGCAGGGGGTCTCAGTTCTTGCGGTGTCTGCGCTCCGTCAATGCCGCCAAAGTGAATGTCAAAAGCGCGCCACATTCCCTATATTTCAAGCGCTCACCTCCAAAGCAGGCAATCGAGGGGGGCCGGGAGTCCCAGCAGGGCAGCGGCCACTCCAGCCGCCCCACGCGCCATCCACCGGGGCCTGTCACCACGTGGGCGCCGCGGAGCTCGAGTGCCCTCCGTAGCCGGGCAGGGTCCCGTGCTGTCCCCCACGTCTACCCCGCTCAGATCTTCAAGCGGCTCGGGAGGCAGCAGCAAGAGGCGCCAGTCTTCAAAAAGTGCACCGGAGGCAGGGGGGATATACAAGAGCGGCTTACGGGCATGTAGAGTTGAAACAGCAGGCGATAAGCAGGATTAGTGGAGGATCATGCTGCCAAGCAGCCGGAGCCTCACTGGTGTGCGGCCATCACGGTCGTGCGCCACCTAGCGTCCCCAAATTCAAACATTCATGAGCAGCCCGTGCGCCTAAAGTTCAACTTCGCCAAGCAACCAATGTGTATCAATCTCTCAACGGATATCGGTCGCAATACCAAGGCCCATAGCCTCCTTCCATTTCAGGGCAACCATTGTACTCTATCATATTAAGTGATAAGGCCACCTCAATAGACTATCGCGCATGCGCCATTAATGAACCACAGAACCACTAAATGGGCAGACCCGTGCCCACCCAATCCCATCTACATTGTACATGCGAGGAGGGGGCGCAATTATACCAGTCCAACCCAAGCAGCCGGACAAAGTAATAATACCATAGAGGGAGCACTCCCTCATGCATTTCCCAGCCAAGATCGAAGCAATTGATAGCACAGTGCGAATATCAACAATCTACGCGCCCTGCACATCTGCAAACCTCAACAGCCCCCCTCACCCTCATCGTGTATGTCCTACTGAAAACAGAGCGTGCATCACAGATCTAGTCATTTTCATCCATAGTGCCTCCTTCCGCTCCCTGCAACTGTTCTACAGCAGTCTTGCGTTGTTGTACTGTGGAGTAGTCTATAAGTGCTTTCTGTAGGGACTTAGGGTCCAGAAAAATCTTCGAAACGCCGTTTATCGTTACTCTGAGACGCGCAGGGTATAACATAGCATAGTCTAGATCTTGGGCGCGCACTGCACGCTTTAATGGGGCAAACTGCCTCCGCGCCTCCTGAACTTTAGCTGTAAAATCTGGGAACAGTGATATAGTAGAGCCCTCGTATTGCAAAGTCCCTATTTCTCTGGCTTTTTTCAGGGCAGCATCTCTATCCCTATAATTTAGGAATTTGGCAATAATCGGGCGCGGGGGAGCACCAGGAGGGGGCCTAGGGCCCAAAGAGCGGTGCGCGCGCTCAATTACAAACATAGAGGAGAAGGTTTCACGGCCTAGGAGGGAGACCAAAAGGGTTTCAGTAAATAGCTCCATATTCCCTGTGGACGTGGACTCGGAAGGCCAGTAAGTCGTATGTTGCTCCTCCTAGACCTAGCTTCTAAGTCCTCTGCTTTGTCCTGCAGCTGCGCGAGGGCCTTACTCATCTGCTTTTGCGCTACATCTGTCTCCATGTGCGCCTCCTCCACCTCGGTCACTCGCCTCTCCGCCATGTCAAGACGCTCAGTATGTTTGTCGAGGCGTTCAGACATACGGTCCATACGATAGACCAGCGAGTCTATTTTGCCATCTATTGAGCTAAGACTTGTTTGCATCGTGGCTAAGATTTGGCGCAGATCTGCAGGAGTCTCTTCCCCCATATCACACTGCTCTGGGGGGTTGGGATTAACCGGGCTCTCGGGTCCTGGTTTTACGCTGTTCAAATGGGAGTTTGGTCTGGACCTTGTCCACCTTCCCCATTGCTGCTGGGACCGCCCCAGGGGGAGACACCACTGGTACTTACAGTTGTGAGAGCTTAGGTAGTGTGAGTCAGTCGGGCGCGTTCCCCCCAATCTGTTCACCAAGTCAAGCAAAAGTCAAATCGGAGGAGAAAGGAAGGGGACAGAGGGGGGGAGCACACCACAGGCTCTGATCCATTCTGCAAGGCACACCAATGTCGTCACGCTCCAGCTTGGCGCTGCAGTTCAATTTAACTCCCCGTTCTCTTGGGGGTAACCGTTTGCGTACAGGAGCTATAATGATGCTCTCACCTATGGGCTTATGCGGTTCCTCCTACCATCCAGAGCGCTTCGTGCATTTCAAGTCCAATTCCTCAATGTTGTAACCGAGGCAGAGTAGGGTGCCAGGCCACACAGCGGCCCCGCAGGGGCCTTCACAGCGCCCAAGTGCCGGCGATCAGATAAACCGGCCGGCACCAGGCCTCATTCAGTGCCTCCACTAGCACGCTGTGCCTGCACACATCGTCAGACTGTCTCACCAGGGGGGCCCAGCCACTCTGCTGCTGCCGAGGATCTGCTGCGGAGAGTAGCCCCCGGGGAGCCACACGATCCTCCTCGCACCACACCCCCACTCCCAGCAGGGTCTCAGGATCACCGCCGTAGGGCGCGACCACGCCCCAAGACAGGCCCACCAGGTCGCAGGCCCAGAACGGCGGAGCTCGATCGGGCCTCGGGCTGCCTGCACGCCCCTCTCCGCAGTGTGGGCAAACAGGGTCGCCGCAATAATCAGGCGAGCGGACGCACCTCCCAGGAGAGCGCCGCACCGTGCCGTAGGCCTCAGCGGTGATAGGAGCGCACGCCCCCTCGCAGCAGGGTTAGCTCGGCTTCCGCACCTCGTCGCCAAACGTTTCTGGGATGGATTGACGTAGGAGGTCTTTCGACACTCCGGGCACCCACACTCAGGCACGTCGAACTGCAAATACTGCCAGGATAATTCAGGATAGTTCTATGGCTCAGCGGAGCTCAGCTAACGCGCAGCCATCTTGCATGCCGGCAAGCACCTCCCCCCCATTCAGCGCTACATCCCTGCTCGGGACCTCTGGTCCTCCCATCTGAATATGTTGGTCCTCCCGTCCTTTAAACGTAAGATACATGGGGGACTAAGATTTGCAGTCTTAGCCCCTCAATTCTGGAACTCTCTTCCGTTGGCGATGAGATCAGCGACCTCTTACGTACAGTTTAGGAAACAGTTAAAGACCTGGCTGTTCTGCCAGGCATAGGACTAATTTAATCCTCTCACTGTTGCAGCATCCCCTGGACCCCAGAGCCATGAAACCGTCCGGTGTACGTGCACTTTACAAGTTCCTTCACCATTACATAACATTTATCAGGAATCAGAAATTATTAGAACAAAACACTGGTAACATAAATGAACATTTCCAAATGACACACTCTGGTTACGGCAGTAATCAATCACAATTAATTAATAAATATGTATATAAATATGAAAGAAGCAGCGGAAGAGAGAGACAAAAAGAAAAGAAAAGATGATAATAAAGAGAGAGAGGGAAGAATCTATACTCAAACCAAGTATCATCACAAAGATTCATCTACTCCCAATGAATGCTGGGCCAAATTCTTTCCACCTTATTAATACCTCAAGGACTTCTAGCCTTGGCCACTGCAAGTTCACATTCAGAAATTTGACGTAGCATCGCCCACCATTCCCTCACTTTCAGTGGCAAGGGGCTTATCCAGGTCCTGGCATTGCATAATCGAACAGTAACATTTATAATAGAAATCAATGATCCAAGGCTAAAGTCAAAGCCCGGTTTATTCCCCAAAATGATTTCCTTGTTAGTCAATTGACATTCAAACCCAAAGTACAAAGTACGCTGTTGACAGTTGAGATGAGCTGCACCAAAAATACTGAAGCACAGGGCAGCCAGTAAACATAAGTACTAAATCAGCCATGAAGCAACAACATTTCGGACAGTATGCCTACTCAGGGACTCGGGACAATGACCATTTTGAGATGCGATCCGGCTTATAATGAAGTTGCAACTTAAGGCCTGCTGTATCTCTGTAGCCAAACTTTCAGATGCAAGGAGCTGGCTCCATTTAGAGGCTAATTGTGTACTCTCATCCTTAGTGTGCAAGATAAACTTCTCATATACTAGACTTATAGAAATTTTACCCGAAGCCTGATAGAGACAGGTGAGAAGTTCTGATGTCTCTTGGTCAACATTTAACTTGTGCCATGCAAAAAATAGTCCCTCACCTGCAAACGTTTTTTTTTTAAAACGTTGCAGGAGCCCATGTGCTTTCTGTAATGAAACAAAAATTACACACCCCCCAGATTTTCCCAGACTTTCCAATGTTATCATGGAATATATCGAGGAGGTTTGGGTTACCCCAAAGTGGGGTATACACATGAAATGCGGGTAAGGAATATTTAGTACAGATTTCCTACCAAATTCACACTACTTCCCTAATTATCTTAGATCTAACCCTCTTGTAATAATTTGGCTCTGTTAATTTATGAGCTGAGTACCTAGTGTCGGAGCCAAGTGCAAGTTGATATCCGAGTGAAGACAACCTAACTTCTCGCCCAATCAGTAGATTATGAATACAACCGGCAAACGCTGCCCAATAATACAACTTAAAATCCGGAAGGTTAAATCCACCTTGTTTATATGAGAGTTTAAAATAGTGAATAGCGCGCCTATAACCTCATATAAAACTACTGATCACACTGTCTAAACGCCTAAAAAAAGAATCCAGAACACAAAGTGGTATGGATCGAAATAGATAAAGAAATTTAGGCAGTATATTCATCTTAATAACGCTGCACCGGCCCATGATGCTAAGAGGAAGCCAGTGCCATTGCCATAGTTTAGCAGTCCCTGCCTGTAAAAGAGGCTCATAGTTAAGTAGAGTTATATCCTCCAGTCGACTACCCAACCTAACTCCTAAGTATGTGGCCGTGGCAGTTACTCCTTTTGTTGGGATATCCAGTTGGAAATTAACGATTATCTGTGTTTTTGTTAAGTTCAGCTTATACCCAGAGAAAGCTCCAAACTGATCCACCTCTTTTGATATAAGATTGAGAGTAGCCAACGGATTGGTGGAAAAGACTGTGATATCATCAGCATGAGCAGGTATTTTGAGCCCAGTGCCATTTAGTTTAGCTGGCTGAATGCTCTTGTTCTGCAATAAATGTCTTAAATATGGTTCTATGTAAAGAGCAAATAATGAGGGGGATAGTAGGCACCCTGGCATGTGCCTCTATGTATTTTAAATAAAGGCATGAAATTTCCTCCCAACAAGACCTTAGCCATAGAATTCTTATATAGAGTCTGAACCAGTGATATAAACCAACTCCCTAACCCAAATGCTCGAATAGTCAACAATAGTGATTCCCAGACAACACGATCAAAAGCCTTTTTTGTGTCTAACATTATCATGCTGATCCAGTTTTTAGTTTTTTTCAGCAAAATCAAACACTGCTACTGCAGTGTTAGTATGACTTGTGGTATCTCTGCCGGGCGCAAATCCATGTTGTTGATCCGAGACCAAAGTATGCAAAAAGGGAGCCAAACACGTTGCCAACATTTTAGAAAAAACCTTGGCGTCCACATTTATCAGTGAGATAGGATGATAACAACCCCTTTTCTCAGGTGGCTTATCCTTTCTGAGAACACTACAATATTAGTTACTCCCCAAATAGCAGGAGCACCACCTCCACCACCTATATATGTAATCAAGTCAAAGACTTCTGGTAGTAAGATGTCAATAAATACTTTATAAAATTCAAGCGGGATTGCGTCCTCACTCACGGCTTTCCCTGTCGGCAAAGTCCTAATAGCCGCTTGGATGTCCAAGTTCCTTCTAGGAATCAAGCCACGGTAGGCTTCATCCCTGTAAATAATCTAAGATGTCAAAGTAGTCAAAGTTATCTGACTTGCTGTAGACTCCCTGATAAAAAGATGTAAACTGCTCGGGAACAGTTTGAGGGTGGGTGTATATCACCCCATGTCACCTTTGATACGCCTAATAGTACCTCTAGACTTCTTATCATAGATCTGATGTGCAAGAATGTGCCCAACTTTCTTGCCATATTCATATTGGAGCGTTTTGTGATAGCTAGCAGCCACCTTCTCCCTTAGCCTACGACGAGCATAAGCCGCTTCTCAATTAACCTAAGGTATATAAACTGCTCACCTGGGTCTCTAGAAAGTATTGCCTGTGTGTGCTGCAATTCTTGCTTCAAGCACTCCTGCCGACATCGACCACCATCCTCCTGCATACATCTATTTTTATTTAGAACAAACTGGAGTGTCAGTCCCCTGATGTAAGCTTTCATACTGTCCCAAACAACTGCTACTGAGGCTGAGCCTTTATTAATTTGTAAAAATTCTCCAAGTAAACCTCTCAGATGAGCCTGATACTCTAAATTAGTAAGAAGATGACGAGGAAATGAAAATGGACGCCAACTTACTCTACCTGCCTGTGAAACCTGTATCGTCAGCATTATGAGATTGTGATCTGGCATAACCTTAGGGTATACCTCAATGCATGCACTCCCCAGTTTCTGCCCCTAAGCAAAAATGATGTCAATGCGTGAATATTGCTTACACGGAGAAGAATGATAGGAATACCCTGGTATCAAAGAGAAAAGTATTCTCCACACATCAACTAACCTGTGCAGCTGCATGAGTTCCAAAATAGAGGCACGGGTTTTAGACATCCTTGTATGTGCCAGATGATTAGTAGAATATATTCTGTAGTCAATTACACAATAGAAATTGCCCATTATGATTAAATCACCTGACCAATCCAGCAGCTCCAGACTTACTGATTTCAACATATCAGGCTCATTCAGATTCGGAATCATCAAAACTGGAGCGTTGTTTGCGCTCCTCTGCCAGACGTGCAGCTTAATTCGTGAATGTTCACAAAGATGCCGAAAACTTGTCCATTTTTAACAGTTTTTATTCCATTTACTCCAAAATTCTTTTTCTTTCATTACTTTCTCCATTCACAATGAAGATTGTTATATTTTATCAATGTTTCTAATGCGACAGATATACCTATCCCGGCCTTTCTCTGGAGCATGCCGGAATACATAATTCATCCTTGGCAGTTTATCATGTTCTACCCAATGCATTTTGGGCTTCCATAGCCCTTCTTCAGGGGTTAACTATAACGTTAAAAAATTGCCATTAGTTTTCTATTCAGACCCATATACATCAAAATAAATTTTACACTTGTTACATTATGTGTAAATTCCTGCCATGTTTAACAACCTTCCAATAAACAACATCATCCCACTGAAAAAAAACGTGTTTAAACACATCCAAAATGTGCCCAAAGAAAATTCTCCCAGAGTGTGCCTCCCTTGTGTCTTTTACCTCCATGTTCGCATGCAAAATTACACCCATAAAGTTCCCAATCAATTGCTGCTCCGAACTGACTCAAATTTGACTGTGACCATAAACTAAACTTTCTCGTGTACCTGCATCCTCCATTTCAGTGCACATTGACTCCAACCACTTGCTGCACATTCTGTGTAAAAATATTCCATTCGCACCTGCCACGTGACCCTAACCTTTGTAACTCGTGCAACGTGACCACACCCTGATAATTAACCAATTACTTCAGCCTACCCATTCAAATTTCCTACCCTCAAACATACAAGTCCCATGAATCACTGTTTTTAACCACTCCATAAACCCACCTGCACCTGCTGTTTAACCGCTAACTTACAACTTCACTTGCACTTGCACAACCAATATGTCCAGATTCGGACCATAAACTACACAGATAGTATACTTTTGCCCTTGAATTACTAACTGAACTATGGCCCTTCTCCCCCCTAAAATCCGCTAAAGTTCTAACTATGTTAGTTTCCAGATTCTTGGATTTCACAATTTGAAACTGTCTGGGACGTGCAAATAATTATCTCATACCCCAGCTGACTTAACACTTGCCGATCTTTGTATGCCAAATGAGTTTCAGTTATTCCTAATCTGTGCGGTTTATAAACCTTTAATTCTTCCCAAATTAATTGCTGCTTTCTAGGTCAATTTATTCCAGCGACATTCCTAACACATACATTCCAACCTGAGCATTGTATCAGTCTGAGCTTTACTAATCCCTCCCTCATTCTAGTTCCAAAATGCCTCCCTTTCTCAATTGTTACCCCATATTCAAAAACCAAATAACAATCATTATGACTCATATAACCCCCCAGACCTAACCCCCCAAAAGACTCATCCACTTTAATGGGAAAAAAAACCTCCACCATCACCCCTGAAACCCTCCATTTCCCCCAACTCTGGGAGAAGGAATCATCCACACCCCCTTGCTGTCAACTGGTGTGACAGCCCTATGGTACCACACCCCCCATACTACCCTCCACCTGACACCCACCAGCCTGAATTTAAAAATACGATAAATGTCTCACCCCTTCAATCTCCCTTATACCCAAAAGTAAGTAGCAGTAAAAGAAGAGAAGAAAAAGAAAGAAGAGAGACATAGCTTGCGTTTTAGTGATCATTCTGCTATAGAGCAGTTAAATAACTGGAGGCTACTGGCAGCAAAAGACTGCCAGCATTGACTCCCCTCAAGAATGCAAAGATGCTCTTTACCAATGGCTAAGATCCTGCGATGCCTCGAATTCCGAGTGGAAAAACTGTGAGCGGCCATCTTTAATAACCTTGAGGCGGGCACTCCTCTTCCACATTTTCTTCAAGAAACAATGTCCTATTCTGCTGTTTCCGGCTATAAACTTAATAATGATAAATGTGAGATTCTACCCTTGACTAAATTCACCTTTAAAGGCGATTTTCAATCTGCTAATTTTAAATGGAACCCACATCATATCAAATACTTAGGTGTCTACTTTTCCACTTCAATCAAATCGTCAATCTCCATTAATCTTGATAAATGTTCTTTGAAAATTTCCTCCCTGGTAGATAGGTGGCACCCATTATATCTCTCTTGGTGGGGAAGGTTGGACACTATAAAAATGATGTTATCTCCAATAGTTCTCTTTACCATTTCTAATATCCCATTGTCCATACCTCAGAAGTTTTTCAAAAAAATTAAATTCCCTACTCTCATCTTTTCTTTGGAATAAAAAGAGGGCTCATATGTCACTTTCCAAACTTATTCGTCCTAAATTAGAAGGTGGTGTCAATTTCCCCGACTTTCCCACTTATCACAAAGCCTTTTTTTTACATCCATTGTCTCATTGGTTACATGACCTCTCAATCGATTCCAATCTTTGGGTTGCACTTGAGCACTCTTATCTTACCCCTTTCTCTTTTCAGGAATACTTATCATTTACAGTGAAACCTCAAAAACTCTCTAATCCTATTTTTCAACATTCTAACAAGTTATTAGGCCCACTTTTGTAATCACATTGATAAAGATTCCTTCTTACAGTCCACTATTTGGCATAATAGTCATGTCTTGATTAATGGTAAGCCCATATATTGGAAATCTTGGAGACAAAGAGATCTTATTTGGGTTAATCAACTTATTCTTAATGATACAATTCTATCTTTTTCCCAGGCCAAAGTTATTTTTGATCTTCCTCTCTCATTTAGCAATAAATATCACTTACTGTCCACTGCATTAAGCACAGCTATTACTCAATTTGCTCATCTTCCTGCTTCACCTAATTCTCCTCTCAACATTTCTCGTGAATTTCTTAGTACCTCTCCTAAGGCATCATCTATTTACGCTCGTATAAGTACTCCCAATAAAGTAGAACTGGATTGGGAACGTGTTTTAGACATAACCTTTCCCCTCCCATTGTGGAATAAAATATGGCTCAAGATACGCAAGTCCTCAAGGGCAGCTAACGCCACGCAAACACTTTTCTTTATTTACAACAGACTACTTCTTTCCCCGGCCCTTCTTCATAAGATAAATGCCGACTTTCCTCATACCTGTTGGTCATGTTCCTCCATAAATGCTGACTTAAAACATATGCTTTTTACTTGTCCTTATGTACATACATTTTGGTCATCTGTCTGGAAGCAGATTACCTCTATTTTTAATTCTACAATACCCCTTTCACTTTCTAATATATTTTTGGGCTCCCTTTCTGAAGATTGGTCTCACTCTCATACGAACATGCAAGTTCTGGACTTACTTTTGGGAGTCGCATTTCAGCAAATTACCAAACACTGGAAATCCTTATCTGATTTATCCTTCCAGGCTTGGTGGTACGCCGTTTGTCACAACCACAGACTTGACACAACATATGTATACCCTATGTCTCTCGCTATAAAGCGTTCACAATTATGGTCTCCAGTCACAAACTTTCTCGATCGTCATGCCAACATTTCCCACACACGTCCTACCTATGCGCAAGAAGTCCTAAAACCTCCTTTACATTCTACTTTCTTGTATTGGTATGATGAATTATAGTCATTAGTACTACGTTGTTATATCTTTATTTGTTGCTAGACTTGTTTCATAAATCTATATTGATGTTGTAACCATAACTTCATATATATGCTTATTATTCCTTTTCATATTGTGAGCTTACTTATGTTCTATTTTACATGCTTGTTTTTTCTTTTTTCTTACTTCTCTGTTGACTAGACCTCAATAAACTTTACTTTTTGAAACTGAAAAAAGAAGAGGTAATGAGGGCTAGTAGCGCAGTCGTTAGGCACTCAACAAACAACATCCAATAAATCATTGTTCTGCTAGCAATTTTACTTATAAACAAGAATAGCATTTTATTACACACAAACAACTCAATACATCAGTTTACAAATGTATACAATTTGACAGGTGGAAATGCCTAGGGTGACACATTTTTAACAGTTTATACCCCTACCAAGCCCTGAATCTTAAAACCACATTGCCCCCACATATACTAGGCACAATATAATGCAGTGTAGTAATTGAAGTCAGGCCTAATAGCTTTTTCAATGTATCACCACACCAAAAACAGCAAAAACATGTCATTAAACCATCTCAGGATGGTATTATTTTACAATGCCAGTCACAAATGTATCGAATGATACATCATTAACTTTGTCATTGTCAATAAAGAATTATAATATGCAATTTACTGCATTCTTGAATCTTTTCTCTACATATACAATTGTTGGAAAACAACTTTGTGGACCTAACCGCAAAGAACCTGACACCCAAGAACCCAAATTCCTTCTACAGTAATGCTTGAAACCAGCACAAACCTCTCCCATTGTAATGAACTCAATCTCCAGGGATACCTCAGGTCACCCTCCTTTCAAACTTAGGTAGGTCTATAGTGGGAGTTACTGCGCTTCTGACAGCCACCATGACAAAGGTGGAATTGTTGATGGTGATCGGCCTGGCAGTTCAGGATGGACTGTTGCCATGAGGAGCAGGGTCAAGACTGATTTGCATATGGCTGTGTCCAATCTGGGGTAGTGTAGTGAGTAAAAAAACGATGGACTAAACACAGATCTGTGACTAGGGGTGAATTTTTGCATTGTTCAGTATTCTGTCCATCATCTGTTCGTTTGCTTTCCTACTCCTTCTGGGGCACAACGGAAAGCATTATGCTAATTTTTCAGCCTCTTCCAAGGGCTTATGGGGCACTCTTTTGCCACAGCTGATCAGTCCCTTGGTACTGTTGATAGGCCATAAGCCTTTTCCTTTTTTTTATTTTTAGATAGTGTGCTTTCCAGAGAGGTGATATTTCTCCTTTGAGTACTTCTGTTCCAAGCTGAACACCCACAATAGCCTCTGTTGGAGACCGTGAGGGAGCACCAATAGCCCACAGTCCCTGCCAGCTCTCCACGTGGCTTGGCTTTAAGATATCCAGCAATGGAACTGGCATGCTCAATGCTCCCCATTCGTGCAGGCAGGAATCTTATGTCTGGCACACTCCACACCCTCCACAGAACTGGGCACAGGGGTAGGAGAGAGGCACTCCACTTCTCTTTTAGTCCAGGGACACCCAGAACAAAAACATGATGGTGCTCACCTTTTTTCTTTCTCTTGAATCCTCGTGTCGATCCCAGTGGGATGGGGCTGCTAGGCAACAAACAAAAGTATGAAAGGGGAACACTATGCGCACCACCTCAGGGCAGACTTCTCTCATAGGCCCTGTGTTCCCCAGGGGAGGATTAAATATATTACAATCTTTGTGGAGCGTTTCTGCCTCAGCCCGTGCTTTATTTTTAGAGCATTTCACAAGAGTGGCTCCCTCAGCCATTCCAATCTTCAGTGCTTAATTTGTGAATGAAATGGTGCCAGTGCTCAAAACTCTGCTCTGAAACACACATCTGGTGCACTCAAAGGCTGCGTATTCTTACATACACTGTATTCATCTTTAATTCACTAGCAGACACCACATTCGCCTTTATCTCACATCTGCATGTCCCTGCTTTCTCCCTTTGTTATGGTGTTTATGTCTTTCTCTTCCTCCATCTTTCCGCTCTTAAAATGTTTTCCTCTAATGCGCTCGGTAAACATTAATGCAGATAAATAAGTGCCGGCCCCCAAAAATAAGTGCTGGTGCCCCCACTGAAACCCCGGCCCAAATTAAACACTGCCGATCCTGGATTCCTGGTGAGCACAGTGTACCGGTTGTTTTCACCTCTGCCACCTGATCCTTACAAGTAGCAACCATGCTCCATATTCTTCTGGCAACCATTTACCAGCTGTTTGAAGTAAATCATATCCCACCGCGTGCACCACCTTCCTCCTTTAATTTGCCCACATTGCCTCCACAATTGTCTGTGCTAATTGCCCATTATTATTCCTCCCACACAGATTGAGAATTTTTTTCTCTGGCCTCACTAGGGTCCTGCAATTTCTAATTTCCTTCTTTTGTTATCATTTTCCTCCTCCACAGGGCTATTTCTCATCCTTTTATGTGAGTAGGAGCTTATAGCATTTCAACTGGCAAGTGCCTTTTCTTTGCTACCTCCAATTCTCCCTTTTTCTGCGCACTCTAGAGCCACACATACAGGCTGAGTTCTGATGATGATCCCAACATTCCTGCAGCGATTGAAACATTGTTTACTTTAATCACTGACCCACTACATCTTGTTCATTGCATTGACGGGCCGTGTTATTCTTGTTATTTTGATACACAATCTGATTAGGTTTTATCACTTTTGTATATTGCTTATGACAGAGCACAGAGCACATTCTGCACTATCACCCACAGCGTTGCTGTTTTTATTAAACTGAATCAAAAATGTTTTTTTTACAATTTATCCTAACTGTAAATAAACCATTTGGTTGCAATTGTTGTTCTTATTGACTTTAGGGACTATTTATCTTAAAACGCAGACGCTGGCGATAGAGAAGCTCAGTCCAGTTACCGGCAAATTACTGTGGGTGAGACTCAGGTAGGGAGACTCACCCACAGTAAAGGTTCAAAATACAGGTGATCAAAAAGCGAAGAGTCTGGGTGGACTAAATGGGCTGAACCCAGTTTGCTACAAACCAAATATCTAGGCCTATGTATAGTGAGCTTTGGTGCAGATTCCACCCATAATGTGCAATCCAGTGAAGAATACACACATTTCAGTAAATGATTAAGGATGTACATAGACTATGAATGCCCTCACACTCAGAGTGTATTCACTCACTGAAATGGTCAGCACCAATCTTTGAAGGGTCCCCTCTTGACAGTCTACATGTGCACATATATCTGGCTGAGTTACACAATCATCTCACTCGCTCAGCCAGCAGCCATTAGCACATGTGTGTGCTCTCATGTTCACATGCAATCAGCCCAGAGCCTCTTACATTAACCGTTCAGCAGAAGACCTTATCTTAAAAGGCCAACACTGGCTGTTAACACTCTCGAACCATTTTAACAGGGCTTAAAGTTAGTGGGGCTTGGTTAATGATACTCACAGCAGAAATAAAAAAACTTTAAATGGGTCAGGACCCATTTCTCACACGGCTACTTCTTAATCTTGCTCTTATTTTTATTTCAAGAAAGAAGTAGAAACAGATAAAATATGTAATATGTTGTTCCTCATTTCGCATTAAAAAAATCACCAATCAACAACTGCTACACTTTTCTCCCCCCCGCCCCCCACAAGAAATAGAGCCACTTAAGGGTCCTATTCCCTTGCCACACAAAACCGATTTGGGTGGCAACTGCTGATTTGGAATTGGAACTCCCATGCAAATTCGCTCACATTCCTGGTGTTTGTTCAAATGAGCTTTCCTAGGGAACCCTGGGGCAAATCCTGCAAGCAAATAGCACGCATTTAGAAATTGTGCACTTTGTAATGGGGAAAACAAATACAATAAGCATTTTATTCTCTATTCCAAGGTCCGAAGCTCAGTAATTGTATACCAAGTATATGCTGCCCCATGCGAAATTAGCATTAGCTGGGTGCGCAATTTATATATTGAATTGAACCATAAATTGTCATAGCTCCTACCCTACCAAACTTGCAGGTCCCCCGATTCATATGAAGTCGGGAGAACTACTTGGATTCCAACAGCAGAACCTAAAAGCAGGCTCCCCAACGGAAATCTATTAAATGGCGTGGTGACTCACCTATCACAGGACACCAAGATAACAAACCACAACAAGGTAGGGTGCCGGTAGGAACCGAAAGGGCACAAGACCCGGATCGATTCAAGCACCTCCTACTATAAGTCACGTGGGACCGTTCAAAATGGAAAGATCATCCTTAATGGAAGAGGATGCCTCACACACATAATAGTGTCATGCTTTATCATCGGCATCCTCTCCCAACCCTGGAGAGATGGTGCTACCAGGGCGGACTCAACCTCTGCAAACACTTGGCGGTGGGAGGGAGTTCTTACATAAAACTACTGGACAAAAACGGGATCCAGCTAAGTTAAAAATACCTTCAGTTTCCTCAGTTATCACCTTGATTCGTGAGGACCCTAGGTATGTTAAAATCCAATCTAATGATGGGTATCACAGAGTGCATGACTCACGCCCATCCTTTACTTGCCAACATGTTTCTGTCCTCAATACTTAGCCTAGTAGGTCTGGGGCATTCATCAGGGCTAGTGGATCCCTATCGTATTGACCTAGGTGTCAAAGGACCCTAGGTATTAATGTAAGTGAAACACCTACTGAGTTTCCCCAGTTAGTCGTACCTGGGCTGCTAATTCAAGGAGTCCATAGATAACCCTAGGATTTAGGGAATTCCTGTAGGCTGGTCAAGGAGAGGGTGGTATCCTTCATTGTCACACTTTCATCAGAAGAGACACCACTGATGTCAACCTAGAAGCTTCCACTCCTTGCCGCTGGTACTCAAGTGACATTGACAGTAGCCCTGCCCTATACGGTAAGGCTACAACTACAGATTTTCTCTGCCTGGGTCTGCCATGCAAAGCTGATCCTGCCATGGGAAGCAAACATTGGCCTGCAAGTGCAGGCAAAAATCTCCCTGCGCATCAGGGCCATTGATTTTATGTTTTTAAGAAATAAGCTTCCTTTTTAAGAGTTTGTTTCAGTAAAAAATGAATGCCAGACAGACAAAGCAAACATTGCATCTTCTTCCATTCATCTGTGCCTGCAGTGAATTCCCCACACTAGTAGATGCAATGAATACAAAGAGATTCCCATCAGGAAGGTCAGGGTAAGAAAATTTGGTGAGTGGGCTTTCAGTAGGCGAGAGAAAGTCAGGGCCTCTGTTGATCAACCAGGAGGCCATGCAGGCCACCCAAGTATTAAATGAGACCATAGGTCTTCTCGGTAGGGTGGATCTAATGTTCAAATAACAAGTTTTCATCAAGAACACAAATATCAGCCAAGTGATAGTCTTTAGAGGTTTTCTAAAAAATCTTTTTATTTTTATATATATTTTTATTCAGGGCAGTTGCAATGCAATGAAGTTTCCTCTACTTAGGTACTTAATAGCAACTTCACAATGAAATAAGCAGAACCGCATGAAATCACCCAGAAATGTAAGCAATTTCTTGAACTGAATGTAAGTATATTATAATGATATAACATAATGGATTCGGTTGTCTTTTTTTTACTTATATTACAATGACTGTTAATTTGTTGGGATCATTTTGTAAGCAGGGGACTTAAATCAACATATACATCTCTTACTATATTTTTGTTTCTCTTTTGCAGACTTCCCCTTACCTGTTCACGCTCTCCGTCTCTTTGTTCAACTTCCCCTAGCACATACTTTCCTTTCATACATCCCTTCGTCATCCTAATTTCTTAATATAATCATTAGTTATTGCCCTCCAATTAGAGATAGCTTGTCCTGTGTGGGTAGGTTTTGTGTGATTATAATAGGGCCAATAATTGCTTCATCAAAAGCATGTTTTATTTGTTACCTACAGTGTTTATTGAATCTCTGCCAAGAAGGTTTTTTTTCGGCAAACAGAAATATGCATGCACATGTTGTTCTTGTGTTCCCAATCTGCATTTATTTTCAGAGACAAAGAACAGAGAATAGGCATTGAGAGGAAATACAGACTAAAACCGCTCTGCCTCTCTCTGAATAAGATGTGATTGTGCTAATGGCCTTATTTACTCTTGCATTAGCATGGAAATGTCTACAAATCCAAATGTGCCAAGACGACAATCCACATTTTGCAGTTAGATTTGCAAAATCGACCTGAAATATATGCAGCTCTTTCTAATACAATCAGGAAGATTTTCGGTATTTAGTGCTGCCTCTAAAAGGGAATTTGCGTCAGAAAATGCATTTTGATCATCCACCCATCAGATCCGTTTTCCTTGCAGGTAGCTGAAACCTGAATACCAGACAAACTACAGCTCCTTTTGCTTTTCTATCTGTCATGATCCATGAAAGATATTGCCAGAAAATTGGATTGCTAATAACATTAAATAAACGATTTTTCCAACGTATAATGTTACAATAAAACTAAATATCCACTAGGAAAATTACTTTCATCTAGTCCCACAGTTGTGTGACTGTGCATGAAATGCCCTCCCCCCCAAATGCAGTGTTTAATTTGTGCTGGTGATTCATGTTAGTGGTCATGCGCATTTGGGACTTGGCCTTCTTTTTCATCATCAGACTTTAACCCAGAGAAAGGCAGAAAAATGAGAAATATGGAGGAAGAGAAATATAGGAAAACAGGAGTAACCAGAGGTGAACAAGGACCTGCAAGAATGAGATAAAGACACAGGGAGTGTAGGGTAGTGTAAGAAGTTTGAATGAGATAGACTCAAGCCTGGGTGGGCATCCTTGTTACTCAGCAGCTCTGGCAACCGGCTCCTAAAAGGATTCTGGACCCTTAAACCTATTATTCAGAAAACAAATCAGCATTGCTTTTCCGTTATGAAAGTAACTGCATAGCATGAGCACATAAAGGGTACTGCCGGAAGCATGCTGCAGGTCTGTCTTTGATTCTCTTTGGAAAGGATAACCATCCCATCTTGAATAATGTTTGGATTTTTGGTAACAAAACGACTAGATCATTAAAAAGCACTTGGAAAGTGCGAAGCTAAGTTTTGGGAACGAGAATGTATTTAGAATGAAATTTATCCAAATGCCTAGATAACACAATGGAAAATGTAAAAGGACCACAGGCAACCACATGAATCATACTTAGATCATTGTTTAGTGGGATGACTTTTAGCGACACAAAAAAACCATATCATTTATCCACATAAATTTGCTTCTCATTTTGGCTGCATAACAATTCAGAATTGCAAGAAGTATGCCAATGGGCCACAGGAGACAGCTAGCTCTGCCTGCTCATTGGTCAAGTATAATAAAGGGGATTAGAAAAGCTTGATAGTACAGTGAAAGGGATAACGCAATCATAGAACTAGGGGTATGCTGAAAAGGCAGAACATAAAAGTTAAATGTGAGTCACTGATGAAGAAGTCTGCATGACAGAGGAAGCACATATTGATACAGAGGACAGCCATGGGATACATTTCTGCTCCTATTGAAAGACACAATAATCAGATATGGTCACAAATGGGACTTTGAGTCCGAAGTTGGATGTCAAGTTATTCCAAAGTCCATACATTTTTCAGAGCCTAAATTTCGGTCTTTCACCAAAATAATGTCTAGAATATTGATTAACACAAATATCTTGTCAAAAATATTATGATGACAAAAATATCCCGGCACAGAATATTGAAGGTAAGAATGTCATTTTTTAAGTTGTTTATATCATTGTTTTAAAAATAGTTCACTTCATATAATTTTTTAAGGATTTTGATTAGTTGTATTAGTTTTTGTGTTATAAGTTTGTTGCACGGTTCCTACTAATTAACTAGGACTGTGCTTCTGGACAACATAAACTTCAAAATATGGCGAATGAGTTCACTCACATAATCAGAGTATGTTGGCCCAATTCCTTACTAGCTCACAGTGCGCCATCTGTACCCCTAACCTGACAGGGTACTGGATGGTGTCTGCAACCTCAGACCATGACCACTCTAATTCCCCAAGGAAATCATGGAAAAGGATCAATTCTTTCACTATTACTTAGGCATGCCCAAATGGAGAGACAAAAAATACACAAATTGGCAATTCAAACATTTATTGAAGCAATTGGATTCTTGTGTAAAAAGCTGCAATTATTAGTAATAGGAAACAAAGCATTGTTACAAGCATTCCAAGAATGATGAAAAAGATGAATACATTCAACCCTTATAACTTTGCAGTGATTAGATGACTATATATAAAAATGATACTCCAACCTAACACTACCTATACTATAGAGAGCATAGTGAAGATGCGTTCTGCAAAATCGCTTGGAGCAACCTAACTCCCCATTACCTGTGTGTGATCTATCAGTAAGTCAGTCTGGTGTAGAACAGGGCGCCGTCCTTTGCAGGATATGGATGGGAGTCAGCAGGGCTGGATTTCAGTCATGGGCAAATGTCCCAGGATAATCCATTAAAGTGCTCCTCTGAGGAACTTTTCTCAGAGGCAGTTTATATAATAAAAGCCCGGTTCCATTCGCACTGTGTCAGAGGTGCAATGCTGATGTGTGTGCTTGTCTTCCCTATCCAGAGCTGTCTCCAAACGGACAACACATCGCAAGGGCAACATGCTCAGTGTATTTTATCCTTGAACAGAATGTACAGGTGTTATGATAAAATGCTTAAGAAGAAATGTGCTTGCAGAAACATTTTCTGAGTATGTTATCATGTACTTGCAAAACATGTAAAAAGTCACACTTTAAAAAGATGTTAATATAAACGTGTAAGTCAAGATGGACGCTTTTGTGCATGGGCCCTGTTGAACCCTACAAGTTGTTATTATTTTAGTTTCAAATATATGTGATAGAGAAAAGTTAAGAGACAAAAAGGTACGGAGTTCCTCAGGTGGGTTATTGCTCACCTTGTGTATACTCTAGGTAGTGAGGAGGTGGGGAATACCTCCTGTCAGAACTAGGACCCTCACACACCCAGCAAGCTAGGTGTCATGCTTCATCATATGGGTCTGCTCTCGTCGGGCCAGCGCTGCAATGCTCGACGGGCACCCATAAAGGGGCTCTTTATCGGAGTTCTTTGTTCCTCGCTGTATTGGTGCCGTGAGTGTGAGGGGCCTAGGTATGTGTAGATGTGAAATGTGAATATAAAACAGGTAAAGGATACCTCTATGATAAACCATCTAGGGTTTGAGCGAAAATTTTGTCACATTATAACAAAACATTCGCCTCCCTTCATCTCTTTTAATCAGGTTGGGACCCTAACGGAATAAAATTTATCATAGAGGTATCCTTTACCTGTTTTATATTCACATTTCACATCTACACATACCTAGGCCCCTCACACTCACGGCACCAATACAGCGAGGAACAAAAGAACTCCGATAAAGAGCCCCTTATGGGTGCCCGTCGAGCATTGCAGCGCTGGCTCGACGAGGAGCAGACCCATATGATGAAGCATGACACCTAGCTTGCTGGGTGTGTGAGGGTCCTAGTTCCGACAGGAGGTATTCCCCACCTCCTCACTACCTAGAGTATACACAAGGTGAGCAATAACCCACCTGAGGAACTCCGTACCTTTTTGTCTCTTGGCTTAATTTAGGGCATATACGTTGGACCTTTATCAAGCCCTTTGCGTCCCTCCTTTTGTTGACATAGAGAAAAGTTAGTCATAGCAGGACAGGTCATTTTAACTATTACATGCTATGGGGAGTGGCTTACCAGCCTCGCAGTCGCAGCCGGCATGACTCGCAGGTGAGGGGGGTTCACGCGAGGGGTGGTGGGGGGTTTAAATAAAATAAAAAAAGAAACTTACCTTCCCGGGTCCCGCCGCCGTCGCAGCTCCTGGCCGGGTCCTGTTTTCCTGCTCTCCTGCTGAACAGGAAGCAGGCAGCCTCCCTCCCCATAGCCAATCACAATGCTGCAATGGCAGCGTTGTGATTAATGGGTATTGCGCCCAGGCGGGCGCCTATGTGGAGGTCATTTTCTCCATGTAGGCTGATTGCAGCCTACATGGAGAAAAGGGAGAGTGCGCATGACTGGTTTGTTCGGCCCCAGAGGGCCGACCAAACAGTCAGGGCCCGCAACATTGGGCAAGCAACCCCTCCCCGAACCCGCCCACCCACCTGCCCCCAACCAAACACTGCTGTTTTCTCGCAGTGCGAGAAGCAGAAACATAAAATGGTAGTTTTACCATTTTATGTTTCTGCTTCTCAAACTGCGAGAAAGCAGTGGGGCGACACTCCTCCGCCCACATGGAGGAGTCATCCCTGCAGCCTCATCCATGTTTTTAAAATTGTTCTACAACTGTAACCTTCACTTATTCGTGTGGGAAATGGATATCAAATGTATATGTGTTATTTGAAGTGTGCAAAACTGTCAAAGTTAACAGTTTGGTTTACACATTTTCAGGAGCGATCTACAGAGAAATCATGACTTCTAATTGCAACAGAAACCACAGCAGCCCAGAAAGATGGGGAAAAGTTAAGGGAAAGAAAGTGAAAACGGTGGTAGGAGGCTCATCACACTCCCTCCTCGACTGCTATGGAAGTCTGTAAGAAACATTGTCAGTTTAGGAAAGAACCTTGTATCATTGGTATATTATACAAATATTCTACCTAATTACAATAATTAACAAGTCCTCTAACTCAGCCCTTTCTTCTCTAAACGTAGATGTAAGTCGTCTCCCTGAAAATATAGAAAAAAACGTATTACTATCGCCCTTTGCAATCCATGCAGTATAATTTTCATGTATTACTCTGCAAACTTACTAGAAAGTCCAATGCACAGGAGTCCAAATTAGTGCATTCTTGAAAATCCATGAAAATGACGATATGTACAAAATGCAAAATAAGAATTTTCCAGACAAACCAAACAAATGTGATAAAAAAAGTGAGCACAAATATATATGCAAATATACAGGTCCATGAACATTGTAATGTCATCCCTCCATGCCGTGGGAAGTGCATGATGTACATATTGCAGGGAGATACCACACTCACTGACAGGCAAATACTGCATATACTACCTGCAGAAAAAAATGACTGATCCGATCTGATCCATTAAAGGATAGATGGGTACAGTGACACTGCAACCCAAGAGGGGCGGGCTGAGTGCATGCCTGCATTGGGAGAAACATGCTGAACTCTAATTGAGATGAATACTAGGAGCTGTTCCAATGGATTAACTGATATTACTCCACAAGACCAAGCGCTAAAGTATTTTTCCATTACAGACAGTCTGTGAGTACCATTGGTACTGTTTCCATTAGTAAACTCGAAAGACGCACAGTATTTACCATGTATAGTAATTCCATTGTATGTGTACCTACTTTTCTTTTCCAAATTGAGGTACTGGCCAGACTGTGATTTATCGATAGATATTTGAAATCTGTTGAGTTCTGGGTCTCTAACCTTACATCATCTCCCTGAGTAAGCCTTGGACTGCTCATCTCCGCTACCCTGATAGTGAACTGCTAAACAGGTGTCCTTAGCTATCAGTTTTGGAAATAATAATAAGTTTAAGCTCCAGAGTTTAATGTCTCTGTAAGAAATTGGGTTATTGGTTTAGGAGAGTGGAAGCCTCTCTCAGAAAACAATCACAATTCTTGTCAGGGTGAACCATAATCAGTCACTAAATTAACCTTTGCTTAACCCTCTGGTAGCTTGGCACAAAACAGTCAGGCTTAACTTAGAGGCAATCTGTAAAGTATTTATGCAGCATGAAATCAATAATAAAGTGAAAACACAACACAAGAAAAATCCCAAAGGAATCCAATTTCCAAATTCTGAAACCAATATGAATGAACACCAATCAGTAGAATCAGAGTTATGATCTTTTTAATGATTTTTAGTGAAATCTAGTTTGTAAAAAATCAAAGCGCCAACCGTGGGTATCTAGTCGTGTGAGACTGGGTCAAAGTCAAAAGTTAAGGCCGTCTGTGATGTAGCGTGGATCGGATACAAACAGTGGATCGGTCCCAGTCTCTGCTTACCTTCAGATTTAGACAATTTGTTTAAAAAGTTCTTGAGAAGGCAGGCTCTCAGCGGGGTAAGGCAGCATGCTGTATCTAAGGATGAGTCAAAAGCAATGGTGAGCTGCTGGATGTGGTCCTGGTAAAGTCGTCGACAAAGACAGGAAAAAGCTCAGAGCGGGAGAAGCTGAAAATTCATCCCTAGGAGTTTGTTATTGGCGATGGGGGGGGTGGTCATCATCGAGTCCGGTGAAGCTTTCTACCTTCAGAGCTTGGATTCACCCAGAGGGACATGGCTGCAGCCGAAGAGGGCTCCACAAGGCAGGATACAGATGCTGAGAGGTCCCACTGAAGAGGATTAGCAGCTGAAAAAAAGAACATAGTGGAAACTACAGCGAAGCCAGACCGACTGGCGATGCACCTTGTGGGGATCAGCTGGTACGTAGGTCCTGGCCTTCTGTTGGTTCTCTATGCAGTTTTTCTTGAACATTTTTCTAAGTCCCAGCTTTTAAGGCTGGGCAGGAGCAGTACCATCAATTCCACTTCCAAGTGTCCAGGACTTGGAGGGATACCACTTGGGAGCTTAGCTTTCACTTAAGTAGAGGCCAGAAGCAGGGTTCAAGGTCTCTTGAACTTGTTTGGTCCATATAGCCACACAACAGGCTAGCAGTTACTCCTTGGAGTAACTCTGGTGGTCCTGGGTTAAAGGCACATGTCCAGTCTTCCTTCCTCAGGTAGCAGGACAGTCCTTCCAGCAGCAAAACTGCAGAGTAGTCCTTCTTCTGAGTCTTCCACAGGTCTAAAATTGACACCTAGTGTCAGCCTTTGTGAGTGGGGGGTGCTAAACTACCACATGTCTGGTTCTGGAAAGTTCTTCCATTCCCCTGCCAAGGTTCCAAACCATCTGGAGGTAACAAAAATAGTGTCAGGTTCCTACGTGTATGCTGGAGGCAAAGCCTCTCGAAGGGACAGTCCCCTATGTGTCAATGTCTAGAAGGAATACACAAACACGAGCAGCAGAGTTATTCACAGTCAGGATACTGGCAGAAGGCACAAACATTTGGGACAGAAAAATGCAACTTTTAAAAGTGGCATTTTCAGATTTATGACTTAAAATCTTACTTTACCAAAATCGGATTTTAAATTAAAATTCATTTAAGTCTTACCAGAAAATCCCGATCTGCTCTCAATCCAAAGTTATCACTTATTAAGTTTAATAAGGTAACTCAGTGTTAGTCAGTGTTAGAGAAAAAACACTTTAGAAGTTTTTCACTGCCAGGATATGTAAAACTTAAGTACACTTGTCTTACGTTTTAAATAAAATGTTCCCTGCCCTAGGAGCTGACAGGGCATTCCTTAAAGGAAATTTCAGGACTGGCAAAAGTTTTATTTTGCCAGGTCAAACTGACAGTTTAAAATTGTACTACAGGCTGTGGTGGCAGACCTGAGACATGTTTTTAAGGGCTACTTTAGTAGCAGGCACAATAACAGCTGCAGGCCCACTAGTAGCATTCAAGTTACAGGCCCTGCTTACACGTAGTACCATTAACTAGGAACTTACAAGTAAATTAAATGTGTCAATTTGGTGTAGATCAATTTTACTATGTTTTAGGGAGAGAGCACAAGCACTGGTTAGCAGTGGTCAAGTGTACAGAATCCTAAAGCTTACAAAAACGAATTCAACAAACAGGCGGGGTTAGGGTAAATTGTTTGGGGGCGACCTTGTAGAGAGAGCCAGGTCCAACAGGCTTTGATTAATTTGAACCGGCCCCAGGAACCCCTGATTGTTGTTGGACTCCTGAAAATGTTCCTACAAACACACAATGCAGTGGTCATCTTGAGAGTATAGAAAGCAATACTTTCTATAATTTTAACATGACTAGTTGCTACTCCGGCTCTGCCATTTGGGGCACTTTTAAAAGCATCTGGCACAGGCAAAATCAACACCAGCGACCACAGAGCATTTGCAAATTGAAACCGATTGCCATTGCCATTACTTGCTATTTTTCTCAGAAGGGAAGTAAATTAGTTACATACACCATGATGTTGCTTTTGGGTTCATGTCTTTCGGGATATGATGTTGAGTATACTGTATTAAGATGTGCATTCCTAGACTAGGAATGAAGAAGCTGCTGCAGAAGGTAGACAGGCACTACTAGACCCTCTGTTTGATGCAACATCATTGTAGCTGGGGAATCCTCCAATTTGAACAAGTGCTGCTAACCACACATACACTTTGAAGCACCAAAATTGCTGTGGATCATCATTCTTTCTCAGAGTGCTTACAACTTCAAACTATTTGGTCAACATCTTTGTAGCCACAGTTCAAGCTTATGATGTTGTCAATCTGCAGTTTGTGCAATGCCTATTCAAATAGCATGTTCCAAAATGAAAACTAGCGACAAGCATAATTGTTACATTTAAAAAATAATAATATAAAAGATAACATTTTAAACTAAAAACACAACTGAAATTCACCAGTTATAGCTAAATGAAGTTACCATAACTTGCTTACTCGCCATGCACAGTATTGTCATTAGTAATTAATGATGTCCTTTTAGATGTCATCTGTGATGCTATCAATAATATCATAGTAAATTGTCATGAGTTATGTAATATGTGAGGTTGTTAGCAGTGCATGGCGAGTGAACAAGTTATAGTTGCTTCATTTAACTGTACCTGAAGAATTTCAGTGTTGTTTTGAGTTTTAACTTACATTTTCACCTAACTGTAATGTCACTTAAAACTTAGTTTTTTTAGTTAATATCTAGGGGTTTTTAATGTAAACTCACACACTGAGGCAGTCACCCATACCCATACTCACACACCTACTCACTTACCCACATAGTCACACAAACATCCACTGACTCACCCATACAGTTACTCACACACCCACTCACTTGCTCATACAGATACTATACAGATACTAACATATGTACTCACTATCCTATACAGTCACTAACACAAGCATGCACTCACCCATACAGCCACTCTCACATTCATTTACTCACCCATACAGTTACTCACACACCCATGCACTCATACATACACCATGTATGCACCCATTCACTCACCCATACAGCCACTCACACACCCTATCACTCACCTATACAGCCTCTTACATACCCACTTTCTCACCCAAACACCAGTGATACACCCACTCACTCACCCACACAGCCACAGTCAGTCACTCACCCATACAGCCACTCACACAACCACTCATTCATTCATACAGCCACTCACACACCCATAGAGCTACTCGGACACCTGCTCACACATGAATACACACAGTTGCAAATTATACTTTTTAAAGTTTTGTAGTATCTTAGTATATATCTTTAACACTCAGAAACTTTTAGAAAACACAGACACTCACTAGATGATGTCATCAGTGATGTCATTTGAGGTGTCATCAGTGATGTCACTGACCATGTCATGAGTGATGTAATGTGTGCGGTCATATGCAGTGCATTATGGGGGCATGAGTTATACTTAGCTCAGGAAACTATAACTGCTGAATTTCACTGGCGAAATGTGAGCCTAAATATAAGGTCCCTGTAACCTTTGTTTTTTTCAGTGAATTTCTAAGTTTTTTTACATTCTATTTCCTGACTATAACATCCCTCTCACCTTTTTTTCAGTTAATTTTTAAGGTTTTTAAAATTTTATTTCCTAATATAACATCCCTGTAACCTTTGTTTATTTCAGTGAATTTCCAAGGTTTTTTAAATTATAAGTAGTTTCTGGGTAAGTGGCTGAATGCATATTTGCTTCTGTAGCTGTCTTACAAAGCAGTGTAACAGAACTACAACACCCAGAATTCAAAGCAAAGCACTCTTTGAGAACAGCACATCATATATACACATGTAAATATTTCTATATCTTCCAATGCCTTGCTAACTATATTTTTAACTCTTAATCTACAGTTTATTTACTAACAATTACACCAGGTAGTAAGCAGCAAATGTGGAGCATACTAATTCAAAGCAACAGATTGTGAACCAAATTCTCACACACCTAGTCTGCAAATCAGACAAACTGCCACATTCTCATACACTCATATAGCGTCTTATTCACCTGTTATTAAACATACAAAGCCACCACAAAACCATTCATACATTATCTCATATAATCCCAATATTTTCTCAAAAATATTTGATACTCTCTTATAACATTCTCACATAAACATATACCTTTTCAATCATTTTGTTCTCCAAATTAAATGTAATTCACATACCTGAAAATTTAGTTAGTTGATCAAATATTATTTTTTGGTCTTATCAGATAGATACAATACTGTCAGGAAATGTAAAAACTAAGCATAGGAATGGCACACCACTCGCATGCAAGCAACCATTAAAGGCAGCATTTTCAACATTGCACCCTCGGAAGGCAGCAAATAAAAACATGTCTTTCATTTTTTTATTTTGTCACTCCATTCCTGAATGGTTAGTATATGTTAACCCTTTCATGTACTTTTATAAAGAAGTCCAATATGTATGGATGTTTTGTACACTTCTGACATTGGGCTATACATGGGGTACATTTGGGTGATATTTGTGCTGCATTTGGGCTCTTTACTTTCTGGTGTCCATCTTAGGTGACTTATGTGTTATGAAACTCCTAATTCTCCTCATTTACTGCAGTATCCTCAGTAGAAAATGCTTTCAGTTTTCCACTTTGATTCCATCAAGATGGCGGTCAGATGTGCCAAACTTTTGAGATAAATTCAGAATGTTAGCACTCTAGTTGCTCATCAGAACACTGTAGTAAACTGCTGATCACCAGCGAGTTAACCGGCAGTCTGCTGCTGGTTTTGTAAGTGCATGTTTCAGTCTACATGTCAGAATGTTTTAATGAAATAGAAGTGAAAGATATTTAAGAACTCCCTTAAAACGTGCCCTAATTTTTTTTTCTATAGCACTAACCATAATTTCTATGACAAAATGAAACCCCTCATTTTATTCCTTTCTAAATTAAATGCTTTAAGTTTTACCAGTTGATTCAATCAAGATGGCTTCAGGTGTGCCATACTTTTGTCTTACATAAGACTGGTAGCACTCTAGTTTTTCTTTTGAACACTCTGGGAGGCTGCAGTAGAGCACACTGGAAGCAACGGACAGGCTGCTCTTGTTGGAAGTACATGTTTTACTGAGAATATCAGACTTCATTCTCATATGGCTGAGAAACATAGTGTGAATTTATAGGAAATGTGCTCTTATTTTAGCTTCTGGAGCACGTTCTATAACCTCTAATGGGAAAATCATGAGAAAACTCGCTGCGGCAGTGAGAGCCTGGACAGAATGTGTCTTCTCAAAATCTCTTGATGTACAAAGTTTTGGTCATCAATTTATACAGTTCATGAGGTACAATAAACAATTTTCTACAGTCCAAAAAAGCATCTCAGTTGTAAATCAACAAACGCTGGCATCTCATAAGGACACAGATGGCTCTCGACCTAGGGAAGAGCTAGTGTAGGCCAGTGTGAATGTGTCCAGATGTCCAGCATGAGACGATCGTGATCAATATGTGTGGTGTGCCTGTCGTGTCCTGATTGGTTGAGTCTGCCTATCTACATGTGGTATCTAGCTTTATGGTATTTCTGGGGACGCGAGCCTTTGGCCAAATCAGTTTTATTGGGACCAATTATCTCTGACTTTGTTGTGGTCCAACTACCTATCAGTGGAATCGATCAGGGTTTTACCTGGATGCATGTTTGTCTTTGGTTTATGGGGGGCCTCATTTGTGACCTGTTACTCTATAGGCGTGGGCATGGGTTGCAGGACCTGCCTGACAACGTATCTATGACTCGGGGTTGATGGAGAGGTCGCCTTGAGTGAATCCGACAGCAATGATGTGAGTTCATCGGAAATCCTAAAAATAATATGACACCCACTAGTATCGTTTTTATCGGCATTATCAACATTACGCATAAAGTTGTCATTTTGTACATTGATATTATTTGTACTGGTATTAACAAAGTTATGTTTCCTCTGGTCTGAACGTACATTTGCATTGTTCTTATTCGCAATAGTAATATTATTCTATGAGCATGGATCATGGTATACATTGGTATCATTGTTACTGCTGTTGGTGCTGCTGGGCGGGGTACAAGCTGTGACATACATTCAAATTGCATTTACTGAGAATTGCTGTTATTGGGCCTGCACATATCATGACATTCATTGACATCATATTCACCCATTTTGACAGCAGAATACTTTTTCACAGGGTAAAATCACCATAGAGCACACCACAATTTCTTAAATTAGTATGGTACCATCAAAAAATTATTTCTCCTTTTTGTGACCCTCAAAACCTGCCATTCACTACAAAGCATTTACATGGAGTGCTATCATGAATATTGGTCCCAAAATGGCTGCCAGCACTTTCTGGTTGAAGTGCTGACATCCAATCAGATCTCACCATGAGATCTGTGCTTAGGTTCTGCCCAGATATCCTTATTTGTTTTCCCTTAAGTTTCTCAACAACTACTGACGGGTTTTCAGCAAATAACTGAAAGTGTGATTTGCGAACTAAAATCTACCTTCCTGCCAAATTTGGTGTAATTCCATCCAGCGGTTCAGGTTGTAGTCATGTTCAAAGCTCTTGTGGGAATTAACATGGGAAACTGTTAAAGGGGACGTTTTGTGGAAATTCCGTGGACATTCGTCAAGCGGCGCCAAAGTTATTGGCAAAACAAAAATCGTTTTTCCTATTGAAACTTTGGTTCTGACTATAACTACCTACTAGCAACCGGTAGGTAATATTTGTATATACCAGTAGGTAGTTAAAGTTAGCACCTAGTTTCCATAGGAAAAGCATTTTTTGGCTTGGCTATAACTTTGGCGCGTCGTTTGACCAATCTGCATGAAATTTCACCAAATAAGTGTCACAGTGGGTAATATTGTTATGGAAAGTTTGCGGGTGATCTGTGCAGTGGGGACCAAGTATTTGGGGCACAGAAAAGGTTGCGTTTGTAATGTTAACTTCCATCAGAACCTTTAGCCACATCTACAGCCCGAACCCCTGAATGGATTTACATCAAATTTGGCAGAGGAGTTGATGTCAGTTCAAGGAAGTGCCTTTTTCTTATTTGGTGTAAATCCGTTCAGTAGCTGTTGAGAAATGTAAGTTTAAAATTATAATGATTTCTCTGGTCGCGGATATTTTACAGTGGTTTCGCGATGAATCGCAGATGCATGTGCCAACGGGAATGCTCTGATTGGCTGGACACAACCTGAACAGAAAGTTGCTGCCGCCATTTTATCTATAGGGAACGGTTCCCGCAGCTGAAAATCTGTGTCAAAGCCCACATAAGGGGTCAGTGTGGAGATTCTCTGACCTCATGGTTGAGAAATGGAGGTGTTAGTGACACAAACTATGTGTCCAAAATAGATTTTTTTTTAAAGCGTGCGATATTCACGATGATGCCGCAAAGGCCAGTACATCATGACTATCAACGTTGTTGCGAATATTGGTGAAAATATAAAAAAAATATATCAATGAATCATTAATACATTGTTATAGAGATATTGACAAATGTTTTTATAGAGTTATTTATATAGTGAGTTATGTACTGTGATGGTTAGAATTCATTATATAGTTAAAACATTTTAATGTGGTAATGGCTAATGAATTCCTGCTTCTGCTTTCTGCTTTCGCGATGTGTCCAGAGGGGACGCAATTACCGATGTCATTGTGATCTCCGGCCTCACAGCGAAAACAGAAAATAGGTTTTAGAGATGGTTGTTCAAGAAATACACTAGAAAAGCATGAGTTTGGAGGCAAGATGGCTGCCGACTGACATCAGTGAGAGTGGCTCCTGACCCTCTCTCCCGGAGACCTAACTAAGTTGGTCAGCAGGAATGGTGGAAAAAATGCGGATAATGTGGTGATCTAAAGCTAAAGACTGATATGCGAATACAGGCTTACCTGGTGGAGTATGCGGCGAGGTTGGTGCGGGTGATCTGCCGTGGCTCCCTGCATAGGTTTAGCGGTCAGCTAGCACTCGTGATGATAGTGCCCTGGGTGACATTACAAGAGCACGGCATCCGTCTAGGAAGACGGAAACACAGCGTTACGATGGGGCCGAAAAGCCAGTGGGCTGCCAAGGATGCCGCGCTGAAAGAACTGCAGAAGGAGAACCCGAGCCTCCTTGGTGCGGGAAAGTATGTTGGGCTGCCTCAGCGGGCGCTGAATCCGGGGAGGAAAGATGGAGACCCTGCCAATAAGGGATTGAGTGGTGCCGGTGAGGGACGCGGTAAGTCAAAGATCGCGGGGCCGGCGTCGATGGGGATGGAGAGTTTTCTGCGCCAAGCAACTATGGTGGAAACGTTTGCGGCTGCAGCGGCTATGGAGAAAGCTGCGGGCGGCGGGAAAGAAGTCAGTGTGTGCGGGGATGGAGACGCTGGATTGGCCCCGCCCGCAACAGCAATACTGAGGCAATCCGGCCAGGGTCAGACTGAGCATCAGGCATCGGCGGAGGTAGTCGAACGGACACTCGGCGAGCAAGAAGAAACGGGAGAGCAGGAGACCATCGATCGCCCTGAGGTGAGCATGGTGAATGAAATTGTAAAAGGAGAAGGCGATATGCAAGTGACTGCCCAATTTAGCGAATTGTTGGGAGAAATGGATATAACTTGCACGCAAGACCAAGAGATAACGAATGTACAGACCATGTGTATAAAGGAGTCAGATATGTGTGCGGCGAAAGCGAGTACCGCTGGTTTGGGGCCAAATCCTGCGCAATTGAAAACATTATTAGGTTCCCCTGAAGGGGATAAGTTTTCTCATTGAACGACGATACGGATTTATCACTCAGCAGTGGAGAGAACTCCGTGGATGGCACAGACTCAGATTCGGGTGACTCACTTGCATTTCAAGGGGATTTCCGCCCCAAGGCCCGTCTGCCCAAACGTAGATCTAAAAGAGGTACCCCCTCGAATGACACAGAGACAGCACGCAAACTGGTCTGGGATTATTCGGCTACAAGCCAGACCTACCAAGATGAGGCTGGGGGGGTGCACTGGGGGGCTCTACCAGTACTATTGGGGATACGCCTACACCTACACCTTCATTAGAGCTTGTATATGCCACCTTGAAGCAGATGCAAGGGGAAGCGAGAACAGAGAGCCGTCGGGCCCAGGTGGCTACAAAAAAAATGCAAGGGTGTCTACGGAGAATGAACAAGCTACACTCAGAGATGGTGGAAAGAGTAGTTCATGTTGCGCAAAGGACAGAAGCTCTTGAGGAGGATGTGGGGAGGCTTCAATGCCTTAAGGTGGCGCATGAGAAGATGTCTGAAGACATGATGTGGAAGATGGAGGACTTTGAAAATCGGCAGCGCCGCAATAATGTGAGGTTGTTGGTATTGCCGAAAAGGGCGAAGGGGAGAACATTGAGGGGCCGATTCTGATGCGGGTTGGAAAAGCTTCCCGACCGAATCGGTTGGGAAATGGTGTCCGACCCACTCGGATCGGGAAAGTCCGACCGGTGGAGTAGGATGCATCCGGATGCTTCCAGATACGATTTGGTTGAACTCCCATTGACTTCAATGGGAACATTTGTTCCTAACCGCATCAGAATTGGGCCCTCGGTTGGGAAGACACGTTCCCGATCCGATTTGGAAGGAGCAAATGCCGTTAGGAGGCCTTCCTAACCGCATCAGAATCAGGCCCTCGGTCGGGAAGCTTTTCCAACCTGCATCAGAATCGGGCCCTATGTCTTTTGTAGTTGCTCTCTTAAAGGGTGCGTTCCCGGACTTGGCACAGTGGAACTGGGAGGCTGAAATTCAGAGAGCGCATCGCTTCCCCTTTACCCAGAAGAAGAACAAGGGTGCCGGGCAAGATGGGCGACCAAGAGCCATTCTGATTTACGTGGGCAATTTTCTTCTCAGACAGGCGCTCATAGACAAGGCAAGGCCGGATTCCAAGAGGACTTACGATGGACATACTTTCTTTACTAGGCCGGACTTTTGCCATACTACTGTTGAGAGGAGGTGGCGACTCCGACAATTAATAGCGCCCTTTCAAGAGGCCGGTTGTGAAGCATATTTGCTGTTCCCCTCGCGGCTCAAGGTTATAAGGAATGGGAGGGCTAGAATGTTTTTTTCCGAAGTCAACGCGCAAGATTATTTGGGGGAGTTAAAGGAAGCTAAAGGGAAGGTTTGAGGGGGATAGGCTAAGGCAGATGGAAGTTCCTTAAAATGCATATCGATTTTGCACTGATGGATATTCCCTTCCCGCGGCTTCCTTGCTGTTCTCTTTATTTAGCTCTATAGCATGTCTTTCACTGCTAGTGGTTATCACAATACACCAAGTAGAATTTAGTGGGAATTATCACGAAAGACGGGTCGCGGGTGGTGGGGAGTCAGGGACCACTCGAGGTGGTTAGATGAGGCTTCCACACATAGGTCCGCCTGACCTATTTGCCTGTGTGGGATGGTGGGGGGGTTGGGGGTTGTGGGGGGGCCCAGGGGGATGGGGAAGAGGGAGGGGGGAGGGGGTGCTGGGAAGGTGGGGGTAAGAGCAATGCACAGCTTGGTATGAAACAAAAAATGGGGGCAGACCCAACAAACAATATTGCGCAAAGGAAAGTTCAAGGAAAGCTTAAAAGAAATCAAAAGTTGAATTGGGACGGCAAAATGAATATAGTAAACACAAATAACACTTGATGAATTTGCGTGTTGCATCTCTGAATATATGTGTATTAAATGACCTAACCAAGAGACAGAGAGCCGCTATAATCTTGAAAGCACTGCACATCGATGTGCTTTGCCTTCAGGAAACCCATATAGAAGGCAGCCACTGTAAGGTTTTGGAACAGCTAGGTTTTGAGCTAGTTGTTAATACCAACCAGGGCACCAAAACAAGAGGGGTGGCTATTATGTCCCGGGGGCAAGGTGTTGTGTTCCAAAGGAAAGCGGCGGATAAGTGGGGTCGGTGGGCTTTGGCTGAAGGTTGGATAAATGGGGATGTCTTCACAATATGTTCTGTCTATGGTTCAACAGGAGATGATCCCGAATTATTAGAATTTTTGGATGTGGAGTTAGCCTCCTGGCCCGCCCCGGTGATTATGTGCGGAGATTACAATATTAATGGCATGGGTGGTCTTTGGGGGGAAAATGGGGGAGGTTATGGGGGCAGAAAGAAGAGGGTATATAAGGCACTTACTAATTTGGTGCAGAATAACGCACTTAAGGATGTATGGGAATGCCAGCATCCTAAAGACCTGGGTAGTACATACTTTTCGGTGCCTCATCGGGTATTGGTGAGATTGGATTATTTTTTTGTTACATACTCTTTAATACCTAGGTGTAAAATTGAGAAATACCCCTGACTACTCTCGGATCATAATCCGCTAGTGCTTACTGTTAATCTGGGGGGGAAACCTAAGCAAGTGCGGCCGTGGACATTTGAGAGAGGTTTATTAAAGGATCCTGAATATATTAGGCATATAAGCAAATGGATTAAGACATTCTGGGAGATTAATAGGGAGAGTGCTAGCCCCGGGGTAGTATGGGACACCTTTAAGGCTGGAGTTAGGGGTGAAACAATGAGTTATAGCCTATTCAGACGTAAGAGGGAAACCCAGAGGGAGAAAGCGTTGAATGACAGATTGAAGGAGCTAGAGGAGGATTTGGCTGTGGGGGTTAGTAGGAATGACTCTCTGGACGGGATACTGTCCAACTTAGCTTTGACTAAAGCTGAATTGGGAGATTTAGCTACGGCTAAAGCGGCAGAAAGGTTTCTAACTAGAAGGGAGCATTGTTATGAGTATAATGAAAGAATTGGGCATACCCTGGCAGTGCGACTGAGGCAAAAGAGCCTAGCGGCCGAGATTAGAGGGGTTTTAGATGCTAATGGGAGAGTAGTAGAAGACCCGCAGGAGATTCGGGAGGTGTTTCGCCTCTACTATGAAAAACTTTACTCCGAGGATAAGAATAAAGAATTGGCTCCCAATCAGGCTCTCAGCCAGAACTATCTAAGTACAGCAGGTTTGCAAGGCGCAGATGTTAACGATAGAGATGCGCTGGCGAGATCACTAACCCTAGAAGAGACATTGGAGGCACTGCGAAGTCTTCCCTCGGGGAAAGCGGCAGCACCCGATCAGATTCCGGTCGAGTTTTATAAAATCTTCGCTGAAGTAATAGGGCCGGATCTACTGGAAACAATGTGTCAGGCTCAGCAGGGGAGCTCAATTCCTGACTCATGGGGAGGGGCAGATATTATTGTATTTTTAAAAAAGGAGAAACCCCCGGAAGAACCTGGCTCTTACCGGCCGATAACACTTATGAATAGCGATGTTAAAATGTATTCCAAGGCATTGGCAACCCGGCTAAATAAAATAATCGGGAACTTAGTTCATTCGAATCAGCATGGCTTCATACCTGGCCGGGGGACAACGGAACACATCCGTAAGGTCATTACATTGTTTGACGCAGCCGAGATCTCAGGAGACCCTATGGCACTGATTTTATTAAATGCCGAAAAAGCATTCGATAGGGTCTCCTGGGACTACCTCTGGGAGGCATTGAATAAGTATGGTTTGGGCACCGGCTTCATTAAGGCAGTGCAGGCCTTGTATAAAGCTCCAATGGCTCGGTTGAGAGTCAATGGGGGATATACGCTACCTATGAGAATTAATTGTGGTACACGGCAAGGGTGTCCATGCTCGCCCCTTTTGTTTGCTTTATATATTGACCCCCTGATCAGGAAATTAGAGATTAACAACAGTATCAGACCAATTAGATTTCATGAGTTTGATGCAAAGATAATGGCATATGCAGATGATGTCGCCGTGGTTACTCCAGATCCAGCTGCCGCTTTAGTTAGTATAGAGCGTGAAGCAGAAGCTTTCGGCTTAGTAGCCGGATACACGTTAAATAGGGCTAAGACCCAAATAGTCTTAAATAAGGGGGTTCAATTTGATGATCCACGGGTGGTTGATTCAGCAATATATTTAGGCATTAATATAATGCCTGATCTGGGGAAATAAGTCGGGGAAAACATCGACCCAATTATTACCAAGGCTAAGAAAGACTTTGATCGAATAAATAATCTGCATATGTCGATTGTGGGACGCTGCAACGTAGTTAAGATGGTGTTTTTGCCTAGAATATTGTATTTGTTTAGAGCAATACCGCTAGAATTTGAGAAACACTGGTTTAGGGTCCTGGAGCATATGGTGAACAGGTTTATTTGGGCGCACGGCAAAACCAGAAGGGCCCTGAGATTTATGTCCTTGCCGCGAGATAGAGGGGGCTGGGTGGTCCCTGATTTTAGAATGTATTATTGGGCTGTGGCTTTGCAATATATGATTAACTTGGTGGGTGGAAGTAAGGTAGATTGCTGGACTAAAATAGAGTCCCCCGATCCATATCAATACCTGATAGGAAAAGAAGCCAAGAATTGCTTCATGAAATTTAGCGAACCTAGCTATTTTAAAAAGACAAGGTTTAAAACGTTAAACGCCGCATTTAAAATCTGGACGGCATTTAAGAAGAGTCTGGGTCTTGGGAGAATTCATTTCTATACTCAGTTATATAAGAACCCCTCCTTCCCGGGGATTTTTGCAGACACGACTATGAAGGTATGGGATGAGTGTGGATTACGGATGATAGTTGATTTGCTGGGGCAAGGTGGGATAAAATCATTTTAGCGAAGTACACAGTGTGCACGGTTTAAGTAAGAGGAGTTTTTTTAAGTATTTGCAATTAGCTACCTTCTTAAAAGGGAAAAAGGGGGATTATATCATTTTGGAAGAATCAGAATCATTGATAATATTCGATCAGGGGAGAATTGTACTATCAAGTGGATATATGTGGAATTGACCCAGCTTAAACAAGATGATCTAGATAAGCATGGGGGAAAGTGGGCTGAGAAGTTTGATATTGATAGGGATGATTTTCTTGACTCCCTTGAGCTAGGTAACACCATTCTGTGCTCAGCGGGACTTCAGGCACAGCACTATAAGACTGTCTTCTCTCTATATATCACACCCGCTAAAATCGCGCAATGGGGGGGACAAGAGGGGATCAGATGTTCCCGGTGTGGTAGTTTAGAAGCGGATGCAATACATATGTTCGCGACCTGTCCGCAACTGGAAACCCTGATTAAAGATATAGAAAAATGTATCAACCAAACTCTGAGACTAAGAGGCTCCCTGTCCCCTGCTTTAATGTTACTAGGGGTGAGAAATTCTGGTTTGCGAGATTCAGCGAGTTATTTTTGGTTTATTGCTATGGCTGTTCTACGTATATGTATCTCCTCAGCATGGTTGGATCGGGCCGCCCCTACTTTTCAGCAATGGTTAGCCAAACTACTGTTTATCTATAACCTTGAGAAAGGAATATACGAGAGGAGAGCTAAAAGAGGCAGGAAGCTTGGTAGGACAATATGGGCCCCTATTTACAGCTGGAAAGAAGAAATGAGCAACTAATGGCTTTTTAGGTGTCTGTATAATTTAATTACTTTTTGTATTAAGCTGTCCTAGTTTATAGAATGAGTTTTGTATGTTATTATGTTACTGCTACAATATGGAATTTATGTTAAGTATTGTATTAACTAAGTGGGTCGACCCCCTAAGTAGCGAACTGTGTAATGAATTTTGATCCTGTGCATTTAAAAATCCAATAAAAATATTTAAAAAAAAAAAAAAAAAGCATGAGTATGAAGTGCATAGTAAAAAACCCCTAGTGTGTGAAATACTGTAATATGTGTGCATATATGTGTTTTCACTTTATGGAAAAGGCGGAAGCATCGCGGTTAACAATGACATTGCGACGTCCCGAATAACCGTGAAAATGGGAAATAGGTCTGAGAGATGGTTTTTAAAGAAACTTAGTTCAGAAATATGAGTTTAAACATGCTTTGAAAGAAGTATGTATATAGTAATATGTGTAGGGCAATGTTCAGAATGGATTTTTTTACATATTATTTTTGGATGTGTTGGTGGCCATTGAATGTCTGCTTTTGTTTTCTGTTTTTTCAACATGTCCGAGGAGGGTCATGACAATGTCGTGAAAATCCCCAAAAACTAAAGGAAAAAAAAACTTTTAGAAAACAATTTCACAATATCTAGGTTCTCTAAGGTGGCTCTGACAAGAGCAGTTGCATTGCTTGTGTGTATATGGCTGCTGCACATAAGACCGGATGCAGAGTTTCATGTTACTTAGAAACACCCTGCTCCCTTCATCTGTAAAGTGCACTCCATATTTTCTATAAATTCCATGCATATCAAAACGCAGATTGTTGTTATAGATACAGCCCATTAGATGCTCTCTGAGGAATGCAGAAACAGTTTTATTAACATGTTTCCTGACTTTGTCAATCTGTGGACAGAATTGATTTGACCACTTCCATTTCTGTCTTTGGTATATATTAGAGTACACCAAGACAGTGTCAGGGAATGTATTTATTATGTATATATATATAAAACAATACCCTTTCAGGCATAGATTGATGCATAAATTATGCAAAAAAGAAGGAAAGAACTCTGGGTAGTTCTCAAGTTTAGGTGGAAAGCAGCTCTTGTATAGAGCACTCTCAGCACAAGCGACACTCTAGATCTTCTCACCTCAAATGTCTGTTTTCTATCAAAGTCTTTAAGCATAGGATTAGCACAGTGCCATCCGCGCCGAGATAGAAAGGGACAAAGTCTTTTGCCATTTCTACAGCGAAGTCTTTAAGCATAGGACTAGCACAGTGCTGTCCGTGCTGTGCTGTAAAATGACAAAAGCCAATTATCACTCCAGGCACAGTAATACAGCTTTGAATCGGTAAAATACCAACCAAGCCAACCTGAAATGAGTAAAAGCAACCCCTGACACAGTGTTTCGCTCTACTTAGAGCTCTTCAGAGAGGTATAGCTTTGTCCAGACACAAGGGAGCACCCAGTATAAGTCAAAACAATACCCTTTCAGGCATAGAGTGACGCATAAATTATGCAAAAATAATGAGAAAACTCTGGGTAGTTCTCAAGTTTAGGTGGAGAGCAGCTCCAGTATAGAGCACTCTCAACACCAGCGACACTCTTGGGGGCATATGTACAAGCCCCTATCACCACCACAACGTCACTTTTACCCACGTTGTGGTGGCGATAGGGGCTGCGCTTTATGTACAAGGCAGCGTTAAGCCACTTAACGGGCCCCCTTTCACGCTATGGTTAACGTGAAAGGGGTGTGCAGTGGGTGTTGTGGTTAGCGTTCCACCGCAACACTCATTGTATTTGACGCTGCCCCCTATGTACAAGGGTGGCGTACATAGGAGGCAGCGCCAAAATTAAGACCAGGAAAATCCTGGTCTTAAGTTGGAAAAATGAGGAAAAATGCATTATTTCTCCTCGTTTTTGCTTTTTCCATGTGTGCTGCCTTGTGCAGCACACATGGAAAAAGGAAAATGCCATGGTTTGTTTATGTACAGGAAGTTGTCCCTTCCTGTACATAAACAAACCTTTAAAAAAAGCAATTTTGTCACTTTCATGTGTGCTGCATGAAGCAGCACACATGAAAGTGACAGAATTGCATTTCAAGATTGTTTATGTGCAGTAAGGGACACCTTCCTACACATAAACAATCCTCCCCTGGAGGCAGACACCCTTGCACTCTGGTGCAAGGGTGCCTTCATTGGCGCTAAGTTGCTAAACTTAGCGTCATCGCAGGGGGTAACACAAGGCTGCACCACATTCTTGTAAATATGGTGCAGCTCTGCGTTTCAGAAGTGGCGGAGGGTGTCGTTAAGCCAAGGAGGCTAACGACATGCTCCGCCACTTCCTTGTACATATCCCCCTAGATCTGCCTACCTGAAATGTCTGCTTTTCTATCAAAGCCTTTAAGCATAGAATTAGCACAGTGCCATCCATGCCGAGATAGAAAGGGACATAGTCTTTTGCCATTTCTACAGCAAAGTCTTTAAGCATAGGACTAGCACAGTGCTGTCCATTCTGAGCTGTAAAATGACAAAAGCCAATTACCACTCCAGGCACAGTAATACAGCTTTGAATGGGATAAATACCAACCAAGCCAACCTGAAATGAGTAAAACATCCCCTGGCACAGTGTTTCGCTCTACTTAGAGCTCTTCAGAGAGGTATAGCTTTGTCCAGACACAAGGGAGCACCCAGTATAAGTCCAAACAATACCCTTTCAGGCATAAAGTGACGCATAAATTATGCAAAAAAGAAGGAGAAAACTCTGGGTAGTTCTCAAGTTTAGGTGGAGAGCAGCTCCAGTATAGAGCACTCTCAACACCAGCGACACTGTTGGGGGCATACGTACTAGCCCCTATCACCACCACAACGTCACTTTTACCGACTTTGTGGTGGCAATAGGGGCTGCGCTTTATGTACAAGGCAGCGTTAAGCCACCTAACGTGGCTTAGAGTTGCCTTGTACATAAGGCCCCCTTTCACGCTATGGTTAAAGTGAAAGGGGTGTGCAGTGGGTGTTGTGGTTGGCATTCCACCGCGACACCCATTGTATTTGACGCTGCCCCCTATGTACAAGGGTGGCATACATAGGAGGCAGCGCCAAAATTAAGACCAGGAAAATCCTGATCTTAAGTTGGCGAAACGAGGAGAAATGCATTATTTCTCCTAGTTTTTGCTTTTTCCATGTGTGCTGCCTTGTGCAGCACACATGGAAAAAGCAAAATGCCATGGCTTGTTTATGTACAGGAAGTTGTCCCTTCCTGTACATAAACAAACCTTTAAAAAAAAGCCATTTTGTCACTTTCATGTGTGCTGCATGAAGCAGCACACATGAAAGTGACAGAATTGCATTTCAAGATTGTTTATGTGCAGGAAGGGACACCTTCCTACACATAAACAATCCTCCCCTGGACGCAGACACCCTTGCACTCTGGTGCAAGGGTGCCTGCGTTGGCGCTAAGTTGCTAAACTTAGCATCATTGCAGGGAGAAACACAAGGCTGTACTACATTCTTGTAAATATGGTGCAGCCCTGCGTTTCAGAAGTGGCGGAGCGTGTCGTTAAGCCAAGGAGGCTAACGACACGCTCCGCCACTTCCTTGTACATATCCCCCTAGATCTGCTCACCTGAAATGTCTGCTTTTCTTTCAAAGTCTTTAAGCATAGGATTAGCACAGTGCCATCCATGCCGAGATAGAAAGGGACAAAGTCTTTTGCCATTTCTACAGCAAAGTCTTTAAGCATAGGACTAGCACAGTGCTGTCCATGCTGAGCTTTAAAATGACAAAAGCCAATTACCACTCCAGGCACAGTATTACAGCTTTGAATTGGTAAAATACCAACCAAGCCAACCTGAAATGAGTAAAAGCAACCCCTGACACAGTGTTTCACTCTACTTAGAGCTCTTCAGTGAGGTATAGCTTTGTCCAGACACAAGGGAGTACCCAGTAGAAGTCAAAACAATACCCTTTCACGCATAGAGTGATGCACAAATTATGCAAAAAAGAAGGAGAGAACTCTGGGTAGTTCTCAAGTTTAGGTGGAAAGCTGCTCTTGTATAGAGCACTCACAACACCAGTGAAACTCTAGATCTGCTCACCTCAAATGTCTGCTTTTTTATCAAAGTCTTTAAGCATAGGATTAGCACAGTGCCATCCACGCCGCAATAGAAAGGGACAAAGTCTTTTGCCATTTCTAAAGCAAAGTGTTTAAGCATAGTACTAGCACAGTCCTGTCCATGCTGAGCTGTAAAATGACAAAAGCCAATTACCACTCCAGGCACAGTATTACAGCTTTGAATTGGTAAAATACCAACCAAGCCAAACTGAAATGAGTAAAAGCAACCCCTGACAGTGTTTCGCTCTACCTAGTGGTCTTCAAAGAGGTATAGCTTTGTCCAGACACAAGGGAGTACCCAGTATAAGTCAAAACAATACCCTATATATATATATATTACCTACTGGCGAGTTATAGTTAGGACCTAGTTTCCATAGGAAAAGCGTTTTTTGATTTGCCAATATCTTTGGCACCGGTTGACGAATCTTCGCGAGTTTTCAAAACTAATGGGGCGCTCCGGTCAACTCCTGTCTTGAAAGTTTCGGGGTGATTCGTCAAGCGGGGGCCGAGAAAAAAGGGGGGTCCCAAAACGCATTTTCTCCATGTTAATTTACGTAGGAAACTTTAGACAAAGCTTCAGCCCGAACTGTTGAACGGAATTACACCAAATTTGGCAAAAAGGTAGGTCTTGGTCTAGAAAGCGTGCTTTTTTTTAAATGGTGTAAATCCGTTCAGTAGTTACTGAGAAATTCAAAAAATAAAAGTATCGATATCTGAGCTCCGAGGAGGATTCGCGAACCCTTCCGGGCATGTACTTCACTCTGATTGGCTGTCAACACTCCAAACCAGGAAGTGTTGGCAGACATCTTGTGACTCGGTAACACCGAGTCACAAGAAAAAGGGTGAAATAAAGATGAAAAACAAGAAAAGGGGGCAGGGTAGAAACACCCTGACCCCTTAGGCCTGCTCATGGGGTCCCACAAGGAACCCCAGGCCCAAAAAAAGCATTTCTTTTTAAAAAAAAGGCCGAATTCGCGCTGGGTGCGTGAATCCATCCCAAAAAATAAAAAAAAGTTTTGGGCCAGGTCCCAGGGGCAATGCCTAATTAATTAGTGGGGGCCCGCGGGGCCCCCGCAGCCCCGGGGACCGCCACCTCCCCGGGGCTTAGTTAACTAAAATCGGCCTGGGGAGGGGGCCCCCCTCCTCAAATAAAAATAATGTAAATAATGGCAGCCCCCCTTCCCTATAAATATATAAAAGAAAGGAGGCCATGCCCCGGGGGATGGGGTCCCCGGGCCGAAATCGGCCTCGGGAGGGGGGCCGCGCAGCCCCCTTCCCATTTTTTTTAATTTATTGATTTTTAAAAAGGGTCAGGCCCTGGGGGATTGGGTCCCCAGGGCCCCAAAAATACTAAAAAAAGGGGGCCACACAGCCCCCCTTCTAAAAATATATTTTTAAAAAAGCCGGCATCTCGCCGGAGGCCCCGCCCCTCCCTGCACCACTCTGCAAACGCGCCCCCTGGTGCGTTCTAATTTGGGGAATTAAGTCCCCTTGAATACTGAGGGTCCCTGGGGGCCAACTAGCCCACAAGGTACCTCCAGTAAACGCCACACAGCTAGATTGCAGAGAGGTGGTCTGAGGCCACGCCCCTTTATACACCACCCTGCAAACACGCCTCTTGGCACACTGCTGGTGGGGCGATGAGGTCCTCTTGTGTCCTGAGGACCTCAGGACACAAGTGGACTTCATCCCCCAAGCAGCAGTGCGCCAGGAGCCGCGTTTGCAGAGTGGTGTAAAAAGGGGGCGTGGCCTCAGACCACTCTCAGCAATCCAGGTGTGTGGCGCTTACTGGAGGTATCTGGTGGGCTAGTTGGTCCCCACAGACCCTCAGGAATGAAGGGGACTTAATACCCCAACTTAGAACGCGCCAGCAGGTGCGTTTGCAGAGTGGTGGGGAAAGGGGGCGTGACCTTTGTCCACCTCTCAGCAATCCCACTGTGTGGGGCTTACTGGAGGTAAGAGGTAGGCTAGTTGGCCCATAATGGACCCCCAGCAGCGGAGGGGACTTCAATCCCCATCCAACAGCACGCCAGGGACCGTGTTAGCAGAGTGGTGGGCAAAGTGGGCGTGGCCTGCAATGAGAACTTAGCAATCCTGCTGTGTGGGACTTACTGGAGGTAATAGGAGGGGTAGTTGGCCCCCAAGGATGTCCTAACGGTGGAATTTCTCTGGTTTTGTACGAGTGAAATCTCCAACTAACTATAACGTCCCTGAAATCTGTGGTTTTTTCAGTGAATATATATATATATATAAGATGTATTCAGCAGGGTTCAAAATGGATCAGTCTAAGAAAAAAAACACATTCACTATGGTTATAGATTCACTTTGCATATTTTTCAAAACCATATGTCAGTGTGTTTAGATGCCCAAATACTATATAAATTTTGAAACTGACTAAAAGTTTTCAGTTACAAATAACAGATAAGTCAATCAATTCTAAAGGAAATTGGACACTGCGTCGACGTTTCGGTCTCTTTAGCAATAAATCAACGACTGATCCAATTTGAAACCCGCTGTATACATCTTCTATATATTAATAAATACATTTTGAATATCAAATATTGAACAATAACACCTGCCATTGAGTTATTTTCATTTGAAGAGTAATATTCCTTCTCAAACTGAATGTTTCAATTAACTTTGAATTGATGTATGTATGTCTTAATTTGACATATTAAAACTCATTAAATTATTCATCATTTTGTATAAACAAATCCTTTGTTTGTCCTTTGTATTGATTACTTTATTGTTCACCCAAGCCCTCAAGGGAATATTGGGTTGCCCTTTCTCTTTTTATACAATGTAAGTAATGGCAAGTTTTAATTTCCAACTAAAGACCATGTAATAAACTGTTGTGTAGTATTTAGATTTCAGAAACAATGAAGCTAAAAATAGGTTTGAACTACGTTTTTTTCACGATTTCTCCGCGATGATCGCAAAAACAGTTACTACCCATTCACAAGTGGAGATGCAGTACTCTAAAATGAAAGACATGATTTCATTTGCTGCCTTTCTCAGGATGATAGAGTGTGAAGTTGAAGAGGTTGCCATTTTAGAGTTGCCTTGTATGAGAGTGATGTACCATTCTTGTGCTTAGTTTTTACAAATCTTAACAGTGTCAAAACTATCCAGAAAGAGGTAAACAACAATATAATCTACAAACTGAATTCTTTAGTATGTATATAACTTTGTAAATATTTTCAAAATCTACATTAGAAATGAAGATGTATATGGGAGTTTGATTAAAAGGAGTATCACAGTGATGAGAAAAAATATATGAGATGAACTATATCTATTAGAATATATTTGTTTAAGAGGTTAGTAGTGATCGTTTTGGAAAATAAGAGAAAAATCAATTAGTGCCTCTTTATTACATTGTGTATTTAATTGCAAAAAATAACAGTATAGTCTTGTGGGAAGTTGCAATAAGGAACTTAGAATGCTTTAAATGTCTAAACATCATGTGCAGAATAGATACATCTGTTATTTGCATTCTCCAAGTTGTATTACTTTTAGCAACATTATTAAACAGGAATAGTGTAGTGAGAAATAAAAGATGAGAACATGTTGTCCACCTCTATATGAATTAGAAAGAAGTAATACTTGTTAGGTATATATTGGGAAGTGTTTGTCAATGTGGTTTTTAACATATATGACCGCTTTGCATATTCTTAGATGGTGAGATATGGTTTTTGTGCTTGCACATAGCTATATATACGGTGGGACTTTTGAGTATATATTTTGGGAAAGATGGCTTGAAGGTGTACATATATGAAGAATCCGCATTTATGTTTACTTGGTGATCTATGTTCAGTAAGGCTGATGAAAATGTCATCAATACGGTGAGGGTAGTCTTTTTCTTTAAATATGGTTTGTTTACAATTGAGAAGGATTAATAGTGCAGAAAGCCTCAAGAGTTCTTGTGCAAGCTTAATTCGAGTGTAACTTTTGTTTGAGATATGCTGAATACATGTTTTAGAAGCAGAAGAAGTATTTGAGAAATGTTGTTTTCCATTTTAGAAACTTACTGATGCATGTGCACACTCAGTAACAAAGCAATGTATGTTTCTAGAGATCCATGTATGCAATTATATATAAATAATGATACCTAGATTTCACTAACTCATAGCTCAGAAGAAAAGCATGTATACAGTAAAACAGGTAGTTGATACTGACAGAAGGAGATAACCGATGATTCAGAGATAGAGTGACAACTGTTTTGTATCTAACAGCAATGAAGGTACTTTCTTAGTCAGTCAGGCAGTATTCAGGCACTCATACAATCACCCAGCCACTACTCAGGGAGTCATCAAATCAGTGATTCACTATCCATGGAGTTATTCAATTACCCAGACACTACACATGTACTCTTTCAATCAGGCAGTCTGAAATTATGTAGTCATTGAACTATGCAGGCACTACCTATACATTCATCTAATCACCTAAGTACAAACTATTGACTTATGCAATTAACAGGGCTGTAACTATGAAATCATTATAACATTTGCGCATAACCTATGCAGCTATCTAAACACCCAATTACAACCCCTGCAGTCATTGAAATATTGAGGCACACGCGTGCTCTGATGAAACACTCAGGCTCTACTCATGCACTCATGTAATTACGTAGAGAGTACCATTTCTTTAATTTTAATGAAGAAAGCTATCTCCAGGATAACAAATTAGTTCATGCTATTGATTAAAGAGGATGACGTTATGAAATGAAGAATGGTAGTCCAATAGCAAAAGATGTGATGGTACCTAGAAATGTAGAAGAAGTTATTGCAGAAGAGGTACAAGCAAGGCATAGTCAGGGTACTGTATACAAATGGAATTGTAGTATTGTTTCTAGTATTAGACAGCAATCCATTGATATATTAAGAACATTTCTACTTTATCTTTCCAAGGTGAAGTTTAAAACACAAAATAAGTTATACTACTCAACAATGCAAACTTTAGGCGAAATTAATAGAGCACTTTTGCATGGTAGTGTAGCAGACGTAGAAAAGGTTTGTGGTGATGTGCAGTTTCATTTCTTTGGTCCGGAGCAGGATTCTAGGGAAAATGAAGAGTTGTTAAGAGGAGGAGATGCAGAACAAGACACATACGTTGCAGATGATAGTTTTAAAGAGATTACAAAATTTAACACTGTATTGTCTAAAAAACCAGAGTATGTTTGCATATGTTGTTGATGCACTTACTAGAAGATTTAAACACAGACTGTTGACTTATATTTAAAAAGTGAAAAAGTGAATCAAGATAGCTGGCAAAAGTTACCTGTGTATTTATTTGTAGAGGGATGGTTTGACATGTCTATACGGCAAGTTATATGTAAGAGTTCTACAATATGTTAGAAGATAAAAAAAGAACAACACATAGATATTAGATACCCATTTTGTAAGATAATAAAATGCCTGCTAATTTAGAAAAACTATGAAGGACCAAAAATACAAAAAAATCAACATTTATTATTCTTTGCAGCATTGCGAAGGACCGTTATGGACTGCTCTCCAGCACTCACTACAAACCCACAATCCATGCAGTATGATGCCACAGGGAAAAACTGTGGAGTCAAATCTTAAAGTTGAGATTGGACTTTTGTATGGACTCTCTGCTTTGGTGTTGTTGTGCTGCTATTAATGTCAAGGGTCCTTCTGCTTTGCGCTGCCTTCTTGCTGCTCACTGTGAGCTCCTCTTATGAAATGTGCAAGAAATATAAAAGGGGGAATAAAATGACCATGTATAATTTTTGGCAGCATTGCGAATAGCTGTAACACACTGCTCACCAGCTGTTATAACAACACTGCAGTCCATGCAATACGTGGCCATTCTTGAAAACTCTAAAGGGACTTTGGGGCCGGGAATTGTTGCTGCTGATGTAGATGGTCCTCCAGCTACCTTCAGATTGATCTGCAGTTGGAGACGTTTTCCATGATAACTTTTAAGTTGATATAACATGAACTTCGTCCCACATGAGTCTAAAAAAAGTCTCCAGCCAAAATCTACCACCTGCCCACAATAAAATTCTAGAAAAGAAGATTCAAGAAGGAGTAGTGGGTGTATACTTCCTATTTATTTTACTGAACAGTATATTATCCAATGATATTCCTTACTTTCCCGGTCATGTGATGTTTTCAGATTGTACATTGCACTAGTTTGGCAACAGTTTTTTTCCTCATGAGTTTGAATAACAATGGATAGTATGATGGGTGTTTGGTAGTTATGTTCTATTTGTGAGTTCAGATGCTGAGTTATTTTTTGAAACTGTTCTTTTTTATAAATGTGTTGTCAAAATAAAGTTAAACCAATATGTTATTAAAGAGCTAGACTCAAACTTTGTATAAAATATGTCTATCTGTTTTTCACTTTGTCATTTGTATTCATGATTACTGATGTCATTGAGACCTCTGGTGTTGCTGTGAAGGAGGAAAATGCATTTTTGATTTAGTTATTTCGACAAATGAATACAAAGGGGAAAGTTAAATTAGTATCTCACTAAATAGCTACACTGAAACCTTATGTAAATTATGTCTATATATGTGTTTTACACTTTGTTAAAAACACCCGATATTCACAGTCTGTCCTTGGAATGGCACTCATAGAATCATATAGACAGTACCTGTGCAATCATCAAGGACGTCCTTTCTCCATCACTCTGCAAACTTGCCTCCTGGCATAGTACTAGTTGGGGGATGGTGTCTCCTTGGCTATTGAAGGTATTTGGGGGCAAAGTATCCCTCTTGTTACCTCTAGCAACTTCCACACAGTCAGTTTGCTAAGAGGTCTTCGGAGGCCACACCCCCTTTCTGCACAAATCTGCAAACACTTCTCCTGGCATACTACTGGTTGGGGAATAAAGTTGTCTTGGATGCTAAAGGACCTTGGGGACCAAGAAGCCCTCCTGGTATGTTCTATAAGTCCTACTCAGTGGGATTTCTGAGAGCTTGTCAGAGGCCCTGCCCCCTTTCCACACCATTCTACAAAGACCATTGCTACTTAAAAAACCTTACAAATTCACTGAAAAAAACAAAGGTTATATGGCTGTTATAGTTAGAAAATAAGATTAAAAAACCTTAGATATTCACGGAAAAAAAGGTTACAGGCACGTTATAGTTAGGCTGATATTTCACTCATACAAAACCAGAGGAATTCAGCAGTTATAGTTAGCTGAGCTAACTATAACTTGTGCCCCCGCAATGCTCTACTTATGACCTCACATATTACATCACTCATGACATGGTCAGTGACATTACTGATGACATCACTGATGACATCTCAAATGATGACATCACTGATGACATCAGTGATGCAATCATCCACAGAATCTCTGACGCAGCCACTCACACCCCCATGTAACCTTTCATACACCCACTCCAACTTTCACACTACCATTCTCGAAACCAGTGACACACCCATACCAGTACTTACATACTCACTCACTGATTCATAAGTCTACACACAATTCCACTCACTCACCCATATAGCCACTCATATACCCACTCACTCACTAATACAGCCACTGACATATCCACTCATACACCCATACAGCCACTCACACTCTGAGTCGGTCACCCATAGAGCTACTCACACACCTATTCACTCACCCATACAGTCAATCACACAGCAACTTACTCACCCCTACAGTTACACACACACTCATACAGATACTAACACGTACTCACTCACCTATAGATTCTTTGACACAAGCACACACTCACCCATGCAGCTACTCTCACATTTGCTCACTCACCCATACAATCACTCACATACCCCATCACTCACCTGTACTGCATTTCACATACCCAGTTACTCACTCATACATCACTGTCACATGCACTCACTCATCGACACAGCCGTACACACACTCACTCACCCATACAGCCCTTCACACACTTACACACACTAACCCATGGAGCCACTGACTCACCCACTCACTCATCCATACAGAGAGTCACACACTCCATCACCCTCACACACAGACATTGAGACACCCATACATGAACTCAGACAGCCAATCACTCACCCATACAGAAACTCACATACCCACTCACACATCGATACAACCACTTAGACTCCAACTGACAGACAGATACAGACATTCAAACAACCAGTCGCTCACCCATGCATTCACTGAGACACCTAATTACTCACCTATACAATTAGTCATGCACCCACTGAATCATCCAGTCAGGTACTCATACACCCACTGATTCACCAATACACCTTGGTGTATATATATTTAACACTCTTAAACGTTTTTAAAAAGCACTCACACTCACTGGATGATGTCATAAGTGATGTCATCAGTGATGTCATCAGTGATGTCACTGACCATGTCATGAGTGATGTATTATGTGAGGTCATAAGCAGTGCATTCCGAGGGCATGAGTTATAGTTAGCTCACTAACTATAATGGCTGAATTTCTCTGGTTTTGTATGAGTGACACCAGAGCCTAACTTTAACATACCTGTAACCCTTGGTTTTTCAGTGAATATATACATATACACACACCTCATCCTCCAGGGCTGAGTTAAAAATGAAGGGCAGCGATGTCCTCTCCCCAAGCCTCTTGGACTTCATCCTCCGGAGCTGGTATTTTAATAATGTCCAGGGGGAGTATGCCCCCTCTCTAAGCCATGCCATGGCCCGGTAGATCCCATCACCCAGACCTGGTTCCATTACAGGGGCCGATTCCGATTTCGGCCGGAAGGGAACCGAACGATGGTCGGAGCCCTTCCGACCGAATCGGAACATGCCGGCCGGATTCCTTTCCGACCGAGCCATTCCAATGGGCTCGGTCGGAAAGGAATCCGACTCAGATTTCCGGATGGCTTACGACGGGCTCGGAGAGCCCGTCCGCCGTCCGGGAATCCTTCAGTACTCCCCGGCCGCCTCTTCACGACCGAGGAGTACGATGGCAGTAGTTCACTGCCTTTTCGTGCCGGTCTTTCCGGCACGAAAAGGCAGTCGGTAACTGTCTTTGGGGGCCCCCAGTAGGGCCCCCATGGGTGCGAGCCCGCCGAATGGCGGCCTGGGGGCACCATAGGTGTCCCTCTGTTGATCCCTGCACCCGGTGGCAGGCACCTTGGGGTGCCGGCCACAGGGTGCAGGGATGAACTGCACCCCTGCTTTTCACAATGCAAGCATGCATTCCGCTCGGAATGCATGCTCCCATTGTGAAGTATACGAGTGCGACCGAACAGGGTTCGGTCGCATCGTACTTGCAGGGCCGTAACCGACGACAGCAGGTCCATCCGACATCGGAATCGGCCCCACAGTGTCCCGGTGACCTAAAAAACCTGGGACACATGATGTTTCCCTGCTTGTGAGAGCATGGCATGGAAGTCTTATGTGCTCCCACCCAGTAGGAGCAGAAAGCTGCCAAGACCAGGTGAGAGCACAAATGTTTCTTGCTGCCCGTACTCCCATGGGAAGCGAAGCACCATATTGCTCGCACCCAGCAGGAGCAAAAAAAGTGGCTCCCTCCAGGAAGGAGCAATGCCAGTTTCCGCTGCACCCTGAGTGGGAGCTGGCAAGGGTGCTGGCAGGGCAATACGGGTCTCAGGGTTCTCCCGCCAGCCATCAACATTATATTAAAATTGCTGCAGGATGCACTAGGTGGGCACCAGGGTACCCTACTATTAAAAAATAAAAGGCAAAACATTGCTGGCGTCGGCATGGCCCATGAGGACTCTTGCAGGGAGTTGGCAGGGAGTGGGGCCCTGGGGCTCCCCCTGCAGCTACCAACATAACAAATGCTGTGGGTCCCCTGCGTAAGCACTGGAGCACCACAAATTATTTAAATTTAAAAAAAGTATTGCCTGCTCCTGGATGGCCCGATGGAATGGAGCCGCTGGCAATGAGGTGGCAGGGACCCAGTGGCTCCCTCAGTGACCCTCAATGAAAATGAAATCTTTGAGAGTCCCGGGTGGGACCAAAACACCCACACCAAAAAATTATAAAATAAAAAAGTTTATTATTCACTGCTCCTAGCAAGGCACTCACCATAAAGCCCTTTATAGGCTAATTTACATATATTTTCCTGCTGGTGGTGCCCCCAATGTGGACAGGGGCTCCACCAGCATGTTTTTAAAGTATTGTGGAGGGTAGCAGAAAGTGCAATATCCCAATACAATTTTTCAATAAAAACTAACCCAATGTTTCCTGGGGCCTGTAGAATATGACTCCTGGAAAAATTATTGATATTTGTAAGCAGTTCCAGAGCTGAAGTGTTTGCTCTTCAGCTTGAGACTCAGGGACCTCTTGTGTTTGGTTCTATGGCTGCATTATGTGCTCTGAGAAATGTAAAAAAAATTACTGTTTTATTTTTGCTATAAGTGCTTTATTGAAAAATGTATTGGCAAAATCAATAGGCTTGTCTTTTATATATTGACAGTAACTTACTTTAAAGGAAAATCCAAGAAATGCACTGAAAAAAACAAAGGCTAATGTGACAGCAATAGTTAGGAATTTTAAAAAAACTTTAGAAATTCACTGAAAAAAATCAAAGGTTAAAGGGGTGTTAATGTGTCACGATCCCTGCATACTCATGAATGTAGCTATGGACGCTAACATCCATTTATTATCTTTATAACGGGGCCCCCCTCCACTTGGTATGATTCTCTCTTGTGCTGCTTTGTATGTTTACTGTTCCCTGGTGGCAGTGGTAGGTGAGTTAGACCAATATAATACATTGACTACAGAGCATTGTTTTTTTTATTTCGCAAGCACATTTATTAGACAGCGCGTGCAAACCACTTTTCACTGTTCTCCAAGAGCCGGCAAGTGTAAATCAGTGCAGAGACAGAATATCGAATCAAAAATATCGAGTTGCACAAATATTGTGGGTCAGAAATATCGACAGCAAAAAAATTGTGGTCAAGAATATCAACTTAAGGTAATTAATATCGATTTTAAAAATATCGAAGTGTTTAAGATCATTTGCAAAAATATAGTTGTTAAAAATATTGTTTGTTTATTAATGTTATGTATTTTAGTATATATTTCTATATGCATGTGTTGTATTTATTTTGTATAAGCATTGTTTGTATTTTTAATATATGTGTACATTTTTAGTAGTTAATTTTTTTTTTTTTTGAATTTTGCATTTTTAGTTCTGTAGTGGGTTGTGGGTTTATTGGGGAATACGGTGGGAAATAATTTAATTATATTACATTTATTGATTTTTTTAAATTTATAATTTTTTTTAAATTGAGATGTTATGGTGTTAAATGTGTAAAGTAGTATTTTTAATTAATTAATAATTGGTTGTTAATTAATTTTAATTAATTAATTGCTAATTAATTATGGTAATTGTGTAATTAATTTTAGGTGTGTTTTTGGGTGTTTATAGAAGTAAAGGGTGGGAAATATTTTGTATTTAATTAATTAATATATAGTTGTTAATTACTGTTAATTATTTGATATGTATTTTGGGTAATTTTTTTGTCTGTTTTTACTTTTAAAGGGGTAAAGGGTGGGTATTAAATACATTTTAATTACTTTATTATTATTTGTTAATAGTAATAGTTTTTAATTTATAAATGTGTTTTAATTGTGTTTTATTATTTTAGAGTTTAATTTAGGTGTGTGTTGTGGATATCATAGTGTTAAAGTGTGTGAAGTCAATTAATGTTTATTAGTTTTTTTATTAATAATATTTTTTACATTGATTATTAATTATGTTAATTTTGGGAAACAATGTAATTAAAAATGAAGTGTTTTGTTATTGGTGTGGTGTTATAGGGTAGGAAATATAATAAATACATTTATTTATTAATTAATTTATTTGTTTGTAAATATTTTCTAGTTTAAAAGATTTTTTTAATAAATGTTCTTATTATTTTATATTATATATTATTTGTAGGTTTTTTATATGTAATTAATATTATAATATTTTTTCTTTTTATATATTTAATATATTTGATTTTTCATTTCTTAATATTGTTTATTTATTTTTATGATTTTATTATAATTTTTAATGTTTTTTATTTTAGTTTTAACTGTTTGAGTGTGAATAGTAATTTTTGCCTCTTCGCTATCCAACACTTTCCCTATTGTTGCACTCACTGGAATGGGAATAGTTATTTTTATTTTTACCTCTCTGCTATCCAGCACTTTCCCTACTGTTGCACTCACTGGAGTGGGAGTAGTAATTTTTACCCCTCCGCTATCCAACACTTTCTCTACTGTTGCACTCACAAGAGTGGGAGTAGTAATTTTTACCCCTCCGCTATCCAACACTTTCCCTACTGTTGCACTCACTGGAGTTGGAATAGTAATTTTTACCTCTCCGCTATCCAACACTTTCTCTACTGTTGCACTCACTGGAGTGGGAATAGTCATTTTTACCTTTCCGCTATCCAACACTTTCTCTACTGTTGCACTCACTGGAGTGGGAATAGTAATTTTTACCCCTCCGCAATCCAATACTTTCCCTACTGTTGCACTCACTGGAGTTGGAATAGTAATTTTTACCTCTCCGCTATCCAACACTTTCCCTACTGTTGCATTCACTGGAGTGGGAATAATAATTTTACCCCTCCGCTATCCAACAGTTATTCTACTGTTGCATTCAGTGGAGTGGGAATAGTAATTTTTACCCCTCCGCTAGCCAACACTTTCCCTACTGTTGCTCTCTTTGGAGCGGGAATAGTAGTTTTTACTCCTCCGCTATCCAACACTTTCCCTACTGTTGCATTCTTTGGAGTGGGAATAGTAATTTTTTCCCCTCTGCTATCCAACACTTTCCCTACTGTTGCTCTCACTGGAGTGGGAATAGTAATTTTTACCCCTCCACTATCCAACACTTCCCCTACTGTTGCACTCACTGGAGTTGGAATAGTAAATTTAATTATTTTGCTATCCAACACTGTCCCTACTGTTGCACTGATTGTATTGGGAAATTTAAGTTTAAATATTTTTTAATAGTTTAATGTTGTAATTTATTATAGAATGTTTTTTTAATATTTTTAATTATTGATATATATAAATATATTTTATTTTTATATAATTTTAACGTTTTAAAATAAATTAAAGATAATAGTTTATTAATTATTTTAAAGTAAATATATATATATATATGTATAAATTATTATGTTTGTGTGTTTATCTTTTTTTAATTAAGTTTATTTGTTATATTTTGTTAAAATGTATATTACATTTCATTTATTTTGTTAATATGAATATGAATATTTAATATATTTCATATATATTTTATTTTATATATAAATTGAAATAGATATTTTTTACATCTATATTTTTACATCGATATTTTTGATTCGATAGTTTTGTACTTACCTGTTTAGGTATGGGAGTCGATATTTTTGTAGTCTATGTTTTTTTTCGATATTTTGAACATCGATATTTATGTCATCGATATTCTATCAGTGAACCGTGTAAATCACATCAGCTGCACAATCTCGCTGAGTCATCGTTTCGTGCACTGCGTGCAGGGACCTGCTGAGCAAACCATTGAGCTTGCCACGTACACAGTGAACACGGGGAATACCCCCTACTTAAATCCCACTACCACCTTGCTCTAATGCATATCCTCTTCGATTTCCCAGTCACCTGAGATCTTGATGCCCTGTCCTGATCCGGGCTTCGCTCCTGGTTGCTGCTTCCACTCTGCTGTGGAAAGTCTGCATCGGAGGTTCTTGTAAGATAAAGAAACAAAGAAAGGGCAAGTTATTCAGTTATTAACTCGTATAATAAAATTGAGCCCCAATCCTATCTAACCTCTTTTTTAAAACCAGCGATAAGGGATAGATTGCTTAAGTTAAGGTTTGGCCACTATCCAATAAAAGATGGGATCCCCAGATGGGTACAAGATTGGCAATTGCAAAACTGTAGATTATGTGGTTGTGCCAATGAAACTTTATTGCACATTGTATGTATTTGCCGCAAAATGTGTCAAGAGAGGTTAACACTTTTAAAACCGATATTTAAGGGGCACATTACGATACCCGGCGTAAAAAAATCCGCCAGGCATGGAAGCGGCAAAAATCCGCCCGCACACACCGCCTGAACACCGACCACGCCATTATGAGTACACAAACTGAAAACCGCCATCGGCGGAAAAATCATACAAAATACCGCCCGCCATCGTCCGAGTCGGAGTCAAACCGCCCGCCACGGACGGAAACACGCACGACAACACAAAACCGCCCGCCCACACGGCCGACACACCGCACGTGAAATTACGATCGCACCGCCATGAGCGCGGAAAAACAACAAAAATACCGCCCGCCAGCGCAAACAACGCCGATGAGAATCGACACGGCAGAAGCCATGGCGCCCACGTACCTGCACAGAAACCATCCGCACACAAAACCAATAGCACACAACATGGCCAACAAGTCCACACAGCAAGGCACGCACAAATACACAAGCACAGTACACATCCCGAAAACACCCCCCGGACAAACAAAAAATACAAAGGCCAGAACCCCAGACACAACACACCTGAAAACAACAGACCATGAGGACACACCCACATAGGTGAGTACAAAAGCAGCACTCCCACAGACCACAACCCCTTGCTACATTGCAAACCAGAGAGGAGAGGAGAGGACACAGTGACACAGCAAGGACAGCAGCACACCACAGAAACGCACACATCACTACCACCACCACCACCACCACCAAACACCGGCACCACAAACCCCCTGCACATTACACAACACACACCGCACCACCACCACAAACACCATGGCACCACAAAGGATGCCCAAGTTCACGCCCATGGAGCTGACGGTCATGGTCGACGAGATCATCAAGGTGTACCCACAAATCTATGGGAACATGGTCCAGCACACACCACTAGCCACCAGAAACAGAATGTGGACCCGGATCGTAGACCAGGTCAATGCAGTCGGGACCCTGCCCAGGAACAGAACCGAGATAAACAAACGTTGGAATGACGTAAAGAGCCTGGTCAAGAAGAAGGAGGGCAAAAACAGAGAGCTGGCTGCCGTCACTGGCGGAGGGAATCCCGCGCTCTTTAAGACCTTCAAAGCGTGGGAGGAGAAGGTGCGAGTCGTAATCCATCCGGAGATCCTCGCCGGATTAGCAGGGGGAGTGGAGGCTGGTAAGTACAAACTAATGTATACCAGCACACCGCTATGTACACACATGCGCAACCACCATGCCACAGCTCCCAGGGACAAACACCCCCATGTCCAGCACACAATACACAACACATCACACGCACATGCAACAGACACTACCACACACAGGCCAAACCGAACAACTGTAAGATGCGTGGGGACATGTGTACACTAAGCCAGCCACGTAACCACCAACAGGTCCCCAAATATGCCAGAAGCGCCACAACGAGCACCCACCACACCCATGTGTCCGCCACGGCTGCACCAACTGACAAGTAACAGGTAAGTGGCAGGAACACAAAGTGCAGTGGGTCGGAGGGGGACAGCTGAAGTACAACACCCACCAGGCCCCCACTCCCACAGACCAGCAAGGTGGAGCACTCCCCACACCCATGTGTCAGGCACAGCTGCACCAACCGACAAGTAACAGGTAAGTGGCAGGAACACAAAGTGCAGTGGGTCGGAGGGGGACAGCCCAAGTACAACACACACCAGGCCCCAGTCCCACAGCACAGCAAGGAGGAGCATCCCCCACACCCCACAGCCACGTGTCAGCCACCGCAGTGCACAACGACAGCCGAAAGGCAGACATCACGGTCCACAGCAATCGGTGTCAGTGGGTGTACAGCCACCCCCACGACCCACTACACCCCCCCACCCCCACAGACCTGCAACATGGAGCACCCCCCGCTTAGAGCCATGTGGCATCCAGTACAGTGCACGCACGAACAACTTGCAGGTGGGAAACTGGACAGGGCTGGATTACTGGAGGCATGAGGACCATAACACCACCAACACATGGGACATGTCACGTAGCACACGGACACGCAGCACCGCCCCCCGTCACGAACAAGTGAACAATGTGCACACGGACATGAACAGCAGACTCACACCCCACATGACCCATCACAGACATAGCAACACCCAAGGAGCCACGTCTGCATGCACAAGCCACACTGAATATAGTCCCACACGGCAGCCACTGTGCAACTCATCACACACAACCGAAACACCATTGAAGTCCTGTCCATGTAGCCCCCACTGCCTGTCAACCCCACAACTACGCCTATGTAAGACAAACAACACTAGACGCAACAGAGCGGAACAACAGAAATGCACACGAACACCACTGAACCCATCAAACTCACAGACACACCATGCACATACAACATACCATCCATCCCATCCGTCAGCCCCAGTCACATGAAAGGCATGTCATCCGCACAGCTGCCACACATACAGCAGTCACGCTAAGACACATGCCCATGACCAACCATGTGCCAGAAGTCAATTAAGCGCACGACACACTGTGAGCAACAACACACAACATGGGCCACACCCCCCGAGCACTGCAGTGATGCACATGGCACAGGGCAGCACGCACACCAAGGAGATGGGACAACTGCAATACGTTGGCTGGCACACAACTATCACTCACTCATAACGATGCGTCCAATGCCATGTCCAGTAACCACAACAGACAGCAAATATGCAGGGCATGTCAGGCATGCACACACCTCAGACCATGCACTGTCATGCTGCCACAACACATGTCACGTTCGGCACCCATGGCTCACAGCATGTACCCCAAAAGCATATCCCCTCCCAAATGCGAATCTGGGGCATGGCCCCCATGTTGCCATATGCGTTCCTAAGCGTTCCATTTGAACCCCAAAAGCATATCCCCTCCCAAATGCGAATCTGGGGCATGGCCCCCATGTTGCCATATGCGTTCCTAAGCGTTCCATTTGAACCCCAAAAGCATATTCCATCCCAAATGCGAATCTGGGGCATGGCCCCCATGTTGCCATATGCGTTCCTAAGCGTTCCATTTGAACCCCAAAAGCATATCCCCTCCCAAATGCGAATCTGGGGCATGGCCCCCATGTTGCCATATGCGTTCCTAAGCGTTCCATTTGAACCCCAAAAGCATATCCCCTCCCAAATGCGAATCTGGGGCATGGCCCCCATGTTGCCATATGCGTTCCTAAGCGTTCCATTTGAACCCCAAAAGCATATTCCATCCCAAATGCGAATCTGGGGCATGGCCCCCATGTTGCCATATGCGTTCCTAAGCGTTCCATTTGAACTCCAAAAGCAAAGTACAAACCAGACCCAGGATGGGCCAGGAGCCCGCATACACCAGAGTCACAATGAGTAGGGGCAAAGCAACACACCCATCGGCATGGCCAATCCGTCCCATGCCACATGTGCACAGCACACAGTCCCATTGCCTAGCACACACACCTACAGATGCCACAGCCACACACTCGCCTCCGGGAAACCCATGTACGAGATTGCACGAACTGCCAATGTCAGACGACTAATACATACTTCGCCAGGTGCAACACAATAACAAATCTCATTTTCTCCACAGGTGACGAACTGCTGGACGCTGGGGATGGAGACAGCAGCCAGCACAGCCAGCCTACAAGCCCCCAACGAGGACACACGGATCTGGATGATCTGTCCACCTCTTCGGACACGGACCACCAAGCTGGCCCATCTGGCGTGGCAGGGCCCAGCCGCTCCCCAGGACCCCTCCTACCCACCAACCCATCATCCAGGGATGCTGAACAGTCCCAGTCCCCTGCTGCCACTGTCGTTGTGGCCACACCCACGGTCATTGCGGCCACTACCACTGCCGCAACCGCCACCATCGCCGCACCGACCACCACCGCCTCCACCACCACCACGTCTTCGCTGGCACCAGCCCCAGCGCAGGTGGTGGCCCGGCCGACTGGATCCACCCTGGGAGCCACAGCGAGGACCGTGGTGAGCAATGTGGCTAGTGGGCAGGCCGGTGGCAGCAGGACTGGTAGGAGGAGCAGGGTCAGGGAAACGCCAGCCTCCCCTGGGAGCCATGCCCTGCCTCAAATGGCCAGAGTCCTTGGGGCCTATGAAGAGGCCCAAGGACAATGGGCCAGGTCTGCTACTGACACGCGGGAGGTGCTGGGGGTGCTGAGGTCCATGGACGCCCATATGGGCCAATTGGTGTCCCGTATGGACCAACTCGTGGACCTCATGGGCCAGCTGGTGGTGGCGGTGGGGTCACAGGCAAGGCCAGCAACACCACCTCCGCCACCACCTGCTAGGGCGCAGGCTCGGGCAGCAGTGTCCACTTCCCCTGCGTCCACAGCCAGTGAGCACACCTCACCCACCACCAGCAGGTCGCCACCACACCCCCCTCCCAAACGTGGAAGGGGCCGTCCGAAGAGGAAACAGATCTCCCGGGAGGACTTCGCACGCTCCAGTCGCAAGTGAGGCAGCCAGCCAGCCTTCCGCCAGCCTTCCTTGACCAGCCACTGCATTGACTTGCTCTACGATCCCACTCCACACAGCCATCTGGATGGCATGTGTGTGTTGGACTATGGACATAGAACCAGTGGGTACACCCTGATCATCACGCAGCCATGACCGACAGCTCATTGTCACTGCACGCACCACTTTTGTCATCACCTTACACACAATCACATGTCACAGTTTGTAATAAATGCACCTTTTTCACTAACTGCTGTTTGTGCCCTGTGTCTTTATTGTACGGAATACTACGGCCACCTTGGGCGGAAAGGCACCTGATGCGTGGCATGGCAATGGAATCCGGAGGGCCTGTAGGGACCTAGGGGTGGGAGACAGAACAGGAGCACATTCAATGAGTGTGTCACACACCCATCACACAGTACATGTCAACAACTACAAGCAATGTACACACATCGCACAGAGCAATAGGGCACAATGCCACAGTCACCAACAGTGGCATACTACCCTGGCCATGGAGCGTTGACACACTGCACGCAGTGAACATACGGCCACCCTGACACAGCACACACACACCTGCATAGATACAGACACATCATCCGTCGTACATGGACACTCACCGTCAAGTGAAGTAGCGGGCGATGAGCTGCTGGCGCACATTCCCAGCTTCCTCCTCTCCGCTGTCCACCTCACTCGAGCTGTCCTGGTCTGCGGGCTGGGGCCCTGGTTGATCTCCGTCATCCACAATGAGGGGGATCTGCTTCCGAATGGCCAGATTGTGCAGCATGCAGCACGCCACCACTATCTGGCACACCTTCTGTGGGGAGTACGCCAGTGCACCCCGGTGCGGTCCAGGCACCTGAACCTGGACTTGAGGAGGCCAAAGGTACGCTCGACCACACGTCTGGTCCTCCCATGTGCCTCATTGTATCGATCGTCTGCTGGGGTGCGAGGATTCCTCAATGGACTGAGCAGCCATGCCCCATTCGGATACGCAGAGTCACCTGGGTGTGAGGGACACAGAGAACCGTTGCTATTCCAACTGGACAGGGGACAGCATCGCACAACCAGCACGCTACACCACTCCACATACTCACCGACAATACAGCCACGATCCTGTTGCAGATTGGCCATCAGTCGTGGCAAGATGCTGTTGCGCATTATGTGTGCGTCATGGGCCGAGCCTGGAAACTTTGCACACACGTGGGTGATCACCATGTCCGCAAGGCACACCACTTGCACATTCAGGGAGTGCGTGTGCTTCCTGTTGCGGTACAGGTGCTCAGTGGCCTGTGGTGGAACAAGGCCAACATGAGTGCAGTCAATGGCTCCCACGACGTGTGGGATTCTGCCAAGGGCATAGAATGCACCCTTCACTGCCGCCAATTCACGAGCCCTGGGGAAGCGGATGTACCTGTTCCGGTACAGCATCATGGCTGCCAGTACATCCCTCAGCACCTTGCTGAACATGGGCTGGGACATCCCTCCTCCACTGCCCACTGTGTGCTGGAATGACCCAGTGGCGAAGAAATGCATGGCGGCCATCACCTTAGCCGTGGGGGTGACAGCAGTCGGATACACCCTGCGGGGACGGAGATGGGGCTCTAACATGGCACACAGTCGATGCAGAGTTGGCCTGTCCAGCCGAAACTTCCTGATTACCTCTGTATCGTCCATGTCCGCCAGCAATTGGTATGGGCGGTCAATGTTCGGTCTCCGCCTGGGTTAAATGGCAGAGGACACATGTCAAAGCAACACGGCACATAGCAATTTCGCATACACATCACTGACATGACTGAGCAAGCACATGAGCCACAGCCCAGCTGTCAAGCTGGGACGGCACGGCCACAATACACTTACACAGGTCTCCCAACAATGGCAATGGCAAGTGAGACATACCACTGCCATGTGCATGCACATGGGGATCTAGGCCCCAATGACTTGCGGGCGTGCTGATGGGGACTGACTGCATATTCGTCAAGCGGCAACGCCACGGCAACATGAGTGTCTGCTGAGCATGGTACTGCTTCCGAGGCTGGATGAGTATGGCACACGACGACGACGATGTGGGCACGGGCTGAGCGGCCAATACAAGTGGGACCTGTGGCACGAGGGGATATGAGACAGTAGTAGGTGTCAGCACTGCACCCTATGTACAGCACTGTACGGATCACAGCTCCCGAAACATTGACTGGTGTCCACATTGACAGCCCCATGCCAAGACGGCTGTGTGCTTGCAGTCACACGTCACAGGTGAGAGGTTACATTGCACGTGCCAGGTGGCAGTCGTACATAGTGGGAGCTGGCATGTGTGTGCATGTGTCTCCTGTTCAGGATCCACCAGATGGGCGCTGACTCTGTACTGACCATTGGACACAGCATGTTCCGTGGAAGGCTTGTGTGTGTGGGATGGTGGCACTGGATGTGCCTCCGTTGGGTGGGGGGCCATGCACAGGGCGGGTACGTCGATGATTGCGCATTGTTGGTCACGGTGGGTGCACCAGCTAAGATGTGTTGCCCTGTGTTCAATTCCTATGTCCGCATGATGATGGACTGTGGATGTGGGCAGACTACACATTGGTCGATGTGCTGTCTATATGCATGTGCCTTCACACCAGGCACAGCTGCCCCTGCACATGTGACCCCTGCTGGACTCGCTGCTGGGTCTGTGGAGCTGATGCACCTTCTGCGCGTGGGGCGGACAGCTCTCCTCACTTCCCTCATTGCGCATGTCATGTCTTTGCCGCAGGTGACATGGATCATGGAGGGCCCACATGTACGCGTGGGTAGGCTACACATGATTGTTCACTGGTCGCCACCCCCAGTCAGTGTTTCGAATGGGAAGGTTGTCGTGCTGGTGGTATGTTCGATGTGGCGGATGGGCGGGCCTAGGTGCGGGCTCACATTCCGGACATGGGGGGTAGTTGGATTGGCGACTAGTTGCAGTACACACGGGACACGTCTCTTCCTTTCCACATCTGGGTCATCCCTTGTACTAACTGACAGTGATACAGTCATCTTCGCCCCAGCCCTCATGTCCTCCCTCGCCCCCCAATATGCATGCTCACCTGCGAGGCTAGCGCTTGCACAGGCAGCCCCAAGCTCGCACCAGAGAGGGCAAGGAGTGTATGTGTGGGTCCAGTTGCACGAGTGGGCTGTCTCAGGGTATGATGTGTGGCGGGACGCCGTCCACCTGCGTGGTGCCCCAAATGGAGACCCGGCCTGCATGGACTATGCATCACAGTCTTCGCCTTCCGGATCCGCCACCTGCGACACCCAGTGGCTGTGGCTGCCCTTGCGGCCAGGCCGCGTCCGTCTGTGGCTGATGGCCCACACATTCACTCTTTGGCCTCTCTGGGGAGGGCTCAGGGGTGGTGGCGCACGCGCTTGCACTTAGTCGCAATGGCATGTGGCGTGGTTGGTATGATGGGCAATGGATGGGATGGTGCGAGCCACCTCCCGTGACGTCAGTGCTGCTCGTGCTGTGGTGCGTCCCCCTACACTTCCATTTGACTTTTTGCCATGCTGGACGTTGAGGTTCTATTGCCTGCGTGATATGACCAGGAGGAGCGCGAGGAGACCTCTCACACACCATGCTCCACTGCCATCCCGTGCCCTGTATCGCCTGTGCGGATTGACTATGTTGGGGTTACACCTGGTCGACTGGGGCTGTGTGTGCCTTGTCAAGGGGCATGGCGGGCGCACAACAGGATCCAGCTTGTCCACAGAGGGTGGGCTGAGGTGCGCCTGGTACCGCTTTGTACGTGTGCCCGGCTGCTGTGCACACACGTGTTCACTCCCCCGACAGGTGTCCTCTCACAATGCCCAGGGAAGCGGTGGTGTACTGTTCATGAGCCCTCCCAACACGGCGTGCTCCAACTTGGCATGTGCGCATCTACCCGTCGCACCCACCCACCTGAGCACTGCGTCCATACGACTTCACACGACACATGTGTCTTCCACAGTAGTGCTACTCATTTGCGTTGACATCCAATACCAGTGGACTACATGGTCATGTCACGACTGCCGTGTACTTCACATACTCTCATCCTCTCTCATTCGTACTTGTGAAATGAGTCAGCGGAGACAGTTCTGGTTTCAAACATTATATTGAGTCTTCTGTCCTCTGTGATGCAGTATAGTGGACACTACTGGCAGCGGAATACATGTTGAGGATATACTGAGCATGATTACAAATGGGATAGGGTGTGGGGTTACATCTGCTTGGCCAAGGCTGTGCTAATGTACATTTACGTATAGCTGCGGAGCTGCGGACTTTGACACAGACGGTATACATGTAGCCTACCAGACCGCTCGGCATCATGGGCACAGTCCATCTCAGTTCCATGTGACAGGTTTGCTGCGGTTGTTCCTCGTGCACGCGTGCATGTGAGATGACATCAGGGCATGTGCTTGCGTGCATGCAGCGGCGTGCCACTTGTTGTTGCACTGTGGTGGTTACTGGACATGTCACAGTCACTGGGGTCGTGTTGTTGTTGTATGCACTTGTCGTCCATGCAAAGGTCCTGGTATGGGATTCCCGGGGCGGGGGTGGGAGGGGTGCAGCACCCACAGACTCCAGGCGACCTATTCATGTCCACTGAGCGGTGTGTGTGTCCATGTGCGCTGGATCCATGTCGTGTCCTGGTTGTTCGTGCAGTTCCGTCCATGTGGGTGCGATGCACAGAGCCCATGCCACTGCCTCCCACGATGCATGCGGTGTTCCTGGATGTGATGGGGAACAGTGTGCATGTCCCGGTCATATCCGATGTCATGGCGATGTCGTTGATGGTGTGGTTACAGTTGCCGGTCGTTTGGTATGGCTGTTGTGGTGGTGACTGGCCAGTCCGTGCGGAAGCTGAGCATGGGTGCGGGGTTGGACTTCATAGGTCACTCGGGGAACCTGCGTTGTGGTCCGACGTATTTACAGGTTGACAGGTATGCGATGCCGTCCAGCAGGGCTTCCATGTCATTGGTGGTGTACATGTTTGCCAGCCAATGAAGTGGATGGTGGCTGTCAAGGTGTTGTTCGTAGGTTGTCCCTTGGAGGACCATGATGGGGCATGCTGGGTGACATTCGATGTAGCTGTTCTCGATGATCCGTCGTGTGGAGGCACAGTGGTTCCATTTCAGTGCGCGTGCGATGTTGGCCACATACGCCATGCCCCCATAGGCAGAGCAGGCCCTGTCGTGTGCGTCCAGAGGGAGGAGTAGTGGTAGCAGGTCCGCCTTCAGACATGCCGGGTTGGAGAGGCATATCTCGACGGGATGCTGGTAGGGACACCTCCGACAGTAGAAGACGGGCATGACGCAGCTGAACAATGTAATGCGGTAAGTCAGTCGGTAACTTACGTTCAGCAGGGACAGGAGATCGCATCCCAATGTATGTATCGTGCTGGTTTGGTACAGCTTGAGCTCTTCGGCGTAGTTGGGTAGGTGTGTTGCGGTTGCCATTTCGCAGCGGTTCGTAGAGGTGGCGTGCTCCGGCTGTGTGTGCAGTCTGCAATGTGCACGCTCCGGGGTTGCTGTGAGCTCTGTGTAGTCGTGGGGAGACAGGACTTGTGTTCTGTTGGCTTGTTTGGAGGACACGGGCCCTCTTCCCACATGCTTCTCAGACAGTTCAAGGTCGGTGCTGTGTGACTCCTTCCAATTAACTTGCATGTGGCCGACATGGGGAGTGTTTTCTTCTTTCCTCCCCGTCCGTTGTGTGCTTCTGTGATATGCGCTATCTGCCGTGTGGTCGGTCTCCTCGGCATGCCTGTGTTGGTCTATTCTTGGACAATGGCTGTATTCACCGGCTTCTGTCGTAGGGCTGTGGTTTCGGTGTTGGAATGGAAGGTCATTCAGTGCTGTCTGCTCTCCCTTGTGTGGGCGGCAGGCTGCCTTTCCGCTCTGCGTTGGGCCTTGTGTGTGGATGTAATTCTTGGGCCACCTGTTGTCGGTCACCGGGCTCTTTGGTGTTCCGTTTCATGTGTCTTGTTCATATGTGCAGGGTGGTATGGGTTTTTCAGTGTGGTACTGGCGTTCCTCTTCCCGAAGGGGCCCTGCTTCTCCTAGTTGGTGTTGCCGCCGCTGTGTGCTACGCCATGTTTGTTACACTGGGGTGTGTCCTGCTGTTGCGTGTCTTCACTGACATGTGTGCGTCGGTTGTGTGGCGTTGGGTGTTGTCCGTGAATTGGGCGTTGGGGACATGTCTGTGGCCGGCCTGTCACGTGTCATGTGCGTTCGGGGTGGGGCTGATGTGTGTGCTGCTTGGTTGTGTCCCTGTGTCTGTGTGCGACGCATGCATGGCGCTGCGGTTGGCCTCTGCGTTGTGCGCATGTGTGGCGGCGTCATCGGCGCTTTGGGGCCGTGACGGGGTGGTTGGTTCCTAGTCCCAGGTGGTGTGTACACATGTGTTCTGCGATGTTAGGATTTGGCCTGTGTGTCATATGTGGATGCAATGGTGGATGTGTAGTGTGCACGCGCTGGTGGGGGGTTGTCCGCTTTCCCGCCCTTGCACTGTGTGCGCTGTTTGCGTGCACTTGTTGTGTGTGTGCCTACCTGCGTCTCCGCGGTACGTTGCGTCCTTGGTGGTGCATCAGCAGAAGCATGGGAAGGGCCTGCAGTGCTGGATTCATGCCCGGGGTGCCGCTTCTTCGTTGTCCGTGCTCTGCATCCGTGTTACCGCTTCGGTTTGTCGTACGGTATCTCTTGGCCGTGGGAGCCGTTTGTTTGCGGCATCGTAATTTATGCGCCGGGCGGGACGTGTTTCGTCGGACGGTGTGTGTCAGTTGTGCTGCGCCGCTACGTGTGCGGGCGCACTTTGATGGCGGACGGTGTTGCTGGCTTGCCGGCGGTGTTTGGCCTGCTTTTCGCATCGTAATTGGGCGGGCGTGTGGACTGCTGCGTGCCGGCGGTAACTGGTGGTTTTTGCATCCGCCAGCACGGCGGTAGTGCTTCCGCCCGCCATCGTAATGGGCCCCTAAGGAACAAGGGGTGAGAACGTGTCGCCAAGCGATTATTCTGTGCCTTCAAGGGCGTATTATTAATGTAACAGTTTTCTTTGTCAAGTTTAACTGAGAAACAATTGACTCAAGACGAGGCTTTGGTCACGCTTTAAGAGTAGAAAGTGGCTATGCCAGTAACTGTATTGTCTGACCTATATAGGTATTGTAATCGGAAAATCTTTACTATGTCTATTATCATTGATGATATAATATCCAAGGTATAAGGAAATCTTAAGAAGCACGTACATTAAGTACCAAGATTATAATTGAACACAATATGTGTATGCTTTATGTATAGTTTCTATCAAGGGGGCATAAAAAAACACCTTATATATAGGACTGAGAGAGGGTTCAAAGATTGATTGTATGGAAGATTTTATCAATATGTATGGTGATCAATAAGGAATTCCAATGCTCTTATCAGGTTATGAATTAAATAATTATTTTATGACATTTTATGTAATTTTAATGGTTATTACGGTACGTTATAATTACTCCAAACATTTTTAATGAACATATGTAATAGCTGTGTTTTATGAAATGTGTTGTTCTTATTGTAATGATTTTAATTAATTGGAAAATAAAGATAATTATATATACACTCTGCGGTGCACAGTCTGCATCGGAGGTTCCTGTAAGATAAAGAAACAAAGAAAGGACTAGTAAACAAAGGTATTCCGGGTCCGAATTCAGTGGCACTGCATCGGACAGGAAAACGTTAAACAAGGTAAACGCTGCACTTTAACAAATAAACGCTGCACTTCTTAAAGCGTGCGTTGTGCAAAACATGTAATAACTTGGGGGATACAATATTTGGCAAGCGCTCTGACTGGGTGACATTTCGAGATGGTGAATCGCCTTCTGTAAGGCATTTTAATAAACCTTGATGCATTAAAAGACTTTGATAAGAACAGTGGTACAAGGCTATTCAGCAAAGACTTTTTGTGACTTTGATGCAAAATGTCCCATGGACATTATGCACTGCACAAACAATGGATGATAAGGAATATTGGATATTTGTTGTGCAATGTTTTACCCAGGTTGAGTACTAGCTTTTTCACGGCTTGTGAAGTAACATGCCAGTTCTGTGAAACGTCGATTCAGCGTTGAGAGAGCAACTTGTATTCAATTTAAGTTACAGACACCTTTTATGGTATGAACAGTTAAAGGAATAAGTATACTTGACAAGTGGTATGTTGTGCTGTCTTTCTGAACTTTTAGCAACTGATATTTATCTTCCACACATATATATATATATATATATATATATATATATATATATATATATATGCATATATATATATATATATATACATATATATATATATATATATATATATATATATATATATATATATATATATTAGTCCGGAGCTGAATGTAGAACCTGTGGACATTTCCACTAGCACCCAGAGGCTCAGATGCAGAGGAGTAACCACAGCGTTTTTCATTCTCTCTCTTCTTTTCATCCCAAATCCCTTACCCCTGGCGACTACCGCTGGTGCAGGGCACTAACCTACTACCAAGACTAGTCCTCATAGGGATTCAGGGACTAACGTTGCTCCATTGGAACTGCCTGGAGTTTCAGGTGAAAGGCTTATGACATATTGTTAGCTGAAAATGTCACTTTAAATATGCCATTTTAAACAAGCAAAACCATTGAAATTCACCATTTAAAGTTATCTCAAGTAACTATAACTTCCAGTAAAAGAATAATGTATATGATTCTATTTTCGCAGTAGTATCAAAAGTAGTATCAAATCTTCTTTAACAAAATCAGCTTCATATTGTTGTGTAGTTCCTATAAACCTATATAGTATTGTGCGTTTAGACAACATAGACTGTGGGATTGGTGTCCAGACTGATTCCAGACACCCCCACCGAGTATGTTCGCCTGTATACCAGCTAGCTCACAGTGCCACTAGAAACCCCTCTTACCAAGGAGAGTATAGTTCTTGGCAACTATCGAACATGACAACTCTGTCCCATCAGGGATCGTGGAAACAGTGCGATACATTTTGCTCAGTAACTCGTGGTAACTTTGTCTCAGAGAGATACACAGAATAAACGGTGGGGACGTTTTCAATAAGCATTTATTCAACCAGCGTCATTCTAGTGTAAAATAGGTGTGCTGAAACAACCATTAGACAGAAACAGATATAAATGATTATAATCACCAACAGAGTAAAAGGATGGTAGATTTCTACAATAGTGCTAAAACAATAAACACAGGCAAGTATGAAAATACATGACAGTAAATATGCATACTCCTACAATGCGACCCTAACTAGATGTACCTAACTAGATGTACCTAAGTAAGGTACTAAGTCTACCTAGCATGTATGTAGGTGTAGAGCCAAGAATACCTCTAGGATAAATTCAACCCCCTTACCTGAAGTGAGAGACTGTGGGACCCCGTCTTGGTCTCGAGATGGACACCCCGCGAGGGATGTCAGACCACTGCGAGCTGGAGTGTCTGCATGCAGGAACCTCAGCGTCTCGCATCAGTGTTTCAGCATGGAAGTCCTTTTTCTCCTCTCCCTGCCTCAGCAAATATATGGTGTATATATACCCAAAGTGGTTCCCCCAGGGGTTCTACCTTGCTGTGTCATGTCAGGCTTAGGATGACGGAAGGAATGACCCTCATACATAGTTAATATGCAGGAGATGGTAGTCCTGCTGAGTTTCCAAGAATCCTCATACATAATGGACGAAGCTTGTTTTCAGGGAAAACCCCATGTCCTGTATGCAGTACTGCAACTAGGTAAAAGGTCAGTCCCAAGAACCGTTATGTAGTGAAATGGTAAGGGAGAATATAGGTGAAAGGTTAGGTGGTTCTGTGAGCCTATATTGGGGTACCTATATGAGACATAACACCCACTCCTCATCCGACTGGACGACATACTAAAAATTCTAATGTACTTCTAGGCATTGTAGGCAAACAACTAAGTAGCCCATAAAATAGTGCGTAAAAAATGTAAAAATTATTTTTTTTAAATGCTAAAATTGTATTTTAAGCGGTAGAAGTCTTACTAAAATATGTTCGTATATATAGTTCGTACAACTATGAGTGTCTGAAAGCCATGCGGTTCAGCAAGAAAAAGTGTCTATTGTTTAAAAATTCAAAATTTGGTTGTTTTGAAAAAGGCCGAATTTTTCCCCAGCATATGATGAGCCTAATGTTTATGTGTCCTGGCTGGGAGACACAACATCACTGTTGCTTGCCATCGCAGATGTCGATCCCTGCAACACCTCACAGATCAGGTCAATCGAGCACAAATGATCTTCTGCACTATCCACAGCCAATGCTGGGGAAGCCTGTGTGACATCCAAGGCCTGAGTATTTGTAGAGGATGCAGTATCCATTCCAACAGGAGCTGAAGCATCCTATGGTGGCTCTAAAAATGCAGACATCAACATGGGAATACGGTGAGGACACAGCAGAACATGGGCCATTATCGTGTCCAGTAAAGCATCAACGTCTGGTGGGTCAACCAATGGAAGTGTTAGACAGAGATCCAACACGCGTCTTGTCCGCAGAACAGGCATTGGAGGACAGGCAGAACACAGTCAATCCAGACTGGTCTAAATGACAGGAACCAAAACTCGCTCAGATTGCGAAGGCGAGCTGTGCCCAGATGAAGTACCATGCGATCACGGTATCGGCGCTCCAAAAGTGTTTTTCCATCTCCTTGGTGACTGGGACGTCCATTGCGTAGCAGAAAAATGACAATCAGGATACCTGCTATTAGGAACAGGATCAGCGGAAGCCCTCAAAAAATGTTTCCGAATGCGGATGTATGAAGTTGGGAATAACTCTGAAGACTGTCTGAAAGGTGCTTAACAGTCCAGAACCTAGGTGTACTATACCCGTCTTATCAGACATGTTAAAGATACGTTGTACCATTTCTGTGAAATGGAAAGGGCAGTTTGTTCGTACTAGTGCCTGTATCTCAGTTGAGGACCTTGCGACCTGAAGATCAAAAGTTTCTCGGGCGGAGGTTAAGGGCACAGTGTTCTGTAAAAGTATGGCTTTCATTCTTCTCAGAGTATCAAACTGAATAAAGGAGACATTCAACGAAGGCCATAACAGCGCCTCCCTGACTGTGTGAGTCGGTGGAAACAATACTTGCCTACAACAAGTAACCCTGGAGTCTACAGAGACAAGATATGCGATGGCCGGAAGCATCCCACAACAGCCTTGATCATTCAGCATCAAGTAACTCCTATTCGCGAGCAACCTGAATACCGGATTAATCACGGCAGCCGGGGACCCTTTCAAGTGACAGGATAAGTTCGCAACTGAACCGTTACAGGCCCCGTGAAGCATGATACACTGGCATATGAGAGATTCACTTAAAGAGTTCTCACAGTTTGTACCACTTAGAAACACTTCCATGTCCCCACTCCTGCATAGAAATCTGTATGGCAATTCCCAAGATTCATTAATGAATTCCCTAATCATCGCTTCATATCTGCCTGCCTGCCATTGTTCTAGGCAATACTGAAACTGGAAAGTGGTGACTGGTAATGTTATATGGCCATGGATTAACCATTCTGTGGATGGTGACTCTGCCACAGTAAAAGGTAACTTGTCTAGTTTCTCAATACGCAGCATTGTATATTTTGCTCCCTTTTGTGCCATTGTTATCTGCTTCTTAGTTAGATTGTATGCAGAGAAAAGGGACGTACTGTTGATAAATCGCCAAGGCACATAACCAGCGCTCAATGATTGCAGCGTCCAGCTTAACAACTTAATAGAATGTAGTTGAGATTGTCCGTGCTGTAGTATGGACAGATCTTGTTCTAGTATATCTATAGCAGAAGATACAATGTTGCCCAGTGAATATATCCTGGATGTTAATGTGGTCATACCATTGTCAACTACAGCTAACGCCTTTTCTAGGTTAATTCTATCTATTTCACGAAGTCTCTCCACAGCTTCTTGTTGAGAGATTTTCCAGATTTTATTATAGACAGCGTATAGGAAACGTTTCTGACCTGGCATACGGGGACCTAATAAAAAATACCTTAGATTCACCTCATCTGATAGTAAGGAAAAGTGTTGTTTCACCTGGGACAGTGTCAAGGTTTTTAGCTAATCGAGGCATAACTTCCCAACACTGTATGATGTCACCACCCCCAGATGTTCTCGTTGTACATAGCGTTGGTCTGGCCTATGGATACTAAACCCTTCAGTGGTATCCCTGAATCTTGTTTGACATCTATTTGTGTCTGTGGGCCAAACTAACCATCCCTTCCAATTAGGGTCTGATGAATTGTACTGTATGATGTCATCTATTGTATCCCCTCCACGTGATGTAAAGTTTTGCCACCCCTCAAAGTGTGATGGTGTTGGAATCCGAGGTGCGTTCAAATCCTTGTTCTTGGCTATTCTGTTGCACAGTGTCATTCAGAAATATTATCTGCTGTGGAATGAGGCACGCTCCAGATAGTGCTTCTGTTCCCTGAACTTGCCATTCCTTTGAACCCCAGACTGATTTTATGTCTATAGTGTCCTTCCATAAGTCGAAACTCTGTTCAGACTGTTGGGAAATAAAGGATGCAGAATAAATCTGTTTGGTGTTAGTTAGCATATTTTTCTGTGCAGTTGTAGCTGCAACCTTATAGTAATATGAGGTCGGGTCAAAAGTGTTAAACCCTGAAAAATAAGAAAAATTCTGTGCAAACGTTCTTAAAGTACTTTTTGGTGGTGTTGGGCAATGTTCCCATTGGTGGTATGTAAAAGCATTTCGTGGGATACTGGATTTGTGTAAAAAGTGATGATCATAATGTTGGTAACAGTACATAGTGTTATAGTCTGATGTGTCTTCTAACATTTCAATGCTTGAAAATACAGCAGATTGTTCTAAATCAGACAACATATTATTTACAGTTTCAAAATCCCAATTGTCAGAAAATATACAGGAAGTAATGATATCGTTTAGAGAAATTTTAAATACATGAGGTATTTTTAAAAGTTCAGTGGGACCAAATACATCATAATCAACCTTGTCCCAAACTATACCATCAGGAATTGGAACATCTGTCATGTTCACGAAGGACAGGTCTCTTTGTTCATGATGAGATGATGTATGAGGTTTCAGGACCAAGTTTACATTTGATACTGCAGAGCATTCTGTGAGATCATTTCAATTCATTAGCATGCAAAAGACAGTCACTAGGCCAATCCAGAACATAAAAAACTGTATTCCAGTTATTATCTAGAGCTGGAGCCAAAGTGATACCAGGTATGTCTTTTTCAGAAAAATGTAGAAATCATGAAGTTGTTGCTCACTGGAAACTGGAGCTAGCATTGTTTCAGGTTCATTGGGATCCAGAGAGAAGGTATCAAAATCGATTAAGTAGCCAGATGCAGTTCGATCTATTTTTGGTAGCTCAGCAGGTTTTGTTGAACTGGCAGACATCTCTTGTAGAGGCATATTGATGTAGACATCGGTGGTAGGCCGAATTGATATTTGTCTTTCATTTGTGTTTTGAAGTTCCGTTTCCAGAGGAACGAGTTCCATTTCATTGTTGGAAATTCCATTACTTTGTATTGGCGACTCTTCAAATGTTATGAGTCTTTCTGTCTGAACTTCCTGTATGGTAGCGAGAGGAGAGCGTCGGCTACCCAGGAGCCCACGAGGCCTACTATTCAGTATCGCCCACATAGTGTGGTTTGATCAGAACGATGGAGATGAATCTCTTTTCTTTTTTACCGGCAAAAGGCGGAAGAAGTACTGTTCTTGTTCCTTCCACTGCCAGGACAGGTACAGGGTTTCTGTATGATGGCCCCAATTATTTCTTGTCCACAGTCTTCTCTCTGACCAGATCCCCGACTTTAGGGATCCAGGCAGGTCTTGCTGTGACTGATTTGACTTCCCCAGTGGCGGTGCATTTTACTTGCACGTTGCTTTGTACTGCCCGGAATTCATTGAGATCCTGTAAAACAGCCAAACATTTATTGATGTCAAATGGTTTTTCATCTGCCACTGTGCTTTCATAGTCAAGATCAGGGACCCACATTCTCGTCCCAAATAGGAATCGTAAGGAGTGACACCTCCTAGGAAACTTCTTGGCATATTGTTAAGGGCTCCTTGGACCCGTATAATTGATTGACCCAACTACCACCCGAACCTAATACTCTTGCTGTTAAAGATTGCTTTAAGTCTCGGTTTTTCCTCTCCACGACTGAATTTCCCTCGGGATGGTACAGAGAGGAGTACCTCAATGCAACACCCAAACTTCACATGGCTTCCTTGTAAGCCCTAGAGCTAAACGCAGGGCCACGGTCAAAATGTAATGTGCCAACTGCGCATGTCCCTATGAAGACTCGCAAATCCTTTATAACAGTTCGAGCATCAGCCTAGCACTGAGGCCATACCCATAGGAATCTAGAGCATGAATCCACTGCCACCAGGATATACTTGTAAGCCCCATCCAATTGTAAGGGGCCGCAGTGGTCCAAATAGACACAAGCGAGTGGTCTGTCTGAAATTAGTAATGGTGCCTGCGCTGGACGCGCCACGGTGAAACCCTTCATCTGCTGACAGATGTTGCACTGTAAGACAAAATTCTTTGTCTGTTTAGTTAATCCTGGACACCAATTGCGTTGTTTCAGTAAAGAAACTGTCACAGTAATACCTGCGTGTGCAGAACCTAAACTCTTGTGTGCAGCTAGAATTAATCCTAGTCTGCGATCCATGTTTGGTATTACTCTATCCCCCACTCCCAGAATTTGAGCATACGGAATGTTATTTGCATCTAACTTGTAGGAGTGCTTGAGTGGAAAGCCGTTCGGTAAGGCTGCGCTGTTTTTGTGTGAAGCAATGACAGCTACCATTATCTGTCCATCTATTCTCGTTTTAGATAGAGTGATTGCAGCTATGGCAGCAGTACATACTGCCCCTTTTGCGGCTTCATCAGCCAATGAATTCCCTTCAACGTGAACGCCATCACGTTGATGACTCAGCGTGTGTATCACGTGAGCTCTCAGTAGTTCGTTTTTCAACTCAGCTCCCTGTTCCCATGCAAATTTATGCTTAATTGTGCCACCTTTTGAGTCTTTAAACCCATTCTGACCCCAGTAGTGTAGATATTCATTGTATGACTGGACAAAGTAAAAAGAATCGCACACTATCAGTGTGGGGAATTCTCAATCCATATTTATTAGTGCCAGTAACAGGGCTTTTTTAATTGTACTGCTGGGACGGAACTTGCCTCCCTGCATACGACCCTTCACAATCATACACGCAGCGCTGTACTGCTGTTTACTTCCTACGGCCGGCTGAGCAGATCCATCAGTGTAAATAATGTATGTATACTGATCTAGAGGCATTATCTCATTTGGGAGAGGATATTCTTGTTCATATTGCAGAAATGCTTGTGTTTTAAGTGTATAGTCAAATTTGTAATCTACATCAGTGAGAGAATTAGTCCATTGTATTCATCTTGGATGTAAAGCTTTAGCATTTGGAACGCTTGCTTTTGTAACAGCCTCTAAGGCCGGTACTGGAGTTATGACAATTATTCGTTTCCCCTGAGCCAGTGCTCTCTCTCTCACCACAGCAGTCTGTACAGGAGTCAGAATTTTTTCTGTAGAAGCAAAACGCATTTCAGCGTTTGTGTACAAGTGTGATTTGTATGCTATGGGTACTGTTTCACCTTCATTGAAGGTTAGGTAAGTATAGCCTGATTGACCCGCTATAACACGGATCACCAAATTTGTGGTGTTTACACGTGTGTGTAAGTGTTTGGACGCTATCATGTCAGCTTGTAAGGAACGAAGGATATCCGTATGTTCCTGTGTCCAATGCCTAACTGAAAAATCAGGTCTCATTAGGTTGTAGAAAGGTTTTACTTTTTCTGCCTAATCTAAAATGTATGTTCTGCCAAAATTTAGGAATCCCAATATGGATTGTACGTTTTTCAACAGTTTAGGAGGTTGGAGCAGCGCACACTTTTCTAAAAAGTTAGTTGCCAGGCTTTTACTTTCACTTGATAACTCGTATCCCAAAAATAGGATATTGAGGTGGGCTATTTTCAATTTTTTTAAGTTGAATTTGTAGCCCTCCGAGGCAAACCCCAAAATTATGTTGCTTACCCTGGTCAAGTGATCTTTTAAATCATCATCTGTCAGATAAATATCATCTACATAGGACAATGCCTCTTCATCCAAATTCTGAAGTAAATCTTTTACCCTAGCGGAGAACAACCCAGAGCTATTCTTATACCAATGGGGGAGTCGACAAAATTGATGCTGAGAACCGAGCGCTGAGAATGCTGTCAAATATCTGCTCTCAGGTGCTATATTTTGGCAGAAGAATCCATTTGAGATATCTAGTGTTGTTATGTTATGTTTTCCGCACAATGTTATTCATTAATGCGGCACTGTGTGCATTTTTTACTGCAAATGGTTTAGTGCATGTGTTCAAATGTCTGTAGTCTAAAACTAGACAGTATGAATTATCGGGTTTCATTACGGGAAACAAAGGATTATTCATTGACGATGTGCAAGTTTCAATTACACCCTGGTATTCAAGTTGATCTAAGATCTCCCTGACCTGTTTTTCTCTTCTTGTTTAATTGGGTATTGCCTCTGTGGAGTTGGAGTAGTTTTTACTGGGATTACATGGTTAGGTGACTCAGCATCCCACCCAACGTGGTTGCGATATAATGCTGGAGCAAGTGCTACCGCCCACTCCTGCGCGTATGTATGTTTTAAGTATATTGGAACGAGGTCGGAAAAAGCCGGTAAAATTACCATTTCTCCCTTTGGGCAATCCATAACAATTTCAGGGGGGCAGTTATTTTCAGCTAAAAGGATGTCATACCCATGAGTCAGGTTCTCCCAAAAGAGGCCTTTAATTTTTCTAGGTTTGTCCCCCTCTATTTGGACTGTTATTTCATGTAACCTATGTGGGACACTTACCCTCGTATGAGGTGTTTCCACTGTGATATGTTCATTCAACTTCGCTGTCACCAGAAATTCCATCATGTTTTGGCGAGCTATTGTTACTTCTGCTGTGCTGTCTAGCATCGTCAGAGCCCATTCCCCATTCAGAAGTTGAGTCCTCAGATTTCTGGGCATGTCTACCTTTAAGACCTGCTACTTTCTTCTTTTTAAATTGAGGTTTTGATTTTGGCTTCTCTTCTTTTTTGGAAATATAGTCTGAAGTGCGTTGCGTGTCTCTATACTTTATACGCTCTTCTTGTCTGTGTTCTGACCGTCCTTCCCGCACAGAGGGGCATATTCACAAGGAGCTATCGCCGAATTAACGGCACTTTATCGCAGCCAAAGTCGTGATAAATGTACCCCCCCATTCACAAGCCGGTGTAAAAAGCCCACAGCACCAGTTTACCCGCGATAGCAGCCGCAAAAAACATCGCCACAGAGGACCCCCGCAAATATCGCTAATGAGATGCAGAGTAGGCGTTCCCGTGACAAAAGCAGAGACAACATCACACCTCAACATTCACAACGACCATCCACATCGGCGATAAGAACACAAAACAGGCGATAAGGCGCGTTAGCACCAGGAAATTTACACCTGCTCTGACCTGGTGTAAAGTCGGACGGCAGCCAGCACCACAAAAGGGAGCACAGTCCAGGGCCACATCAGAAGGGCAACAGATGCCATGGAGCCACCCATAATGCAGCACGGACACCCAAGAGGGCCACAACACCCACCTCCACCACCCCAGGACCCCAACCCACACCCGGAACACCCCCCCCCGGACCACCACAGATGCAGCGCAGACAAAGACAGCTGAACCCCAGGAAACGTACCAGCCGCACAGACCCAACATCTGACAATGTCACCGTCCACTACAGGCTAAAAGGGACAACCAACCTACGCATCCTGACCATCATCGCCCAACAGGCCTACGGCACCAACACAGCGGACAACCAACATCCCACCCCACACAAAGCTGATGGCGTGGCTGCACCTGTTGGCCCCTGGGACCCCCCAAACAACACCCACCAGAGTCGGAGGAGTCTCAGAGCCAGCCACATCCAAGTCCCCCACACCTGTCCTGGACATCACCATCACCCTGGCACACCAGTCCCCATACGTAAAACACAATGCGCAGGATCCGCTGGAGACCAGGCAGGGACCATACGCCCAAGCAGGATGCACGCACATGTTGGGGGCAATACACAGCACACATGTACTACCTGTGCACCCTGGTGACACAGCACACAATCACCGCAACAGGAAGCACACGTCTCACATCAATGTGCAGGCAACAACAGAACACCGTGGAACCCCCAACAATGTCGCCTTCAAACACACAGCCAGTGTGCATGATACCTTCATCGTCCAACAGTTCATCATCAACCAGTGTTCCCAGGATGGCAACAAGAGAAATGCACAGCCCCTTGGCAATATCCAAATGAACACCCCACACACCTCAACTCCACAACCATGCAAATCAGAACTCTGGCAATGCACACGTCACAAAATCACATACAACAGGCACAACAACATGCCCACCCACCAAACACGACAGAACAACTTACAATGTTCACATGGGCAAGCCCTGAACATGAGCCAGCAATGGCATGGCACCACAGCCACATAATAGCCCAATTTGTGGAGAGGTGGCAACCAGGCATGTGTGAAGGATGCAGTAGAACCATGATTGGGAAAGTACACAATGCCATGGGTGGCGGAGATGTGCTGGACACACCGCAGTATGCAGAACACACCCCTATCCTTGGCGACATACACCACTGGTGTATGGAGTGCAGTGGACGCAACCATGTCACCCCAGCCATTGGGGGACCTCGCGGAAATGTTGCCTGTTACGCCCCCCCTAAGCGTCACCGGAGTGGGATGGCCCAGCGTATGCCACGCCAGCGTAGGGGTGTGAATAAAAAGCACGTAGGCCTGGGCGTGGTCCTCTTCCGGGGTGGCGCCTTCCACCCCGCCACGAGGCAGACGCCATCCTCGTGAGCGGAGTTGCCAGCGATGCTGTGCACCTACCGGACCCCGGCACGCTGGACCACGAACCCGTCAGCCCCGCCCCTGCGCAGCCGGGCCACACTGATCATCTGCCGACACCGGCGTGGGTCAAGGAGGGCCCACCACGTGTCGGCACAAGCTCCAAGCCCGAGGCCCGCGACCTTGGCAGCCACCTCAGACCACCACAGCCTCCACGACACAGGCCCGCTTTATTCCTTTCTCGTTGACGTACTCCACTGCCGCCTTCGGCCTACTCTTCGGACCAGTAGGTCCCATATGTGAAACTGTGTCCTGAGTCATGAATGGCAGTGACCCCAAATCCGGGACAGCGGCCACAGCACCAGACCCCCCCGATCAGTGAGGCATAGTTCCATATGGGCTTCTTGCGACACGTGGTGCCACTAACTCTGTTCAACGTCAGCCGGCTACACGTGGTGTCACTGAACCTGAACTACGCAGGCCGGTGGGGGCCATCCAACCTATGCCGGCGACACTCGGCGAGTGGGCCATGCTGACCGCTGTCTCAGGCCTACACCATGGACAGGTAGGTCACACATTTGGAACTGAGTCTTGATTACACCATGGCAGTGACTGGATGCCTACTGCAGGGGTAATATCACTGAACTCCCTGCTTTCAGTGAAGCACACCAATGCATCACAGGCACACGACACGTGTCTGTGGACCCATGCTGACCGCTGCCTCCGGTCTACACTGCGGTCCAGTAGGTCACAGAGTCTTGATTTGGCAATGTTGGAGTTCACATCTGTGTACCGGCATCATCGCAGACTGCATCCCCTCTCAGCACCTGTGCCACTAAGTGTGTTCCCTGACATTCATGGACACTCACTGGTTGCACATTGGTGGCGTTTGAGTCTATGGACTAGGGGCTAGCATTCATCCTCATGTAGCTGATACCGAATTGTTGGTGGAAACGAGGGTTGCGCTTTCCACTCCTCCATTTGCTGCTTCCAGATAACATCAGACCTTCCGCATCATGCCCTGGAGGACACCTTCCACTGTCCCCCGAAACCCTTCGCAACATACACCACGGACATTGATGGGGACCCGCTCAGGTCGCATGGCCCATCTGGCTGCACCACAAGTCACCGTCCCGTGGCTGGGTGCCTGTGCCGGCCGCAGTGCATCTGGGGCCACTAACTCTGTGCTGCTCAGCCCTGGGACCCCTCCTTCTGGGACATTGAATGGCCTCTGTAGCGATGGTCTTGGGGTCATCAACGCCATGTGTCTGTGGCCCTGCGCTGTCCGCATCCTCCGGCCTCAACTGCGGGCCACCAGGGCCCACACAAAGCATCGAGGCTTGACCGGCCCGGACGTCGCATCACCGCAGGAGGCACACGCCCCCACCGCAAGGACCACCTCCAACTGCCATCTGCCAGAGTTGAAACGGTGGTCCTGACAGACCTACGGAGTTGCTCAGACCTGTCGTGGATGCCATCATCGGCCTGATACCCTGTTCAGCACTCCAGGTGCCAGTGAGTCAGTGCACCGCAAGCCATTGTCCGTTACTGATTGAGTTTTGTGCTGTTGTGAGGTTGTGCAGCAATGTCACTTCATGCAGTGGGGAAGACCTGGGACCATGATGAGGAGGATGTGTCAAGTGTGCGGACGGGAGAAGGCACAGACATTGGGAGGGCGGAGGGCAGGTGGCAAAAGCCCCAAGGCAGGAATGCAGACTGGTGGCGATAGTCAAGCTACACACTCGGATCTAATACTGGGTATTGCGTTGTGGACTGCGGATGCAACTGTCACCTCAGGCAGTGTGGGAGACCTGGGACGTTGATGAGGAAGTTGATGCAGGTGTAACACACCCCACTGTATCTGCATCAGGACTAACCCGAAGGGACACAATCCTAGCAATTTCTTCACATGAGCGCGCTCTTCTCTAGTGCCTCTACCTCAGTGCACTGCAACTCACGGAACCTCCTGACTGAATATTGGGTGACCTCTGTCCTTACTCCGGATCCCTCCATGTTGCACTGCATTTGACTCTGTTATGCTGGTGTTTTCTGTTTCCATTACACTGGTGTCCACTGTTCAGGTTGTTGGCAGCACCAAGCACTCCATGTGGGCTGGCTTATACTCACCCCACACACATCCAGCACAGGCGTCACTGTACATGTGGCCCTGCCAATAAAGGGGCTGGGCGCACGTGCCCGTAGTCAGTTCAACATGATATGTGCATGTGTCTCTGTGGAGGTGTGGGTCTCCTTTGTGGGGTGTAGGTGGTCCCTGAAGGGTATTGGACACCCACGTCTGTGTTCTAGTTCGCATTCCATGGGTTCGGCAACACCCTCACCTGTTGGGCCACCTCCTTTTGGCGTTCTGCCACCTGGCATTGGGGTGCCATGTGTGGGTGGGTGAAGTGTTGTGAGGCAGCCGTGATTGCGGGTGCTTCATGCTGTGTGGTCTGTTGCAGGGGCTGGGTTCTCCTCTGAGTAGCTTGTCTGCCCTGGTCCTGGTGGTGGGTTGTGTGGGATGTCCATGGGCTGTTGTAGGGCGTCGGTGTCGGGGGTGTGGTGTTCGTCTCGGGCATCACTGATGGGTTGTCTGTTCTGACCTGCTGGAGGTGTTGTTTGTCCCTCTGCATTGTGAAGGGGAGGTGCATGTTGGCATTGTGTAGGCTCCTTGTTCTTGTCGACATGCAGACTGTGTGACAATGTACATTGTGACTGTTTGGGCGGTGGTGGCTATTTGAGTTGGGACAATGTACATTTGGCCTACATGGCTGATGTGGGGCTGTAGGGGTAGATGTGCATCTCACAGTTCCCTGCTCTGTCCAATGTGATTGTTCTGTTTCTGCGCCTGGGTGGACCCAGTTGTGTCCCCTGTTCTGCAGTGTGGGTGTTGCACTTTGTGCCACATTGTCATGGTATGTGCTGTGATTGCTATGTGTGTGTGCTGCAGTGTGCCACGGGGATGGGTGACATGTCCCTGGGTAATTGTGGGTGTGCAGTGTGCTACACCTCGTTGTGCATGTGTGCCATTGTGCCCATCACCCCCCGTCCCCCCAGTCCCTGTTGGATCCTCACCCTGTTGTTGTTGTGTCGGGTCCTGTCGAGCTGTGTCCGTACTCCCACCTCCTTGCACCGCCTCCACACTGATGACTGTGGCCTGGGTTTCCTCCAGCTCCTCCTGTGGCACTGGACTGCCACCTCCTGTCGCCGTTGCTGCCTTCCTGTTGGCAGCGGGTTTGTGCCTGGTTTAGGTTGTCACTTCCTGGCGGCGCCTCTTGGCCTCCTGGATTGGCCTCCTGGGCACTCGGACTGCATTCCAGGTGGTCTGCTTGTGGGTCAGTTGCTGGTAGTGTTCTGTCACCTCCGTGGCCTTGGTCTTGTTTTCCTGCGGTCTGCACCCCGTCTTCCTCTCCCTTTTCTCCTTGGCCTTCCCCGAGCCAGTTGTTCCTTCCTGGTGGTCTGTGGGGGTTGTGGGGTTCACGTTGACCTCTGCGCTGGGTCAGGGTGCATCCATGGTGCTACGTGCTTTGGCTTGTTTCTGGTGTGTTGTTTCTGTGGTTTTTATGGTGCAATTTCCCGCCAGACGCGTGGGATTTGCAGGCCTGAGGCTGCTTCTCGCTACATTTTGTGCCGCGATTGGCCTCATCGCATGATTTCTCGCGTTCGCGTTTTGCATTTTTTCGGCGTGGCGTTGATTTTCACGCTGACATTTGACGCGTTATCTGGTGACTTTCGCATGGTATCGCCTTGTTGTGAATTCCACGTTGACACAGGGTTATTTTCCCGTGATAGGCTGCGATATTGAAAGTTGCGTTACGCTACTCTTGCGGTAGTTATCACACGTTCTTGTGAATATACCCCAGAGTTTTTTGATGAACCCAGAAATGAACGAGAGGAACGTGTATCAGGATCCTGATACCTGTCATTTTTTTTAATGTTATCCCTACTCCTAAGGTTGTACCTCCTTTCGGAGGGCTCCTGTTGAGGACCCACCCCTGGATTGTGATCTATTCTCTCTATTCTTTTGTTTTTTATTGCAATCCCATTTCTTCTTGGAAGAATCAGGTGCTTGCTGGGTGTTCTCTTTCTCAGGACCACCATTGAGTTGAGGTTTTGTTGCTCTAACTCCCAAACTATCTCTACCTAATTCTGCATAGGTGTCTTCGATAATTTTAGGTAATTCACATTCCTGTTGTAAAGGAGTGAAATTCCTCAGGCGTTGGTGTATTGCCACTGCTGCTGCCTCCCCTTTTATGTTAGCTAATATAATAGCTGATACCTGGGCAAAATTTCCTAACAATTTCATCCCTAAGTTCAGAGCAGGTTCTGCTCCGTACTCATTCTGTATCTGCCTTAATACATCTGGTATTACTGCTAATGAAGGGATACCATGTGTTCTGGTATATATGGCAGCGAAAACTGTACCCCAGGTGGTACAATCCTCTACCTGGGAAGCTATCCCCATTGGCAAGCAGATTGTTAGCATTCTGTGTTTTTCTTGAGGGCTCATGTGTGAAAATACTGCCTCTAGCTGTGTTATTTTTTGAGCTATCTGGAATGGCATTTGCTAACGTTTAGAGGGCCTTTTACCTATAACTGCGTGTAGCATTGGTGGTGTTATTTTAGTTGTAGATCCCTGAATTTGTCCTTCGTGTGTAGCCCTTGCTGGCTGAAGTGTGAGTGTTCACATCACGAACTGTGTCAGGTTTAAATAAAGTTTTATTATTTCTTTATGAAGTGGACGTAAGTCTGCTACCGACATTGTGTCAATGTCTGGATGTGGTTTATAGGCCGCTAGGACTGGCCAAGTTGCTTAATCTCTTCCGAGCAGACCGAGTCTCACTTTTTCTTTTGTGTGTGGGAGGGCGCCTTTAAACCAGTTTATGTGCTCCTGGCAGTTGAGCGGAATTTCAATGTCCTCATACGGACAGTATTCTTCTGGTATTTCATCTTCAGTATAAGAATGAAATGTATGTGATTGTGCATCTGCTTGTGGAAATTTAACCCATGAATAGAATACCTCTGTTCTACATTATGCGTGTGCCTCAATCACGAATGTGACTGTCCCACCCCTAGCTGTGACTCCATAGTCTGCTAGTTTTAGAGTAAGGGCAGTTCTAATATTTTCTGAAATGTTGATTTCCCCTTCTTGTTCTTCCTCCCTAGCTGCAGCACATTGTGCTGGCGCAACGGCGTCTTCGTCAGTCATTATTTTGAAAAAGAAGAAGTTGCAAGGAAACTGAGGTAAGGTTTTATGCACAATAGGAACTATTTGTCCTTCTAGCTTGATAAACCTACAGCCATTACATAGGATATGCCTACTCACCTGTGACGCATAGTTCCCTTCCCACTCCAGACGTCTCTGGGGAAATGTGAGATGGGGTCTCTGAGAAAAGTACGAGTGAACTACTCAGATTTGACCGTTAAATAAGTACCAAACCAACTTTGGCGGCGCCATGTTGTGTAGTTCCTACAAACCTATATAGGATCTGCGCGTTTAGACAACATAGACTGTGGGATTGGTGTTCAGACTGATTCCAGACACCCCCACCGAGTATGTTCGCCTGTATACCAGCTGGCTCACAGTGCCACTAGAAACCCCTCTTACGAAGGAGAGAATAGTTCTTGGCAACTATCGAACATGACAACTCTGTCCCATCAGGGATCGTGGAAACAGTGCAATACTTTTCGCTCAGTAACTCGTGCTAACTTTGTCTCAGAGAGATACACAGAATAAACGGTGGGGACATTTTCAATAAGCATTTATTGAACCAGCGCCATTCTAGTGTTAAATAGGTGTGCTGAATCAACCATTAGACAGAAACAGATATAAATAATTATAAGCACCAACAGAGTAAAAGAATGGTAGATTTCTACCATAGTGCTAAAACAATGAACACAGGCAAGTATGAAAATACATGACAGTAAATATGCGTATTCCTATGATGCAACCCTAACTAGATGTACCTAAGTGTACCTAGCATGTATGTAGGTGTAGACCCAAGAATACCTCTAGGAAAAAGTCAACCCCGTTACGTGAACTGAGAGACTGTGGGACCCCGTCTTGGTCTCGAGATGGACAACCTGCGAGGGATGTCAGACCACTGCAAGCTGGAGTGTCTGCGTGCAGGAACCTCCGCGTCTCACGTCAGTGTGTCAGCATGGAAGTCCTTTTTCTCATCTCCCTGCCTCAGCAAAGATACGGTGTATATATACCCAAAGTGGTACCCTCGAGGGTTCTACCTTGCCGTGTCATGTCAGACTTAGGATGACGGAACGAATGACCCTTATATGTAGTTATTATGCAGGAGATGGTAGTCCTGCTGAGTTTCCAAGAATCCTCATACACAATGGATGAAGCTAGTTTTCATGGAAAACCCCACGTCCTTTGAGCAGTACCGTAACTAGGTAAAAGGTCAGTCCCAAGAACCGTTATATAGTGTAATGGTAGGGAAGAATATAGGTGAAAGGTTAGGTGGTTCCCTGAGCCTATATTGGGGTACCTATATGAAACACAACAATATCCAGCATCAGTGACCCTCAATTGGACCTCATTACTATCACAACTCAACTTCTCATCACGGCTGAAGAATGAAACCTGACCTCGTGGCCCGCCATCCTCACTGTCAAAATCGCTGCTACCATGAAGAACATCCACATGGGGGCCCCATCTGACCCTTGCCTTCACCACACCTGCACCAAAGGACTCCTACTGATCAGTGAGGCACTAATACCCGTCCCCAATAGCTCCAATAACTCAGCAACATTCCCAGACACCTGAAAACATGCCACTGTCATGCTTTTTTTCAAGAAACCACCCACTGACCCAGCCACTCTTTCCAGCTACAGGCCCATCTCCCTTCTACCATACCCAGGAAAGATCTTAGAGAAACTAATCAACCAATGCCTCACCGACCACTTTAACAACCACAAACGCCTTGATGCCACACAGCCTGAATCCAGGCCCAACCACAGTACAGAAACAGCACTAATCGCTGCCACAGATGACTTACGCCTGATCCTTGACAGAGGAGACCTGGCAGTCCTCATTTTCCTGGACCTCTGCAGCATTTGACATGCTATCACACCCCATCCTCATCATGCACCTGCACAAGCTGGCATCCAATGACCTGTTCTCCGATGGATTTGCTCCTTCTTAATGGATAGAATGCAAGCTGTCAGCCTGGCACCTTAGTCCTCGGATGCCCACAAGCAAATCTGTAGAGTGTTTCAAGGTTCATCGCTCAGCCCTACCCTCTTCAATGCATACATGATCTCTCTGGCCATGTCATCTATGCACATGCATATCCTCTCCTACGCCAACTACATCCAACTCTCCCTCTCAGATAAGACCCCCAACACAATAAACAAGTTCACCGCCTGCATGACCCAAGTCACTAACTGGATGAAAACCAACTGTCTCAAGCTCAACGCCGACAAGACAGAAGTAGTGATCTTTGGCAAGAGCACCTCACCATGGACTCTAACTGGTGGCCGACCGAACTCAGACCCACACTCATGCCAGGAACCTTGGAATAATCATCAACTGCAAACCGGAAATGATCGCACAAGTTAGCACCTTCACAGCAACCAGACTCAACCTCCCCACACATTCAAGGAACCACACAACTCAGGTCCCACCTACCTGAACAGTTGAATCACCTTCTACCAACCACCAACCACCCAAACACCTCTACTCCGCAGGACTCCTATTCTGACACATACCACACATACACAGAACCAGATCAGGAAGACGGGCGTTCTTTTACGTCGCACTTAAAGCACAGAATGGCCCCCCACTCCTCCTCTCTTCTTGTATTCCGAAGAATCTGAAGACCTGGCTTGTCAGTTAACCAACCTACCATAGACAGGGCCAGGCACACACACCTGCTCAAAACCAGGATACTCTTGTGGATCATAATGCACTCTAAAAATACACATAACAAGATGGGTTTTTACCCTGAAATATCACCTGAAATGTTTATTGTTTAATGTATATTAGGTTCAAAAAAATTGTTTTCTGTGGTGTGTTCTATCTAATGATACACCTTCGCTCACCATTGGAATACTAGCATAAATAAGGCTCACAATTTTTTGTATGTGCTGAGTATGAAAAAAGATACAGATGAAAAATATGTATATTTAATAATAGATATCAATGTTGAGTAGACCTTTTTTAAGTGACATAAGATTTTTTTATTTTTTTTAAAATAATAGATTTCATAATGAAGAATAAGGGGGTTATTTTGAGTTTGGCAGATGTCCAGTTCACCTATTTAGAGAGTCTCTTCCATTTATAGAGAATACTACACTCTCTAAATAGTACGGAAGGAACTTAAAATGAAATTAAATTAAATGAAAACAAAGTATGCAGCAGTCTAAACCCAGAGCTATCAAGGCCGGTGAACTTCTGCGAATGTCTGGCAGATGTCACCCATACGCCAACCTTTAATAACCCCAATGGTTGCAGCAAATTTGCACGTGTTGATACTAGAATGCTTCTGTTTCCAGATGAGCCTATTGTTTAATGTGTATGGTTACTTAGGGCCCAATTATGGTCTTCCGCTGCAAAATGCGCTCCCACAAATTTACAAAATATATTCACAGTTTAAACCAAATTATGAAGGAATGGGACACAATACACAAATATCTCATGTTATTTTCCAGTACACGTTGTCCAAACAATATAGTTGCACTACTTGATCCAGCAATTTGGGCATATTTTTGCTAGCAGTAAGTTGAAGGAACAAATACGCGAGGTTTGTGCACATACCATAATACCATTTTGGGTGCAAACAGGAGTTTGCATGCAAAACAGGATTTATGGCCCAGTCGTTTTAGGGGCCTTAGCTCAATGACACGCTGCCAGTATTAAAGTGTCACAGGACATTATTCAATTGTATAAATATGAAACTATACTAATGTCTTAAATCCCATTTTTATAGACAAAAAACAAATATGACTATATTCCAATAAAATTTAAAAAATAAATATGAATAAATGCAGATAGAAAACATCTACACTAAAAACAGGAGCCTTAAACATAATAAACTACATATGCATCCACTCTTTTTTGCTTATTTTAGCTATTGGCTTAACTTATAAAGGGGCATATTCTCAAGGACTTATCACCGATTTATCGGCACTTTAGCGCCGCAAAAGTGGCGATACACTCATCGCCCTATTCACAAGCTGGTGCAAACTGCCGACATCGCCAGTTTTCCTGCGATAGCTGCCGCAAAACACATCGCCACGGATGAGAGTGACAATCAACGCTAATGATATACAGAGTAGGCGTTCCCGTGCAAAAACACCCGAAAACACCACTTCGCGATATTCTCAACGACCAGCCAGATCTGCGATGCCGGACAAAAACACGCGATAAGGCGCGTTAGCAGCAGGGACTTAACACCCGCTTTCTAATGGTCTTAAGTAGGACGAAAACCTGCAGTACAAAGGGAGCCCAGGCCAGAGCCACATCTGAAGACCAACAGATGCCATGGAGCTACTAATCATGCAGCTTGGAGACCCAAGAGGGCCACAACACCCACCGCCACCACCCCCAGGACCACCTCCACCCCCAGGACCACCCCCCCTGACCACCACCGAGGCAGCGCTGAACAAGACAGCGGACCTTCCGAACACGCATCAGCCTCACAGACTTAATGCCAGAGGATGTCATTGCCCACTACAGGCTCAAAAGGACAACCATCCTCCGCATCATGACCCACATTGCCCACAGGCTGATGGTACCAACACAGCGGACAACCAACATCCCTCCGCAGACAAAGCTGCTGGCTGTGCTGCACCTGTTGGCCTCGGTACCTTCCAACCAACAACTGCCAGAGTCGGAGGAGTCTCACAGCCAGCCCTATCAAAGGCCATCACACCTGTCCTGGATGCGATCATCAGTTTCATACCCAAGCACCTTCACTTCCCCCACACTGCGCAGGAACAGCTGAAGACCAAGCAAGGCTTCTACGCCATAGCCGGATTCCCACACGTGCTGGGGGCAATCGACTGCACACATGTCCTACTTGTGCCCCCTGCCGACACTGCACACAATTACCGCAACAGGAAGCACACGCATTCCATCAATGTGCAGGCAATAGTGGACCACCAGGGACTGTTCACCAATGTCGTTGCCAACTACCCAGGCAGTGTGCATGATTCATACATCTTCCGACAGTCCATCATCAACCAGCGCTTTCAGGATGGCACCTATGGAAATGGACTGCTCGTTGGTAAGTACCAACGGAACACACCACACACCTCAATTCCACAATCACACAACGCACAACTGTGGGAATGGACACGTAACAAAATCACACTCAACATGCCAACCAACATGCACACCTGCCAGACACGACAACACAAGTAACCGTGGTAAGAGGGGCCGAAATGTGGATAAACCATAAACTAAGGCATAGCCCCTCTGCCACACATTTGCAGATGTGCTGGACAGTCTTGAGTATGGGGAGCGCAGACATGTCCATGTGGACACATACTGCTGGTGTCTGTAGTGTCGTGGACAGTGGACGCAACCATGTCATCACAGGCAGTGGGGAACACCTTGGACAAGTAGCCATGTCGGCCCCCCTGTAAGCGTAAGCGTAGTGGGCAGGGCCGGCGCACGCCAGTCCAGCGTAGGGGAGTGACTAAATAGGCCGGGCCTCAGGGAGTGGTTCACTTCCGGGACGGCCACCGAAGTAACTACTGCGTGTGGCTCTGTGTCCGCCATATCCTGACCATAGGCCTACACACACGTGGCCGACCACCTACAATGGGCAAAGTCACACCGGCGACGAGGTGGCTATGTCCCACGCCACCCAGCGCACATCTCGTCATCGCCTGCAGTGGCGAGTCTGCCAGGGTGGCATCCCTCACCCTGCCACAAGGCTGCCGTCGTGACCAGTGGTGCCTGCGCGATCCTGTGCGCCTGCCGCACCCCAGCCCGCTGATCCCCAGACCCGACCTGCGCCCAGTGGTGAATGCCAGCCCCTGCGCACCCAGGCCTCACTGCTCACCTGCCGCCACCGGCATCTCTCCAAGAGGGCCCACCACGTGCCGGTGCAATCTCCAAGGCCGGGCTCCGCGAGCTTGGCAGCCTCCTCAGCCGATCGCTGGATTCTGCGCAACAGGCCCCCAGCGCACCCAGCGGCACCGCACCGCGGAGTTGCAAGTTGGCTACTGCTGCCTTCTGACCACACTGCGGTACAGCAAGTAACAGACACATAATTTCCAGTCCGCCCCTCCAGGCCTGCTGCATCATCGCAGGCTGCACACCCGCTCAGCTCTTCCGGTGGGCCGAACTCAGTGCACCACAAGTCATCGCCACGTGGCGGTTGGCCCATGCCGGACGCAGGGCCTCAGGTGCCACTAACTCAGTGCACCACAAATCACCGTCCAGCCACCAGGCCTGCTGCATCATCGCAGGCTGCACACCCGCTCAGCTCATCCGGTGGGCCGAACACAGTGCACCGCAAGTCATTGATGTACTCCGAAGCGCACGACATCCCAGCGCCTCAGCGGCGGTGCACGCCTGTGAGGAGTACGGAGAAATGGCCCGGGGCTCTGGGCGTGGTTCAGTTATGGGCTCTGGGCGTGGTTCAGTTCTGGCCTGGCCACAAAAGTGACTATGGCGTGTGTCTCCGTAGTAGTGTCTGCGCCACCCGGCCTGTAATCGACAATGTTGCAATGTAGCATGCACCAGGAGGGCGGCCTCGCCCGAATGGATTAATAAAGGAGCGCGAGACCGCTCGGGGTCTCGGCTCATACGTGCCAACTGTTGTGTGTGTATCTACATTGCTACAACCTGAACCAAAGGCCTAGCCTCAATATCAGCGCGAGTTCAGCCAGGCCAGAACTCCACATCTGTGTCCGCCCTATCCTTACCATAGGCCTACACACACGTGGCCGCCCACCTTCAACAGCCAACATTACAGTCTTGCTGTCAGTCCTGCGGACATGCGCACACAGGCATGACAATGGTGTGCCGTAGGAGTCCAAGTGATGCAACTGCGCAGCACACACAAGTTAATAGGCTCGGTGGGAGGGAGGAGCAGCTGTGAGGCTACGTAATACACGTTGTCCTACCACATTTGCCAGCAGCAATACATGGCTAACATGAATCCCAATGTCGCACAAATCACACACCACGAAACATGTATGTCTGCCAACACAGCATGCAGAACCATCAGTTAACACTAATCTCACTTACTTCTCACAGGTGATCAAGGATATGCACTCTGCCCGTGGATGATGACACCCCTCCGAGCCCCGAACACCCCGGCCCAAAGGCAGTACGATGTGGCCCACAAAAGCACCAGGGGCATTGTTGAACGCACATTTGGCGTGTTGAAATCACGTTTCAGGTGCCTGGACATCACCGTTGGAAGACTCTTGTACAGCCCAGAAATAGTGTGCAAGATGATCACTGCATGTTGTGTATTGCACAACATATGTGTACGCACCAATGCCCCATGGATCCAAGTCCCAGAAGCACCGGACGATGATGAGGAAGATGATGCAGGTGGACCACACCCCACTGCAGGCGCAGCAGGAATAGCCCGCAGGAACACAATCATCAACAATTTCTTCGCATGAGCACATCACATTGTGACTGACCACAGCAATCATGGCACAGTACAATATGACCACATGACCAGCATGTGCAAATAAAATCTTAGCAACACACATTCCCCATGTGCATGTCAGTCCTCTGCATTAGCACATTACTCTGACGGGTGTAAGTGCAACATTGAGTGCTAACATTCGCATATATTGCAAGAAGAGATGGTGTGTATGTCACCTCTGTACCGAGAGGCTGTTTAGGGCGTCACGTATTCGATATGCCATATCAGGGTGTCACATGTAGTACTTCATGCCACTCATCAGCGTCCCACATGTACATGAACATGACATGAAGGCTGTCATTGGTGTTCAGGAAAAGACGACAGGGTGCCATTTGTGGTCAGAGATGTACCTGCCTGATGCAAATATACACCCTGTGTGTCGAGTCCCACAACATGAACAACATGGCTGTAAGGGGGATGTGGGCACAGTGGACACCTCAGCAACATTGGGAGATGCACACCAGCCTAGAAGCCAGCAGGTCCACCTTGCATGGAACACACCAAGGTGTCCCCTGGTCAAATGTGCCATGTACAGGTCACATGTGTACACGAACGTCAGCCATCAAGAGTAGTGATCAGTGCCAGCTAATAGGTGCAAGGTGAGTGGTCAACCGCCTCCTCACAGCTACCTGCACCCATCACTGTCAGACTGCAGCGAAACAACACTGCTACATCAGAGCATGCAATTCTGACCGTGAGGGCACGTACATGGCTGGTAAGGGTTCAACCATGCTGGAAGGCGAAGCAGTGACATCCCCCCACCCAATCCCCCATCACATTTCCAGAATGCAAGCAGATGACAAACTAACATTGTGGATGACAGCCCCTCTGTCTGAACTAGAAGGGGGTAGCACACTGCACCTCCGACCTTGGGAATGCATGCGCCCGGCACCCCCTGAGCGATACCATAGCAGCTGCTGACGGCTCCCACACTACGCACAGCGCTAACCAGAGACCAACGTATACACACCCCACACACAGGAGTCCTTGCTCGTAGTTCACTTGCATGGTATGACCTTCACACTTATGCACCGACCAACCCAGGAGTCCAAGCGCTCCACACTCAAACCAATCATTGCTCCGAGCTGTGGCTTCCACATAACTTTGACTTTGCCTTTGTGACACACAGCCCTATTTCATACATTGACGTGGGGCTAAGTTTGGAAATAGTGAGATTGTTGTTTTGGAGCAATGAGGCCACAGCTAGTTCACACATTCCCAGTCATCTCACTTCCTATCTGGGTCACGGACATACATGCGCATTGAAATCAGTTCCCAGGGAGCACCGCTGTTTGGAATCACTGCCCCTACATACATCCATACTTTCATACTTGCTTGATCATGGACATGACTCATCTGTGTGAATTTGAATGTCTTATTCACATTCGGTGGAGTGGTGAAGGTGGACCAGTACCTGGCCATGCACACGCTTCTTTACAATGTTGCCCCGTGGAGGGCCAGCCAGGGTCCTTTGGGGAGGGAAAAGTACATCGTAGGAGAGGGAGTTCAGTCTGCAGTCTGATTTCTGTGTCATTGGTTGCCTAAACAAATGTAGCAGTCCATGTCGGGGGCCAAGGTGAGTGTCGCAGAGTGTTAAGGGGGACAGTGGAGGGTGTTAATCCTGGGCATGATGCAGAGGGCAGAACCAAGCAGAAAGAGGCCATATGGTGGAGATGAATGCTGCCACTTCCTACTTAGCCCAACGGCAGATTCATCCTCATCATCGTCCTCCTATGTGTGATGTGCCTCACATGTGGGTGGTGGTGTTTTGTCTGCGGCACTGTGTGGCAGTGACACATCAGGGGCCGGAGGTGGATTTTCAGCCGCACTGTGAGACACTGACAATTCAGGGGGCGGTGATGTGGAGGAAGTAGTGGCAGCAGCATTAATCTGCGCCAGGCCTTGTGGCCGCACTGCCATGATGAGGATCTGCAGGGCATGGTAGATCCCTGCTACATCTCGCTGGTGTGCAGCCGTGGCAGCCCTTCTTCCCACCTGCATCCGCTCCATGTCCTTCATGTTCCTCCCCATGTTGGCCAACTCACGGCTGAGATCGCTGGAGCCACTCTGACTAGACAGTTGTTCTTGTCTACGAGTCATGACTCCGGCGATGTCAGCCATGGATTGTTGGAGACCATGGAGCGGACTGTGGGTGTCCGTTAGGGCCTGTAGGTGGTCCCTGATGGGACTTGGACACCCACGTATGGCATCTAGTTTGGCTGCCATGAGGTCGACCCCACCCGCACCTGCTCTGCCATCCCCTTCTGGCCCTGCGACACACGGCGTTGGAGTGCCATGTGTTGCTCGTGGGGATCCTGGGAGACGGTCGTGGTGGTGGGTGCTTCCTGCTGTGTGGTCTGTGCAGGGGGTGGGTTCTCCTCGATGCAGCTCGGCTGCCCTGCTCCTGGGGGTGGGGTGCTGAGAGTGTCCATGAGCTTTTGGAGGGCGTCGGGGTCGATGGTGTGTAGGTCTTCTTCATCATCGGTGATGAGGAGTACGGTTTGCTCTGCAGGAGGTGATGATTCTCCCTCTGCAATGTGAAGGGGAGATGCAGTTTGACATTGTATTCACATGTATGTTGACGCATTGGCCAAGTTTACAAACAGACTGCATGTCAATGTACATTGCGACTGTTTGTGTGGAGATGCCTATTTAATGCTGGACAGTTGACATTTCGCCACAATCACGGATGTGAGGTTGTATTTGTCCATTATCATCTCACAGTTTCCTGCTATGCCAAATGCGAATGGCCATTTTCTCCACACAAGCGGCAGCAGTTGTGTCCTCTGTTCTGTTGTGTAAGTGTTGCAGTTTGGTCCACTTTGTTGTAAATGTTGAGGTGCTCTGAGTGTTATGTGTGTGTGCTGCATTGTCGGTGATTTCCCCTTCAGCTCTGATTTGGCTGGCCCTTATCCCTTTCAGGCGGTGTGCCTTTCACTTCTGTGCTTATACAGTGCTGAGCTGTTGCAGACTTGGGTAAATTGGGCTCTTGGTCGGAGTTGTGACTCTTGGGCATGGTTTGTCCGCAGATGTGCTGTACTTACTTGTGCATGTGTGCCATTGTGCCCATCTCCCCCGTCCCCCAGTCCCTGGTGGTTACTCACCCTGTTACTGTTGTGTCAGGTCATGTAGAGCAGTGTCCGGTCCTCCGACTCCTGCCACCGTCTCCACACTGATGACTGTGGACACCATTTCCTCCATCTCATCCAGCTCTTCCTGTGGCGCAGGACTCCCACCCCCAGTCTGCATTGCTGCTTTGCGGTTGTTGGCGAGTTTCAGCTTTGTTTTGCGCTTCACATCATTCCAGCGCCTCTTGAGCTCTTCCATTGTCCTCCTCAGCTCTCCGACTGCATTCACCTTGTCCACGATGGGCTGCCATATTCCATTTTTTGTTGCCAATGACACAGTGGAGGTGACGAACAGTTGTTGATGGTGTTCTGTCACCTCCGTAATCAGGATCCTGTTTTCCTGCGGACTGAACCGCGTTTTCCTCCTCTTCTCCTTGCCCTTCCCTGACCCCGGGTCCCATGCTGGTCCTCCGTGGGGCTTGTGGGGTTCGGGTTGTCCTCTGTGCTTGCTCCGGCTACCTCCATGGTGCTTCGCAGTTGTTTGTGTTTTATTTGTATTTCATTTTTGCCCGCTTTTATAGTGATTTTTCCCGCCTTACTTGTGGGACTTGCGGGCCTGGCGCTACTTTTCACTGGATTTTTATCTCATTTGGGCCCATCGCAACTTTTTTCACGTTCGGGTTTCCTTTTTTATCGCCGTCGCGGTTGTTGTATCGCGGACATTTGAGGCATTCTCGGGAAACTATCGCATGTTACCGCCGTGTTGAGAATACGTCGTTGACACAGAGTTATTTTCCCGCGATGGACGGCGATATGAAAAATCGCGTTAGCCTATTTTGGCGATGTTTATCGCACGTTCTTGAGAATATCCCCCTCAGTGTTTTTCCCAGCATAAAAGAGACATACGACAGAAATACGTTTAATTTATAGTTGCATATGGTGCACCACATTTACAAAGGTTTTCCAACTGGCACAAGTCAGTGAAATACGATTCCTTATTTGCTCACGGATGAATACATATTTCATTAGGAAGTACTTGTGGGGCTTCCCCGGGGTGTGTCAGAAGAGTGATCAGTGAAATCCTATTTAAATGCGGCAAACAGCTACACAGATGTAGTAAACATTCACAAATATTTTCGTTTCCCATACTATTTAGCACTCTCATGTAAGCCCTGAAAGATCCAGGTCAAAGAGTTGCAAAAAGTGTAGATGTAAGCGCAAATTAACCTTGTGTTTACTCGTGGGCATGGAGAACAGAACATGTGAGGAAAAATATTGTTAAGTACGAATTTCCTATGTTCTATTAAAATGTGTAAACCTTTCTAAGCATAAAAGGGACTTACTTTATGAAATGCAAAAAATAAATAGAATGCATCAAATACATAAAAAATAAATGCAAACAGAGATACGCGTATTTTTTGATAAATGCCTTTTTGTTGTGCCTGTGCTCTTCTACTCTCATAAATTATGGTGTTGGGGTAAGGAAATTTTGTGAATACGCAGATATTATCGTAAGACTCTCTTTGGAAATCGACCAAAACAATTTTAATACCTAGTACTTCAAAGGTGGACAGAATAAATAATAATGTTTGAATATATAGCATTGTCTAAGGTGTAAAAACATAGGACATGGAAATGCAGATTTATAGGATGAAATGATAAAAAATCAAGCCCACTGATTTTGACAGAACCCAGTGTCCCCAGTATCTTTAATTATTTCGGTCCTTCATAAAGCAGATAAATCGGTGTGTGGAGCACTAATGCGCATGTGCAATGCATGGATCGAGCTGAGAGATGGATCACTGTGTCCAGTCACACCGTGTTCACTAAGTTCCTATTCAATTTAACCTCAGTCCACACTACATTTCTTGGATTACTCGTGTGATCACTCACTAAATTCTTGAAAGGAATGAGCGGCTGGACAAATTAGACTTAATGTCAGGCAGTGCATTGTCATTTGTCGCCACACTCTTAACCAGGTAACACATCTCTCTGTCCATGTGTGCACATAAATTGGTTTCACCTGTCATGCTCACAGGGATACATGCATCCCTCCTCTAACGAGACCGGTGCCACATTATTTATGCCGGAGCCCTTTCCACATCCGATACAAGCAACACACTGCAGGGCTGCCGAGTAACACGCAAGGTCTAGAATGCTGCCTTCTGCTTCGGAGAAGACAATCTCATTCATCATTGCCTAACATTAAGTGACTTCACCGTACTATCAGTTACCCTCTCATTAACAGAGGTCACGCGTGTTTCTAACACTTACCCTACAGGCACGGCTGTTGGCATCGCACTCAGTACAGCACTAATCACTCTTGTGATGTAGGTCAGCATGACTGTATTTATACAGATGTATACTTACCTAAATGGTGTTTTATAATTATACATTGTATTATCAGATAATTTACCGAACATGTCCACTTTTTCTAATGTAATTTCAAGCCAACTTGCTTGTTACGTTTCTAGGATACGCATTTAGACCATGTATTTGGCCCTTTGGATTGGATCCAAGAAACTGATTTAGAGTTTGGTGGAGAGGGTACTCTGTCACAAAGACCCCTACATCATGGGAGAAAGATTTCTTAAAGAAGAGGCAAGCATCCTCATGGTGACAGAAGGTGGTTGAGATGAAGGAATAGTAGTGCTCTGGTCAGGGCCGGACTGGCTACCGGGCGTTTTGGTGTGCTGCCGAGCTGGGGGCTGATTTCACTGCGGTGGGGGCTGATTTCGTTGATGGGGACCTGCGTGAGCTTCGAAATCAACAAAGCAAAACGAATGTTTTTAAGCACACGCAGGTCCCCATCAACGAAATCAGCCCCCAGCTCGGCAGCACACCAAAACGCCCGGTAGCCAGTCCGGCCCTGGCTCTGGTGTACATTGTAAATATGAGTGAAGGTGAAACCTGCAGCAGATACAGGGTCACCATACAAGTATGGTGCTCTATTTGGACAACTTAAGGACCAATTAGACAGGCTCTAATGGATGGTACTAACACAGGATCATTCGACAGCTTCAAATTAGACAGAGACTTTCCAAGTGTTACTCTTAAATCAGAGCGACATGTTCTCTTTAAGACAAGGAAGGCCATCTTTAAGGTGTGGTTGGCCAATAAAAAGGTTTCTGTACATGTTTTATAGTATAAAAATCAATACCAGTAGCACTGACATTACTGTTGGCAGTATTGCACTGCCACATACAAATGGCACAGTCTATTTTATTCTCTAGTGCCAAATACATTTGCACCACTAAACCACTTCCACAGAGAACATAGTAGACACACAATGAAAAGGATTAATTATTTTGCCTACATTGATTGCAATACGAAGGACAATAATGTTTTACCATCTGGAGAACGCATGTTCTTTTTGAGGCGAGTTATGTTTGGTGCAGTTTCTTAATAGGAGGGAGATATTACAGCACCTATATTTAAACATTTGCGTGATACATTGCAGTTCGTCTACACTGTGCACATTGTCCCTGGGATTTATTGTTTGATACCATTTTGCTATATTACTCTTTTAAATAAGGAGGGCTTACTTAAGTAAACAAACCATAGCCCAGTTTTATGGGCAGTGTAGCAAAAGAAGTACTGCAAGCCAGCAGAGCTATATTGAGCAAGCTTCTAAGCTTCTACTTAAGCTATTAGGGAAGAAGCGTGAGCAGGTGTACACTGTGTTATGTGTACCTTCCTTCTCACATCTAAATCTCAGCAGCTGCACTACAGCGGTCATAGCAACACTTCCTGCCTTTATTACGGTAGAAAGAGTTGTGAGCAACTGTGGCTGTTATCCTTTCTGAAACCCCAAGGATTCCATTTGAGATTACATCCCCAGAGTGTTGTTAATTTTGCCATTGGAGGTGTGGCGGTCATTACTTGGTATGTGTAAGAAATTGGAGTATTAGTTGAGGGGAGCGAGAACCCACCTCAAATAATAATCACAGTCCTTGTCAGGGTGACCCACTATATAAACCTGTGTTTAACCCTCTGGTACCTTGGCACAAAGCAGTCAGACTTAACTTAGAGGCAATGTATAAAGTATTTATGCAGCCCACAACCAGCAATAAAGTGAAAACACAACACAAGAAAAGTCCTGTTGGAAATTGAGTTATTAGTTGAGTGGCCAGCATAAGCAATAGTTCCTCAATTGTCCCCAGTGAAAACCAAACACCCCATTATAGCGCTTGACTCTAACAGGGTAGCAAAGTGAAGCAGTCTAAGGCCTACTCATGGGAGGCGATATGGGCTAGGAATCACCAATCATTGCACGCAATAATAACACTCAATAAGTGATTGTCCAGTCAGTACTTTTTCTTTAGAAAAGTAGAAGTACATTTATTACGTACACATTACTAAATACTAGGTAGTAATTTACAAATATGCATTGGCAGATGGAACATACCATAGATGACATTGCAAAATTCTTTGTGTCTTTCCCAAAAGGAGACTCAGACCTACAAATCACATGTCAAAACAATGCGCTTCTTAACCCCTTCCATGCTCATGACGGAATGGTTCCGTCATGAGCACAAGTTCAAGTGTGCTCATGACGGAACCATTCCGTCATGAGCACACTTTAAAAAAATCCCTCTGCTGTAAAAAGCAGAGGGATTTCCCTTTTTTTTTTGGGCTTTGGGAGGTGGGGAAGAGCTTCCTCAACCTCCCAAAGAATGGTTAGGGTTTTCATTGCAATGACGATCGTGCGCATGGCGCGCTGTCGTCATTACAATGAAAACGAAACTTAGTTTCAGTTTCACAGTTTCGGTGCTTGTGGGGCTATCTCAGCCCCCCGAGCACCGAAAAACATGGGAGAGGTATCGTTGGAAAGGAGAGAATCTCCCCTTTCCAATGGAACCCTTCCCTAGTGGATCCCTGCTTCCCAAGCAGGGATCTGCCCACTAGCCACCAGGGAGGGGGGAGGGGGGAGGGGTCCCTTGGGAAAGGGTCTTTGCTCCCCCATACAATTTTGCCAGACAGCCTTTCTGCCCCCCCCTGGGGGGCAGATGGGGGCAGTATCTCCCAATCTGCCCCCCTGCGATGGCAGAAAGCACCCTAGACGCCAGGGATTTCTTTTTATAGGCCAGACGTGGGAACTGCCCAGAATGGGCATGCCAATGCCCCCACCCTACCCCCCCAAAGAAGGAATAAGACTTTCCGCCCCCCCAGGAGGCATATGGGGGCAATAGCCCCTGATCTGCCCCCCCGGGGGAGCAGAAAGCCCACTAGGCCCCAGGGTTTATTTTTTTATATATATACGTAGGGTTGGGGGCTGCCCAGAATGGGCAAGCCAATGACCCCACCCCCCAAAAAATGTTTTTCTCCAAAGTTCAGGCGGGGGATGCACAGAATAGGCATGTCAATGCCCCCACTCCCCCCCCAAAAAATGCCACAGTCTTTCAGCCCCCCCCAGGAGGCAGATGGGGGCAGTAGCCCCTGATCTGCCCCCTGGGGGGGAGGAAGCCCACAAGCCGCCAGGGATTTATTTTTATATACTTAGGGTTGGAGGCTGCCTAGAATTGGCATGCCAATGCCCCCACCCCCAAAAGAAATGCTACAGTCTTTCTGCCCCCCCTGGGAGGCAGTAGCCCCTGATCTGCCCCCCGGGGGGGGCAGAAACCCCACTAGGCACCAGGGATTTCTTTTTTAATACGTAAGGGTGGGAGCTTCCCAGAATGGGCATGCCAATGCCCCCACCCTCAAAAAATTACCATAGTCTTTCTGCCCCCCGGGAGGCAGATGGGGCAATAGCCCCTTATCTGCCCCCTCGGGGGGGCAGAATCCCACTAGGCACCAGGGATTTAATTCCCTCAAAGTTCGGGGTGGGGGCTGCCCAGAATGGGCATGCCAATGCCCCCATCCCCCCAAAAAATGCCACAGTCTTTCTGCCCCCCCCAGGAGGCAGATGGGGGCAGTAGCCCCTGATCTGCCCCCCGGGGGGGCAGAAAGCCCACTAGGCACCAGGGATTTTTTTTATACGTAAGGGTGGGGCCTGCCCAGAATGAGCATGCCAATACCCCCACCCTAAAAAAATTACCACAGTCTTTCAGCCCCCCCGGGAGGCAGATGGGGGCAATAGCCCCTTATCTGCCCCCTCAGGGGCAGAATCCCACTAGGCACCAGCGGTATATTTTTTTTCAAAATTCAGGGGTGGGGGCTGCCCAGAATGGGTATGTTAATGCCCCCACCCCCCCAAAAAAGATGCCACAGTCTTTCTGCCCCCCCAGGAGGCAGATGGGGGCAATAGCCCCGATTTCCCCCCTCCCCAGGGCAGTAGAAAGCCCACTAGGAACAGACTTTTTTTTGGAATGTGCCTACCTGTGGATTTTGGGTCCTAGCGCAGCTGGCACCCAAGGAAACCTAGCAAACCTATACATTTTTTGAAACTAGATACCCAGGGGAGTCCAGGATGTGGTGCCTTGTGTGACTCCCACCAGGTTCTCTTACACAGAATCCCTTGCAAACCTCAAACTTTCTGTGATGGAAAGTTCTGCAATCTGCGTGGATCCACAAAATTCCACCCACCACGAATTCCCCAAAGTCTTCAGATAAAAATGGTACCTCACTTGTGTGGGTAGGCCTAGTGCCCGCAACAGGAGTGGCCCAAAACGCAACATGGACACACCACATATTCACAGTGAAAACTGACCCTTTTTTTGCAAAGTGCATAGCTGTAGATTTTGAACCCTAGCTCTGCAGGTACCTAGGGAAACCGAGGAAACCTATACATTTTTTAAAACTAGACACCCAGGGGAATCCAGGATGGGGTGACTTGTCTGGCTCTCACCAGGTTCTGTTACCCAGAATCCTATGCAAACCTCAAACTTCGTAAAACAAACACATTTTCCTCATATTTCTGTGATGGAAAGTTCTGGAATCTGCGTGGATCCACAAATTTCCTACCACCCAGCTTTCCCCCAGGTCTCCCGATAAAAATGGTACCTCACTCGCCTGGGTGGGTCAAGTACCCTCGACAGGCAAGGGCCCAAAATGTATTGAGGGGACACCAAAATTACCTATCACAAATCAACCTGGTTTTGCAAGGGGGGTCACCTGGGTTTTTGGCCCCGGGCTTGGCGGCCATCTTGGGAAACCTACCAAACCCACACATTTCTGAAAACTAGACACCCGGGGGAGTCCAGCGAGGTATGGCTTTCCTGGGCCCCCCAAAGTTTTCCTACCCAGAATCCCCTGCAAACCTCAAATTTAACTGAAAAAATCAAAAAAATTCTCAAACTTCCGTGTGGGAAAGTTCAGGAATCTGCATGGATCCAAAAATTTCCTACCACCCAGAGTTCCCCCAGGTCTCTCGATAAAAATGGTACCTCACTCGCGTGGGTGGGTCAAGTACCCGCGACAGGCAAGGACCCAAAACATATTGAGGAGACATGAAAATTACCTATCACAAAACAACCTGGTTTTGCAAGGGGGGTCACCTGGGTTTTTGATCCCGGGCTCGGCGGCCATCCTGGGAAACCTACCAAACCCACACATTTCTGAAAACTAGACACCCGGGGGAGTCCAGCGAGGTATGCCTTGCATGGACCCCCCAACGTTTTCCTACCCAGAATCCCCTGCAAACCTCAAATTTAGCTGAAAAAACACATTTTTCTCAAATTTCTGTGTGGGACAGTTCTGGAATCTGCATGGATCCACAAATTTCCTACCACCCAGCGTTCCCCCAGGTCTCCTGATAAAAATGGTACCTCAGTTGCGTGGGTGGGTCAAGTACCAGTGACAGGCAAGGGCCCAAAACGTATTGAGGAGACATCAAAATTACCTATCACAAAACGTTGGGGGGTCCACGCAAGCCATACCTCGCTGGACTCCCCCCGGGTGTCTAGTTTTCAGAAATGTGTGGATTTGGTAGGTTTCTCAAGATGGCCGGCGAGGCCGGGGCCAAAAACCCAGGTGACCCCCCTTGCAAAACCAGGTTGTTTTGTGATAGGTAAATTTGATGTCTCCCCAATACGTTTTGGGCCCTTGCCTGTCGCGGGTACTTGACCCACGCACGCGAGTGAGGTACAATTTTTCTTGGAAGACTTTGGGGAATGCGTGGTCGGTGGCATTTTGTGGATCCACACAGATTCCAGAACTTTCCACCACAGATGTGAGGAAAATCTGTTTTTTTTACAAAGCTTGAGGTTTGCAAGGGATTCTGGGTAACAGATCCTGGTGAGAGCCAGACAAGTCACCCCATCCTGGATTCCCCTGGGTGTCTAGTTTTCAAAAATGTACAGGTTTGCTAGGTTTCCCTAGGTGCCGGCAGACCTAGGGTTCAAAATCCACAGCTAGGCACTTTGCAAAAAAAGGGTCAGGTTTCACTGTGAAAATGTGGTGTGTCCACGTTGCGTTTTGGGCCGTTTCCTGTCGCGGGCACTAGGCCTACCCACACAAGTGAGGTACCATTTTTCTCTGAAGACTTTGGGGGATGCGGGGTGGGTGGATTTGTTTGGATCCAAGCAGATTCCAGAAGTTTCCACCACAGAAATGTGAGGATAATGTGGTTTTTTTGACAAAGTTTGAGGTTTGCAAGGGATTCTGGGTAACAGAACCTGGTGAGAGCCAGACAAGCCACCCCATCCTGGATTCCCTGGGGTGTCTAGTTTTCAAAAATGTATAAGGTTGCTAGGTTTCCTTAAGTGCCGGCAGACCTAGGGTTCAAAATCTACAGCTTGGCACTTTGCAAAAAAAGGGTCAGTTTTCACTGTGAAAATGTGGTGTGTCCACGTTGCGTTTTGGGCCGTTTCCTGTCACGGGCACTAGGCCTACTCACACAAGTGAGGCACCATTTTTCTCGGAAGACCTTGAGAAATGCGCGGTGGGTGGAATTTTGTGGATCCACCAGATTCCAGAACTTTCCACCACAGAAATATGAGGAAAATGTGTTTTTTCCACAAAGTTTGAGGTTTGCAAGGGATTCTGGGTAACAGAACCTGGTGAGAGCCAGACAAGCCACCCCATACTGGATTCTGCTGGGTGTCTAGTTTTAAAAATGTATAGGTTTGCTAGGTTTCCCTAGGTGCCGGCAGAGCTAAGGTTCAAAATCTACAGCTAGGCACTTTGCAAAAAAGGGTCAGTTTTCACTGTGAAAATGTGGTGTGTCCATGCTGCGTTTTGGGCCGTTTCCTGTCGCGGGCACTAGGCCTACCCACACAAGTGAGGTACCATTTTTCTCAGAAGACTTTGAGGAATGAGGGGTGGGTGGAAATTCGGGGTTCCAAGCAGATTCCAGAACATTCCACCACAGAAATGTGAGGAAAATGTGTTTTTTTTTACAAAGTTTGAGGTTTGCAAGGCATTCTGGGTAACCTAACCTGGTGAGAGCCAGACTAGTCACCCCATCCTGGATTCCCCTAGGTGTCTAGTTTTTAAAAATGTATAGGTTTGCTAGGTTTCCCTAGGTGCCGGCAGAGCTAGGGTTCAAATTCTACAGCTAGGCACTTTGCAAAAAAAGGGTCAGTTTTCACTGTGAAAATGTGGTGTGTCCACATTGCGTTTTGGGCCGTTTCATGCCGCGGGCACTAAGCCTACCCACACAAGTGAGGTACAATTTTTCTCGGAAGACTGTGGGGAATGCGGGTGGGTGGAATTTTGTGGATCCATGCAGATTCCAGAAAACTTTCCACCACAGAAAGTTTAGAAAATGTGTTTTATTTTTACAAAGTTTGAGGTTTGCAAGGGATTCTGGGTAACAGAACCTGGTGAGAGCCAGACATGTCACCCCATTCTGGATTCCCCTGGGTGTCTAGTTTTCAAAAATGAATAGGTTTGCTAGGTTTCCCTAGGTGCCGGCAGAGCTAGGGTTCAAAATCTACAGCTAGGCACTTTCCAAAAAAAGGGTCAGGTTTCACTGTGAAAATGTGGTGTGTCCACGTTGCGTTTTGGGCCGTTTCCTGTCGCGGGCACTAGGCCTACCCACACACACACAAGCCCATTTTTCTCGGAAGACTTTGGGGGATGCGGGGTGGGTGGATTTGTTTGGATCCAAGCAGATTCCAGAAGTTTCCACCACAGAAATGTGAGGATAATGTGGTTTTTTTGACAAAGTTTGAGGTTTGCAAGGGATTCTGGGTAACAGAACCTGGTGAGAGCCAGACAAGCCACCCCATCCTGGATTCCCTGGGGTGTCTAGTTTTCAAAAATGTATAAGGTTGCTAGGTTTCCTTAAGTGCCGGCAGACCTAGGGTTCAAAATCTACAGCTTGGCACTTTGCAAAAAAAGGGTCAGTTTTCACTGTGAAAATGTGGTGTGTCCATCGTTGCGCTTTGGGCCGTTTCCTGTCACGGGCACTAGGCCTACTCACACAAGTGAGGCACCATTTTTCTCGGAAGACCTTGAGAAATGCGCGGTGGGTGGAATTTTGTGGATCCACCAGATTCCAGAACTTTCCACCACAGAAATATGAGGAAAATGTGTTTTTTTCCACAAAGTTTGAGGTTTGCAAGGGATTCTGGGTAACAGAACCTGGTGAGAGCCAGACAAGCCACCCCATACTGGATTCTGCTGGGTGTCTAGTTTTTAAAAATGTATAGGTTTGCTAGGTTTCCCTAGGTGCCGGCAGAGCTAAGGTTCAAAATCTACAGCTAGGCACTTTGCAAAAAAAGGGTCAGTTTTCACTGTGAAAATGTGGTGTGTCCATGCTGCGTTTTGGGCCGTTTCCTGTCGCGGGCACTAGGCCTACCCACACAAGTGAGGTACCATTTTTCTCAGAAGACTTTGAGGAATGAGGGGTGGGTGGAAATTCGGGGTTCCAAGCAGATTCCAGAACAATCCACCACAGAAATGTGAGGAAAATGTGTTTTTTTTTACAAAGTTTGAGGTTTGCAAGGCATTCTGGGTAACCTAACCTGGTGAGAGCCAGACTAGTCACCCCATCCTGGATTCCCTAGGTGTCTAGTTTTTAAAAATGTATAGGTTTGCTAGGTTTCCTAGGTGCCGGCAGAGCTAGGGTTCAAATTCTACAGCTAGGCACTTTGCAAAAAAAGGGTCAGTTTTCACTGTGAAAATGTGGTGTGTCCACATTGCGTTTTGGGCCGTTTCATGCCGCGGGCACTAAGCCTACCCACACAAGTGAGGTACAATTTTTCTCGGAAGACTGTGGGGAATGCGGGGTGGGTGGAATTTTGTGGATCCATGCAGATTCCAGAAAACTTTCCACCACAGAAAGTTTAGAAAATGTGTTTTATTTTTACAAAGTTTGAGGTTTGCAAGGGATTCTGGGTAACAGAACCTGGTGAGAGCCAGACATGTCACCCCATTCTGGATTCCCCTGGGTGTCTAGTTTTCAAAAATGAATAGGTTTGCTAGGTTTCCCTAGGTGCCGGCAGAGCTAGGGTTCAAAATCTACAGCTAGGCACTTTCCAAAAAAAGGGTCAGGTTTCACTGTGAAAATGTGGTGTGTCCACGTTGCGTTTTGGGCCGTTTCCTGTCGCGGGCACTAGGCCTACCCACACACACACAAGCCCATTTTTCTCGGAAGACTGTGGGGAATGCGGGGTGGGTGGAATTTTGTGGATCCATGCAGATTCCAGAACTTTCCACCACAGAAAGTTTAAAAAATGTGTTTTTTTTACAAAGTTTGAGGTTTGCAAGGGATTCTGGGTAACAGAACCTGGTGAGAGCCAGACAAGTCACCCCATACTGGATTCCCCTACGTGTCTAGTTTTCAAAAATGAATAGGTTTGCTAGGTTTCCCTAGGTGTTGGCAGAGCTAGGGTTCAAAATCTACAGCAGGCACTTTGCAAAAAAAGGGTCAGTTTTCACTGTGAAAATGTGGTGTGTACACGTTGCGTTTTGGGCCGTTTCCTGTCGCGGGCACTAGGCCTACCCACACGAGTGAGGTACCATTTCCTCAGAAGACTTTGGGAAATGCGGGGTGGGTGGAAATTCGTGGATCCACGCAGATTCCAGAACTTTCCACCACAGAAATGTGAGGAAAATGTGTTTTTTTTTACAAAGTTTGAGGTTTGCAAGGGATTCTGGGTAAGAGAACCTGGTGAGAGCCAGACTAGTCACCCCATCCTGGATTCCCCTGGGTGTCTAGTTTGTAAAAATAAAAAGGTTTGCTAGGTTTCCCTAGGTGCCGGCAGAGCTAGAGTTCAAAATCTCCAGCTAGGCACTTTGCAAAAAAAGGGTCAGTTTTCACTGTGAAAATGTTGTGTCCACGTTGGGTTTTGGGCCGTTTCCTGTCGCGGGCACTAGGCCTACCCACACAAGTGAGGTACCATTTTTCTCAGAAGACTTTGGGAAATGCGGGGTGGGTGGAAATTCGTGTATCCACTAACCCTGGGCGTAGTTCGCGAAGTAACGCTCGCGAAGCTACGCAAAGTGCAGTTCGCACTACGCGAGCTACGCGTAGCACTACGCGAACTGCGTAGTGCGTGTTCGCAATGATTGCACAGTGCCGGATGCTTGTCCGCACTGTGCAATCATTGAAAATGGCATCTTGCACAGTGCGAGCTGTCTCTTACTGCCGCTCGAGTAGATTTTTACTCGAGCGGCAGCTTCTCAACGCGGACTGGTAGTTTCTCATCGCGAGCGGTCGCGAGCATACGCGACCACTCGCAATGAGAAACCTGACCTCCCGCGTTGAGAATCTCGCCGGGAGGTTTATTTTCCACGCTCGCGATCGGCAACTTGATGTTGCTGATCGCGAACGAGGAAAAAGTCTCGCCGGGATGTCATTTTGCTTGCTCGCGGTCGCCAACTTGACGTTGAGGACCGCGAGCAAGCAAAAATGACCGCTGCACTACGCTACGCTACGCGTGTTCGCACTGTGCTACGTGCAATTCGCGTAGTGCGAAGTAGCGCAAACTTTGCAAACTACGCGAGCGTAGCGTAGTTTTCCGCCCAGGCCTAGTATCCACGCAGATTCCAGAACTTCCCACCACAGAAATGTGAGGAAAATGTGTTTTTTTTTTACAAAGTTTGAGGTTTGCAAGGGATTCTGGGTAACAGAACCTGGTAAGAGTCAGACTAGTCACCCCATCCTGGATTCCCCTGGGTGTCTAGTTTTTAAAAAATAAAAAGGTTTGCTAGGTTTCCCTAGGTGCCGGCAGAGCTAGAATTCAAAATCTACAGCTAGGCACTTTGCAAAAAAAGGGTCAGTTTTCACTGTGAAAATGTTGTGTCCACGTTGCGTTTTGGGCCGTTTCCTGTCGCGGGCACTAGGCCTACCCACACAAGTGAGGTACCATTTTTCTCAGAAGACTTTGGGAAATGCGGGGTGGGTGGAAATTCGTGTATCCACGCAGATTCCAGAACTTTCCACCACAGAAATGTGAGGAAAATGTGTTTTTTTTTACAAAGTTTGAGGTTTGCAAGGGATTCTGGGTAACAGAACCTGGTGAGAGTCAGACTAGTCACCCCATCCTGGATTCCCCTGGGTGTCTAGTTTTCAAAAATGTATAGGTTTGCTAGGGGTCCCTAGGTGCTGGCAGAGCTGGGGTTCAAAATCTACAGCTAGGCACTTTGCAAAAAAAGGGTCAGTTTTCACTGTGAAAATGTGGTGTGTCCACGTTGCGTTTTGGGCCGTTTCCTGTCGCGGGCACTAGGCCTACCCACACGAGTGAGGTACCATTTCCTCAGAAGACTTTGGGAAATGCGGGGTGGGTGGAAATTCGTGTATCCACGCAGATTCCAGAACTTCCCACCACAGAAATGTGAGGAAAATGTGTTTTTTTTTTTTTACAAAGTTTGAGGTTTGCAATGGATTCTGGGTAACAGAACCTGGTAAGAGTCAGACTAGTCACCCCATCCTGGATTCCCCTGGGTGTCTAGTTTTTAAAAATAAAAAGGTTTGCTAGGTTTCCTTAGGTGCCGGCAGAGCTAGAATTCAAAATCTACAGCTAGGCACTTTGCAAAAAAAGGGTCAGTTTTCACTGTGAAAATGTGGTGTGTCCACGTTGCGTTTTGGGCCGTTTTCTGTCGCGGGCACTAGGCCTACCCACACAAGTGAGGTACCATTTTTCTCAGAAGACTTTGGGAAATGCGGGGTGGGTGGAAATTCGTGGATCCACGCAGATTCCAGAACTTTCCACCACAGAAATGTGAGGAAAAAGTGTTTTTTTTACAAAGTTTGAGGTTTGCAAGGGATTCTGGGTAACAGAACCTGGTGAGAGCCAGACTAGTCACCCCATCCTGGATTCCCCTGGGTGTCTAGTTTTCAAAAATGTATAGGTTTGCTAGGTGTCCCTAGGTGCCGGCAGAGCTAGAGTTCAAAATCTACAGCTAGGCACTTTGCAAAAAAAGGGTCAGTTTTCACTGTGAAAATGTGGTGTGTCCATGTTGCGTTTTGGGCCGTTTCCTGTCGCGGGCACTAGGCCTACCCACACAAGTGAGGTACCATTTTTCTCAGAAGACTTTGGGAAATGCGGGGTGGGTGGAAATTCGTGGATCCACGCACATTCCAGAACTTTCCACCACAGAAATGTGAGGAAAATGTGTTTTTTTACAAAGTTTGAGGTTTGCAAGGGATTCTGGGTAACAGAACCTGGTGAGAGCCAGACTAGTCACCCCATCCTGGATTCCCCTGGGTGTCTAGTTTTCAAAAATGTATAGGTTTGCTAGGTTTCCCTAGGTGCTGGCAGAGCTAGGGTTCAAAATCTACAGTTAGGCACTTTGCAAAAAAAGGGTCAGTTTTCACTATGAAAATGTGGTGTGTCCACATTGCGTTTTGTGCCGTTTGCTGTCGGGGGCACTAGGCCTACTCACACAAGTGAGGTTTTATTTTTCTCTGAAGTTTTTGGGAAATGCGGGGTGGGTGGAATTTTGTGGATCCACGCAGTTTCCAGAACTTTCCACCACAGAAATGTGAGGAAAATGTGTTTTTTTTACAAAGTTTGAGGTTCGCAAGGGATTCTGGGTAACATAACCTGGTGAGAGCCAGACAAGTCACCCCATCCTGGATTCCCCTGGGTGTCTAGTTTTCAAAAATTTATAAGTTTGCTTGGTTTCCCTAGGTGCCGTCAGAGCTAGGGTTCAAAATCTACAGCTAGGCACTTTGCAAAAAAAGGGTCAGTTTTCACTGTGAAAATGTGGTGTGTCCACATTGCGTTTTGGGCCGTTTCATGCCGCGGGCACTAGGCCTACTCACACAAGTGAGGTACCATTTTTCTCAGAAGACTTTGGGAAATGCGGGGTGGTTGGAAATTCGTGGATCCATGCAGATTCCAGAACTTTCCACCACAGAAATGTGAGGAAAATGTGGGTTTTTTTTTACAAAGTTTGAGGTTTGCAAGGGATTCTGGGTAACAGAACCTGGTGAGAGCCAGACTAGTCACCCCATCCTGGATTCCCCTGGGTGTCTAGTTTTCAAAAATGTATAGGTTTGCTAAGTTTCCCTAGGTTCCGGCAGGGCTAGGGTTCAAAATCTACAGCTAGGCACTTTGCAAAAGAAGGCTTGGTTTTCACTGTGAAAATGTGGTGTGTCCATGTTGTGTTTTGGGCTGTTTCCTGTCGCGGCCACTAGGCCTACCCACACAAGTGAGGTACCATTTTTTTCGGGAGACTTAGGATAACACAGAATTGTAGAGCAACTGTTATTACCTATTGACTTTCGATGTCTTTCTGCCTTCCAAATGAAAGACAATGTGGAAAAAAGAAGTCACTTTGAAAAAAGTCCTATAATTCTCATGCTAGTATGGGTTCTCACAATTTCGGAAATGTGCAAATAGCTACTGTTTCTAAGCTCTATATTTTGTTTCAATTTCAGAAATACATAGGTGTCTTTCATCTCGATTTTTCACTATATATATTTTCCCAAATTAATTGCTATATACCCGGTACATAATAAAGGCGACCCCCCTGTGACTTGGCTCCAGTTGCCTGGGCACACTTCTTTGTTCATTGGGCTTGAGCATGCCCTTCCCTGTTGTAGTGTGACAGCTGAGTGATTGATGCAGATGATTGCGCCTCACCCTTTTCCTTCTCAGGAGCTGGGAGAAGTAAAGCTAATTGCTCCTTTTGTGTGGGGGCAGCCTTGGTTCCTGCTGCTGGAGAAAATGCAATTACTGGATACAGCAGGCCTGAGCTCTGATCCTGAGCTGAGCCAGAGAAATAGGGAAACTCTGAATGACCAACAGGATGCACAGATATCATTTTGGAAGTTACAAATTTGTGTTTCCTACACAGTTTACACTCTAATTCAAGATGTCAATGGTCTCTGTAGGCACACAGGAATAAGTGGAACTACATTCTAAGGCAGCTCTATCCCTATGTGTATAATGGAGTGTCACTATAGTTGAACTGTAAAGCACACTGACTGTTCATAATAGTGTACACTACCCTCATGAGGCCTATCCCAAGTGAATTCCTAACCCTGCAGAGTCTCCATTGCTCTAGGCTACCTGTGCGTTGTTGGTAGTTTCCAGATACAAGGTTCAAAGCTCATGACTTGGCAGTCAATGACCTTTTCGTTTGTGGGAGGAAAGTTACTCGAGGTTAGGACCTTCCAAAACTCTTGTTTGTAAGATTATGAATGGAAATGAGTACTTCTTCATATGAAATTTGAGACTTTCTTTGTTCTCTTATTCAATTACTTCTTCTAGAAAGATTTTGAGTGATGATTTGCATACATGACTTTCTTTTTCTTTTTTTCTTTTTTATTTTTCACCATCCGAAAGTATTCTTCATATTCAACATGTATATCATGTAAAACCGGAGTAACAGGTTCAGAAACAGCCGACACGTGTTTTGCCCCCTTAGTTGGCCAGTTAGCCCGGGGCTTTCTCAAGGCGAAGTACTGTTCATGTCTCGTCAGGTGCTGGGAATAATTGCTGATTTTAGCATTGTTACCGGGGTATGCGCGACAGTTGTCTCACATGCGCAGCCCGTACATGGGTGCACAGGTGTGTGCACATGTGTTCATGTGCAACCAACCTAGTGCCCCTTACCCCTGCTGCATCTCAGCGACCTTCACTTAAAAGGCAGGCACTGGTGGGAAACATGCACAGTCCATCTACCATGTGTTTACTGTGGGTGAGACACTGGTAGTGAGGCTCACCCACAGCAAAAAGTCCAAAAACTGAGTGATCAGAAAAGCAAAAAATCCGGGCGTACTGCCGGGCAGAACCCACTGCAATAAATCCCAAACCATTTTAGAGAATAGAGTAAATTTTAATGCCCTGGGATGGGAGCAGGGAAGATCACAACCCTTCCACAGTCCTCCAAACACAGGAGGTCTGGGAGGGGTTCAATCCCTTCCTCACCAGCATCTGTCACCTCTCAAAGTGGGGCTTGAGGCAGTTCACCTGCAGGACCCTTGTGGGGCTCCTAGGGTCTTTACGTCCGCAAGGTAGGTAACCTACACTTTACACTCCTTTACCTCATAGGGCCTGCTCTACCAGTCCTTAAAGGCCCACGTCTCTACCAGTTCCATCACCCACACCTTTTGGCCAGGCTGATACTCCATCAAAGTGGCCTTTGGGCCATACCAGTGCTTCACGGCTCTCTTGCTAACCTCCAGGTGTTCAGTGGCCTCTCTCCGGAAATGCTTCTTCTGAGACTGGCAGGAGCTCAATACATGAGGAGGGGGACTTTCTAGGAGCTTGCTCCCACCCTTCTTTCGCACGTCAAAGAGGTCCATGTACAGGGTGGCCAAACAGACTTTCAAAGAGACAGAGCACCACTTCCTTCTGCAGGACTTACCTGTATGCAAGAGGGCATCCCACGTACACCTAAAGGGCTCCAGTAGGCCCATATTAATGCCTTCCTGGGTCTTGTTGAACCTTTCAACAAGCCAATTTGCCTGGGCGTGATATGGTGTGGCGAATGTGAAGGTTTCCCCCACTCATCCTACATTGACTTCATGTATGCAGACATGAAGTTGGTGCCTCTGTCAGACACAACCTCGTTGGGGAAACCCACAGTGGCCCTTGGGGATCTGCATCAGTGCCCTGGCCACCACAGGTGCAGTGACTGCTCTCAGAGGAACAGCCTCAGGGTATCAGGTGTCATGGTCCACCAAAACCAGGATAAACCTGTTGTGTAAGGCAATCTTAGAGTCCAGAGACCTAACAATATCAATGCCCACCCTTTCAAAGGGTGTTTCCACTGCAAGGAAGGGAAGCAAGGGTCTGTTTTCTTTACTCTGGACTTCCCACTGGTCTAGCAAATTATGCAGGATCTGCACAATGCATCCAGAGCCATTAAAAGTGGGTGACCAGTCGGTGAAAGGTTTTGGCCATCTTCAGGGGGATGTCATGATCCAACTCCAGTAGGAAGGCCCAATAGCACTGGGTGACCAGCAACACACAAGTTGACTAAATCCCAGGAACCTTAGGCTCACTATAAAGGGAACTATTCTCCCAATAAATAAGGTGATTACTAGAGGTGTCACCATTTTCCTGGGCCTTGGCCTGGTGCCGTACACCTCAGGAGTGGGTCAATCTCTCTGCGTCTTGCAGAAATCTGCCTTTAATGTCCACCTTTACTTTGCCACCCGGCTAGCTCAGGTTGGTCTCCCAGGACAATATCTTTCCCTGTCAGTTTCTGGGCATCACCCTTGGGAACATCCTACTCCCTGACTGTGGGAATTTCTGTGGCAGGTTTCCCATGCCCCTTCTCTTCAGGACAGGCACCTGGGCCACTTTTTCAAGCTCTAGGTCCTTCTGACTCCCCTGACGGGCTGCTATGGCTCATGTGGTTAAGCACACCCTCTCAGGCAATCTCAATTTCTCCAAGTGGGAACTGAGCTCCACCTCGTTCCATATGGTGCGTTCTAGGCCATTTCCTAACAGAGAATCAACAGGCATGGCTGGACTCACAGCTACCTTTAAGGAACCATTCGAAAAGAACTGGAGCCTCTGGATAGTGGCTCATCAGCTTGTCTGCAGTCACAACTTGATGGACTGCATCATGGACTACCTGCTCTGAGGACACCAGATGACACCTAACAGTAGTCATACTGATGTCTGTGTCTCTCAGAGCCTCCACCCTCTGTCCATTGATGGTGAGCCACCTCCTATACTTTTTTATTATTGTGAGGCATTCAGGCCTTAGGCACTAGGACACTAGGGTAACCTCTGACCTCTCCCCCAGACTAACTGGGGCAGCCTCCTCTGTCAGCACTACATTGGCCATTCCTAAGGTAAGTCCCCTATTGGGGGCTGCTTCCTGCGGGGCAGATGGCATTCCCCTTCCTGTGTCCACAATGGTAACTTTCATGGCATTTGGACCAGAAGTACCCAGGGACGTCTTCCCATTAAAACTACATTTCTTCTGCTCATGATTGGACTGAGAGTCTTTCCCCTGAAAACACATTTTTTTTTTTTTTGAGAACTCTTATTGGCTTTACTTGATTCCACCTCCTTCTGCTGCTGGGGACCCTATCTATCTTACCTCCCCCTCCCCCCTGTATGTACCTTCTTGGACACTGTGGTACTAACCTAGAGGTCAAGCTCATTTGCATGCTTCGTGAGTACTTAGATCCTGAAATCAATATGGAGTTGTTGAAGCTCTGCAAATCAATTACTGGACACGTGCTCTCTCATGAATAGACTGTCACATCCCATCATAGTCATTCACTTTGCTGCCCTTCTCTCAACCATTGTGTGCCTTACTAGAGTAATCTATCAAATCCACTCAAGACTTGTGGGGCAGTTTCTGGCTGTTACTAAACTTTGAGCAGTATCATTCTAGGGTAGGCCCACACCTGACAGAGGGGCTTCTTCCATGGGGGCATACCTCATCCTGTCCCCTTCATCCAGGGACAAAAGCTTATCCCTCATGGAAACTGGCATATGCTTCCAGTGACAACCCCCCTGCTCCCAATCCTTCTCTGGCACCCTGTGCATTCACAAGGCCACCTCATAGCCCTCAAACCACTTGCCAATGCCATACCCCACCACAAAGCTATACAACATATATTTCGGGATGTTGACCCTTTTATCTCTTCTAGGCACCTCTGCGTCGCTGCCACCATCTTCACTGGACTCTGTGACCCTCTTAGCTTTCACGTCCAGATTCTTCTGACTCACTTTGTGAGCCAACAACATTTTCTTCTACTCCAGAGCCAACTTTTCTCTTCTTGGGCCTTTGCTGCAGCTGTCTCAGCTTTCCTCTCTTCCATGGCCAGTGTGGCCAGTTGCAGCCTCAGCTTTCTCTCAGCTTGCCTGCAGTGGTCAGGTTGTGGGAAGACACACTGCTCTTGGCCTTGGATAAAGCAGATAACTTGATTCCTGTGGGCCCTTCCTCTCTCCTCTTGACTCTAGAGCCATTACCAGGTCATTTTCTTCCTCCTCCTCTGTCTCCTCCCTATCTTCAGCTCCATCATTTTCTTACAAAAATGTGTAATATGCGAACCTATTCCCAAGATCTGAGGTCTATCTGGTACTCCAGTTTTTTAGAGCCGTTTTCTAGCATCAGCCCCCTCACCATATACAACTTCTTCAGCTCAGTAACAGTGAACTTTCAATGCTGCTTACATCACTTTCCATTCTTACAAAAATAACAGGTGCAAAATATGAGGATACGAGTGAAATTTAGGAAATATGAAAAAAATCCCAACTACAAATAAAAGAGAACATAAAAAACAAGAATTGATTTTGATGTCTGATTATACAAGGAATTTTTGATTTTACACATTTTACTGATTGGCACTGAAAAAACACAAGTACTGAAACCCACCACTGTTACTAATGTGAGAAATTGTTGTTTTAGTTGAGTGGGTGAAAGCCCACCTTAAGTAATACTCACAATCCTTGTCAGGGTGAATCACTAGAGTCACTAAATAAACCTGTGCTTAACTCTCTGGTGGCTTGGCACAAAGCAGTCAGGCTTAACTTAGAGGCAATGTGTAAAGTATTTGCAAAATAATCAAACAGTAAAAAATTGAAAATACAACACAAGAAAAATCCCAACCAAAAAAGAAAAATGAAGGAAATCATAATAATTAAAATGACACCAAAACAGCACAAATACTATCAGAGGAACCAGAAATATGATGTTTAATGTTTGAATTCAAAAAAGCACCAAAAAGCACAAAGCCCTAACCACGGTTTTCTGGTCATGCTAGACCGGGTCAAAGTCAAAAGTTACGGCAGATCTCGATTGAGCAGGGGTAGGATACAGGGATCAGGTTCATCCCAGTGAAAAGTTTACCTTTGGAATTAGATTTTTTAAGGAGTAAAAGTGGTCTTCGATGAGTCATCGACGGGGCAAACGGCAAGCTGGATCCAAAGCGGGACTCAACAAATGTGAGTTGGTGATGAGCGGGGTCACAAAGTGGATACTGGCAAACGTAGGAAAGCTCCAAGTGGGTGAAGTCTGAAATCTGTGTCCAAGAAGGCCTCAACATCAATTGGATGCTGCTTGGCATCAGTCTTGATGACGCACACTGCGTTCAGACTTATAAACTTGTCTGGAAGCCAGATCTCCTTCAGTCAGTCAAGCCAACAATCTGAGCCCAACCTGTGATTCAACGGTGAGATCTGTGGCTTCGACTGAGTACCTGGGCTCCGTCGGTTCTCTGGGAAAAAAGTTGGTAAAACGTTTCCAAGTCCCTCTGCAGTTAGGTGACAGCAGGATTACACTCTAACACCAGCCAAGGGTCCAGGACGTGTGGGACACCACTTTGGGTTAGGACTCACTCCAACAGAGGCCAGCAGCAGGGTCCAGGGCAAGTCCAGTTATTACTGGTCAGCTGGGCAGTTGCAGGGAAATGGTCTCTACCCCAGCTTGTTGAGTCCCTGTATTTCAAACAAGAGATCAGCATCTGATCCTTAAAATCACTTCTGTGGTCCTAAGCTCATGATAATCAGGTCCAGTCTTCCTTCAGTTTCCTCAGACTGCAGGGTAGTCCTACTGGATTCTCACAGGTCCAGCAATGTTCTGGGGAGAGGTCTTTGGGGTCTACTTTTATACCCAGTGCCAGCCTGGGGGTGGAGGACAAGCTTTTGTTGACCCCCCCCCTAAACCAGTTCTGGTCAGTTCCTCCCATCCTATTGAATTTGGTGCCAGCCTGACTAGAAAGACAAAGGGAAGGCAGGCCTAGGTGTGAGGCCCATGTGCTAGTGACAAGGTAGGAAACATTTGATGGTCAGAAAGGGGCTGGGCACAGCCCCAGGTCACCCTGCTCAAGGAAGGAAAACTCCACCCCACACCCAAGCCCCCTTTGTCCACTGTCTGGGAGCAATAAACATCTCATCCCAAGGAAGGCATCAGGGGTCAGTTGACAGCTGGACACTTTCAGGAAGGCATGTTGGTGGCTTTAGGCAGGCAAATTCCAACTGCCTAAAAGTGTAGATTCCAAAATAGTAATATAAAATCCGACTAGACCATTAAGTTGAACTTTAAATTACTATTAAAATGACCCCCTGGACCATTTTGTAGCCACTCCCATAATAAAGTTAAGCACTGTAAGTTGTTATAGTGTAACCCAATTCTGTTCTTATCGGAGAGCCAGTCTTGCCACAGTAAAAAATGACTTTGGAGGTTTTTCCCTGCCAGGACATGTAAAACATAAGATATACCATGTACCCTGCTCTATGGGCATTTAGGGTCCACCTTAGGGGTGACATAAGTATTAAAAATGAATGTTTAGGCCTGGCAAAAGGTTTATTTTGCTAGGTCAAACTGGCTGTTTAAAACTGCACACCCAGGTTACAACGGCCAGTCTGGAGACAAGTTTTACAGGGCTACATTTGCGGATGGCACAATGAGTGCTACAGCCCCCTAGTACCAGTTAATTTGCAGGCCCTGGGTAACTGTTGAATCATATACATATACTAAGGACTTTCAAGTAAATTACATGTGCCAATTAGGGTTATGCCAATTCTAAGAGGCTAAGGGAGTAGAGCACAAGCACTTTACCAATGGTTGACAGGAGTAAAATGTGCAGTCCTATCGGCAGCAAAAACCAGATTCAGCAAAAATCAAAATCTGAGGAATACAACACAAAAGACGGTCATTTCCAGTGGTATGTAATGTTGAATATGCCTGCAGCCAGAAGCAAGGTGACATAGGCAGAGGACTACACACAATGAAAATATGAAAATAACTAATCAGTATTGGATCAGAACCTAAACTGCACCAGTGCATTTTGTACTATAGAAAGGGGTCATCTGAATTCCTCTGATAGACCAAAATGGCTTAGAGTATTAAAAACAACTCATGTGTATTTATAGGCTGCAGTCTGCCATTGGCACATGGTTTATGGCCCCTAATTACAAAATGAGACCTATAGTTTAGACATGTTACTTTGTAATAAGTACTTGTCTTAGACAGAACAAAAGTATGCATTTTCCTTCCAGATTCACACTATTCATGCTTTTCTCTGCCCAGGACGTAGCAAAAAGACAAATTTAGCAGGTGTGAACATCATATGGGTGATCTTGTCACTCTCAGTGATTCTCAAGATCCCAAAGGTTTGGAATCTTTGCAACAGAACCAGTGTCCAGTATGGCTTCCCAACATGCTTATGGGGATATAGGGCCGTATGTACGAAGATTAGGAATAGCGATTTCCTAATTGTTATTTCCTGTGAATCACAATTAGGAAATCACTTTTCCTAATGTATGAAACTTTTTTGAGTTTCATTAGTGACTCCTAATGCCTTGCAAAAAGACCTACCTTATGCATATTAATGAGACAGGTTGCAATTTGCCATCTACTAGGATGCGCTGCCATCACAAGTATGTGATTGCTTTTAAATAAAGCAACCTTTTTTGCAATGCAGCACATTTTCTTTAAAGAAAAACGGATGTGTTTAAAAGAAAAAAATGCAACATTTAAGTTTAATTTTTTAAGAGCCCTTGAAAATATTTTTTTCAACATTCTGAAAGGGGAATGATTTGCGAATGGGTTACCACCACTTTTTAAATGGTGGTAAAGTATTATTGTTTCGAGACTGAAATTCAGTTGCAAAACAGTAATACATACCATATCAATTTGGTATTTCGAAGGGAAGCCTAAAACACATTCCTTCCAAATACCGAATCCCAGATGCAAATTGCAGTTCGCATTTTGTATCTTGTACATCAGAAAAGGCATTCTTCCGGTCGCAAACGGTCCGATTCTGTGAAACAGGCCATTTGCGACCAGACAAATGCTTTGTACATCAAGTCCCTAGTGCATACATGCTTTTTGTATGCATAGGAGGTGTCGCTGTACACTACGAACTGCACTAATCAACAATTCAACAACTGAAGGATTTTCTCCATAATTTGAAGGACACTCTTCTGTACTTCAATTTCATTTCTATGATGCTTTTCACTCTCAATCATAAAATAACAATGCATTTTGAATCCATGTGTGGGTCTTGTGTTGTTATTCACAAAGGGGGGGACAATGGGCTTTTGAGAAAGGTCCAACGTACATGCCCTAGACAGTCAAAAGAAGAATGGTACGTAGTTCCTTCGTGAATATAGGATTTATTATCAGAGTGTTCGTTGTTATCACGGTGGCAGGGTTTCCTGCCAAGTCAGTGGTAGGAGGAGAGGAGTTCCTCCTTTCGGAACTAGTGCCCTCACACACCCAGCAAGCTAGGTGTCATGCTTCATCATATGGGCCTGCTCCTCATCGGGTCGGCGCTGCAATACCCGATGGGCACCCATAAAGGGGCTCTTTATCGGAGATCTTTTGTTCCTCGCCGTTTAGGTGCTGTGGGTGTGTGGGCCCTAGTCTGTGTGGGTGTAGTAGTGAATGTGATGGTTAAAACTAGTCAGGAGTCCTATAAAACGAACTTTTATTCTGGGAAGGCCCCTGCCTGATTAAAAGAATAAAGGAGAGGCGACTATCTGACTATAATGTGTCAGGAAATGGGCGCTCTACTCCTGGTGGGTCAACATGTTTCTCGCCTGTATGTCTGGAGGATCTGTGGCGATTCTTCAGGACCTTAAAGTGGAACTATTTACACCCAGTGGTAAGGTTGGGAACCTACCTACCACTCTGTGCATAAGCTGGATATGCATCCGCAAGTTCACTGGGCAACCTAATCGCTAATTAGATCGTGCCTCATCAATTTCCAGCGGGCTCTTAACACATTGAAGATATGTGTCTACTTCAAGTTGAAGCCGAGTGGTAGACCTACCCCGCACCGCTGAATCCGTGTTGGACATGATTTTAATAAAATTGTATATACAATATGCTCACATGTGGAGGTCCAGCATGTCGACCAAAAATAAAGTTTAACAAAACTATGGAGAAACAAAACAAGCATTCTTAATGCCAAAAGGCTGGCAGCCAACAACACCAGACCTATTGGATTGCCAATGTTTGGTATAAAAGATGTTTGATGTCTTCCTTTGATACATATTTCACAGCAGTAATTTCGGCCTCTGTAGAGACATTTTACGCAAATGTTTTATGGACCAGTCAGGTCACTCACAAGCCTTTCCAAACTGAGCTAAATAATAACGTAATATCAGGATGATAACGTGGAGGCACGATTGCCAGCAGGAAAAACATATTACATTTTTGTATTCAAATGGAACCCTAAAATGATCCGCACAACTGTCAGCTTGTCAACAAATGATAGTTTACATTAGTGTGTCAGGCAGGTAATGAAAGATTATCAAGGCAAAAATAACGCTTGCAGCGACCATGTGTATATGTGTGTTTTAAAAACCCCTTTGTCCACAGGCGACAGCTGCTTCCAGATTATACAGATAGGAAAATCCGTCCAATATGTCACCAAAGGCATTAAATGGTTTCATTAAGCGCAGTTTTCGCTCTGTTTGTCCTAGAATTCAGAATGTGTGCAGGGCTTGGGCGGTTTTTCATCCTGTGTTGCATATTTGACGAAACTGACGCAGTCCACGAGGTGCATTCGATCCAGTTTCAGCCCTGACGGGCTTTTCACAATTTCACCATTTGCATCAGGAAAGCATAAACCAGCAAGGCGCGAAAATAAACAGGTAGAAGGAGGTTGCAAAGTTTGCTGCAAACTGAAAAGAAGATTTGTAATGTCTGGTGGAGAATGTATGTACTTTGTACTCTGTAAATGTTCCGCTGCCCGTGAAATTCCCTAATAATGCGCGCGAAGCCGTTCTAAGAACAGCATCACCAGGGGACACCTTTGAACCAATCTATCCTCGGGAATAACCCCCAGAAAGGCAGGAAAAATAAATAACGTTCTCATGTTTGCAGGCCCGAACAGTGCCGATCTGACTTCTGAACATTTTTCCCCAATTATTTTTGTAAAGTATTGATCCCAATTTAATTTCGCAGTCCCAACATGAGAGGCGCTTGGCGCTGAAATGTCTCACAGGAGATTGTAATCATGGCCTAGCCTGAAGGTGAAGCGCCGGTACAGAGGTTTCACTCTATTCCTCCGCTCTTCATCAGCCCCAGCGCTGGAGCAGAGGGCATTCGCAGGCAGATTAATTTTTGACGATGCGATCGATGGAAGATGTTTTTTTTTTCCTTCTGACATTGAGTTATCTAATTTGCTGTTTATCTTTGGCTTATTGAGTTTCGAGCATTGTTAAATCATACCTCTCAGCTGTTTAATTTCATATGTGATTTTTGCATTCCCCTCTTGTGCTTTTGGCATAACTCTTTCACCGAGCAGGTGGCGAGGTGTTGGGCATTCCTGACACCGTGTTACTGCTTTTCGTGTCTGGTTAGTACTCCAAGGTAATGTAATAGTACTTCCTGGCCTTTTCTCTTTGCTAGTGGCCATAGATCAGGGGCTCTCTGGGGAAATCATTACTTGCCATCATTATTATCCCGAGCACTTTCATCTACTCGCCCTTGTTTCCGGACTCCATCGCTTGATGAAGTGCCCGAGTGCATGGGCCTTGTCAACTTCGGTCCTCTAATTAACCCTTAGCTCGCTGATCTTGAACAAATTATTTACAGGATTTCTGGCACCCAGAGAGCTCTGCTTTCAGTCATTGACAGGGCCTGGAGTTACCTGTTTCCTAGTTAAAGCACTTATGCCGCTTGAAGCAATGTTTCTGTGATGGGTGAAGGCGCACCATGGGCTGTTCTCATTAAGTTCTGAAGGCATCTTGACTGACAGGTTACAGTCAGGTTAGTTAGTGTGTAATGCAATTTCTGCGGGGATATTTGTTCTGAAAGACGAGCAAAAATCAACTTTCTGCTTTTGTGAGGGATTTTTCAAGGACCTTGTGTTCCTGGGACTACGGGATTTGAAACTTACTTCCAAGCACTTTAGACTGGTGTGCTACAACGACGGGGCTCCAGAATATGGGGACCCGGTTGCTGTCTTGGGCAGAGGTGCAGGCATAGGTACCGGCCTTCCTGCACTGCCCTCTAACTGCCCATCTTTAAATTAGGTTGAGTGTTTCGGCTTTTCTGTGGTTTTAAAGAACTGTTTAACTTGGACTGAAGTCCTTGAAATTTACCTCCACAGCACCTCAGCACTTTAGGGTGGACTGCTTCAACTGGGTGAGTGATTGCTGGAGGGCTATTTCAATATTGTGTTGCTCTGCTGGCTGTCATTGTTCGCCCATGTTTGTGCCTGGGTCTTTGCGCATCACTGTCATTGCACAGTTTTGTGAGCCGACATGGACTTGTTTTGAACTATTTCTGCTATTGTGTTTGATTTTAAAGGACTTAGGGCTTGATTACGACTTTGCTGGTGTGAGAGCGGGCCGCCAAGCCAGCGTCCTGCTCCCACACCTCCAAAGTTGACTGCCACCCACCCAACAGATTACGAGTTATTTCGGGCAGCAGGGCGGTCCAGTGGCAGTGCTGTTCAAAGGCTCATATGTGAGCCTTTGAATTGCAACGCCGAAGGAGTGCCAAAGCAAGTTCCTGCATGGCATGGACTTTGCAGTCCATGCCTTTTAGGAACTGGGGTGCATGCACGCAGGGGGGCATACCATGTGCCCCCTGTATGTATCCCCAGGCCCTGAGGCAACATGGGGACCTGTAGGACCCCCTTAGTTTGCTCTCCACCAGCATTTTCATGGCGTGAGCAACGCCATGAGACCGCTGGTGGTGAGGAAACTCTTAATATGCTTGGTGGTGCTCCAGCGGCACTGGCAAGCATATTGCAGCCTCAGACCGCCATGCCATCGCCAGGCATTACGGATCCCTGGGGGCTGCGGGGGTCCTATGGCGGTCCGACTGCCATATTCGCAATACGCAGGTGCGGCGGTCCCCAACCGCCACCGCTGGTTTGGCACACCGATAGACCGCCAAACTCGTAATTAGGCCCTTAGAGAGTGTCATTTAGACAGTGATTCATTTTTTAAACAATAAGTGCCGGGGCCCAAAGTTTTGCTCAGAAGTCCGTGGCTGGCACAAAAGAATACTGGGGGTGCCAAATACTGAGGCTGCGAAGGCTTGATTCTCCCATTTCACTATTCCCTGCCCCTTTATCTCCCTCTTGCAGGTTTCTACTTTCTCCCTTTGTCATGGTTTTCCCATCTTTCTCTCCCTCCTACTAGCTTTCCCTTCCTCTGGGTCAAAGTTTGATAATGAAAAATAAGTGTCGGTCCCCAAAAATGAGTGCCATCGGTCCCCACTTGAAACCTCAGGCTCATATTAAGTACTGCATTTAGACTCTGGAGGGTGGTCCGCTAAATCAAACGCCATCAGAGGACTGAGCAACTGCTCCGTTGGAGCAGGACTGCCCGCTATGTCTAGGGGTTCATGAATGCCTAGCAGGGATTGCTATTTCTTCAGGGCATCTGTTGCTGTAGTGAGTGCCCTGAAGACACAAACAACCACTCCCTCAACATTCAGAGTTTGTTTTACAGAATTAAAATCCCAAAGTGAGAGTTGTTTCAGTGAAATAAAAAATCAATGAACCTGACATACAAGGATGTTACTCCCTGCACATCAGGGCTATTGCTTGTTTTTCCTAACCAGACTGCCATGCCTTGGATATCCATCTGGGCAAAGAAATCAAGGATTGTCGGGCAGCCATCACTGTGTGTTGCTGGCACAGTGGCAGATGGGCCGTCAGGTTGAGGGTGATCGTAGTTGTAGCCAGTTGAGGCTTCGCCAATGGAAAACCTGTGGTTCCCCACCAATTGGGCTTGAAACCCACAATTTGGAGGACGTAGATCCTCTTTTGTTTTACTTGTGCCCTGCTTCCACCTACCTTGAAATGAGTCCCTTCATTTGTCTTCCTTGTACTGTGCACCTTGAGTGGTACATCAGCAACAGGTCAGTGCAAGCACACAAAGTGCAAGTCAATAAGCTGATGTGCCAACAGGCCAATAAGAGAGGACTGAGACCTAGTCCCCGGTTGTTTTTCCACAATTTAGGAATTATTTTTACTTTCTTAGTGTCGATGATGATTGCTTATGCTAGGGGAAAATAGATGACAAAGTTAAAGTCCAGAGATAAAGAGTTGGAAGTCGCAATTATCCAACAGGGTTCCTCACATAATTTAGCCATTCCATTGTCTCTTAGGAATTTTGTTGTTGAAAGTGCATTTTTTTGGCAAAAGTACGTAACAGACGGGGCTGCTTGCAGGAAGCGAAGGGGTGAGATTCTATATGGTCGTATCCTAAAAATAGTCTTACAGGATCAGTTCACAATTTTTAGGTCGAGCCTGAGTCAGCGCACATGCGCTGCTGTGACGAACTGCTGTAGCGGAGTACGGAAGAGAAGCCCCGCCCAATCTCTGCCCATATTTGTCATTGGCTTCTGTCTTTGTCCTTCGTAAATGCAGCTTCTGATTCAGTAATCAGTTTGTTAGTCCCTCCTTAGTACCACCTTTTCTTCATTTGTAACCTCCCATGTCTACTGGCCCCTTTACTTCTGTTGTTACACGGTACGTGTTTATTAGTCTGTAAGCACTATTTTCTTTTTTCCTACTACAGGCAGGACGACGTGCGCAGCTGGGACAATGGGGGCCGCTTGTTTTAATTGTGAACAGACTTTAATGATCAGCACTGCACCAGCTTCACAAGCACCGTGCTTTATCTACTTGTTTTTTTCTTTTAACTAGAGCTGCTTTTCCAGCAAAATGGCGGCCGCTACCTCCGAGGCTCTTGCGGCGCCCGCTTTACGCCGTCCATGCTTATTTATCTACAGAGCGCTCCCAATCAGCAGCTGCCATGAAATATTAATCATGGCTACATCGAGAGATTACATTGGATTGCACTCATGAAAGCAGCTTTTAAGGTATGGTAAATGCGCAACTCTGTCAAATAACCTACTGTTATACCTGTAGAGCCGCAATGAACGTCATTTTGATGTGTTTTACTTACGGTTTGTGCACATGTCAACAGACGCGTAACACAAAACCACAAGGGGAGGGTGGGCAGGTGCGATGTGTGTCAAAATGTCGGAAACAGCAGCATGCCAGCTAAGAATGACCACTATGGGGTTTGTTTGTGTAGTGCTTCGAACCGCTACTGCTCCAAAGTTCCATTTACCAGAGCCTTACCAGCCAAGCATTCCGATGAAACCTCTTTTTTTGGGCTGTGGTGGAGGGGCCTGAAGGTGTTCACTTGTTTCATAAAGGCCCCTGGAGTGCACACATCACTTAAGATACTCCCATAATTTGTCTACAATGCTGAGGCATCTCTTTTACACGGTTAGAGGCGCTGTCACACCCCTGCAGTGAAGGAGAGCTCAGTTCTGTAGAGGGATGAGCCGGGGTAACTCTTCTTGGACGCCGCAGGATTCTAGGTGCTAAGATGGACATAAGCACCCCAAGGACGCCCTCTGCTCCCCTATCTGCCACTCTTCGCTCATCTCAGTTCCTCTTTCTTTCTAAAGAGGCCCCAGTGGCCCTGTCAGTGTGGAGATCACAGATCGATACAGAGAACAGTTAAAGTGCTTGATACATCAGCGCACACTGCCGCCCCCTGCAGAGCAGCTAGTACACACCAGACTGCAGGCCTGTTAGCAGCATTCGTCTACTCTGCAAACTTCCCTACAGGCTTTCTGTGCTCACAGCACAAAATTAAGGCCACATGCAACTACACTAACTCAGCTCCAAGGCCACTGGAAGAATGGGTGCACAGCCATGAGGTGTGTCCTTCAGGCCATCATTGTGAGTGCTCGACAGAAGAGTAATGGGTGTGTGCTTTTGCATACAGTCATAGTCGTAGTCCTGTGTCAAGCCGCTGCCCCTCCTCGTAAGACGACCTACGTACCCACCCTTTTGAGACACCAGAGAAGCCCATAACTCCAGGGGATTCATCTCCTGAGACTGCATACTATGTACCAGGGCTCCCACCACCGTGACACCACAGGGCTCTCACCCCTTTGAGATCACAGGACTCAGTGGGCAGCAGATATTCTCCCCCATACTCTATCCAGGACTCCCATTTCCCGGAGAACGTAGTACTCCGTTCCCACAAGCATGTGACAAGGGACCTGGGCCTTGCCCTTAAGGTCAAGGATTCTGTATTACTGTACCGCCCTCGAAGATGGAGGGCATCGTGCACGGGAGACCTGCCATGATAAATGAATATTCTTTTCACTCCTATCGACTTGAAACATCACGGACCACTGGTGCTGGATAAGTGTTATGGAGGCCGGCTCATCTCTTAGTACATCACAAGTGTTTCACTATCTCCACATCAGCATGCTTATCAGCCTGAAAGTAAAAGTTACAGGTTTCACTATTTTGATCATGTATTTGCCGTTTTAAAACCACATAAGGAGACGTAATATACATGAATAATACCTGCTGTTGAAACCTGTGCTTATACTCCAGGCCACTGATTTGTGTCAAAACTCTGTGGTCTATTGGAGCTCTCAGTCCTTTCAAACCAAGGCATGTGTGGGCTAAGCAGGAAATTGGAAGGCCTAGTATTAACTATTTAGATACATATCTGTTCCACTTCACATGTCTGCAAAATAATTTAGGGGGCGACCTGCTTCGAAGAAACTATACTTCAGCATCAAGTAGAGAAATATAGTGCACCACTGCCTTTTTTCAGGCGCCATCTTTGGAAGCTACCAATGCCCTCATGGAGACAAATGACCTTAGCCTTAGAACAGGCTGAGATATTTCATAATTATTTTTTAATCAATTTATAAGCACAAAGTTTAAAGGACACGCGCTTAAAATATTGTCCAACGCAACTACCGCTGTTACACGAAATATGACCGGTTGCTATCTCTGTTTACTTTCTGATGTCTGTAAACTCACAGCTTGTGTGCTGCATGGCTATACACTCATATGGTCGCAAAAGCGAGACCTATTGGCTATGCCAATGCTTGTTTGTGGTTGCAGAGAAAATGCTCGTGTGTAGCAGTACTGTGCTAAGTAGCGGATGGCTTCAATAAAGTCTCATGGGAATTATCATTTATTAAAACCAAAGGGGATGATGGACGGAGTGTTGAACATTGCAAGCACTCACCCCCAGTCAACTGATCTGGGTTTAATCCATCATCATTCTTTACCTCACTCCGCCACCCCAGTTCAGACATGGCCATATGCAAATCAGTCTGACACTGTGCCTCATGGGAACAGTCCAGCCCGAACTGCCAAGCCATGTCTTCCCTGGACCGGAAACAAGCCTCCTGGGACCGGTTTCTGGCTTACAGCCATCATCAGCCAGGCTATCTTGAATCCAGTGGCAAAGTGAACAAGGGACCCACGTCTGGGCATACCCTGCCAACTTAGGGCGAACATAGCAAAACCAAAGGGGATGATGGACGGAGTGTTGAACATGGCAAGCACTCACCCCCAGTCAACTGATCTGGGTTTAATCCATCATCATTCTTTAGCTCACTCCGCCACCCCAGCCATCATTTATTCGCATTTCTTTAAGCAATAGATTTCGAAAATGTACCTGTAACAAAAAATTATTTGGCTCCATATAAAAAAAAATCTTGTAGGGACCCCTTCCTACTGCACTAAACCTCTGTGATATGGATGCATTCGCGCAATCCCATGGCTCACTTGCCACGACAATGTGGATTTTGATTTCCTCCACGGGATTTGAATTGCCTTTGTGCCTCATATTAAGTGAGCCAGAACCGACCTGTTGGTATTATGATTATCCTTAATACCAAAGCAGTAGCAACACCCAGGTCAGGCAAAAGACCTCTATTGGTACTTTATTACTAGCGTTCGTGCTGCCGGCAGCATCCTAATTCTGCAACCACCACCGCCCGGGAGGAATGGAAATGGACTTCATCAGTGCAAAATTGCTTGGCAGGGGTGCAATTTTAATAATTTACTACTTTAGGATCAAAGTATAGTTATACACAAAGGAACTAAGGGTGACCTTCAGGAAGTCACATTATGTCTTTCTGTCATAGCTAAATCCACTGTAATTTGCTAGCACATTAACATGTGGAGTTAAGTCCCACACAAACAAGTTGTTAGATTGCTCTCCGTTGCAATGGGAGAAAATATAAATAATTATCTGCATCAGGTTCTGCAGTACGCTATTTAATTCTTCAATCTTTGGATCCTGCTTGTAAAGTAGAGAGGAGTGCAAATGACAATCTTATTTATTTCAAAATCTACACAAAAAAGTGACGATTTCATTTTAAAGGCGTATAGGATTGTGATTGTGATGTAGGTAAAGTTTCTCAGCTGTCACATTGCACATAAGTCAATTTAATTTTCTGCAACAAAGATAGGTGACTTTTAATACTATTTTTGGTACTATGTGTCTGTTCTCTGTTCTACATTCTATCATTTAATCTCTTTTCAACGCTATTTTCATGTATACCTCTGTATGGCACTGGCAGCCTACGCATATTTTTTACTTTGTGCTAACAACTAAGACAGGAACGCATTTTGTTGGCAAATCGCTTGTGCAAAAATCTGTTTTCCAACTGTTTTCCCTTTTTACATGAAAACTGTTGTGAGTAAACAGCTGAGTTTGTCTAATTGCAACTATAATAATACTCGCTATTTATATAATTTATTTACCAATAAAGTGTCAGGAAGTATCTAAACTCAAAACAGTATACTCTGTGTCACCCTGTTTGAGAACAGGTGTGCTCTGACATCTTTTAGAAGAGCTGAGCATTGGGGCAGAGGCGAAGATCTTTCGCAAGTCATTACACAGGACAGCTTCTCCCTGGGGGTAGCTCCCCCCTTAGCCCTGTATTTTATGGATTCGACTGGGCTCTAGGAGCATATCCTCCTCTGACCCTAATTGCCTCTCCGGTTCGTAGACTGTCTTTAAGATACTCAGGAACTTTTCTTACATACCCTGTCTTATACAGTCATTGCAGAGGGTAGAGCCAGATATATCACATACGTTTTATCGCCTGATAAAAATATTGTATCCACTACGTCGACCTACCCACTACATAGCAAGGTAAGTTTAGGTAAGAAGGTGTGAATGTAAGAATGTTGATCATATACTTACCTTGACAATATACATGTTGGTAATGTGCTGTATATGATATTATTACAGGCCCAAAGTATCACCCCCGATATAGTGTCTCACAAGCTGTGAGACACTTGCACTGAATCCTCTCTCACATAGGCAACCAGCGCATACCTCTCAGAATGGGATATACAAGTGTCCAGGATATTTTCTGAGGCAGTCTTGGCTGCCATCTTACATAGAACTGGAAGGTTCCTAATATTCATCATAGGGGTACCCACATATAGTTACTAAAATCAAGTATTCCTCAAACAATAGCTCTTACTAGGGTGGTTCTATGGTTTTCATCCATTAGTGTTTCAATGTGTCTCATGAGTTTGAGGTGATGGTGTGTAGCAGAAACAACGGACATCTTATCCGTCACAATTTATCTGAAGGATGTTCACATCATTTTTTATAGGTATGACACTCTCGAAAGCTGAATGTCAAAAAGTTATCTTAATTCTCTTTTCATCTGCAGTTCTGGTTAACAACAAGGTGCTCCATCTTGGTCTCATTTTAGCTCAGATAATGCCGATCCACCCAGTTTTGTATCAACCCATAAACATCAGCTACTTTGCTGATGACATCATCCTTGAATTTGGAAAGATTGAATACTTTTTGTGTGTTGTCTGCATAGTTGAGAAATGTAACCTTCAATCACAGCAGCTCGTCATCCAGAGTTTTTGCGTAGATGTTAAACAAAATAGGAGGCTCATTTCTCCCCCTCACTAGGATCTCAGGGGCATATTAGCAAGGAATAGCGATATTTATCGCTAACCGCGCTTAGCGCGACTTTGGTTAACGCCGCCTATCGCTGGAAAATATCGCTGCGATAACACCCTATTAGTAAGGATTATCTCCATAGCGATATTATTTCCAGCGATAGCGGTAAAATGTGAGAATATCGCTGGAAAAGCAGCGATATTCTCGCATTATCGCTAAGGTGGATTCAGCATTAGAATCCACCTCCTATACCTTAAACAGGTAAGTCATCCTCACTAGCAGGAGATAAAATATAGCGATAAACGCGCTTAGCGCGAATTATTTTATCGCTTCGCCTGCCTTGCTAATAGGGGGTAGTGGGATTAGCGACTGTTTTCAGTCGCTTTTAGTAGGGAACGCCTTCCTTGCATGTCATTAGCGATAATTATCGCTGACATGCAAGGCGATGGTTAACGCGGCCTCTAACGCCTGAAAGCTGTCGCTAACGCCTGTTAGCGACAGCTTGCTAATAGGGCGATAAAATTATTGCCGCTTTAGCGGCAAAAAGTGCCGCTAAAGCTGCGATAAAGCCCTTGATAATATGCCCCTCAGTTTTATAGACCTTCCTTTGACTTTTTTTTAGGATATGAGGCTTTCTTCCGTCTGGTCTTGTTGCCACTTTCTTTCCATTCTTCTACCACTTTTTTCATCCTCTTCAGCATTTTGTAGAACCAGTGCTTATGTTCGAAATTGAGGGGCGTAGCTAGGCCTTCGGCTGCCCGTGGCGGCCCCTGCGTTTGCCGCCCTCGGCAAAATGATAGAAGAGCGGGGGGGGGCGGTGGTAGCGGCCGCGGCCGATTCTTACGGCCGCAACGGCCGCAGGTAAGAGCGGGGGAAAGGGGAGCCGGCTGCTGCCCGAAAACTCGTGCCGCCTCTGGCGGTCCGCCCCCATCGCCCCCCCCTAGCTACGCCCCTTTGGCTGTGCCCATTTTCACAATAGTAAGTTTTTCTACAGTATTGACGATGTCCGTTTTGCGATGAGCATTGGCCTCTTCTAAGGTTGTGGTTTTTCAATCAGAAAACTTCTCTAAGTACAATTTAAGAATCTCTCAACTTAGTTCTAATAATTCCTCGACGAAAGAAGTTTAATTGGGGTGTATATATTTGTTGATGACATGCTGTCAAGGCAAACTTCACAGGTTTAAGATCCATCATATCCAGACTAATGATGCTACCAAATGTGAACATGGGGTTGTAGGTGAGCATCCAGTCAGTAAATAGTTCCTTGTTGTGTATATTGTAGGCCTATAGCTCACAAACCACAGAGCTCCATTAACAGACTCGTAGGAGACAAGCACCACCTGACCTGCACTCCGTCACTGACTCCTTTAATCATATGACTTTAAGCAATATATTTCGAATATCGTCCTTTAAAATAAATTAGTTATTTACATGTAAATACAAATCTTGTGAGGACCCCTCCCCCACTCACAGCCTCCCTGATATGGATGCGTTTGCGCAGTCCGTGGCTCACTTCCAGGCTCACTACACAGATGGCAGTGGAAAGCGGCAGGCTGCGACGCCTCCATGCCCCTTTCACTGCTCTCCTTGGAACCCAGAAAATCTGAAGTAGAGCTTTAGGGTAGCAGCAGTCAACACTATTGTTTCTTCGTTGCCTTGGAATGTGGAACTAGTTAAAACCATATATATGGGAGAAAGCGTTTCCTAGTCTGCATCCATGAGCAGAGAACGAAGGCATTACAACTGCTACCTATGTAGGCACAAGACAAGCAGAAAACAAAGGTATCCTTCTCTTGGTCTCTGAGAAGCAGATTTTCCAGTGGAACCTTTGGTGGCTCAGTGTTTGCCTTCCCTCATGCTCTTCATATAGTTGTAGGTATTGTGGCCTGATAATTTCTTCCAGGGATCTCTAGACCAGGAAGTGGAAGTTGGATAGATCAGGGTGAAGGCTGGTTTGGATTCTTGGCTGGGCACACATGGCTGTTGTTGGTTGCTAGTGTATCCTAGGAACTCTCACTACTCTGTGGCTCACCTTCCCTAACAGTCCAGGGTGTGCTGAGTCACAGTCAGGCGGGGCCCGGTCATCGCCGTATGTCAAATCCCAGACTCTACCGCTCTTACATGCATGGGTCGCGCCTGGTCACAGTAAGGTCAGCTAGGGGAACCACAGCCTTTTCATAATCCCAGCTTTCTTGGCTCCTAGTTGTTGGCGGCAGAGGAACCCAGCTTTCTTGGATCCTAGATGTTCTTGGCCCTGAACTGCGATGGAAGCCTTCACATGATAGCTGGTAGGATCTGGGTCTAGAATTAGATTTGCATGTGCTCCTTAAATTTGGCACTCAACCACAGTAATGGTAATGCTCATAAAGCACTTCTCTTAGGGCCTCATTACCGTGGCAGAAGCAGGACTGCCCGACTAGTAGTCGGCGGTCCCGCAGTCCGCATTACAATGTGACCGCCTTCAAGGCGGTCGCAATGTGTATACTTTGTATTGCGGCGTGGGCTGCGGGCTGCAGCACACTCCGCAGAACAAAACATACACATCTGACATATCCCTGCACTGTGTGGCAGGCACCATGCGGTGTCTGCCACATGGTGCAGAGATATGTAGGGGGGCACTATAGGTGCACTCCAGGGCCCATATCAGAGGGCCAGGGGGAAGGGGGGCCCGCTGCAGGCCCCCAAGTCACTTTCTGCCTGCCTTTTCATGGCGGGTTAACCAACATGAAACGGCCGGCAGCAAGGGACATTCTAATTCCTACAGCGGTGCCTGAGCAGGCACAGCCACTGTTGTAGGGATTGCAGTCCCTCCGACGGACCAACAGGCTCCTTGAGCCCGTCGGATGCATGGCGGTCGGTCTCTCCACCCACCCTCCATCTGCCCGCCATCGTAATGCGGCAGGTGGTCCTGCAGGATCCGATGGCGATGGGACCGCCACCGACGGCCTGACGCTGGCAGTCCCACTGCCATCATAATGGGCCCTTAGTTACAGTCTTTGGTAGTATAGGGGATCATTTGCTCTCTCTGCTTGTACCCGTACTCCCTGGGTTACGCTTGTCACAGGGAGCCCTTATGTGATTAGTAGCTATAGCATGGCCAGTATGTACATAACACGGAGAACCCTATGCCGATGGGACTAGGGTCAATACGTATTATTCATAAAGGACAGCTTTCCCAATATAGAAACATGCCTCTAGTGATCAGAAGGTTAAAACAAAGGATGAAAGGTTGTAACTACTTATCAGCTTGCATCAAATTCATGGTGGAGTCAAAACCATATAGCACAACAATACCATACCTTAGTCTTAATAACCGTGTAATTTGGAACATATGTGTTTAAATCAAAGAACATTACATATACTAGATCTTGTACATGAAATGAATGAAATAAAAGCTTTACTGATTTAGACCTCTACCGGGATCAAGAATATAAGACAATATTACCGAAGTCATGCCATAAAATCAATATTGCACATATCCTCAATATTAAAACAAGTTAGAAATGTTTTCAAAAATTTAAATACATTGTAACATACATATTCATTTGTTGGAAACATTTTAAGGTTGATCATTTAATGAGCTCTTGTTAAATTGAATTTAAAATATAACAGGGTTAGATATTGGCAACATGCTGTGGAAACTGTCAGTCAAGTATCGAGTGCATATATTAGATCTTCGATCCCTCGGTGTCACAAATTACACAGACCAATAGTGTTATTCCAGCGGCTTTTATAGACAGTAAATGGTAGCACTCCTAGCCTGAGTAGTAATATTGCATGCCTAACCCTATGATCTGAGGTGAATAATAAATATTTTCGATGATGATTGTCATCTGATATAGCTGGTAATAACCTGTATGATGTGTGATTCATGCAGTATTTAATGTCACTTTGATGACTTAGGGCCTGATTATGATAACGGCGAGTGGACCTCCGCCAGTCCATCGGTCCAACTGCTGTATTTGGATTCAGGTAGTTGGACCCCACTATCCTGACACAACACCGCAGCCACCGCCAGGATCTTGCATCCCGACGATGCGGCAGTCGGGGCGGTGACAGGGAATGGTGGCGGTGCCGAGGCAGGCACCACAGTTGTGATTACGATTTCCCTTTCCGACAACCTTTTCATGGCAGGGACCCTGCCATGAAAAGGTTGTCAGAAAGGGAAGGAAGGGGCCCCAAACAGGGCCCCCGGGCAGCGGAGCCCAGAAAAAAATGCACCTGGGGACACATGTAGTGCCACCCTTCTGTTACATGGTCGTGCGTGCACTGTGTGCCATGCACGACATGGTGCATAGCACACAATGCACCGATGTTCTGGAGGTGCTGCCACGGCTGCGGGATATGCTACAGGCTCTTCCTATGAGCCCAGCATTTCCCCGCTGTGGCACTGCCGCTGAAAAACTGTCACCGCTGCTTTCATGTCAAAATACGGCAGTCGGAATGCTTCCGGCTAAACAGCGGTCCCCCAACCGCCAACACTATGGCCTGGCGGTCAAACTGCCAGGTTCATAACTAGGCCCTTAGTCATGGAATTGAGGATTTAAAAAAAAGTGTAATTTGTGCCAGACACATAAATATTCCATCTTGCATTCCAGTTTATTTAAGACCAATTTTAGGTTTTCCAGATTTTGTACATTCTCTCGTTTGTATATTATTGCATCATATTATTTAAATAATTTTTATTCCATTATCGCATCCTTTCTCATCAGTGAGATGCTTTTATGTGTCAGTCCTTGACAATCCCTGTTCACTATGATGTAAGTGAATTGGGGAAGCTGTCCTCTACTATGATATGGGATGGAAGTTAATGTAAGACTAGAGATTAACGGAACCAATCCTGTTTTTTTTTATAGTGGTAGTATACATCCTGTAGCTACAGGAAGAGAGGAACACAGTAGTTTAGGCACTCAGATGTCCTTGAGTACAACAAGATTTAGGGTCTTATTACGAGTTTGGTGGTCTTCCAACGGGACCACTACCGCAGTGGTCCCAGGAAGACTGCCAAGCCCGTGGTCTTATGGCGGTCCCGCTGCCACACTCGCTATACGGCAGACGGTTGGTGGTGGTCGGACTGCCACCGTGAGCATGGTGGTCCCAGGAGCGCCATACTAATAATGAGGCCCTAAGTATAGATCATTGAGTGTCTTTTGGAGCCCACAGATATTTTACTGATGAGTTGGATCTAGTATTGGTTGAAATAATAGGTTGTTGTGTGATACGCATCAGATGGTTGGTTTTGAATACGATTAGTGGCAGCATTTACCGCCCCAAGATGGCATCTCAGCAGTTAGCGGTACAGTCCATGGGATGATAGGAGGGAAGTTAACTTTGCAGTGTCTGCTGAGTTTTCCCTCCCTGGCTGCAGAATATGGATGATGACGTAGCAAGGAGCGGAGAATTCTCCCACTCGTAGTAAGTAAAGTTTACATCACAAAGATGGCGTCCAAGCGGTTAGCAGTACAGCATACGGCGTGATAGGAGGGAAGTTAACTTGGCAGTGTGTGCTATGTCTTCCCTCCCTGGCTGCAGAATATGGACAATGACGAAGCAAGGAGCAGAGAATTCTCCCACTAGTGGTAAGTTAAGTTATTCTCACCCCTTTTAATCCCTGGATAGGGTTGATGAATCTGTGACTTATGACTACATCACTTAGTTAAGTGGTGAGTAACTTGAGAGTAAGAGTATTGCTATTATATAAATTGTAGCACGGGAAATTAGGATGTTTCTGTCTCCTACATGTGCAGGTTGGTAGTCAGATCACTATGTCCTAAAGAGACCCTTTGAATGATACAGGATCGAAAGGTCAACAAACCCTCCCATTTGGTAGACATTCACAATTAATATGAAGGGACTGTGAATTCTCTGAAACTGCCCTAACTTTTTCTGCTTTGAATAATTTCTAAAACAATTGGGACTTGTACAGTGCCTTCGGTTGTATGTGGTGTAAATATATTCACAATTTGAGCACTGCATTGTCTGCACTATACTCATTCATGAATGAAACGCAGCCGCCAGAGCCCTGCTGGGGCTCCCGCGCAGAGCTCAACAGCTGGTGCTATCCAGCAATAACATTGGCTGCCCATGGCTAAGCTAATCGAATTTAAGGCTCTTTGCCTATCCTTTAAAATTCTTAAGTTTGCGTCTCCCGGGCTTTTGGCCAACTTGTTGGTACCTTACGTTCCTGGACGCCAGCTGCGCTCTTTGGGGCAACACTTGGCTGTGATCCCTCGAGTGAACCGTCTCCGTGCCGGGGCGCGGTCCTTTCGTTGCTTGGCACCAAGTTATGGAACTCTCTGTCCTGTCAGATTCGTAGTCTGAATAGCCTGCTGGCCTTTCGTAAAGCCATTAAGACTTACCTCTTTCCTGTGGCCTAATTCTGTCTTTTTATGTTCACTTCTTCATTTGCCGCTTTGCCCAGTTTCTTAGCCTCCATGCCTTTCTGCTGCTAGCGCCGGGACGCCTCTTTGCTGAGGCAGCTGCACGCTTTATAAGCTTAGTTAACATAACATAACATGTCACTTTTATCTGCATATGAATTTGCTTAATGTATTCTTGAAATAAACTTTAGTTTATCCTGTGCCTTTTTTTCTAATTTATGTTCAAATTAATTGGACTGGGGATTCCTCTAACATAAAGACAAGGATTCTCTAGTCCCACGTGCATTCTATGGCATGGCCAGCACATGAGAGGAGTACCAGAAGAGTTCTAACTATCGGTGAAATTACAAGGGCAATCCATTTGTGTTTGCCTCTGCCACAAATATTAGTGTCTTGTTTTTTGAGTCTTCCATTTCCTGGCTGTATGAAATTACCCGTTCCTCCAGAGAGAAATATTAGGCAAATGCTCTATATGTTTTTTGTGCAATAGGGAATCTTACACTGCAGCACATGTTCAGTCTGTTTTAGGTAAATGTGTGGGGCTCTATTAAGGTTTTGGAACCAATGAGGAAGGTTGCACCCATGGATGTCAATTCACCAAAATGCTAGGAGCAGCGGAAGTCACAACACACATCACAGGAAGAGACACCAGTTGACCTTTGACCTGATTTAATCCTAGGAAGTGATGTCAATGAAATTAACAACCATGAAATAAGAGCTATGTCTATTTTTGATAGCACCTATATTTTAAGAAGGATGGAGTCAAGATATCACAGAGTCATAGATATCACCGGCTCAGTTACAACCATCATATGTCAGAGGTGGTCATGTGGAAATGCAACCTTAAATGTCCAGGCTCAACTGCTGAGTGCTCTGGCATTCAATTCATAATCATTGTTCTCCTCTCAATCGTCACATTAGAGTGCCATAAACCATCATATTATGCAATATTATGCATATTTATTAGCTAGTGAATTTTACTGCTTTCCTTGACCATGTCTCCCTCTTTTATCACCCCTCTTCTCTCATTTCAAATCTCTTTCTCTCCATTGTCAAATTTCCATACTACATATTTCTCTGCACTGCTTCGCCTTCACATCCTTTTTGTCCTGTTCTGTCATTGTCCTCTCTCTTGCTTCATCTCTCATATTCTCTCTCCCTTGCCACCTCCTCCTCTTTACTGCTATTTTGATCCCTTCTCTTTCTCCATGTTGTAATCTTTCTTCCCTCCTTTTTCTATTTAAGTTGACTCTTTCACCTGTCTCTCTCCCTCTTTCTCAGCTGTTTCCTTCCCACAGCTGCTGAATCTTTATAATCTAGCCCCTTTTTAACCTCTCTCCCCTACAACTGATTTGTTTCTCACCTGTCTCTTTATCAACACTGGCATGTCTCCCCTGTTCTCTAAGCTACATTTCTCACCTACCTCTATCTTATTACTCTCACCTGTTTCCCACATCTCTATCCACCTTTTTCTGTCTCACCTCTCTCTGTAGCTCCTTGTTATCTCTCACCTGTCCTTCCTCCTCACTTACCTTCCGTAGCTGTTTCTTTATAATCTGTTTGCTTCTCTTTGTGTCTTCTGTCTCCTACTGCTGTAAAATGTCTGGGTATTTTAGAAATATGGGATGTCTGCCTTCATTGTTATGTGCCTATGTAGAATTGTGTGCTGCTGCTCACCATAATAATTGTTAATAGACTGGAGTCATTAGGAATTTTTTTCCGCATGCCCTGCTATTTGAACGATGTATATATAAATGTTCACAGGGTGCAATTGTGCACCTTCTAATTGTAACGTGTTTGTGCAATAACAGATTTTTAGTGGAGGAAAAAAATATTCCTTCTGGAAGGACCTCTAGACCTACAACCTGACTTAATTTGGATATGTTCTGTGTATACCAGCTATTGGCAGGGGTATATTTCTGATTACTTGCAAGAGGGACGTTTGTGAATGCCAAAAACTGATTCCCTTGTGGACGTTCATAAACTGTGAAAGGATACCATGCTTTGAATGGCTCACTCCCCACCCTGTGCAAGGGTTTTACTTCTGAGTAATATAATCCCGTCGAGAGGTAATGTTCCACTGGTGAACACAGAGTTAGTAGTCTAGTCTGTGGCAGCTGGTAATTTTACCAGGGAAGGGTGAGGGGGGCCACGTATGCACACATACACACACACACACACCCATTCATAACACTCACTAGCAAATACACATACATTTATACATTCATGCACGCACATACCAAACATACATACATGTTATTCAGCGCCAAAATACCCTTTGTGATGAACGTGTGCGTCACAAATACACATGTTATATTACAAATAGACATGCTATATTTCTCCTCGTTATGCCTCACCTGGGGAGGCGTAGCATTTTGATTCATTCCCAGGTCTACCTTGTCTCTAACATTGAAACTACACACACACATTTTAGCTGAGTAGCCTTGGTCAAGGTGATTGTAATCCTTAGGTGACTTTACATATTTCAGGGATGTACGTGTACTAATATGGATGTATGTCAAAGATGGGATGAATGGCTACGTATGCAGGTATGGGGTAGGGAAAGGAATAGAGTAAGCCTAGACAGTTTGAAGGGGATGAGTAGGAGGATAGCCTATAGCTTTCCAAGACAGAGACTATTATTTAGCATCTCAGTTACAGTATTTAATGGCATGGTTTGCAGTGGAGGGAGACCTAAATAGAAAACTTGATATTATGGGGCCAGGTTCTGTCAAACGTCCTGAGAACATAGGATGCTCTACTATTCCAGGTCCCAAAGATTACCTTTGGGACCTGGAATAGTAGAGCATCCTATGTTCTCAGGACATGTTTGACAGAACCTGGTCCTATATTATCATATTTACACGGTACCAGGGGCGACGTTATTTTAAATTTCTCAGTATGTATAAGCCCTCTTCTGTATGCACCGCATTATGGTTGATTGGAGCATTTCAGAAGGCATCCAATGATATGTCTTAAATCACTGAGAATGCAGGAGGTATGAACTCAGTGGGCTATCTTGTCTTTTTTGGTAGGTATGTAACACTAGAGGATGTAGAGCAATTGTTGGGTGTTGCAAATAGGAACATTCGATAATATTGTGGTGGTGGTACTTTGGTTTTCTCAGCAGTAAATAGAATATCTAAAGCATTGGTGTTGTTGGATGCAACTAAAGGTAAAACAATATACCACATAATTGTATATAAAAATTAGAGAAGACTCATAAAATTCCCAGTTTGCAGCTACGTTCTTCTGGCTAAGGATTGTAGTAAATAGCTATCCACACGAATGTAATAAGCTATGCAAGCTGGGTGCACATACAACTAGTTATGCTAAATTTAAATTACCTCGGTTTGACATTCTATAAATAACATATATGACCCCAAGCATTCCACACAGGATTGATGACATGAGGCCAGATATTTGCCCTAAATGTAATAAAAATGACGCCACTTTTTATCATATAATAAGGAACTGCTCACACATCATTATTGAAAAGATGTTTGTAACAGGTTTTCTAATTCTGTAAACATTAACAACTCCAGGGCATTTGACGAGTCTTTCGTGTCAGCTACACTACCCATGTAGTGTGGCTGACATGAATGGTTTGTCAGCCGACACACTGTTAAAGAAAATACCTCTTTTGCTAACAGCAGACTGATTTTCTTGTTAAAAAAACAGGCCAGGAAACGTGAGAAAAGCTTCCCTTTAGGTTAGAGTCTTTTTTTAATTTTATTTTTTGTTTTACTGTGATGCACATCATGCACAGCATGCTGACTTCACGGCAAACAAGGGGAAAGCAGACTGTGTCATTAGGCATGGTCTGCTTTCATTTTTACCAGTGCACGGGGACATAACTCTGCTCCTGAATACTGACCATCTTGGGGGAGGGACTGCTGATAAGACAATATTTCCTCTCCAATGGTACCTCTACCTAGTGGAAGCCCTCTTGGGGATCGCCGCGGGAGCTCAATCCCCATGCAGAGATCTATGAATTAGAAGCCGGGGGTGCCCCAGGCATGAGTAAGTGCATCTCGACATTAAAAAAAATTAAACAGTCTTTCTGGCACCCTAGGGGGCGATTGGGTGACCTACCAACATGCTTCGTGAAGTCAATCAATCAGGTCACTTATAAAGCGCACTACATACCCGCGAGGGTCTCAAGGCGCTGGGGGAAGAAGGGGGGGGTGCTGCTACTGATCGAAGAGCCAGGTCTTGAGGAGTCTTCTGAAGGCCAGTAGGTCTTGGGTCTGCCGAAGGTTGGTGGGGAGGGTGGGAGAAGGATCTGCCGCCGGCGGTCGTTTTCCGGATGCGGGGGACTGTGGCGAGGGCGAGGCTGGTGAAGCGGAGCTGGAGGGTGGGGGTGTAGAAGCTGAGTCGTCTGTTGAGGTAGGCTGGCCCGGAGTTGTGGAGTGCTTTGTGTGCGTGGGTGAGGAGCTTGAAGGTTATCCTCTTGTTGACAGGGAGCCAGTGCAGATCTCTCAGGTGGGGTGTGATGTGGCTGCGGTGGGGGATGTCGAGGATAAGACGTGCAGAGGCGTTCTGGATGCGTTGCAGCCGTCTCAGGAGCTTAGCCGTCGTTCCTGCGTAGAGGGCGTTTCCGTAGTCCAGCCTGCTGGTGACGAGGGCCTGGGTGACTGTTTTCCATGTTTCGGTGGGGATCCACTTGAAGATCCTGCGGAGCATTCGGAGGGTGTTGAAGCAGGATGCGGAAACGGCGTTGACCTGCTTAGTCATGGAGAGGGTGGGGTCGAGGATGACCCCTAGGTTGTGTGCGTGGTCGGTGGGTGTCGGGGCTGTTCCCAGTGATGTCGGCCACCAGGAGTCGTCCCAGGCTGAAGGGTTGGAACCAAGGATGAGGACCTCCGTCTTGTCCGAGTTCAGCTTCAGGCGGCTGGACCTCATCCATTTGGCGACGGCCTTCATTCCTTCGTGGAGGTGGGCTTTGGCGGTGTGAGGGTCTTTGGTGAGGGAGAGGATCAGCTGGGTGTCCTCGGCGTAGGAGATGATGTTGAGGTTGTGCTGTCGGGCGACGTGGGCGAGGGGTGCCATGTAGATGTTGAACAGCGTCGGGCTGAGGGAGGAGCCTTGGGGTACGCCGCAGATGATCTTGGTGGCCTTGGATCGGAAGGGGCGAGGCGGACGCTTTGAGTTCTGCCGGAAAGGAAGGATGTGGTCCAGTCCAGGGCCTTCTCTTGGATCCCGGCGTCGTGAAGGCGTGTTCGTAGTGTGTGGTGTCAGACCGTGTCGAAGGCGGCTGATAGGTCCAGGAGGATGAGGGCTGCTGTTTCTCCGTTGTCTAGCAGGGTCCTGATGTCATCGGTGGCGGCGATGAGGGCGGTTTCGGTGCTGTGGTTGCTGCGGAAGCCGGACTGGGAAGGGTCCAGGATGTTGTTCTCCTCGAGGTAGCGGGTCAGTTGTTTGTTGACGATTTTCTCGGTGACCTTCGCGGGGAACGGGAGCAGAGAGATGGGTCGGAAGTTCTTGAGGTCCTTGGGGTCTGCCTTGGGTTTCTTGAGTAAGGCGGTGATCTCGGCGTGCTCCCAGCTTTCCGGGAAGGTTGCTGTCTCGAAGGAGATGTTGATTATTTTCCGGAGATGGGGAGCGATGGCTGTACTGGCTTTGTTGAAGACGTGGTGAGGGCACGGGTCTAGCGGTGAACCGGAGTGGATGGTGTTCATGATCTCGCTGGTGTCCTCGTCGTTGATGTTGGTCCAGGAGAGCAGGCGGTTGGTGGTCGTGGGGGCAGTGGTCTCGGTGGTTGCCGGGGCGGTCGTGGTGTTGAAGCTGGCATGGATGTTGGCGATTTTGCGGTGGAAGAAGGTGGCCAGTGAGTCGCACAGGTCTTGTGACGGCGGGATGTCGTTGGTGTTGGAGCTGGGGTTGGAGAGTTCCTTCACGATGTTGAAGAGCTCTTTGCTGTTGTGTGCGTTGTTGTCTAGGCGGTCTTTGAGTGAGGCCCTTTTGGCGGATCTGATGAGGTGATGCTGACTGCGGGTGGCGCTCTTGTGGGCGGCATAGCTGTCCGCTGTCCGTTCGTGGAGCCAGATCTTCTCCAGTTTTCGGCATGTTCGTTTGGAGGCCTGGAGGTCTTCGGTGAACCAGGTGGCTTTCTTGCTGGTGTGGCTGTTGGGCGGATTCTTGAGCGGGGCGAGGTGTTGGCGCAGTCGTCGATCCACTGTCTGAGGTTGCGGGCAGCGGTGTCGGGGTCGGATGGTTCGGCGGGTGGGCTCAGGGCGAGGGTGGTGGTTAGCTGGTCTTCGGTGACTCTGCTCCAGCAGCGGTGAGGCATTTGTTGGGTGCGGTGGTGCGTGGTGGGCTTCCTGTAGGTGAAGTGGATGCAGTGGTGGTCGGTCCAGTGGGGTTCGGAGGTGTGGTTGAAGGAGACGTGTGGGCTTGCGGAAAAGATGGAGTCTAGCGTGTGGCCGGCGGCGTGGGTGGGTGTTGTCACGAGCTGTCTGAGTCCGAGGGTGGCGAGGTTGTCGATCAGGGTGGTGGAGTTGGTGTCCTTGTTGTTCTCGAGGTGGAAGTTCAGGTCCCCGAGGAGGATGTAGTCCGTGGAGGCGATGGCGTGTGTGCTGACGAAGTCAGCGATGGAATTGCTGAACTGTGGTCGGGGTCCGGGGGGTCTGTAGATGAGGGTTCCTCTGAGGGTGGTGTTGGGATCGGTGTGGATCTGGAAGTGCATGTGTTCGGCGGTGCTGAGGGTGTCGTCGGTGTTGGTTGAGACTCTGAGGGTGTTCCTGTGGACGATGGCGATGCCTCCTCTGACTCCGTTGGTGCGGTCCCTGCGGGTGATCTTGTAGCCGCCCGGGATGGCAATGGCGATGTCGGGGGCTGAAGCGGGGTTCAGGCAGGTCTCCGTCAGGAAGGCGATGTCTGGGGAGGTTGAGTCGAGAAGATCCTAGAGTTCGATGGCGTGTTTTTGGGCGGAGCGGGTGTTGAGGAGGATGCATCTGAGGTAGTTGGGTACTTTCCTGGGCGGTGGTTTGGCGGGGTGGGTGCTGGCGAAGCTGCAGTTCCGGCAGGTGAAGGGCCCTTGGGTGCGCTTCGGGGTGGCCCGGTAGCAGGCGTGATCTTTTCCGGGGTTGAGTGCGTGGAGGGTGCTGGCGTCGTATCAGCGTCTGTTGATGTGGCGGGCACGGGGGATGCCCGGACCAGGGGTTCTGGCGCTGGGCGCGGTCCAGGCGCGGACGGGCGCAGACGGGCTTGCCTTAGGCGCGCCTTCGGCGCGCCAGCGGCGTGCCCGCTGCGCAGCGGCCGCCATAAATGGAGAGGTGGGAGGGAGGAGCAGGGAATGGGGCAGCGAATGGGCAGTGAGGGGGCGGGGCCGCAGGGGCGCAGCGGCGGGAAACAGGCACAGAGAAAAACGATCACAATCAGGGGCAGCAGGGGGACACAGAGAAAAACGAGCACAATCAGGGGCAGCAGGGCACACAGAGAAAAACGAGCACAATCAGGGGCAGCAAGGGCACACAGAGAAAAACGAGCACAATCAGGGGCAGCAGGGCACACAGAGAAAAAACGAGCACAATCAGGGGCAGCAGGGCACACAGAGAAAAACGAGCACAATCAGGGGCAGCAGGGCACACAGAGAAAAACGGGCACAATCAGCTGGCAGCAGCAGGGCACACAGACGGAGCTGTGTGGTGGGGGAGCGACCTACCAGTCAAGGTCAGGGGTCGCTCTCTTCACCACGCAGCGGCTGCCATAAATGGGGAGGTGGGAGGGAGGAGCAGGGAATGGGGCAGCGAATGGGCAGTGAGGGGAGGGGGCGGGGCCACAGGGGCGCAGCGGCGGGAAACAGGCACAGAGAAAAACGATCACAATCAGGGGCAGCAGGGGGACACAGAGAAAAACGAGCACAATCAGGGGCAGCAGGGCACACAGAGAAAAACGAGCACAATCAGGGGCAGCAAGGGCACACAGAGAAAACGAGCACAATCAGGGGCAGCAGGGCACACAGAGAAAAAACGAGCACAATCAGGGGCAGCAGGGCACACAGAGAAAAACGAGCACAATCAGGGGCAGCAGGTCACACAGAGAAAAACGGGCACAATCAGCTGGCAGCAGCAGGGCACACAGACGGAGCTGTGTGGTGGGGGAGCGACCTACCAGTCAGGGTCAGGGGTATCTTGTCTCTATGACTGCGTTGCCTATCTTGCTATTGAAGGCCAAATGGTAATGCTGAGTGCTGAGCCTCCTAGTTATTGAATTTGCAAGGACAGAAAAATTGAACATATTAACCGGGAGGATGACATAGTGAGCTGAGTACCTTCCCCAGAAAAAATGTTGTGATCTCGAGGGTTTGAATTTAATTCCAGCCAAGGCAGACGCATCTTTCCAAATTTCCCTTGTGAGTTGAAATAATACTATATATTGGCAGATAGCAGCAAGGTATCTACAGCACATAAGCCCTAATTCTGATTTTGTGGGTTAATTCAGGTCCCTGAGCAAACAGGTGTTTGCACAGTGGCTGGAATGTATGAGTTTTGAGCAATGTCCACCCTTCCTTCTCCCTCCAGAATTTCCCCTAATAAACTTTGGCAGGTGAAACTTGCCAAAACTTATTGGGAGAAAATATGGGGATAACACAGAAGCGTGTGAAAATGGGTCAGCTGTTCTCCCATTTTCACATTTAATTCACCATTTTCCCTGGGAAAACTCAGAATCAGAGGTATTTACTGAATCCAGTAAATAGCTCACACCGGGGGAGTCGTGTTTTTTACTGGGTGAAGTAAATAAGCCGGAGTATTGCAACTTTCATAATCTGGGACCTAGAAATGCAGCATTTAGGACTATATGAAAAGCAAGTTATTACTTTCATTATTAGGTAGCTCAAGAAGCTGAAAGCTCTCTGCTTACAACCACATTTCACACTGGCACTAGGTGAACTGGTAACCAGTTTGGAGAGAATTCTAAGTGTGGGACTCCAGGCCTTTTAGCTGCTGCTTTTCAGGATTAAATATCAAGGGTTGGGTGCATGATCCTTGAATCCTCCTTCTTCCACCAGGGTTGAGTGAGATATGGGCAACCCTTTACAATAGCCACAGTGGCATCCACGGAAAACAATCTTACTGAACAACTGGTGCACTCCAGAAAAAGTTGCCAAAAATGAAAAAGCTAATGGCAGAAAAAACCTTCTGAAGACAATGGAGCGGAAGTTGAAGCACAAGGAGATGGAAAATCAGGAAACTGGGGAACAGCAATTCAGGAGTAGAGTAGAAAACTGCACTGGAAACCAGAATAGTTGGAAGCAGGAAGGACTGGAGTAGAAGGAACGGGGAGCATGACCAAAGAACTATGAAAGCATTCAGACACATCTCCCTCCATGCCACAGCTGCTTAAAAACTCTCCATACAGAAAGCAAAAATGTCTCTCTGCTGACAATTGGATTGGGAGCTACTGGAATGAATGACAGAAAACACCATATTCTATGGGTCCCTAGAAAAGGACTCCACATCACCTCCTGTAAAGAATGCTGAGAAGAAGAAGAGCAGAAGAAAAAGAAGAAGAAGAAGAGCAGAAGAAGAAGAAGAAGAAGAAGAAAAAGATGAAGGAGTACTGCGTGAAGCTCTAGTACCACGGATGAGTACAGCGGTAACCACAGGGTCTCTGATGCACATGCAGACATGGCGTGACATCTGTTGGGAGCAGGAATGACAGTATATCTCCATTTAGAAGCTCACAGTTTGTGTGGGTGTGGAATGAAAAACTGGTGAATCAATACTGGAACATGAATACTGGAGGCATTTTCCCAAGATTGTTCAGGATTGTTCAGGAGGCTATCCTTTCCGGTTTATCAAGAACTGCAACTTCCCTCATTAAATTAATGAATTGCAGATGTTCTGAACCTCATATCCAAAAGAATCATATACCAAGATTGGAGGTGGCATAGATGGCATACGTTGATAAGGATCAAGATGAAAACGTTTTAAAGTAGATGTTCGAAAAACTGTATACGTTTTCACCTTACAGGAAGGCGAAGTTTGAAGCTTACTGTATTTATTCTTTGAATAATATTGAAGGGGCCAAAGAATTGAGGTTTATATGTGTGGAAAACTAGCTGCAATTGTTGTTAGCATCAGCTGAAGCCATTTTGTTTTTGGCAGCCATTTTAGTTAGCCATGTGCTCGCCATGTGCTTTCTCCCTCTTCACTGTTGCCTGCTCTTGTATTTCACTTGAGTTAGGAACTATAATTAACTCCTTCAGTACTGAGCCAGAGCACTGCACATGCCCAGAAAGGTCTAGCTGCTAGAATGCACCTGCTCTTAGAGTAACGGTCAGGCTATTTTAACTAATGGCAGCAATATTGTAAACCCTCCCACTCTGTTGACTAAGCGATTCTTATGTATCCTTATATGTAACTAGCTATTCATGTGCACACTTGTACCGCCTCTTTTTGAGTCTACATGCTAACTCAGCGGTAAACTGGGCATAAAAGACCCAGGATCTTTGTACTCCTTAGACAGTCTCCTACAGTGGCCTGCGGGTACTGTATTGACACAGTCTCCCTCATGTGAGGTTAATAAAGTTGTTATTTTGATATTCCAGCTTCCGTGCCAATCTCTTCTTTGTTGGTTTAAGGACCAGGTGCATCAGTGAACCCCTGAAAAGGTTTTTTTTCTACATATGTATTTGCCATCATATGAGATGGAAGGAATCTTGGTAATAACTAGGGCTAGACGTAATTTCGAATTCGCCAGAGTAATTGGCATAATTTCAGTAATTTTGTGTTACTCTTTGATGTGGAATTACTGATAATTATATGATTGTGTCTCCTCCCGTAATTATAAGTAATCTGGGGGAAAAAATCCTGCTATGATAACATATTTAGCGAGCACCAGTGGACGCTTGCCAGTTCTGTTCTGCTGCATTTAGCTCTGTTTTTAGGGCAAAATGCATCCTCACGTCCATTTTGGATATGAGGGGCCATTTGTGCACTTAGAAATAGCACTACATGCATAATTACTCTTCTTGCATAATTCCACATAATCTTGCAGAGTTCCTGGGTAATTCTGCATGATTCAAGTACACCGAATTACGCATGTTGTGCCCACCCCTAACGATAACCAAGCCTTGCTCCACAAGGGATATTTAGGAGAAGGGGTTCTATGGACATTAGCACTTTGCTTCACCCTAGTTTTAGCTTTTTGTAGCTTTTCCTGGATCTCATTTCTTAAAGATTGTAAATCTTCCACAAATCTAAAGGCCACAAGAAAAGAATACATTGTAAAAAACCTTGCTGGTAGAAAATGGGGAAATCTGTGTTGCACTGTAAATTCAATTATTGTAGGAAAATGCAGCTTGGGGAAGAAAAGAAACCCAATCATCCTGAGTGGAATTACAAATATAATTTTAAAACTGCTCCAGACTTTGATTAACATGTTTAGGCTGACCATTAGACTGAGCATGGAAACTAGAGGACAAAGAAACGTAAATCCATAGAATATTGTAGAATGCGTTCCAAAAATATGAAACAAATTGAGATCCACAATTGGAGATTATCACTCATGGCAATGCATGAAGGCGAAAAATATGTTGTGAAAAGATTTGAGACATGGTCTTAGCTGATGGTATTCATTTCCATTGTGAAAAATGGGCAATCTTGGAGAAGAAATCCACAGTCAAAATTGTCACACTATAACCATCAGGAGGTGGAAGACTTACAATAAAATCAGTGACGATGGTACTCCATAGTTCAGGAGGACCTGACTATGGTAAAAGGTACCCAAAAGCATTAACATGTAGTGGTTTTCTCTGGGCACAAACTGGGCAAGTAGTCATATACTGTTCCACATCTGTCCATAGTTAAGGCCATGAAAAAGGCCCAATGTAGACTTGACCCCTGTATGGCCTGCAGTAAAGGAGTCACAGCACATCTGGAGAATTTCAACCCTTAATCTTTTAGATGGTGTAAATAAGGCTTGATCCTTAAAAGACAGTCTGTCTTTCTTGATTAGAGATAAATCCTTCATTTCTTTAACCTTAACTTATGAAGAGCTAGTTCTAACTCTCTTGATGAAGGATTGAACTAACCCAATGTTTTGCTGAGGTTGAATCAAGTTTTGTTTGAAGTTCAAAGGGTAATCTGGATATTTTCAGGATAATGCATACCCCACGTTGTTTTTGGTGCCTAGAATATAAGCAATCTTGAAATCATAGGGGCATATTAGCAAGACCGGCGATAAAATTATCGCTGTTTTAGCGGCAGGAAACTGCCGCTAAAACGGCGATAATGGGCTTGCTAATATGCGTTATAAATTCCAATAGAAGCCCAGGTTAGATGTCCTGCACATCTAACCTGGGCTTCATTGGAATTCTATAACGCATATTAGCAAGCCCATTATCGCCGTTTAGCGGCAGTTTCCTGCCGCTAAAGCGGCGATAGTTTTATCGCCGGTCTTGCTAATATGCCCCTCAGTGACTAAAGAAGTAGGCACACGTGGTTTGATGACTATTATTACAATGGTAATTCTGAAGTCACTGTGCATTGCAACGGTCAGTTCTGATTTCCAAGGGTTTTTGGGCACCCATCAAATAGTGTCTCCGATCGGTGCAGGCAAGTTTCATGGCTAATAATTCTCATTCTATGATTGAATAGTGTCTTTTGCAGTCTGTCAAAATGTGAGATGAGAAGAAATTTGGATGTTCTAAACTGTTATCTTCCTGTTCTTGTAGGAGTGCATATCGAATGACTCAGTCTGAGGCATCAGTTTCCACAATAAATATTTCAGTTGGATCTGAGTGGCACAGAATTTGAGCCCAAAAGAGGGGTTACTTGAGTTTGCAAAAGGCTTGGTCATTTCTTTAATCCCAAGAAACACCTTATCTGAGCTGTTCTTTCTTCAGAACCTGTGATATGTCACTAGTTGGTTGAGCAAATGAAGAAATAAATAGTCGGTAGAAATTTGCCAATCTAAGAAAATATTGAATCTTCTGCATATTTGCAGTAGACGGCCACTCTGCAAATGCTGAAACTTTTTTAGGGTCCATGGACAGGCCCTACGAGTTCAGACTGTACCCCAAATACTCAGCCTCGGGCTGATCAAATTCACACTTTTCGGGTTTACAATGTCATTGGTTCTGTATTAATCTTGATTGTACTTGTGTTATATGTTTCTCATAGTCTTCCTTGGTGGGAGTAAAAAATCAAGATGCAATCCAAGTGCAGGAATTGGCACAACATGTCAGAGAACACATGGTTCTTAAATCTTTCAAAAATAGCTGGGTGTTGCATAACTCGAAGGCTCAATGAGGTTCGGAAAGTTGTTTTCCACTCGCTACCAGCCTTAATTTGCAGTAAGTGGTAAGCCCTATGAAGATCCAGCTTGTTGAACAAGTTTTCTCCGCTAACAGATTCTAAAATGTCCTTGGTTAAGGGTAGTGGGTACTGATCCTCAATGGTCGGCTGATTCAACCCTCTGTAGTCATTGCAGGGACTCAAATCCTTAGACTTTTCGAGTACAAAGAAAAAAGGTACTCCATTGGGGAAATTGAATCAGTGGTTAATCCATTTTGTAGGTTCTCTTACAAACAATCCTTCAGGAACTTCTTTTCAGATTCAGAAAATTAATAGATTCTTGAAAAGGGAACTACCGACCCAGGTTCAAGGGTGATAGCACAATCAAAAATGCGTTGTGGCGGCAACGACAACTCTTTTGGTTTAAAAAAGATATCATGATATCCTTGGTATTTCTAATGAATAGCTAACAGATTACTGATAATCTGATCATTGGCAATGATTTCTGAATGAACTTCCTTTGCTGATCAATAATCATTCGATTAATAACAATATTCATTAATAAACTGTGAAGACAGCGATACAGTTCAAGTCACCCAGTTGATGTAAGGATTGTCTTAGTGGAACGCCCAGAATAATAGCATCAATTGGAGATTTTATGATGCCAAAAGAGACTATCTCTTCATGGTTTCCAATAGTCATAATCAAAGAAACTGTACTGTCTTTGACTGGTCTTGAGGCCAGTGGAATGCCTTCAGCTCTTTCAACTTGTTCCAGAACTTCCTTGGACCTCTTCAAAATGTATTTTTATGATATCCAATCCTCTTCAACATAGAGACTGCTGACTCCACAATCTAACAGAGCGGAGACTTGAAATTTGAAACCTCCTGGCACATTCATCTTGATCGGAATAAGGAACAGGGAAGATGAGGCTACTCTAGATGATCCAAGGAAGGGAATTTGATGCTCTCCCATTCTGTTCCATTTCACAGAGGATGTGACCTGGCATTTTTCAATGGCTGTAGAGGTCAAACTGGACAAGAATGAGCCAAATGCTCAGAAGAGCCGCAGGACATACAAACTCCATGCCTGCTACAAAGTTACTTTTCAGACTCAGTGAGTGCCTCTTGGGCTGTTTCTATCTGCATTGGTTCTTTTGTGGAATTATTCAAAGCATCAGGAGACTGGACTTCAGGTTTCTTTTGAAAAAAGGTTCTACCAGTTCCATATGAAACTGGAAATCATTGTTTATGCCTCTCTGTCCTTCGCTCTATCAAACAATGTTCTATTAGCGATGACAAATCAATACGTTCACAAAAGGCTGTTGACCAGGCAGAATAGACCAACTGATCCTTAATAATATTTCTTAAACCACAACGAAACATGGTCTCTATTGCAATAAAGAGAATTAGAGAGCATCATCGTGATTTGCTGGGAAGGCAGTAAGCAACCAAATGAGAAATGATAACAGGCAACACGGGGCGGGAGGAGCAATTATAACATGTCAATCACTGTGCTGCTTTATTTTACAGCCACATAGTGATAGGACATGTTACTGCTCTCAGCTCACCCGTGCATCCTCATGATGCAGACAGTGACTGTGTGAAGCTGTGGACTGTCAGGAGGTTATCCTCTGCCATTCCAAGTCTCCAGCTTACCATATAAGTGAAAGTAGTGAAATGAATTGCTAAAAAGGAATAAGGACTCTCATGTCCCTGCGTACTTGTAATTGTTTACAGTACTGTGATCCCGTTGTTGTAGCAGAGTGAATAAGCATACACATTCTTTTTCCCCGGGAGTTTCAAGTGAATTAGCAATGATTCATTGAATTGCGTTGCCCCCCAGTCTTCGTGTGTAGACAAATGGAGAGCAAACTCAAGAGAGTGGTTAAGAACGTGTGGGAGCACTGTGTACAAAGCCTAATGAGATGCATGACTGAGTCAAGTCAAGAATAACTTTATTTTGGCTTCAGAAAGCCATGAAAAGGTTCACAGGCTAAAACATTTAAAATTCAATATATACAGGATTCACAATAAAAGGCTAAAACTCTATACAGATTTTACTCATAAGACTTTCTAATCAAAAGAGAGCCTCTTATGTTGTTAGCTACTGTAATACAAATTTCAGCTGTAGCTAGGGACTGTAAAAAGGTAAAACCATTGATATACAAACACGGGTGAATGGAAGCAGAAATCTAGTTCTGTCCGATTTATACAGTGTGCAAAATAATGTAAAGTGCATAGTACTTTGAACAGAGGCATTATCACATGGGCACGGCGTAAGCTTGTTTGACCACCCTCCTTGGCGGGGGGATGTCAGCAGAAAGTGCACAGTGCATAAACGGAACCTAGTTAGATAAAACCGAAACTGAGACTTAATGGAAAAAGAAAGATAAAATTGTGCAGGGGATGTAAGCAAAAGGCGTTCTCCCATATCATCGTATTTGTACATAGTAAACCATTTCCCCTAGCACGGTACGCCTCCTTAATTATACTTTTGGCATTCAGAGGAATTCCTTGAGGGTTTTCACAAAAGTGTTCCAAGCCAATCTCATTGAGCTTCATCCTAACATATTGAAACCATGGAATCTTTAAAATATTGTCTAATTTTAGGCAGTCTTTAATCACTTCATTTGAGAACATTTGGTCCTCAGAGGTCCATATCTTAGCCCATAAGAGCAAAGGAGCACTGCCTATTCGGTCATCTATAAATTCTAGACCAAGTTCAGTGTGGCAGAAAAGGGTAGAAGCACTTGTCGGGAGCATCAGTAATCTCTTCATGAATTTATTTTTGATTAAAACAAGCTGTTGGCTTTTGGCGTAGATCCAAACTCCAGCTCCATACATGGCAATAGAGAGGCATTTGGCTCTATAAAGAGTCATTAGTTCCTTCATGGGCTTGTGTGCCCCAATTTACACGCAAAGCGGAATAAAGTGTCCTTCGCCCTGCTTGTCTGCTGTGCTCTTAGAGTTAAGAGCGGGTCCCATCTCAACTGGCTGTCACAATGATTGCCCAAATATGAGAAGTTATTAACCTTTTCTATCCTCTTTTCCTGCACAGTAAAAATTTTAGACTGAGTCATAGTCGTATCCACCTATGTGAATGATGATATCCAGGTCTTCGTGAATGAAGGATTATTAATTAATACTCAGTTAAAAGCATAAGAGTTAAATGTATCACATTCAGCAGTTTTAATTTAGAATGTAAATTCACACAAACCTCTTTCTGTCAATCATGCATTGTAATCAATGAACTTGTTTTCCAAGGCCTAGTTGGCCTGTTTAGACCAAATCTAATTAACCCACTGTTAAACATGCGAGAATTAATTTGACCAGTGCCCTCACACACCAGCCTGCCCTAGCACAGATACTTGATGTATCACACCATTCCAGATGTGGACTCCAGCCCAGACTCTCACGTGACTCAAACAATAGGCATGGCAGAAAAAGGCTGCTGGGCTGTACTAGCATCACATTTACTGCAACACAAATGCAGGCATACTCTCAAATTTTTTAATACACTACTTCCGCTAAATTGTCCTTTAAATCTGTGCCTTTTTATACAAATTATTTTTCAAAATGTGCTGTAAAATGCAATATTTTACTATAATTTAAACGATTTTTTAGGCAGGACACCCCTCTCTGAGCCCTTTCTTAGAACGTCCAGCACACTTGTTATGCTTGCTTCCTAGGTGAAAGGCGAGAACAATATTTTCACACCCCACTTCGTCTAAACTTTACCAGCGTCACTGACTGGTGCTCCTGAATTCTGTAAATGGTCCCTCACTACACTTCAGAGGGGGAGCATGGATATTCTTCCAGGTTCTACCTCTGACAGTTAGGTCTGTTCTGGTGCTATGCAAGTACCATTATTCTTTTACTCATTCATGCTCATTCCATTCACCAGAGCATGTGTGTACAATCTGTACGATGGTTGTATAGTAAAACCTAACTAAGAATATTGCATCTTTACATGCTTATATAATAGGATAGATGATGAAAGAACTCTGTAATTAACTTCAAATTCCATATATAGCTTTGCACACATAACTTGTGTGGTCATTCATAACTTACAAATAACTACTGACCACAATTGATAGTAAATGTCTAAAATGGAAAATTATTCACTCTAGGAAGTGAGGCATCATAAAATCTATCTATCTATCTATCATATTTATAGTCTAGGCCAGACCAATGGAAAACTTATTAAATTTATGTATAATGCACTCTTATTATGTACGTCATCCCTGATTATCATCTGAGAAACTCAGAATGGAGTGGTTAAATCGCTCCATGGTAAAACTGTTATGTGTAGTAATAGATCTACCCAGGGACATTTCCCTGCACAGGAAATCTGATGTACTTAGATCAAGCTAAGGCAAAACAATAGGTCTCACCTTTGAGAATATTGCCTCTAGCATTACCTTTTGTTCCTGTTGTGCAGCATGGGCTTTGTTGACTTTGGCAATGATTTGTAGCCATGCTGTATAATAGCATGGCTAAAATTAATCATAAAAATGAACTATGATGCATCCAGCACTAATGTCCTTTTAATTTAAAAACGCGCATTAGCTCCAGCTGCTTCATAGCGCTTTTTAGAATTAGTTTTAACCACACTGCCAAGCATCCACGCCGCTGTACAGCATAACTACAAAACATTGTCATAGCCAATAGCTCTCACATGTGAGAACTATTGGCAAAGCCAACAGGCCTTGCATATGTGAGAGCTATTGGGCCTATGTGAGAGTTATTGGCTTTGTTGTCCTGGAGTGGCATTGTGTGGCCTCGAGTATCATTGTGTGGCAAGGAGTGGAGTGAAACTGTGAGGATTAGAGCAGAGTGGCATTGTATGGCATGGTATTGTGTGGCACTGTGATGAGTGGAGTGATAGTGTGTGCAGCGGAGTAGAGTGACAGTGTGAGGTGGAGTGGTTTGGAGTGTTAATATGTTGTGTGATGTGGAATTATTGGCATGGTGTGGAATTATGTGGGGTGGTGTGGAATTGTGTTGACTGGAATTATGTGGCATTGTATTATGGGGTGAAGAATTGCCCGAATGGACTTGTGCTGCATTGAGTGGAGGGAAAATGTGTGGCATGGAGTGGAATTATGTGGAGTGGAATTATGTGGCATGGAGTGGAATTATATGATGTGGAATTGTGATGTGTTGTGTGGAATTGTATGGCATGGAGTGGAATTGTTAGACATGGAATTGTGTGGCGTGGAGTGGAATTGTATGGTATGAAGTGGAATTGTGTGGCATTGAATTGGGTGATGTTGAGTGGAATTATGTGGTGTGGTGTGGAATTGTGTAGTATGGCACAAAATTGTGTGGGGTGGAATTGTGTTGCATGGCGTGGAATTGTGTGGCGTGAACTCCAATTGTGAGACATGGAATTGTGTGATGTAGACTGCAATTGCATGGGGATGAATTATGTGTGTGGGGTGGAGTTATGTGATATGGCATGAAATGTTGTGGTGTGTAGTGGAATTATGTAGTATGGAGTGCAATTGTGTTGTGTGGTATTATGTAGTGTGGAGTGGAATTGTGTGGCATGGCACAGAATTATGTGACATGGAATTGTGTTGAGTCGACTGGAATTATGAGTCATGGAGTGGAATTATGTAGCATGGAGTGGAATTATGTAGCGAGGAGTGAAATTATGTAGCAAAGTAGAATTATGTCGTGGAGTGGAATGGAATAGGTGGCATGGAATTAAGTGGAATGGAGTGGAATTATATGGCGTGGAATTGTGTTGCATGGTGTGGTATTATGTGGCTAGAAGTGGAATTATGTGGTGAGGACTGGAATTAAGTGGCATAGACTGGAATTATGTGGAGAGGATTTATGTGCAGGGTGTGGAAATATTTGGCACATCATTGTGTGGCATGGAAAAGTGTGGCTTGGAGTGCAATTGTGTGGAATGCAGTGAAGTGGAATAATGTGATGTGGTGTGTAATTATGGTGTGTGGTGTGAATTATGTGGTGTGGAATTGTATTGCATGTCATGAAATTGTATGGCTTTTTGTGGAATTATGAGACTTGGAATTTTGTGACATGGAGTGGAATTGTGTGGTGGGTAGTGGAATTAAGTGGTGTGGAATTATGTGGGATAGAATTGTGTGCTGTGGAGTGGAATTGTGTGGCATGGAGTGCAATTGTGTGCAGTGGAATGATGTGGCTTGGAGTGAAGTGGAATTATATGATCTGACATGGAACTATGTGGCATGCCTTGGAGCGGAATTATGTGGCTTGGAGTAGAATTATGTGGGGTGGCATGAAATAGTATAGTGTAGAATTGTGTAGGATGGTGTGGAATTGTGTGGCATGAAATTTTGGGTTTGAGTGGAGTAGAATTATGTGGCACAATGTGCTGTGTAATTATGTGGTGCGGTGTGGAATTATTTGATGTGGTTTGAAATGTTGTGGTGTGATGTGGAATTATGTGCCATGGCAAGGAATCTGGTGGCATTGAGGCGAATCGGGTGGTGCATGAGTGGAATTATGTGGCGTGGAGTGTAACTATGTTGTGTGGAATTCTGTGGTGTGAAATTGTGTACTGTGAAATTGTGTGGAGTGGAATTATTTGACATGGAGTGAAATTATATGGCATGGAGTGGATTGGAAATATGTGGAGTGGGATTATGTGGCATGGAGTGGAATTATGTGGCATGGAATTGTGTTGTGTGGAAATATGTGGCTTGGAGTGGAATTGTGAGACGTGGAATTGTGCGGCATGGAGTGGAATTGTGTAATGTGGAGTGCAATTGTGTGGATTGAAATTATGTGGCATGGGATGGAGTGGAATTACACGACGTAGTATAGAATAATGGGGTGAAAATCAGAAATGTTTGGCATGGAGTGGAGTGGAATTATGTGGTGTGGAGTAGAATTATGTGGAATTTATGGCATGGTGTGGAATTCTGTGGCATTGCATTTTGTTGCGTTGAGTGGAGTGCAATTATATGCCATGGATTGGAGTAGAATTATGTGGAGTGAAGTGGAATTATTTGGCATGGAGTGGAATTGTGTGGTGTGGAATTGCGAGACTTGGAATTGTGAGATGTGTAATTGTGTGGTGTGTGGAGGAAGTGTGTGATGTGATGTGAAATTGTGTGGTGTTGAATAATGTGGCATAAAATTGTGTGGAATGAAATTAAGTAAAGTGAAATTGTGCTTGTTGGAATATTGTATCGTGGAATTGTGTTGTGTGGCATTGTATGCCATGGAGTGGCATGGAGTGGAATGGTGTGAAGTGGAATAGTGTAGACAAAGGACAGAAATCAAAGAACACGGGGATGGTTTTGGTAAACTGGGGAAGCAAGATTTGGAAAGCAAGGATGAAGGATATAAATATAAATAGCAAAATGAAACAGCACATGGTGAAAAGAAGAGTATTTGTTTATAAAGAAGGCGTGTTTGTGGAAACCTGCGCAGACTTGCATCATGGACAAAGGACGTCTGAAGCTTCTAATTGCGACTGGAGGAATGATCTGAAGTTCATGTGTCCACGATGGAATGTGGCTTCAATCTCTTGGCAACAAAGGCAATGGCACGAGTTGTGTGAAATATGCTTCTCTGTGTTAAGTAAATGAAAGAAGGCATCGGTTTAGATAAAGGTATCCTGGCTATTACAAATGAGAATGTTTATGCCTTCAAAGTATGTGCATTGTAAATAGCTGTTTAAATAGGGTAATATGTTGCATTTTAAGTCAAAGTGGCCGTGCAAGTACATTTGTTACAATCGGGTGACATTTGGAGAAATTAGTCACATGGCCTGTTGCAAATGTAGTGCTAATTTCAAAAGTAAAGATGGGTAGCGGCGGTGTGGAGGGGCAGGGGGGCAAGAACAGGGAAAAGTGGTGGGTGGAGGGGGCAGAAGAAGTAGTACCTGAATAACAGCTCGAGTGGCAGATGCACTCTAATTAAAATGAATCAATCTGTGCTTGGCCCATGCACCACACAAAGAAAAGGGAATGACAACTGGTATGTGCTAGTCAACTATAAAGCAGCTGAGAAGAGTGGCAATAAATCAACAAGAGGTATGCAATGGGCGGGCCTCAAGCCTCTTGTTGCGCACAATAGACTTGAAGAGATAGCACATGGGCCGTATAGCCAAGACCTAAAAAGGGCCTTAGGTGAATAAGTACACAATTGTTTCTCCATGCATGTAATGTTTCTAATTCAGCAGTTAAAATCAGGCTAGTGTCCATTGACAGACTCAATATATATGCATTTGTTAGGCAGACTAATTATATCAGCGTGTGGCCTTCGGTCTCAGTGCACACAGGTCACAAAACGCCAACAACAGCATCTGAACTTTGCAGTGATAGCCACGTACCGTGCTACTCACAGCAGAGAAGCCAATGACTGAAAACCAAACTGTGCTGTCAGGTGGGCATATTGGTCACTAGAGAGCACACAATAGACATCCTGGTGGTAAGACATTGTTATCTTGCTTTCCTGCTGCCTATGCTATACATTTCTTCATACAGTCAGATTTTCTTTCCGATTCAATGCTTCTCTTTTAAATTAGACAAAACAAAACAGAGATAGTATTTAGCAATATTCTGTCTCGTTAGAGTAAAATGTTATATTTGGCCTGATCACCCAAAAATATGACTTTGATAGCAGAATTATACACTTATGCGCCAGGTTATGAAAATGTATATTTATATATGAAGGGCTACAATCACAACGTTTTTTGCGCACTTAAGTATTATTTAGGTGTGCTTTGAAATTTCCAACTCAAAGAATCAGGATTAGAGGAGCCATATGTTCGTGGCTATTCATATACATTTTGCAGTTTCCCAAGCTGAAAGTGGATGCAAAATTATTCCGATAAAATGGGAAAAGTAGGTACATTTTCTGGGGAAAATGAAAGGAAAATTACCATGTTTAATGGAGGTGTAGGGGATTATTTTCACTCAGATACAAATATTTTCCATGATGAGAGAAAGCAAAAGGTTAAATGTGCAAATGCCCATCTCCGCATTAATTACTCATGCAGATTTTCTACGTAATGACAAATGTGCACGAATACCCATAGAAATATGTGCATGGCATAAATTTCTGTAACTTGTGGGACTGTCTGTAAACCTCCAGAAAGGCAGAATCCTAATTCAAATGTAAGGGGAAACCTATGGATTCATAATTTGTCCAGCCGGGCTTTGGCAATCGCTCAGCTAAAGACATACAGAACAGGGATACAGAAAAAAGAACGACGAGGAAAAAGCCTAAAAGATGGTACAGTTTGTGTGTGATAGTGAAAAATAGAGGAATGAATCATGTGTTTTTAAAAACAGCCCGTTATTTTTTTATTAATCGAGAACGAAGAACAAAATGAAAATAACATGCAGCTCTTCATTCAAAGATCCATCTTGCTCATGAAATTACAAAGATATGGATGTGCAACACGGTTTAGCATATGCATCCATAAGCCTCCTCCAGATGTCACCCAAAGGTGTCCAATTTGTCAATTTGCTTAAAAAATAATCTTCCAAGAGATGCAATATAGCATATTTCCATAATCCAATCTAGGAATGAATATGTGTAGCAGCAAGGGATTTCTACCGTGTCTGCACACATTGTTTTTGCCATCTTTGAAGCACAGAGGCCACATTGTCTTTGGAAGACGAAGGCATCTTTTTGTTCACTAATATGATTTATCATAGAACCTGACAAGGAATCATGTTAAGTATGTTAGGAAAAGGCTCCTTCCTGCCGAGTGTACTTTGTAAATAATTCTGATTACTAATACCAAAACAACTGTGGTTTCGATTTGTACTTATATTTACCTAGCAATGTTACTGTCTTGTGGTTTGCTTAATCAATTCCTAATACAAGTCTAATGCCTATTTTTCTAGATTGGTAAAGTAATCTAGCAGACACATAACATTAGTATTACTTTGTATTCATTTCATTGGAAGCCATTGACAAGAACACCAGATTAAGTTGCTCACTGTTGTGATGCCACAAAACTCATGTTTCATAGTAATAATGGCACAAAAGGAAATTCCCACTCCCCGGGGCATCTCCCATCTCACCCATGCCTCCTGCTGATCTCTAGAGACCTAACAGTGCTTAAATGGTTTGCCTCATTCCTCTCGGACACATCCCAAATGATCAAGATAGCGAACAGCCTTTCGTCTCCATTGGCGGTAGGTCAAGGCACCCCTCAAGGTTCTATCCTTGCACCCACTTTGTTTAATCTCTATCTGGAACCATTAGGGAACCTACTAAGTAAATCTGGGATCCACTACCATCTCTATGCTGATGACACTCAAATCTACCTCAAGGTGTCTTCCACACACGATCTCGCACTACTCAACTCTACTCTCAACTCTATTCACAACTGGATGTTAGTTCACCAACTCATTCTCAATCCCTCCAAAACTGAATTCTTCCTCCTATCTACCTCTCTCTCCCCTCCTCCTGTTCAATCCTGGATGGATCAGCTGAATTTACTCAACAATAAACCCATCATTGTCGACGGCGCTAAATCCCTAGGTGTCATACTTGACAAAAGACTCAACCTAATCTCCCACATCAACTCCATTGCTAAGAACGCACGTTACCAGCTGCGCCTTCTGTGGGGGATTTATCGGTTCTTCCCGGAGAAAGACCTAAAAACCTTGGTCCAATCGCTGGTTCTCTCTAGACTGGATTATTGCAATTCTCTTCTGACTGGCCTACCCAAATCCCACCTCTCCCCTCTCAAATCCGTCCTCCATTCAGCAGCTCGCTTTATTTCAGGGTCCAAACGAAGTGACCACATCACTCCTATCCTGTCTTCTCTTCGATGGCTTCCCATCGAGGCAAGATCTATTTACTAAACTGCCTGCATCACCCACAAAGCCTTGCACACTTCCTCCCCTCGTTACCTTGCGAATAAACTGAAAATGTCCGGAGGCTTGAGACCTTCTCGGAATGCGGAAAAGTTTCTGCTTGAGCCCCCCTCCTTCAAAAGGGAAAGATCGATGGCTCAATCGTTCTCAGGTAATGCGGTGAGAATCTGGAACTCGCTTCCTCCATTGCTCCATGCAACCACCTCTACCCGGATCTTCAAAGCTGACCTCAAATCTCTTCTCTTCCAAAGACACTTTCAGAGCTAATACCTTCATTCTCAGACCCCTCTAGGAAGTTCGTTCATCATTGTAAATTTTTAATATTTTTTCTTGTACATTCCTCACCCTTGCTTGCTGTGTGTGATATTGTGTTCTTGCCTTCTATGGTTTTACCCTACCTCTTCTAGTCTCCTGTTTATTTTTGTAACGTTCTATTTTGTATTATTTCTCTCATGTAACGTAACTGGTTCTATTGTACAGCGCTCTGACACCTTCGGGTAAAGTCCGCGCTATATAAAAATGCATTAAATAAATAAATAAGAGGGGTGGGGGATGTGGGGAAGGTGGGAAGGGCTCTGTTGACGCCACATTCCTTGCCTCCTGTGGTTTCGTTTAGCAAATAGGAGATTTGTCTCTCATTGAGTACTAAATTCTAGACGGGAGTAGGATGATATAACCTGAGGGAGGTAGATTTAGATTGAAAGAACTCCATATACGTTATACATCTATAGGAAGTGGAGGTGCATCAACACCTCTGATGCAATCAATGTACCTAACAAGCACTGCAGCTTCACCAGTCACTATACTGGTTGAAAAATGTCCACTTCTTCCCCTTCATCCTCTGAGATGGAAAGGTTGTAACATTAATCCCTTCTCTAAAGCGCTCACTGGGCATGTGAATGACCTTGCCCCCTTCCCTTCAGCCTACAGAGACATTGACATAACATATAACAGGGTCCAGCAGAGCCAATCCATCCAGCTAAACCTACTAACGGTACCAAAATCCTGTCAGCAACCAAGAGAGATTGACCTGGTGGTTGGGTAACCTTGAACAGCCACTACCACTCTAGCTACACATACTTTACCAGCCAAGCAGATCCTGAGTCTAGAGGCTGCAGCATATGGCCATAGACTTACCACGGCTGGTTTAGTTGAATGAGGCAGTGGTGCAGGTCCTGGGATAGGCCATGTCCTCGCAGCCAGCTCTTGAGCACAGAGCCAAATGCACATGGCCAAAATAAATGCAGTGTGAGCCAGGTGGCTATGTATGGCCAATGGTTGAGTTCAGCCTGCTCATTGGAGTGGGTTTGGCCAGGCCCTGCTGGTTTGGGCACTGGTGCAGGTCATGGTCACATCCAAGCCTTGTGGCAGAGCTAGTTGCCTATGGTCAAAATCTATACACATTAGGCACAGTGGTGTGGAGGATGGTGCAGGCCCTGGCTGCAGTCCACCCTTGTGCGAAGAACCTGTAGTGAACATATGAAGGCTTATACAGTTGTCCTGGTAGCGCAGGTGCTAATGGAAGTCCCCTGTGCAAAGCCTACGTCTATGCACATCAGGTACAGAATAGCGCATTCTCTGTTGGAAGCCTGAAGAGCCTGTTCAAATGGTTGAAGTACAGTGGTTGAATTAAAGTACAACATATTAATGTGGGTGCTCTATACGGTACATCATTAAAAAAAACTCAAAAACGACAAGTTTTGCTGATATTACAGTAACATATGAATTAATTAACTAATGAATGAATGAGCGAATGAATGGATGAGAGACTCTTTTATATCGCGTGGCTACTCCAGGAGTGTTGTGGCACTTACTTAATCAAAGGCTGAAGTAGAAGCAGGGAACAGCGGGAGTCCTACTCTTCCTAGAGTTACAATAGGTAGGTTTTCAGCTCCTTCCTAAATTCCATTTCCTTCGTAATAGATTTCAGGTGCCCAGGCATCTGGTACCACATACTGGCCACCTTGATAGTAAAGCATATTGTAAAAAACTTCAGAAATTCACAGAAGTTAACACAAATAAAGTGAAGTTATGGTGCCAAAGTGAAACCAAATACATCTGATTTTTAACAGGTATGGTATTTCATGCAAACTATAGTTTGCACCCTGCCATACACTGCACATGACCTTACATATAACATCATCAATGATATCATAATGTTATTTTATGTGTATTTGTATATTTGTATGGAGTGTTAATCATCCGTGATGGTATCCAGGCACTTTGCACGTGGGTTAGGCAATTATCTTCTTGGTGAGGTTATTTGAAAGGTCAGTTCTTCAGCTGTTTGCAGAACGTTAGAAGCCACGAGGAGGCTCTGAAGCAGTGAAAGAAGTTGTTCCATGCTTTGCGGGAGATAGAGGAGAAGGTCAAGCCTCGGGCTGTGGCTTTGTGGATGCAGGGTATGCATGCCAGTGAGAGTCCGGCTGAGCAGAGGTGCCTGAGAGGTGTGTGGAAGTGTATGTGGCTTTTAGGGTAGGTAGGGCCAGTGCTGTGTTGTGCCTTCTATGTGTGTCTGTTAGCAGTTTAAAGTGGGAGGGTTTATGGATGGGAGTCAGTGCTGTTCTCTGAGATGTGGAGAGAAGTGTGTGCAACGAGATAGGTTGAGGATGAGTCTTGCTGCAGCGTTTTAAATGGTCTGGAGCATGTTCAGGAGCTCCTTAGTGATTCCTTCGTAGATTGTGTTGTCACAGTCAAGTCTGCTGGAACTCAGGGCCTGTGTAACAGTTTTTCTGGTGTTCTCTGGTAGCCATTTGAAGATCTGTTGCAGCATCCTCAGAATTTGGAAGCAAGTGGAAGTCACTGTGTTTACTTGGGGTGTCATGTTGAGCTTGTCGTCCTGTATGATTCCAACATTTCTGGCATGGGTAATAGGTGTGGGTGTGGGGCCGAGGTCAGTTGGCCACCAAATGGAATCCCAAGCAGAAGCTTTCTTTCTTGAGATCACCACCTCACGTTTGCTTGTGTTAAGGTTGAGGCAGTTGGATTTCATCCATAAGGTTACGGCAGTCATGCAGGAGGTGAATATGTTTTTTGTAGTGGGTTTTTGTCTGACATTGAAAGTACCAGTTGGGTGTCATCTATGTAGGAGAGTATGTTGATGTTGTGTCATGTGATCTAATGAGGTCAGCCAGTGGAGTCATATATAGCTTGAATAACGTTGGACTGAAGGATTAACCTTGTGGAAGTCCGCATATAAGGTTCTAGGCCTCCGACATGTAGGGCAGCAGGTTGAATCTTTGTGTTCTTCCTGTGAGGAAGGCACAAAACCAGTTGAGGGCGGGTTCTTGGATGCCTGTATCATGTAGTCTTCTGATCAGGGTGGAGTAGGAGACCATGTCAAAAGCTGCAGAGAAGTCAAGCAGTATAAAAGCTGCTGTGTCTCCATGGTTGCTGCGATGAGAGCAGTCTGGGTACTGTGGATGAGCTGTGAAACCTGATTGTGTGGTGTCTAGGAGCTGGTGTGTATTGAGGTAGTGAGAGAGCTGCTTGTTTATGGCTTTTTTCCATGACTATGGCCTGGTACAATAGCAGGGAGATCGGGGTGTAGTTTGCTAGTTGACTGGGGTCTGCCGATGGTTTATTTACCAATGCGTGGACCATCACGTATTTACAGACATCTGGGAATGTCTCGTAGGTGATGGAGCTATTCAGGATGCAGGTGAGGATTTCCCTGATAGTGGCAGTGTTCAAATTGCACATATGGTGGGCGCAGGTGTCCTTTGGTGTCCCAGAGTGGATGGTCCTCATGATGTTGGCTGTTTCTTCTGCAGTGAATGTTTAACCAGGAAGTCAGGGTTTTACGATGGGTGTATGTGGGTAGGCTAGGGATGAGTGTGCAGGGGTTCGGTTGGGGTGTGAAGTTGTTATTGATGGCTTTGATTTTGTTGCTGAAGAATTCTGAGAGGTTGCCACATAGTTCTAGTGAGGGGATGATGCTGTTGGTGGTGGCAGCTGGTGATGCAAAGTCTTTGATAATTGCAAAGATTTCTGTCCAGTTGTTGGAGCTGTTATTTATGCCCTCTACTAGGGTCTTCATCTTGGTTTCTTTGATGTGTTGGTGGTAGTGTCTCAGGGCAGTCTTGTGTGTTTTTTGTCATTTTTTAGGTGGTTAATTTTCCATCTTCTTTCAAATTGTTTGCAGTGTTGTTTTGTTGTGCGGAGTTTTTCAGTGTACCAACTGGCCTGCTTCCGTGTTCTCCTCTGTGTGTTGTGTTTATGGGGAGCCAAGGAGCCATCACATTTTGTGACAAGAAGTTTGGAAGCAGGAAGGATTTTTGCTTTGTCTGTTTTAAAATTTGCTCAGTCTCATAGAATTTGAGTATCCGGGCTGTCTAATTGGCTAGCAGCATCTGAAAATGATTAAGATAAGCATTACAGGATGCCAGTTACTAACGCTTGTGTCATGTAAGGAAGAGACAGAAAGATTATAAAAGGAGTTAAAAAAGCATGCCCTAACTCAGGAAGAATGTTAGCAGACCACAGAAGGGCAGATGCTGTCCCCAAAAGTAAAAGAAAATTTCCCTGTTTTCCTTGTAGATTTTGCAGGACTAAATTTGAATCCACGTATCTGTGAATTCACAGGTAGATCGGCAAAGTTTTTGAAAAACTTGATATCTCTTTTTAGCAAATCCTGAAAAAACATCAAAGAACAAAAGTAATCTGCTGTGCTAATACGCTTACCAAAGACCAGGCACAGTGCCACTTTGGAATCCTGAGCCACAGGTGGGGTTAACTATTTGGAGTAGTTGGCCACCCATGGAGGTTTGGGCACAGGGCCTGGCTCAAGTTCAGGCTCTTCAGCCAAAAGCCCTGCCATACACAGCCAAATGCCATGCAGAGCCAGCAGAGATAAACTGCCCACCAAATGAACTACTTACAACCTCCCAATATTTATACCAGTAAAAAGCAGGAGTGTATAACCTAGCATCAATAAATCACAGCACTATTTCAAACTAAGAAATTCTGCTGTATCAATACGAACATCATCCATAATGTAAACACAAAGGTAATATGTAATATCAGAAGTGATGTGATTGATGTTATCAGTAAACAACTGGCCCGTGTCCTATCAAAACAAGCAAAAATATCATCAACCAGTCTAGCAAAAAAGAACATACACAGGTAACCATAAATCTTTATTATCCCCCAAACTGGCCAGCCTATTTAAAGCAACCTCTCAATCAAGACCTCAAAAGATAATTAATAAGGCTGACATGTGGCATTATTCATGTGGAGAATATCAGAATATCACTACTGGAGCCTAAGTAGCAACTCTGACCAACTTTGCAGTCTTTGCCAGTCAGCACCGTAGTCATATGCAAGAATCTGATGGTGTTAAGGCGACATTGGCTGCTCCATATTTCGTTATCTCAGCTTACCATCACAGAATGAGGCTGTGGAATGCTGCCCGAAGGGAAAGTCTTATCAACTGATAAGCCAGATTTCTGAAATACGTTAAGTGTGCCAAAAAAACACGGAATCAAGATAATATAAATTCTCAAAGTGATGCATATGCAAAATGGATGCGAAAATAAACACCAAAGTGAACAGGCATAAGGGTTTAAGCTTGATCTGCCAGAAAGTTCACGACAGGTGCTACTATCTATACTTCATTCCACATTTCGAAAATGGAATGAATATGCTGTGTCATGGTGTCAGAGGGAGCATTCCCTGACCCGCTGGCTCAGGTTGGGGGCCCTAAAAAGACCCAGCGGTTTAAAAAATGATGCTGATTTTGCTATGGGTTCCTGGACTTTGAGTTTGGGTTTGTGAACTTTAGTGTGGTCCAGAGTTACGCAAACACATGTTTTAGGTCCATAAACCCATGGGAAGCAGTCTTAGACCCTTTTTGGCCATCCTGTGGAGTTTGTAAACCTGGGATGGATTGTTAACCCTGTACGATTTCAAAAAAGAGTGCGAAAGTATGCAAGAGTCCGCAAACCTCAAGACAGGGCGTGGTAACTCCTAAAAATTAAAAAAAAACTGACAGTGCCTCACGATAGTCCAGGGCCTGTGGCTGTCCCCACTGTGGGGAGCCAAACACTGTGTGCAGCAGAGAGCTGCCTCCTGAGCAGAAGGTTATGCACAGGTTGTTTTTCTATTATATACCGCATGTAACAGTTCCTTGCACCTAATAAAATATGAGCAGCCATTGCCCTCCGTGCACAACCTTTCCAACATGCAGAGTGGTGGCTGGTCCCAGGGACTGGCCTTCACCCAGGCCATGTGCCCAGTGCTCCACAGATGGTCAAACTCTGCCTTGCCGGTGCACAAACGTATGAGGGAATCCAACTTGCGTCCTACCTGCAGCATTCAACAATCCATGGTTGCGCAAGACCTTTGTCTGCGTGCAGCACGAGTTGGCCATAGCTTCCCCTTCTGCTGCAAAAAGTTACAGTAGGGACTGGACTGCAGTCTGGCTCTACTCTCAAAGAGTCAACCCCTAGGTGAGACCATTGGCTACAGCAGATTTTGTGCACTGAATCCTTTTATTTATTCTTTTAGGGAGATATGAATCCAGAAAAGTATTGGTGGACCTTGCATAGCAATCATGAATCCAATGATAAAAATCAGTTTTTTGATATTACTTGGCGGGGCTCATTATGATCCAAACACATGGGACCTCGGCCAGAGTACATTCACCGTGACCTTTTATGCACTTTTCCATTTTAATTTTCTCAACACTGTGCTCAGTACATGATGTTACATAAAGCAGTGCACATCAGAGATTTTTCTGTGATGGCCAACCAATTAGAGCATGGCAATTTTTGAATCTGCAGCCAGATTTGTGAATTCATAAGCGGCAATGGAAGAAAATGTTCCCTAGTTTAACGTGTTTCTTTATTTTTGAAGTGGATCCAGAAATCCTCCATGGATTCACCAAATCACAGAGGATCCATGTATTAACAGGCCAGAAAGCTGTAAAATGTATTCTCTTCAAACCCAGAAAGGGAACACCTTTTAAACCCCCTATGCAAAGGATTTACATCAAACTAGGGCTGGGTGTATTTTTAACTACGCCGGAGTAGTCGGAGCAATTTCAGTAATTCCGTGTTACTCTTTGATGCAGAATTATCGATAATTGCACAATTACTCCTGCTCGCAAAATTGAGAGTAATTTGGGGGGAACTGAGTACAGAAACAACAAAATTAGCTAGTGTGACTGGCTCCTTGCCCTGCTGTTCTTGTTTTTTTCATTTAGTGATATTGTTTTAGCACAAAATGCATCCTTGTGTCCATTTTGGACACAAGAATGCTTTTTTCGCTAAGAAAATAGAAACAAATGCTGGGAGTAAGTTGGGGGAAAATTCTTCCCTACCCTAAGAGCACATTTAGTGAGCTATTCATGTTCTGTTGCATTTAGCACTATTCCTTATTGAAAAATGCATCCTGGCATCCATTTTAGAGATGAGGGGACATTGTAGCAGTACGAAAATAGTGCTAAATGCAGAATTACTTTTCTTGTATGATTCTGCGTAATGTTACAGAATCTTGGACAATAAGAGGTGAGAATGATTACGCTGCATGGAATTACGTGAGTTACACCCAACCCTACACCAAACCCAGCAAAGGCACTTTTTAGAGTAAAGTTCCAATATGTGGCAAGCTCAGTATAATTTTCTTCTGCCATTTTCTCTGCATTGTGAAGGAAAGAATCCTATGAAATTTTAAATGGGAACTGTCACTTTTATGGCCCTTCCCTATTTTTAGACCTCCAAATGATTGATCATCACAAAGCTTGCCTTGAAGAACCCAATGTAGATATATGTTTTTTGGAAATATTTATGCAGGTTTGCCAAACAGCACAGAAGTTGTTAAAAAAAAGCATGCCTCTTAGTTAAAACTCTAACAAAACCATAACAAGAGAGGTGCTTTTAATGCCTCATTAACACAAACATGTCTCTCATCGTATCCTTCCAAATCAACCCCATGTACTCAGGTCAAAATCTAAGCATCTTTATCTGAATGCATAAGTACACCCATGCATTTCGGCTCAATGTGTTATAGGAAATTCAGCCAGTGGATTATTCTCTGTATTTGTAGTTTCCTCCAGACATTGGAAGATTTTCATCCCTCTCCAAGGTCTAAGTATGGCCCTTTGTCTGCTAGGCTGTCTGGAGCTGTAGATTATGGAATGCACACCTGACTGACGTCATACTGTAGAAGAAATGACAAAGGGCCTGATTTACAAACTGTATTTTGGACTATCTAATGGTGTACTCCAGTTGTATGATTTACCTACTACAAAATGCATTCACAAGCCTGCGGCTGAATATCTCCGCCTCACTTATCTTCTCTGTATAGGGAAATCTGCCATGGGAGTGGAGATCGCCGCTGTAGGAAATGCCCATCATTTGTGTGATTTCTCCCCAATGTTTGCCCTGTTTTGCTTGTGTTTGAACTTTGTGCACTTTACCTTTGCTAAACAGGAATAAAGTTCCAGTGCTTCCCCTATAAATATGTCGAAATTGACTTAACCCTGATTGGAGCAATGAACTTACCTATAAGGGTAGGTGTAGAAATACATCCTTGGCATTAAAGTTAAAAACCACCTGTGTCGACTTCAGCATCTATTCTGCCATCCACTACAGTGAAAACATGGTGGCTTCAGGCCTACCATGTGTAGCCTGACAGCAGACACTTGAATCCTGCTGCACAGACCTGTTAAAATTACCCTTTTGATATTCAGGAAAACCTGATTTAAAATATTAAATAAGTCACCCCGAAGTACACCTTTGACTGTGACATTAGAAATGGCTTGCTCCCCCAGTGACTAGGCCCAAATTGCATTTTCACTGGTCAGACTGTAGCTGGTGCACAGGAAAAGTATAGATTATACACTTTAATCTGTACCTTTTGACATGTAACAGCTACAGACTTCATTCAAAGACCTATGTTATGTTCAATAAAAATCCAATCTAATGCTGAAGTCATATTTTTGTATTAATAAAAATCCAATCTAATGGTGAAGTTATATTTGTAATAAATACATTGGAAATGAAACGCTTATTAAGTTATCTTTACCCTGTCTGAAGCTGCTAGAGGCTAAATTCCATTAACTCTCCAGTAATGCTCAGCCTGTAGTTGGTCTGAATGAGGTGTGAAAGAAGTGCTGCTCCTAAGGCATGGACAATTTCCTGGGTTGTAGGGAAGAGTTTTTCTACCCCGGGCAGGAAGACCGGTTAGGGTCTGCCCAGGAACTTAATTAATTTCAAAGGGGCCTGCCCTGTCACAAATAAATGTTAGGTAACACCTGGAAAGGTTCCAGACTTTGTTCTCCCAGTCAGGCTGGCACTAAACCTCTTGAGAGGTAAGCTACTCCGAGAACCACTTTTGAGTGACCATAGAGGAGGGCAATGCTCTTTACCATGCCTACTCATCTGGGTGGGCAGGCAAGCTATTCACAAGCGAGAAAGGGGTTCTTAATCTTGAATTTTGAAGGTGAGGGGCGCCGTGGGATTGTTTGCAGGTGGAAAATCAGGAACTGCTGAAAATGTGGATAGGGTTGCACCCAGGGACATTTACTCCATTGGCTAGGGAGAAAGCAGGAGTCACCCCCACCCCTAGATAACGTCAACCATAAAGGTAGGGCCCAATGGCACCCTCTTTCAAACACTTACTAGACATGCAGAAGATCAGAAGAGGACAGGACCTGCTGTCTGTGACCTGAGAGGAGCCCCGAAGGACTAGACCTCCTCCCTTTTGTAACCGTGACAAAAAAGTGGACTCCAAGGTTTAGATGGCTGACCTCCTGTGTGGTTACAGGAACACAACATGTTGCAAGTGACCTTTACCCTAAAGTGCCCAACTGACCAGTGGCAACTGGACCTGGACTGGACTTTGCTGTTGGCTTCTGCCTGACACTCCAGGATTCTCTAAGAGACCGCTTGAGGTCCTTGTGGCCTTAGAAGTATTCTCCAGTGCTTGCTTAGAACTGTGGTTCTTAGAAGTGGTGATGCAGGAATTCTAGGAAAGCCGAGCAGGAATTACAACCAATGCACTTCCGGAGTAAGGTGAACAATTCAGAAGCGTACACTGGCGCAGTGAGAAGTGAAGAGAGAAGGAGAGGAGATGCAGTGCCAAGTGAGGAGGAGACGCAGTGCCGAGTGAGGAGGAGAAGCAGTGCCGAGTGACCGAGCATTCGGGCAGAGCGGAGTCGCGGAGCGGGAGACGCGGCGAGCGGTGAGGCAAAGGCAAAGGCGAAGGAGGCTGTTTTTTCTTTCTTTTTGCACCGCCTGTCCCCAGCTTCAGCTCCCCTCTTGCTGTGGGTCTCCCGCTGAAACCACTACCGCTACCGCTGATCCCGATCCTGATACCGAGCCCCCACAAGGAGGCGATAAGGGAGGAGAGAAGGAAGGGATTCCTCCCCCCCCCCACAGCAATCAGCAATCAGGTCGCGAGCGGAGCAAAGGATTACGGCTCCCGGAGGTTGAGGCTGAGGCAAATGCACTCGTGCAACAGAGGCTCCAATCAGGAGGTGAACGGCGAAGCCGCGGGGAGCAGCAAGCGCAGCCATCACTAGTTGAAGGTTGCTGAGAGCGAGCCCAGGTTGCATCACGGAAGCGGCCCAACTAGGTTGGGTGAGGCTTGTGGTAGCATCAGTGGGCCCCACTCGCCTGGCTTCCCTCAGGTCAATTGGCAGCCCTGGTCTCACTTAACAATTGGAGCAGCTGGAGCAGCCTGTGGGAGAGCTTGTGGGAGCAGCTACTACCACAGTGGTGTAAACTGCACCACAAGGCAGTAGGAGTAGGAGTAATAAAAAACAAAAAAATGAAGAGCAAAGATAAAGTGCGCAGTGCTGTGCTGTGTAGGGGAAGTACTGTGCCCCTCACCTTACCGCCTTTTGCTACCAGTTCCAAGTCCTGGTTTCAGCTCTGGTCTCAAAATACGCTGGCATCATAGCTCTAATAGCTCAATCACAGCCTAATCCGACTTAACCAATTAACCAATTAATAACGTATCTTGCCTGATCTGTCTTGATTCTTCGAGCCGGAGTGTGGTTTGCAGTTGTCGCTGGGGGAGCTTCAAAGAGGACCCTAGAGGACCCTAAGGGCAAAGGCGCGCTCCAACCAGGAGGAGCATAAGCAATGAATTGAACCTCCAGAACTTCCAGGCATCGGCGCACGAATATGACGCTTAAAAAGAAACAGCCAAACAATAAAGACCCAGACCCAGTGGAGGTTGAACTCGTAGGGCCTGCACAAAGAAGGACTACAAGAAGCACAGCCATCTTACAAACTCAGGAGCAAAATAACTGTAACACCCCCCATCAAGGGCTCATTACTCACTTCTTCCAGGCCTCCGGTGGTCCAACAGACACGCTGGCAAGTCCCTCAGAAGGGGAGAAAGGCGAGGTAGAGACTACCTTTAAATCATCAGGACCCCTAGGGAAAAACAAGGATTAGAGTGGTGGTCACCACTCTGGAGAGCCCGCCGCCACACAAAAAATAAATGTAACACCCCCCATCAAGGGCTCATTACTCACTTCTTTCAGGCCTCCGGTGGCCCAACAGACACGCTGGCAAGTCCCTCAGAAGGGGAGAAAGGCGAGGTAGAGACTACCTTTAAATCATCAGGACCCCTAGGGAACAACAAGGATTAGAGTGGTCACCACTCTGGAGAGCCCGCCGCCACACAAAAAATAGGGAGCCCTGAGAACATTCCTAAGCCTGCAGCTAAGGCTAAGAGCCCCTTATGGATCACAGCAGAAATCCATCAGTGGCCGATAGAGGAGGAGGAGGATAAGGCGAACAAAGAGGTGCTCGTGGCTAATCCTCCGATGTCCACCTGTATGAGAACTGCTCCAACAGCGACACCCTGGAAAGATCGCCAGACCAATTCTCCAGGTATGGACGACTTACCCTCCTCCTTCCTACAGAAACTTGAGCTGACCATTGAAAGAACATTGGACGCTACACCAATAAATCTTGGAAGAAACTCTGACATGAGAATGCACCAAACAGAGGGTTGGAGCCCGATGGGCCAAGAAGCCAAGCAAAAAGCAGTGGAAGAAGAAGCAACTCACGAAGAGTTAACTCTGCTAGCACTGAGAGAAGCACAAGATACAATTGCCAGGGCCTTGATTTGGCAGTCTACAAAAATGGAAGTACAAATTGATCTATTGCAGTCAATGGCCCAGCACCTGGTGCGCCAAGATGATAGGCTGGTAAAGTTAGAGGCTTCACTCGAAATTCACAAAGCCAAATCAGCTCGCACTAGCTCTTGTGCCGATATTATAGAAAAGTGTTCAGGGCTACCAGAAGTACTAAAGGACATACTGGCGCTAGCTAAGGGACAGAGGGCAATGTTCCCACTAGAACAAACAACCCACAAGGCATCAGCTGAGAAGATCATGAAACCAGACAACACTAGAAACCACCTCCCTGCAGATAGCAGAGTACTCAAGAAGCCTCAGGCAGGGCTAAGCAATAAGTGCAATAAGAACAACATAGAAGCCAAGGGAATGGGGACCCTGAGGACCGATCAATCGACACAATACTTGATGTCCCACAGGAAGAAGTAACCCTCGTGGAAAAGGTGGAAGGCGCAGTGGCAGGGGCGGTATTCCCACTGTCAAGGAGGGCCAAGAAGAAACTGAAGAAACAACTGAAGAAACAACTGAAGAAATCCAAAATTAAAAGAAGATCAATATTACCAGCAATACTGAACACTGGCCGCACAGAGAATACAAACCGCTCAGAGAAAACAAACAACTCAAAACCACTTTTCCCTATTTTTAACTTCAAACAGCAAAGCAAGGCCAAGACCACAAGTGAAGAACACACCGAGACAGGTGAGGACCGAGTCCAACAGAACACTCACTGGGAGGGCCCACAAATAGCAGGGCAAACAACAGAGAAGACTCAAGAAGTCCCAGTTTGGCAGCCCATATCACAGAAGGCAGTTTGGCAGCCCATATCACGGTAGGCTGCCAGCACACAAGTCAGAAAAAGGAACAAGGAGACCCTAAAAGTCTGAAGGGACCAAGGGTGGACAAATGTTAAGAAAAACAATGGTCCCATACAAGGTAAATTGGTACAATATCACAATTTTACAATCAAAAATGGGATAACGAGTGTATCCAATGGAAAGATAAAAACGTTTATTAACAATTAAATTCAACGCAAAAATTATTATACGAAAGGGTGAGTGAGCAGGACGGGACAAGGTAATGGGAAATCAGCCGATTTCCTTACCACAGGCAAGTGACTTAAAAAGTGACTTTTCAATTTGTGAAAATGTAGGTAAACAAAAAGTCACAATTAGAGTTACATCTCATACTCCACAATAAGATACAAATTATAGTATAGAGTTGAAGATGTTTGTGTCGACGACGTTTCGATCCCAGCAAGGATTCGGGATCTCATCAGGACTAAGTGATGAAACAAGTGCCTGGGAAGTAGCCTGGATAAGTATAGGTAGAGAAGGTAGGGAAAGGGTGTGGAGAGAAGCAGGGAGGGAAATAGATTAAAAATAATATATATCGCAAGGGGCAAGGTCATATATGCTTATTATGGTCAATATATAATTAACCAGAGACAAGTCTAAAGAGGCATGATTGCCTGAAATAACGCGCACATGGCAAGGCAATAATCAGGGAAAGCTGGTTCGTGAGAGAATGTGGCCTGGTCAACTCCTGCAATTGAATATGAGATTAAGGCAATGTGGGTTCATAAGCAAGGCGTGGTGATATGACAGGTTAATGACCAATTGTGAAGGTTCAGATTGATAGTGAGGTGAGATTACGCAGAAGAGTTAAAAGAACTGTCGGAATAACGCCAGGAATTGTAAGGAGGCGATTGCAATTGGTATAGTCCAGTTGAAGAGTGGAGTAATAGTGAGCTAAGCGCGTGTGCGCAGGAAAAATTAGGGGGGAGAGAGAGAGAGGCCAGATATTTGAATTGGCCCGTGCAGTGGGACCAAGAAATGACGAGGGCAGGTACATCAGTGCAGTGAAAGGAGGCAGAGAAAGCGCTATAGTGCAAGGCAAGTTGAAGCAAGGACTTACTGTGGGGGTAAGTAGCTAGTAGCCAAGGGGAAATCCCGATGAATAAGGGTAATTAGGCGGCGGGCGGCCTAGAATGAGGGGAAAGTCAGTTTAAATTGGAGGGAGATAAGGGAAGCACATGGGGACAGAATTACGAAATCAAGGCCCAAGATCTTACCAGAAAAATGATTGCGGCGGGGCGGAGCCTGGAACCGCGGCCGGTGAGAGGCAGGGGAAAGGAGGCCTTAATTTCGTAATTCTGTCCCCATGTGCTTCCCTTATCTCCCTCCAATTTAAACTTACTTTCCCCTCATTCTAGGCCACCCGCCGCCTAATTACCCTTATTCATCGGGATTTCCCCTTGGCTACTAGCGACTTACCCCCACAGTAAGTCCTTGCTTCAACTTGCCTTGAACTATAGCGCTTTCTCTGCCTCCTTTCACTGCACTGATGTACCTGCCCTCGTCATTTCTTGGTCCCACTGCACGGGCCAATTCAAATATCTGGCCTCTCTCTCTCTCCCCCCTAATTTTACCTGCGCACACGCGCTTAGCTCACTATTACTCCACTCTTCAACTGGACTATACAAATTGCAATCGCCTCCTTACAATTCCTGGCGTTATTCCGACAGTTCTTTTAACTCTTCTGCGTAATCTCACCTCACTATCAATCTGAACCTTCACAATTGGTAATTAACCTGTCATATCACCACGCCTTGCTTATGAACCCACATTGCCTTAATCTCATATTCAATTGCAGGAGTTGACCAGGCCACATTCTCTCACGAACCAGCTTTCCCTGATTATTACCTTGCCATGTGCGCGTTATTTCAGGCAATCATGCCTCTTTAGACTTTGTCTCTGGTTAATTATATATTGACCATAATAAGCATATATGACCTTGCTCTTGCGATATATATTATTTTAATCTATTTCCCTCCTGCTTCTCTCCACACCCTTTCCCTAACTTCTCTACCTATACTTATCCAGGCTACTTCCCAGGCACTTGTTTCATCACTTAGTCCTGATGTGATCCCGAATCCTAGCTGGGATCGAAACGTCATTGACACAAACATCTTCAACTCTATACTATAATTTGTATCTTATTGTGGAGTATGAGATGTAACTCTAATTGTGACTTTTTGTTTACCTACATTTTCACAAATTGAAAAGTCATTTTTTAAGTCACTTGCCTGTGGTAAGGAAATCGGCTGATTTCCCATTACCTTGTCTTAAATCGGCTGATTTCCCATTACCTTGTCTTGTCCTGCTCACTCACCTTTTCGTATAATAATTTTTGCGTTGAATTTAATTGTTAATAAACGTTTTTATCTTTCCATTGGATACACTCGTTATCCCAGTTTTGATTGTAAAATTGTGATATTGTACCAGTTTACCTTGTATGGGACCATTGTTTTTATTAACATTAGCACACAAGTCAGGGCCACTACCTCCCCGGGCCCGGAGCTTCTATACAGTGTGCCGAAACATCTCAAAAGTAACCAGGCTGATCAGCTTGAAGAACAAACTTGGGCAGGATTGCCAAATGGGGCAACGGGTAGACACCAGGAAAGAGATGCCCACAATAACTCACTATATCAGAACTTTCAGAGGACCTCACTGTGGGAGGATAGATTGAGATTGCACACCTCCAAGCACAATAATCAACTAGCAATCCACAAGGTGTTGCTCACCCCTAGATACTCAGCTAAAGGTTCCTACGACATACTGAATAGGGCCAACATCCTACGTCTCTTTGGACACATCGAATCGCTGGCACAGATCACCTCAGATAACATAGAGTGGGTAAAGTTCAGAAGTCTACAGACGGATACCCACGGAGACTCCACCATAGTCGGTTTCACCCATCAGCAAATACTACAGGCTGTCCTCAGCGAAGCTCCACATCTCGCAGAATGGGGTATCGAAGTTACCGCCTTCAGTATACCGAAATACCCACACGTTCTCAAACCCTAATATGATCGGCGGGAACCAACTTCAATCCTCAAAGGCACAATGAATAAAAGTCTAGGAGGGAGAGAGAAACCCGGGTGACTAAGAACCCCGATAAAAATCAACATCTCGCACATAGACATGCAGCGCCGAGTGCAGCCGCTCCAGCAAGAGCATGTCCAAACGGAGGTGCCATGGCAACAGCGTCCCTAATTAAAGAAATATTAAAGTCAGTAGAGGACGCCCAACTTCAATTAGTGGCCAGCAACGTAAACTAACCCTCATTTCATGTACCATCGAGGGGTTAAGCAACATCTTTAGGGACAAGGCCACACATAATTACCTCGCAAAGGGGGACATTCTGTGATTCCAGGAGACCTGGCCCAGTCAGCCACCCCAATTGGCAGCTTCTATGAACATCACATACCTGCGACTAAAAAGACCATCTTTAGACGCCCATCAGGAGGTCTTTCCATTTTTTTAAGTCATACTTGCAACTTTAAAACCACAGCCATGAAAGTAGAAACACCCGACCTCCAAGTTATTACAATTGAGGAGCTGAGAAAGGGACATCAGCCCCATTCCCTGCTATTAATTAATTGCTACATCAATCCAACAAAATTTAAAACACAACAGGCTATGGAATCCTTTATTAGTATCTTGGAAGACTTACTCATTAAATTTGAGCACCGCAATGTGATAATTGCGGGAGATTTTAACACAAGAGGTCTGGATCAAGTGCCAGCCGTGCCCAGCAGTGGGAAGAAGTCGGGCCCATTGATCTTCCTCCTTAAAAACTTTAAGCTACAATCCCCACATGGAACAAACAAAATCAGCCGCCCCTCGTGGATCCCCAAGCCGACCTTTAGGAACATATCCACTATAGATTACATTCTAATCAATGAAGGGCTGGCACACAAACTATGTGACTTTGTAGTGGATGACAGAGATGAAAGCGACCATAGGCCACTTCGTGCAACTTTCAATCTGGCACTGGAACCTGCGGAAGTCCAGGAAACAATCGGTGCAACCTTGGGCGAAGAACGATATTTAGCCCTTAAAAGATTAAAATGGACCGCCAACCTTAGTAATAACCTGTTGGAGTATGTAGCCGCAAAGGAGGTGGTATTTCAGACATGGCACATAAAGAACATCATAAGTCTTTGGGAAACGCTGATAGCGGATTTACAGAAGACCCTGGGAAATGACAACCAAGTAAGAAGAAGCCCCAACCTAAAACAACCTTTGCCGGAACAAAGGGCACCAAAGTGCCTGATTCAACATAAACTTGCTCTCAAAAGGGCAATCAAGGCAAAAATTTAAGAAAACCATTCGTCATTGACAACTTCCATCTCTGCCCTGCGATCCACATATAAGAAGAAAGTGTGGGAGCTGAAAAGACAGTGGACGGAAAAGAACTGGCTCAAAGTGTTCTCACTCATTAAAGAAAATGATAACAGCAAGCTATGGAGATACATCAATAGCCTTAGCTCCCGAAGCCCGCCCAAAGAAAATAGCGTCACTGGCAATGTGTGGGAACAGTATGTGAAGGGTCTGTACACGAGCGAACCATATAAGGTGGGCCCTCCAATCCCAGAGTGGACACAGGCCGCAGCAGAGGTCAACAAACCACAAAGCGTGAAGAAAGAATCCACAGTGCCCAGTCAGTTTGATGCCCACACAGTGGAGGAGACCGTCCGGTACATCAGGGCGATAAGAACTAATGGGGCCCCAGGACCAAACGGCATTTCCGCTCAAGTCTTCAAGTCTGCTCTAGCTTTTTTTGCATCCATCCTTACTCCATTGTATCATCACTCATATTTCACAACAATATTACCACAATCCTAGAAAAAGGCTCTATCCTGTGTCCAATCCACAAGAAGGGAGACCACTCGACCCTGCCAAGTATAGGTTAATAGCCCTGCTTGACATCGAAGCTAAGGTTTATTCCTGCTTACCATTAAGGGACTTAGAGGACTGGGTGGATAAGAACGGAATCCTCCCGCCCTATCAAACCGGCTTTAGGGCAAACAGCTCCACTATGGACAACATCCTAGCGCTGTCTTACCTCTCGAAGCAAGCGGTAATGAGTAATAAGCTGCCCTTGTTCTGCTGCTTTATAGACTACTCTACGGCTTTCGATAGAGTTAATCAAGGTCGACTATGGGCAAAATGTGAATCCTGGGGGATCCCGGTAACCCCTTTAAAAGCAATAACAGGGGACATGGGTCCAGGTCAAACTAAGTTCAACAACTGCAACCGCGAGAATTGAAACCAACAATGGGCTAAAGCAGGGCTGTGTGCTGGCCCCACTATTATTCAACCTGTACACTGCAGACCTGGAACAAGCATTGAAAGATGGCAGCCTAGTACCCCCGAGATTGGGCAAGATGACCCTGGGAATCCTTCAGTATGCGGACGACACCGTGATCATGGACCCCACCAGGGTGGGACTCCAAAGAGCTTTAAAAAGTCTAACATTGAACAATGAGGAAAACAGCCTGCAAATTAACGAGACCAAGACAAAGATAATAATCTTTGGCAAATACCCACATCAAAAGCAAGCAACCCAATCCCTGGGGTAGCACCAAATTAGGACAGCTACATCCTACAATTACTTGGGGGTATGGGTAACAGAGAGGGCTACAGCAGCCAAACATATAAAGGAGCTAACGCCGAGAATCAACAGCATAATTCTGTCACTTAGATGTCTAAGCTACCGCCTGGCAAGTCCATCTATAGAGCCCATGCTGACAGTACTTAGGGTGAAACTAATTCCAGCAATTAGCCTTCCCAGGCACATTAGAGACAGTCATCAATGCAGCCCAGATAAAAGCGTACAAGAGCATGCTACAGGCGCCCAGGCAAGCAAGGAACAACAGGCTAAGGCTGGAAATAGGGCTAAACAGACCGGACTTGGCATTGCAGGGGGACATAATAAAGTATTATATCAGAGTACAAAAGCCCCCAAAACCACTCTCAAATATTTTTTTTAAACGATCTTTATGGCAGCGGGTTCCCCATGGCACTTCAAGCTGGATCAAGCTATAGATTGTCTGAAAATAGAGGCAGAGAGCATGTCACTTCATGAAATTCCTTACTCGGCCTGGGCTAATGCTGTGCAGCTCCAAGTCCAGACCATCTCATTTAAACTGGATCGATCCTCACTCCGGTACAACTCCCTCACATTGGCACTTGATAATTCATACACTCCCGGGAAAGCTCAACCATACTTGCGAGATCCTCTCTCAGCTCAAGCAAGAAAGAAAACTTTGTTCATGCGCCTCACTGCCCTTAAGATCCTGGATTTCAACCCAAAATGGGCGTGAAAAGATAACATTGTCTCCTGCCGGCTATGCAATTACCACAGGGAATCTTGGTTACATCTTTTATGCTATTGTCCCAAACTGTCCAGCGATCGACATCGTTTGTTACACCCAGCTCTAAGGGATAAGGGCCTCAGAACCTGCAGGGAGGCCTCGGAATGGTGCTTCACAGAAACCACTACCTGCTTACTTGCTAGAGTCGGCAAGTTTACTCACCAAATTAGAATTGCACTTGACTCCCACCAACAGGCTGCAGATTCTAGAGTTGAAATCATTCAGTAATTAACCAAGCTGGCGGAAAAAAAACCTCGGACGTCACTCAACCTGGGGGATCTCAGTACGGACAAGCGGATCATAAAGAGTGTGTGGGACCCAGCAAGGGGTACATTAAGAACTCATTATTAATGGCAACCGATATCACGAAGGAAATGACCCTGTTGGATTTTATACAACTATTGATCCTTACAGAACAAAGGAAAAACTGGTGTGAAAAGGAATTGATCCCACATTTCAACTCATTTTTATTTTGGAATGTTAAAGGGACACAAAGCAGCAAACAGAGCCCATGCAGGCACGGTGCACTTTTTACCTCGAATGCTGGGAAACACCTTGGGGGAGAGCGGACGGGAGGGGGGGCGTCGCTCATGTGTTTTTATACTGTAAAGATTTTAAGTAATTGTACGGTTAATAAAGAATATATATAAATATATATACAGTGCTTGTTCGGCAACTTCTTCCCAGAAGCTCCAGAGTTTCATTGCAAGTCACCGGAAAGTGACCATCATCACATTTGATTTCAGCCTTGTACTTCTCGAAGGTCGCTGCACCTCCGAAACAACAACTAAGTCCCATAATGCATTGGGAATTTTCAGCAAGAAATCTCCAAAGCACTAGAGGTCCATTGGGACCAACATGCTTAAGGTATCCGGCCTTCGGATCCATGGCAGCAGCTACAATTTCTGCGGTGGCCTATGAGGGGAGGATTTTTCTTCTCAAAAACCAACAAAGTTCCTTTCTATGTTGGGACTTATAAGAAATTCCAAAGATTTACTTCATTAAAGTGATAAAGTCCCTTTTTCTGAAGAGGGACTTAGAAACGTTTTCTAACTTTTTGAATTCCATACTTTCAACAGGACCAATCCACATGGAGTATCCAACCAGGGCTCCAATGAGGTTGACCTCAAATCGCACCTACATCCCGGTCTACTGATTCCATAGACAGTCACTGGCACATCATGCTTTTTGGTGCTATTTCTACCTAAAACTTTAAAAAGTCATACCTTAGGTTTCCCTTATTGTGTTTTTATCATTTTGATGTAATCTTGTTAATTACATTTTACTCTAGTTTTCAAATTCATTTGAGATTTGTATTGCTTGATGTTTTTAGTATTACTGTTTTGGTACTGCATAAGTACTTACACATTGCCCTATGTTAAGCCTGTCTGCTCTGTGCCATAGCTACAAGGGTATTAAGCTCAGGTTAATTTAGTGACTTTCAGGGTTCACACAGACAAGAAGTTTTATTGTTGCTTGAGGTGGGTCATTGCCCACTCAACATAATAATCCACTTTCTCACTTCTGCACACATAGGTGTACCTTTTTGTACTAAATGTAGGAGGGACCAGCAGGAGTGGTGGAAAAATAGGAACTAATGACTACAAAATAGGATGGCATAGTGAAAAATATGGAGGGAATTAGGGAGTGATGAGCTAATGCAAACCTCATACCTACAAAAGAGTAAGATCATTGTAATTCGAAGAATGCACTTCAAAGTTTACTACAGCCGTTATAGTGTCAAAACAGGCTTTAGCGAACTTCAGCCCAATCTTGAAGTAAGTCAAATACCACACATGGCCAACCATTGTAAATTTAAATTAACAATACATTTAATTTTTCAGTAATAACATAAGTATAATCATTACTTTTATTTTTATACATTTAATAATACACTTAATTACAAAACATACTTACACTTTTTAACTTACTTTTAAAAATAATAACATTTCTGAAATTAATTAAAAACATCACTTTTAATCAAGTTGTTTACAAACTAAATGAAAACTCTTAGCAAAGGGGGTGATTTCATTTTTTAATTATTGTTTATAATTATTATTTACAAATTACATTCATATACTTAAGTTACTTACAATTTAATACAAAAGGGGTAATGTGATGTAACCTTTATATTAATATTATTTAGTATGATTCCTTTTACATTTGTTCTTCACATTAAAATATTTGTATTTAACGAGACTTTAATAATTTTCCATATGTTTTCCTCTGCAGAGATCTCTGCCCCCGTGACAGTTAGCTCTACAAGCAGCCTAAAAGTTACTAATATTAGCTTTACAGTCATAATATGTTTTGTAAGATGCTCCACCCCTTTCTTTTAGGAGCGGAGACAGGTAAGTCTACAGATATGTTTAAATCTCCACTCAGAAATAGTGAATGGCAACAAAGTGGAGATTTAAGTCTAGGTATTGGAGTAGATCTACGCATGAGTAGTTCTACTCATTTAAATTTACCTTTGGGAATCATTCCCTAAACCTTTTCTTTACAGCAAGCAATCAGTTCAATGTGTGTAGTATAAGAAATAGTGTTATTTACCCATGTTCTGCAATGTGCACAACATAAATGGCCTTTTCGTAGAGCTCTTCTGCAATGATGTAGTACTGTATAAAAGTACAATTGAACATAACACATTGTGCTCAACATTACTATAGGACAAGAGACACAACTACAAAGAAGTCTGCCTTTCCACAGGGTCCGTAACTTTAAGATACTACTGTGTGAATTTGATGGTTACACATGTTCAGCTGCCCACTCTGAAATTGATCTAGAGGGTCCTAAACCTAAACCTCTTCATATACTTTATTCACTTAAAGTTTTCTGTCAGTTGTTTTAGGCCATCAGAAGGCCATGGTCAGTGTGTATGGCTCTAGGGAAGTCATCAAATGAATCCAGGTATCCTCATTTCTTAGTGTTCAGGAGTCAGACTCACAAGCAGTGGCAGATGATCTGTTTGAATGGCTTGCCAGTCTCTAAAGTGGGCTTTCTAAAACCATTAGGTTAACTCAGCCACTGGCCATCAAAGATGTAGGGTCCAGCTGTGGGCTTCTCTCCTTAGCTGAACTCACTGATAATGTTATCTAGCATCTTCACAAAAAATCGAAATATATGAACTTATTTTCTGATATCTTGTTTGTTATTGTGAGGATTACTTTACTTTCTTGTGAGCAAGACGAATTACCCATAATTGGTTACCACTTTAGAAACCTGTAGCCGCATACGGTGTTATGCCTACAGCATGATTGACTGATTGATTAATTAAACCTACAATGGCTTCTTCAATTGAAAAGAATGCATTACAGGAACCAAGCAAGACATTTTTAGTACTGTAAATGGAGCATAATTAGATAGAATTTTTGTTAAAAAACAAGTGAAAGAGAACCAGGCGTGCTTCTTGTTTCCATATCAAGTATTTGTGTTTAACTCATCAGTTTGACAGCAAACTGTAATTTCACCACTTAAATTGCATTAAAGCTCAAAAACACATCTACTAATGTACTTGGGAATTCATCGTTTACAACAAATACTTCATCTGTTAAGCCAAAAGCCTGATTAGTTAAACAGCGTATAATTTAACAAAGTTGAAACCTGATAAAAAAAAAAAGTAATCATTGAAATGCTGTTTTACAGTTGTGTTAATACAGTATGAGTCAATTCTTTATAAGAGCATGAGAATCTAAAAGTGTGCATGTGTGTGTGTGTGTGTGTGTGTGTGCCCACACGTGGGTGTTGAGTGCAAGGGCTGGCTCTGTGCAGACCCACCTGTGGTTTGCCGCTTGAAACCAGCCTCCCTTGTAACTCTCCAACTGCCCATGCAGTTTGCAAGTTAAACCCAATTCTGGTATCTCAACTTTTATGTAAATTCCTCAAATGGTGGCAATGTTATTAGCAAATGAAAGCCTTTTTGTTTCCTCCCTCCTCTGCCCTTGTCAGATCTGCATGCAATCTACCTTCCCACTGGGTTCACTTGAAATACCAAAAGAAGATGATGCATGTAAATTCCAGAATAATTAACTTAAGGGTAAGGAACAGTAAAAATAAAACAAGCATTTGCAATGCAATAGGTCTCGCATTTACGCAAGTTTGAGCTAATGGCATTGTAAATGACAATGCCTTTTATTTATGTTTTGTCTTTTAAAACTTAAATAAAAGGCATTGTCATTTACAATGCTAATAGCTTAAACTCTCATAAATGCGGGAGCTATTGCATTCCAAATGCTTGTTTGTAAAAGCACCCTATTCCGTGCTTTCTGCGTGGAAGTTTTTAGATGTCCAGTGTTGGCAGCCTGTGAAACAAATATATTTTGATTGCCAACTCGGATGTGGCTATGACTCGCTCTGCTCAACAGGGGTTGTTTTTAATTAATAACGGACTTCTTGGGCAATCTAGGATTATGTCTTGTTTGATTGGGGATTAATTTCATGATATCTAGATAGGTTTTATAAATAACTTATTACACCGACGAATTCAGAATAAAGTGTTTTGTTATAATTTACTTGTGAGTAAATTACTATTAGTATATTACTATTCATGTTCCTATTTAAAGACTCTAAAGAGCTTAGATGAAATAGTTCCTGAATTTAAAGAAAGACAGGGTATGAGGAGTGAACGTTTTTGTTTGTGTTAGTTGAGTGGGCTCTGTTCTACCCGCTTTGTGCCCTACACTCTTCTTTTGTTGAGAAAATGTCCCTGGTGTCACTGCACATGCTGCACCTATGGTAGCTATGCGCACAGTGAGCCAGGAACCTGGTGGAAATTGCAGACACACGTGATTTCAATTTAGTCAATTTGCAGCATCTCGATTTTTTAACATTTACTACACATGCCCAGTTGAAAAAGGTGATTTCTACTCGCTAAATAATAACAACAGAAACTAATAGACACCATTTAAAAAAAACAATTAAAGGCATTAGACATAATTTCAAGGAGGCAGCTGGGATCGAGTGGAATTTTCTCCGGACACGGCCAAGAAACAAAAAACTGTAATTTGACTCCACCAAACTGACTGTCCTGTTCACTGAAAACCGCACTCTCAGGTCCCACTCTGGTGCAAGGGCCTCCGGTGCTCTCACTGCTGAGCTCGCAGCTTGTTTGCCACTGACTCGCTATCCATAGATCAAACACGTCACCCGTTGGAATGCCTTCAGTTTCAGTTCCTTGTTTGGGGGCGGAGCCAGCTGTTACGTTTCCACCTCTCCTGGGACACGTCACTGCCTTAGAGCACAGTGGCGTTCAACCCCGAGCCTCAATGCAGAAGAAAAGTCAAGTAAAGTCACCTTTTTGGCTGCAACACTCACCTGTGAGTACTGCTACAATAAAACACAGGGAGCCCGTACTGCTGTAAATTCAAGAACTCACATGTGTGTCTGTCTGATATTTGAAAATATTTTTATAAGGTAACAAGTAGTTAATAAAATAACCATACTAATTGGAGAGATAAAACAATAGGTTTATAGAGTTGCGAATGGCGAAGCTAACCACTTCCTTTAGGCGTCTCATGAGATTTAATAGTCCTAGAGCATACCCCCAAGTCAGTGCTCATGTACCACATCTAATGGACGAGAGCAAATATCAGAAGCAATGCGGGAAAGTCTGGGCGATGGCGTCGGCCAAAGGGCTGCATAGCGACCGTGCCAACCATGATCTGGATTTGGCACACCTTGGGCATGATGACTGGTTAGAAGCAGTTACACTCTTTGGCTATCCCGCTCTATCATCAGGGCAGAGGTGGCCTTAGTATCTCAGAGGCCATACTGCCCTTCACCCCGCTGCCAGCGTGGCACCCCACCCGCCCCAATCACCCCTCCTTGGTTAAATGCCCCCATCTCATTCACAAGAGAAGAAACTAGCCACTCCCAGCCAAGGACACGCGTTGTTGGAACCTCGGAAAGGAGAACACAATAGCGCTAGACCCTCCGACAAAAAACACACACACTTGAACATTCAGGGATACACAACAAAACCACATCTCAGTCATCCATCACATGCACACAAGCCAGCATCGACTAACACACAAATACTCAAATATTAGACTCAAATATTAGACACACATGATGCACGGCCACGTCGCAAACACCTAAACACCGACATCTCCACACGCAAACACAGAAAACACACCATCACGTCTACCGAGGCATAAATAATTAAATAGGCGCAGCACCAATCGGCAAGAGCATGTGTTGCATAGGCGCACTTGATTACTGATTACACAACCACTATTGACAAGTGACAACACAAGAAGTGAAGAATCCCACATAAACCAGCTTTCAGCGCGCTGTTCTCATCACACACCCAGGAAAGGGAGAGGAGGAGGGACGAGGGAGGGTTGGGAGTAAAGGTAACACCGTAGCACTGGCGCTTGGAGCAGATTATAAATAAGCATAAAGGGAATGAGAGCGGCAGCAGGCAAGCGAGAACGGCGCAAGACCACAGAATGCAAAGAAAAACAAGCGGTCGAGATTGTCCCGGCACCCTCGAAAGTGAAAGCCCTGAAAGTAAACAAAGCAGACGTCCTGCCTCAAGTAGGACAAACCCAATAACGAATTAGTGCCTACGGTGTAAGAACCGAAGTAAAGGGGCCAATAGCCATGGGAGGATGCAAATGAGGACATGGCCGTACTAAGGAGGGACTAACAAGCATATTAAGGAATCAGAGGCTAGCATTTACAAAGGACAAAGACACAAGCCAATGAAAAATATGGGTGGGGTAGTGGGCGGGGCTTCTCTCCCGTACTGAACTACCCCAGATCTTCCCTAGAGCAGCGCTTGCGCGCTGACTCTAGGCTCGACATAAAAATGACCCTTACACCATGGAAGAAAACTATATCCAATAGTGTGGGAAAACTTCCTGCTTTGGGTGTTTGTTTTTGAGAAAAGTAAATCCTTGTAAAAGTATGATAGTTGGCCACCATATTCACTCAGCCATCCGTCAAACTTTTACAACATTGGCAGGAATGTTGGTGGTGGCTCCTGTCAATGTTAAGAGATGCACGCAGGGCCGGGATGTCCATCAAGGGGCCTGAGTAATTTATTCCATTGCCCTGGTGGAAATTACTCCTTCCTCCAAAGTCTAAATCAGGCCCTCTTTTGCAAAATAAAGTTTGCTTGACTCAACAAAAACTTATCTCATACCACAGAAACCAGAAATCACGGAACTGGGCTTAATGTGGATGAATAAATTAATTAAACAGGTATTTGTAAGCATTCACCAAATGGCATCTTGGTGCCTAGAAAAGGAGGAGAGAAACATGGCTGCCCTCAAAAGGAGTAATTAACTCAAGAGAAAGAGGCGAGAATTAATCTCACTCGCAAATAATTAAAAATTACTTTAGTTTTTTCCAGATGTACAGATGGCCGGAGATGGCTTAAACTAAGACAAGTAACAGCCCCAAAGTTGCAAACCGCGACAGAGAATGCCTTGCCTCCCTTTTGTCTATAAAGTGGACTGGATCAGAGTGACCCCGGATCATATTACGCCTGGGGGCATATCTCAAAACTCGTGCCTGAATTGCACCAAGCATAATGTCTTGAAATTGGTTTTTTGTTCATTTCAAAGCCAGTGCAGTTTTTCCTGGCTCCTGTGATATTATCAAGTTTGTAATAGCCGAAAAACAGCTATAATGCCATATTCTTCATGAGTTGCAGTCTGAATAGCTTGGCTGATATGCCCAAATAACAGGCATTGGCATATGCGAGCCGTGCTGTGGCACAGGCCACCACAAAAGTTAAGCAATATTTTGGGAGAATTACCTTTAGACTTTTCGTGCATACGTTGAGTTGTTAAAAGCAGACTGACATTACAGAGTTTGCTTGGGGTTCCAAGGACACTTCCTTGTCTTGCTTAAAAACATGTTTTTTTTTACCGTGGACAGATTGGAGGAACAATGAGGGAGGTTGGCCAGAACCTGGTTTTCCAAGTGAAGTCAGGGTCAAATGGTATTGCTCCTATCATGTCTGCATTCAATTTTAGCAGACTGCTGGTCATCTAGCCCTAAATGGCTGACATACAGACAATAAAAAGGAATGGTGAACGCTGCCAGACCCGTCTAGCCAACAAAGGAGCTGTGTGTCAAATGTATGAAATGCAACCAATCCCAAAGAAGTTGCTGATGTTAATGGGGAGAGGGAGTAGATGCTGACAAAAACCGGTGACTCAGAGAAACCCTGGGGTACTCCACAAATCGTTGACCTTGTTTCTGATTTAAAAGCAGAAGCATGAGTGACTGACTATGATCAGTCAAAAGGTAAGAGAACCAGGCCACTGCTGTCTGTCTAATGCCAATGTCTGACAAACAATTGATTAAAATGCAATGATCAACCATGTCAAAGGCCCCTGAGAGGTAGAATGCAGCCAATCTGATTAACTTCATCCAGATATATTCTAATGTCATTTAAAACGGAGATCAGAGCAGTATCAGTGCCTAGTCTGGGCCTGAAGCTGGTTTGTGAGGAGGCTGTTATTTTCAAGATATTTTCCCCAAAGAGAATATGCAAAATATGTCTCCCCTATCTTGTTTAAAAGTTATAGGAGAGATATTGAACCATAGCTAAATACTAATGCCAGATCAAGGTGTGTTTTATTTTTTAGAAAGGGTTTGACTAACAATTTTTTCAAAGCTAGGAGAAGGACACCAGTCCTAAAAGAAAGAGTCAGCATGGAGGTAATGGCGGGCACCACTGAATCCGCCTGACCATGCATGACGTTCTTAGGTTAAATGAAATCTTGGGATCCAAATTTGGTGGATGACAATATCAGTGGGTATTAGGCCCTTGGAGGCTGGGGATTATGTCAAAAATATGCCTTGTGGATTGGCTGGCTAATTGATGCATCTTAAAAGAGCCTTAGATCTTTTTTGATGCTGTTGTGCAAAGATTTAACTTTGTAAAGTAAGAAAGTAACTTATCACATAATTCTTGAGATGGAGTAAACATCTCCAACAAGGAATAGTTATATATTGCTATCAATCTGCAAACTTTCATCCCCCTCCCCTCAGCACTGCAGGACCAGGAACTGGCATTCTGTCATCAGGCAAACGACAAGGCATTCTTAATAATATTAACCAGAGCTCAACAAGAAATGAAAGTACCTCTTGTATCATTGTGGTCATTCATATGCTAATTCTCTGAATACATAAAAAACATTGCGTACAGTATACTTTTGAAATGGAATTGTTTTGTTTTTATCAAATTAAACGTAATGATTGTAATCAACATTTATAGAGTGCTCTGATACCTAACAGGGGTTCTGGCTCTAAAAACTGCAGGGAGAATACAGCTAACATTTGGGTATATCTAACCAGTTTCAAGCTGCTAGAGTGTGTACAGCCAAGTGTTTAGAGCCTTGTGGAATATCTTAGTTTCAGATCTTAAATAGAAGGGCAGGGTGTCCCATGTCTTAGCTCTTGTCACTGAGAAAGGGTGCCCTCTGGTCCTTGTTCACTTCACTCAGGGGACCCTTATTATGAAGGCAGTGGCTGATCTTACCTCATTAGTGGGATAATATTGTTGAAATTTGTGTTGGAATAGACCGGTCCCCAATGTTGAAAAGCTTGAAAAACATGGCACATGGCCTTGAACAGAATCATATTTTCGACCGGTAACCAGTGTAGATCATTCAGTGCATCAGTGGCAGAGGAGATTCCAGGCCTTTGTAGGCCAAGCTTGGCTGTGATATTTTGTATTCTTTGCAATCACTTAATCAGGATTTGGGATGCCGCCAGGTATAATGAGTTGCAATAATCAAGGTAACTTAATATAGTTGCCTGACCCCTCCAAGAGATGTATCTTTTCTGGTAAGTATGGTACAATCTTATACAACAATCTAACGTCAAAGTCAGTAGGCAGCTGACAGCTGGCTTACTTGTAATGAAATCCAAGATTACAGACCGAGGCAGAAGGTACTGTGCCTTCTCCTAATTCAAATGGCCATAGGTCAGGTGGTAGTCTAGGCACAGATTTACATCTGGATATTACCAAAATCTCTGTCTTGTTCAAGTTGAATTTTACATTTTTGTCAGAAAGCCAGCTCACGACAGCAGTCATATATTGTTGCAAATTATTATTAGTTTCCATTGCAATTGTTGAATCGTGGTCCTGTGAGATCGGTATTTGTGTTTCGTTCCCCTAGTATGAATAGGTGCATCAAATGAGCCAGAGATCTTGTATAGAGATTAAAAAGCGTTGGTCTGAGAGCCAAATCCAGTGAATCTCTTGTCACAGCTGCTTGAATTCAGATCTGCAAGGAGCCAATGATACTACTTGCTGTATACCTGATTAATGTGATGATACCCCTGGATGTCAGGCTCAGTCAATTTAAGCAATAGACATTCACGTGAGACAGTGTTGAAAGCAGCCAGACCCAGAGCTAAACAGTGGCCCTGGCATGCTTGGTGAGCAAATACTGGATATGGTAGGAGAGATATAGGCCTCTAATTGACAGAACTGGCAAGATCATCAGAATGCTCCATCAATAGTGGAAGTACTAGTACCTGTTTCCAAGCTAAAGGAAAAGTAGACTCCTGTAGGAACTTGTTACACATGGCTACTAGGGATTGGTGTAGGTGCACTGAATAGAGGAGCCACACATTAGAAGGAAAAGAGTGAAGAGCTTAACCTGATTTTGTGGCTGATATTAATTTATCATGTTCCTCATTAGTAATTGTCTTGAATTCATGTAGTCTAAACATCTGTTGAGCATACACTCCAGCCTAGCTTTTCTTAGCAGTGGATTCCACCACTGCCATTGAGCATGTCACTATGGTCTCCTTAAGTGAATGGCACATCCTTCCTGTTTTCTCATGGAAGAACCTTGGTAGTGCATTGCATAAAGATTGAGATCGCTCAAGATTCTGACTGAGGCAGGAGGGGGCTGCTAAAGAGTTCACCAGCACAAACGGTTCTTTAGAGACATTACAAGCATTCTGTATCCTCTCAACATAGAAATTAGCTTTAACAGTAGCAACTAATACCTTGTAATCTTTCAATGCCTTTTTTGCTAAACACCTGTCTTCAGCAGTATAGCCACGTCTCCACTGTCTTTCAAGCTTTTTAACATTTAATTTGGTCTTCTTTAATTAATCGCTGTTTTAGAGGTCCAAAGGACGTGGCGTGGGTCTCTAACTGAACATGACATTGCATTTGCCTATCACCTGCAAAATCCAACTCCAAAAGGATTCATAATCAAGTTCAATGGATGAAGTAGAAGAATGGCAATCTAAAACTTCAAGTGCTGTATCCAGTGCTTTAGCAGATACCTTGCTCCACAGCCTCTTGCACTTCATTTGAGGGGGCAGCTTCTAGTCAGTCCTCCCATTCGGGGTACATTTATCTTAAACTGAATCAAGAAATGATCTGTCCAGAGCATAGACATAATTTCATCAAAGCCTATCAAGCCATGAGGGGCAAAGATAAGGTCAAGACAGTGAATGGCTTGGTGAGTAGGGCTATTAACCATCTGAAAGAACCCAAACATCTCCAGGTTGCTACGCTTTGTATTATTGATGACATCAACCCACACATTAAAAAAACTCAAGAATAACCATGGCGGTATGGCTGATTAACAAAAGTGTAACAAAGTCTGCCAGGAGATCCCCAAACTGTGGACCAGTAGAAGCAGGTTGATAACACAGGATACCACCCACCATAAAGTTTGGAGACTGATAGAAAAGGCCAGCAATTCAAAGTTTTCAAATGGACCAAGCTCCAAGAGCTTAAGCCTCATATGCTCTTTAAACATTATAACAAGACCACTACTCACATTTATGGTCTAGGGAGAAGCTGCACACTATAACCAGGCATTCATGCCCTGCCAATTTTGGAACAGAGTCTAACTAGGTCCAATTTTCAGAAGTAAACAACAGATTTCATTTATGTTGTGTTAAGAGGTTGCCAATTTTGACAAATTCTTTAACTAGTGATTTAGCATTTATATGTGTGCATTTCAACACATTCTCACTTGGGTTTCTGACAACAGTGTGAGCCAAGTAAGGGCAGGGCACTGACCAAAAGATATATCCTCTACATGCCTCAACTGTTCCTACCTAGTACAGCTAATCCCCAGATCCCCACTTACCAAAATAGAGCCACCTCACAGGTTCTGTAGCAGCTTCTCTTGGGGCACTTCTAGGGCTCCAGGGACCTCAGGGGCAGCACTTTGCGACCAGGACTCACTGTAGGGCAGACCACAAGCAGGATACCATCCATCTCCGATTGCTAGTGGTCAAATGGACACTACAGGAAAAAAAGCCTCTTGCAGCTTGTTGTGTCACAGCAGCTACACAGGATGTCAGGAAACTGCCCTTGGAGTCCACTTGGTTACAGGTAGGAGGAGGTCCAGCCCTTCAGGTCTCCACACAACCCATTTGCCTTACTGCAAACTATCCCATAGTGCACTATTCTGAAGGAAATCTAGAATGGCAGAATCCTTCTGCCCCTGAAGGAAGCTTTTGTGCCATCCAGGGTTGTGTTTCGGGCGATGAACAGTCATGAGTGCTGTAATATGTAAGGCATAAGATGTCAGAATATGAACTTATCTGGGACATACCTTTTTATGGGTGTACAGACATAATATCGAGTTTTTTATTTCGACCTACATTAATATCGAGTTTTAAATATCGTAGGGACAGAATATCGACATCAAGAATATCGGTGACCAGAATATCGACCTGAAGGTTTTTGTTAATATCGAAGTTATAATATCGATAGCAAAAATATCGATGTTAATAATATCGATGTTTATGCTAGTGTTATGTATTTTAGGGGCCCATTACGATGGCGGGCGGAAGCACAACCGCCGTGCTGGCGGATGCAAAAGCACCAGTTACCGCCGGCACGCAGCAGTCCACACGCCCGCCCAATTACGATGCGAAAGCAGGCCAAACACCGCCGGCAAGCCAGCAACACCGTCCGCCATCAAAGTGCGCCCGTACACGTAGCGGCGCAGCCCAACTGACACACACCGTCCGACGAAACACGTCCCGCCCGGCGTATAAATTACGATGCCGCAAACAAACGGCTCCCACGGCTAAGAGACACCGCACGTGAAAGAGAGGCGGTAACACGGACGCAGAGCACGGACAACGAAGAAGCGGCACCCCGAGCATGAATCCAGCACTGCAGGCCCTTCCCATGCTTCTGCTGATGCACCACCAAGGACGCAACGCACCGCGGAGACGCAGGTAGGCACACACACAACAAGTGCACGCAAACAGCGCACACAGTGCAAGGGCGGAAAAGCGGACAACCCCCACCAGCGCATGTACACTACACATCCACCATTGCATCCACATATGACACACAGGCCAAATCGTAACTTCGCGGAACACATGTGTACACACCACCTGGGACTAGGAACCAACCACCCCGTCACGGCCCCAAAGCGCCGATGACGCCGCCACACATGCGCACAACGCAGAGGCCAACCGCAGCGCCATGCATGCGTCGCACACAGACACAGGGACACAACCAAGCAGCACACACATCAGCCCCACCCCGAACGCACATGACACGTGACAGGCCGGCCACAGACATGTCCCCAATGCCCAATTCACGGACAACACCCAACGCCACACAACCGACGCACACATGTCAGTGAAGTCACGCAACAGCAGGACACACCCCAGTGTAACAAACATGGCGAAGCACACAGCGGCGGCAACACCAACTAGGAGAAGCAGGGCTCCTTCGGGAAGAGGAACGCCAGTACCACACTGAAAAACCCATACCACCCTGCACATATGAACAAGACACATGAAACGGAACACCAAAGAGCCCGGTGACCGACAACAGGTGGCCCAAGAATTACATCCACACACAAGGCCCAACGCAGAGCGGAAAGGCAGCCTGCCGCCCACACAAGGGAGAGCAGACAGCACTGAATGACCTTCCATTCCAACACCGAAACCACAGCCCTACGACAGAAGCCGGTGAATACAGCCATTGTCCAAGAATAGACCAACACAGGCATGCCGAGGAGACCGACCACAGGGCAGATAGCGCATATCACAGAAGCACACAACGGACGGGGAAGAAAGAAGAAAACACTCCCCCATGTCGGCCACATGCAAGTTAATTGGAAGGAGTCACACAGCACCGACCTTGAACTGTCTGAGAAGCATGTGGGAAGAGGGCCCGTGTCCTCCAAACAAGCAAACAGAACACAAGTCCTGTCTCCCTACGACTACACAGAGCTCACAGCAACCTCGGAGCGTGCACATTGCAGACTGCACACACAGCCGGAGCACGCCACCACAACGCACCGCTGCGAAATGGCAACCGCAACACACCTACCCAACTACGCCGAACAGCTCAAGCTGTACAAAACCAACCTGTTCCATACATTGGGATGCGATCTCCTGTCCCTGCTGAACGTAAGTTACCGACTGACTTACCGCATCACATTGTTCAGCTGCGTCATGCCCGTCTTCTACTGTCGGAGGTGTCCCTACCAGCATCCCGTCGAGATATGCCTCTCCAACCCGGCATGTCTGAAGGCGGACCTGCTACCACTACTCCTCCCTCTGGACGCACACGACAGGGCCTGCTCTGCCTTTGGGGGCATGGCGTATGTGGCCAACATCGCACCCGCACTGAAATGGGACCACTGTGCCTCCACACGACGGATCATCGAGAACAGCTACATCGAATGTCACCCAGCATGCCCCATCATGGTCCTCCAAGGGACAACTTACGAACAACACCTTGACAGCCACCATCCGCTACATTGGCTGGCAAACATGTACACCACCAATGACATGGAAGCCCTGCTGGACGGCATCGCATACCTGACAACCTGTAAATACGTCGGACCACAACGCAGGTTCCCCGAGTGACCTTTGATGTCCAACCCCGCACCCATGCTTAGCTTCCGCACGGACTGGCCAGTCACCACCACAACAGCCATGCCAAACGACCGGCAACTGTAACCACACCATCAACGACATCGCCATGACATCGGATATGACCGGGACATGCACACTGTTCCCCATCACATCCAGGAACACCGCATGCATCGTGGGAGGCAGTGGCATGGGCTCTGTGTATCGCACCCACATGGACGGAACTGCACGAACAACCAGGACACGACATGGATCCAGCGCACATGGACACACACACCGCTCAGTGGACATGAATAGGTCGCCTGGAGTATGTGGGTGCTGCACCCCTCCCACCCCCGCCCCGGGAACCCCATACCAGGACCTTTGCATGGACGTCAAGTGCATACAACAACAACACGACCCCAGTGACTGTGACATGTCCAGTAACCACCACAGTGCAACAACAAGTGGCACGCCGCTGCATGCACGCAAGCACATGCCCTGACGTCATCTCACATGCACGCGTGCATGAGGAACAACCGCAGCAAACCTGTCACATGGAATTGAGATGGACTGTGCCCATGATGCCAAGCGGTCTGGTAGGCTACATGTGTACCGTCTGTGTCAAAGTCCGCAGCTCCGCAGCTATACGCAAATGTACATTAGCACAGCCTTGGCCAAGCAGATGTCACTCTGAAGCCCACATCCCACATGCAACAGCCAATCACATGTAACCCCACACCCTATCCCATTTGCAATCATGCTCAGTATATCCTCAACATGTATTCCGCTGCCAGTAGTGTCCACTATACTGCATCACAGAGGACAGAAGACTCAATATAATGTTTGAAACCAAAACTGTCTCCGCTGACTCATTTCACAAGTACGAATGAGAGAGGATGAGAGTATGTGAAGTACACGGCAGTCGTGACATGACCATGTAGTCCACTGGTATTGGATGTCAACGCAAATGAGTAGCACAACTGTGGAAGACACACATGTGTCGTGTGAAGTCGTATGGACGCAGTGCTCAGGTGGGTGGGTGCGACGGGTAGATGCGCACATGCCAAGTTGGAGCACGCCGTGTTGGGAGGGGTCATGAACAGTACACCACCGCTTCCCTGGGCATAGTGAGAGGACACCTGTCGGGGGAGTGAACACGTGTGTGCACAGCAGCCGGGCACACGTACATAGCGGTACCAGGCGCACCTCAGCCCACCCACTATGGACAAGCAGGATCCTGTTGTGCGCCCGCCATGCCCCTTGACAAGGCACACACAGCCCCAGTCGACCAGGTGTAACCCCAACATAGTCAATCCGCACAGGCGATACAGGGCACGGGATGGCAGTGGAGCATGGTGTGTGAGAGGTCTCCTCGCGCTCCTCCTGGTCATATCACGCAGGCAATAGAACCTCAACGTCTAGCATGGCACAAGTCAGATGGAAGTGTAGGGGGACGCACCACAGCACGAGCAGCACTGACGTCACGGGAGGTGGCTCGCACCATCCCATCCATTGCCCATCATACCAACCACGCCACATGCCATTGCGACTAAGTGCAAGCGCGTGCGCCACCACCCCCGAGCCCTCCCCAGAGAGGCCAAAGAGTGAATGTGTGGGCCACCAGTCACAGACGGACGCGGCCTGGCCGCAAGGGCAGCCACAGCCACTGGGTGTCGCAGGTGGCGGATCCGGAAGGCGAAGACTGTGATGCATAGTCCATGCAGGCCGGGTCTCCATTTGGGGCACCACGCAGGTGGACGGCGTCCCGCCACACATCATACCCTGAGACAGCCCACTCGTGCAACTGGACCCACACATACACTCCTTGCCCTCTCTGGTGCGAGCATGGGGCTGCCTGTGCAAGCGCTAGCCTCGCAGGTGAGCATGCATATTGGGGGGCGAGGGGAGGACATGAGGGCTGGGGCGAAGATGACCGTATCACTGTCAGTTAGTACATGGGATGACCCAGAAGTGGAAAGGAAGAGACGTGTCCCGTGTGTACTGCAACTAGTCGCCAATCCAACTACCCCCATGTCCGGAATGTAAGCCCGCACCTAGGCTCGCCCATCCGCCACATCGAACATACCACCAGCACGACAACCCTCCCATTCGATACACTGACTGGGGTGGCGACCAGTGAACAATCATGTGTAGCCTACCCACGCGTACATGTGGGCCCTCCATGATCCATGTCACCTGCGGCAAAGACATGACATGCGCAATGAGGGAAGTGAGGAGAGCTGTCCGCCCCACGCACAGAAGGTGCATCAGCTCCACAGACCCAGCAGCGAGTCCAGCAGGGGTCACATGTGCAGGGGCAGCGGTGCCTGTTGTGAAGGCACATGCATATAGACAGCACATCGACCAATGTGTAGTCTGCCCACATCCACAGTCCATCATCATGCGGACATAGGAATTGAACACAGGGCAACACATCTTAGTTGGTGCACCCACCGTGACCAACAATGCGCAATCATCGACGTACCCGCCCTGTGCATGGCCCCCACCCAACGGAGGCACATCCAGTGCCACCATCCCACACACACAAGCCTTCCACGGAACATGCTGTGTCCAATGCTCAGTACAGAGTCAGCGCCCATCTGGTGGATCATGAACAGGAGACACATGCACACACATGCCAGCTCCCACTATGTACGTCTGCCACCTGGCACGTGCAATGTAACCTCTCACCTGTGACGTGTGACTGCAAGCACACAGCCGTCTTGGCATGGGGCTGTCAATGTGGACACCTGTCAATGTTTCGGGAGGTGTGATCCGTACAGTGCTGTACATAGGGTGCAGTGCTGACACCTACTACTGTCTCATATCCCCTCGTGCCACAGGTCCCACTTGTATTGGCCGCTCAGCCCGTGCCCACATCGTCGTCGTCGTGTGCCATACTCATCCAGCCTCGGAAGCAGTTCCATGCTCAGCAGACACTCATGTTGCCGTGGCGTTGCCGCTTGACAAATATGCAGTCAGTCCCCATCAGCACGCCCCGCAAGTCATAGGGGCCTAGATCCCCATGTGCATGCACATGGCAGTGGTATGTCTCACTTGCCATTGCCATTGTTGGGAGACCTGTGTAAGTGTATTGTGGCCGTGCCGTCCCAGCTTGACAGCTGGGCTGTGGCACATGTGCTTGCTCAGTCATGTCAGTGATGTGTATGCGAAATTGCTATGTGTCGTGTTGCTTTGACATGTGTCCTCTGCCATTTTCCCCAGGCGGAGACCGAACATTGACCGCCCATACCAATTGCTGGCGGACATGGACGATACAGAGGTTATCAGGAAGTTTCGGCTGGACAGGCCAACCCTGCATCGACTGTGTGCCATGTTAGAGCCCCATCTCCGTCCCCGCAGGGTGTATCCGACTGCTGTCACCCCCACGGCTAAGGTGATGGCCGCCATGCATTTCTTCGCCACTGGGTCATTCCAGCACACAGTGGGCAGTGGAGGTGGGATGTCCCAGCCCATGTTCAGCAAGGTGCTGAGGGATGTACTGGCAGCCATGATGCTTTACCGAAACAGGTACATCAGATTCCCCAGGGCTCGTGAATTGGCGGCAGTGAAGGGTGCATTCTATGCCCTTGGCAGAATCCCACACGTCGTGGGAGCCATTGACTGCACACATGTTGGCCTTGTTCCACCACAGGCCACTGAGCACCTGTACCGCAACAGGAAGCACACGCACTCCCTGAATGTGCAAGTGGTGTGCCTTGCGGACATGGTGATCACCCACGTGTGTGCCAAGTTTCCAGGCTCGGCACATGACGCACACATAATGCGCAACAGCATCTTGCCACGACTGATGGCCAATCTGCAACAGGATCGTGGCTGTATTGTCGGTGAGTATGTGGAGTGGTGTAGCGTGCTTGTTGTGCGATGCTGTCCCCTGTCCAGTTGGAATAGCAACGGTTCTCTGTGTCCCTCACACCCAGGTGACTCTGCGTATCCGAATGGGGCATGGCTGCTCAGTCCATTGAGGAATCCTCGCACCCCAGCAGACGATCGCTACAATGAGGCACATGGGAGGACCAGACGTGTGGTCGAGCGTACCTTTGGCCTCCTCAAGTCCAGGTTCAGGTGCCTGGACCGCACCGGGGGTGCACTGGCGTACTCCCCACAGAAGGTGTGCCAGATAGTGGTGGCGTGCTGCATGCTGCACAATCTGGCCATTCGTAAGCAGATCCCCCTCATTGTGGATGACGGAGATCAACCAGGGCCCCAGCCCGCAGACCAGGACAGCTCGAGTGAGGAGGACAGCGGAGAGGAGGAAGCTGGGAATGTGCGGCAGCAGCTCATCGCCCGCTACTTCACTTGACGGTGAGTGTCCATGTACGACGGCTAATGTGGCTGTATCTGTGCAGGTGTGTGTGTGCTGTGTCAGGGTGGCCGCATGTTCACTGCGTGCAGTGTGTCAACGCTCCATGGCCAGGGTAGTATGCCACTGTTGGTGACTGTGGCATTGTGCCCTATTGCTCTGTGCGATGTGTGTACATTGCTTGTAGTTGTTGACATGTACTGTGTGATGGGTGTGTGACACACTCATTGAATGTGCTCCTGTTCTGTCTCCCACCCCTAGGTCCCTACAGGCCCTCCGGATTCCATTGCCATGCCACGCATCAGGTGCCTTTCCGCCCAAGGTGGCCGTTGTATTCCGTACAAATAAAACACAGGGCACAAACTGCAGTTAGTGAAAAAGGTGCATTTATTCCAAACTGTGACATGTGATTGTGTGTAAGGTGATGACAAAAGTGGTGCGTGCAGTGACAATGAGCTGTCGGTCATGGCTGCGTGAAGCTCAGGGTGTACCCACTGGTTCTATGTCCATGGTCCAACACACACATGCCATCCAGCTGGCTGTGTGGAGTGGGATCGTAGAGCAAGTCAATGCAGTGGCTGGTCAAGGAAGGCTGGCGGAAGGCTGGCTGGCTGCCTCACTTGCGACTGGTGCGTGCGAAGTCCTCCCGGGAGACCTGTTTCCTCTTCGGACGGCCCCTTCCACGTTTGGGAGGGGGTGTGTGGTGGCGACCTGCTGGTGGTGGGTGAGGTGTGCTCACTGGCTGTGGTCGCAGGGGAAGTGGACACTGCTGCCCGACCCTGCGCCCTAGCAGGTGGTGGCGGAGGTGGTGTTGCTGGCCTTGCCTGTGACCCCACCGCCACCACCAGCTGGCCCATGAGGTCCACGAGTTGGTCCATACGGGACACGAATTGGCCCATATGGGCGTCCATGGACCTCAGCACCCCCAGCACCTCCAGCGTGTCTGTAGCAGACCTGACCCATTGTTCTTGGGCCTCCTCATAGGCCCCAAGGACTCTGGCCATTTGAGGCAGGGCATGGCTCCCAGGGGAGGCTGGCGTTTCCCTGACCCTGCTCCTCCTACCAGTCCTGCTGCCACCGGCCTGCCCACTAGCCACATTGCATACCGCGGTCCTCGCTGTGGCTCCCAGGGTGGATCCAGTCGGCCGGGCCACCACCTGCGCTGGGGCTGGTGCCAGCGAAGACGTGGTGGTGGTGGTGGCGGTGGTGGTCGGTGCGGCGATGGTGGCGGTTGCGGCAGTGGTAGTGGCCGCAATGACCGTGGGTGTGGCCGCAATGACCGTGGGAGTGGCCGCAACGACAGTGGCAGCAGGGGGCTGGGACTGTTCAGCAGCCCTGGATGATGGGTTGGTGGGTAGGAGGGGTCCTGGGGAGCGGCTGGGCCCTGCCACACCAGATGGGCCTGCTTGATGGTCCGTGTCCGAAGAGGAGGTCAGATCCTCCAGATCCGTGTGTCCTCGTTGGGGGCTTGTGGGCTGGCTGTGCTGGCTGCTGTCTCCATCCCCAGCATCCGGGAGTTCGTCACCTGTGGAGAGAATGGGATTTGTCATTGTGTTGCACCTGGCACAGTATGTATTTGTCATCTGACATTGGCAGTTCGTGCAATCTCGTACATGGGTTTCCCGGAGGCGAGTGTGTGGCTGTGGCATCTGTAGTTGCGTGTGCTAGGCAATGGGACTGTGTGCTGTGCACATGTGGCATGGGACGGATTGGCCATGCCGATGGGTGTGTTGCTGTGCCCCTACTCATTGTGACTCTGGTGTATGCGGGCTCCTGGCCCATCCTGGGTCTGGTTTGTACTTTGCTTTTGGGGTTCATATGGAACGCTTAGGAACGCATATGGCAACATGGGGGCCATGCCCCAGATTCACATTTGGGTGGGAATATGCTTTTGGGGTACATGCTGTGAGCCATGGGTGCCGAACGTGACATGTGTTGTGGCAGCATGACAGTGCATGGTTTGAGGTGTGTGCATGCTTGACATGGCCTGCATATTTGCTGTCTGTTGTGATTACTGGGCATGGCATTGGACGCATCGTTATGAGTGAGTGTTGGTTGTGTGCCAGCCAACGTATTGCAGTTGTCCCATCTCCTTGGTGTGCGTGCTGCCCTGTGCCATGTGCATCACTGCAGTGCTCGGGGGGTGTGGCCCATGTTGTGTGTTGTTGCTCACAGTGTGTTGTGCGCTTCATTGACTTCTGGCACATGGTTGGTCATGGGCATGTGTCTTAGCGTGACTGCTGTATGTGTGGCAGCTGTGCGGATGACATGCCTTTCATGAGACTGGGGCTGACGGATGGGATGGATGGTATGTTGTATGTGCATGGTGTGTCTGTGTGTTTGATGGGTTCAGTGGTGTTCGTGTGCATTTATGTTGTTCCGCTCTGTTGCGTCTAGTGTTGTTTGTCTTACATAGGCGTAGTTGTGGGGTGTGTGGTTGACAGGCAGTAGGGGCTACATGGACTGGACTTCAATGGTGTTTCGGTTGTGTGTGATGGGTTGCACAGTGGCTGCCGTGTGGTACTATGTTCAGTGTGGCTTGTGCATGCAGACGTGGCTCCTTGGGTGTTGCTGTGTTTGTGATGGGTCATGTGGGGTGTGAGTCTGTGGTTCATATCCGTGTGCACATTGTTCACTTGTTCGTGACGGTGGGCGGTGCTGCGTGTTCGTCTGCTAAGTGACATGTCCCATGTGTTGGTCGTGTTACGGCCCTCATGCCTCCAGTAATCCAGCCCTGTCCAGTTTCCCACCTGCAAGTTGTTCGGGCGTGCACTGTACTGGATGCCACATGGTTCTAAGCGGGGGGTGCTCCAGTTGGGCTATTGCAAACAATACCACAGTACAGCTTATTCACAAAATCCAAGATGAGGAAACCCTTCTCCTCTTGTGCAGAGCCTGTGCGCAAGCACAGAGGTGTGGCCAGGGCAATCAGCAATCCCTCCTGGCCATCTATAGGTCACTCAAGGGTAGCTTTCCTTTACGAGTTTGGTGCTAGCCTGACTATGGTGTCACCAAACATTTGCTTGTGACAGGGCAGGCCCCTTTGAAGTTAATTAGGTTCCTGAGCCCACCCAAACAGGTCTTCCGGCCAGGGGAAGGAAAATCCTCCTCACTCCCAGGGCATTGCCCCATCTCTAGGAGCAGTTTTCATACCTCTTTCACACCTCATTCAGGCCAAGTCCTTGCAAGGCAGTGGCTGGGGAGCTGCAAATTAGCCTCCAGCAGCTTTGAGCAGGTAATGCTAACTTTCTAAAAGTAAGATTTCGGGGGCGTGGCCAAGATGGTGGATGGCTAAGATGTGTTTTTCTGTCTCTCCACCGGAGGCCCTGGCCCGGTCACCCTGAAGCCTTTGGGAGCCGAGGTGGGGGTCCGGCTTGAGCAGCGGCAGTTCCAGATTCTCACTGGGCACAGCAGGGGCTTTCCCTGACTACCGCTCCTGCCAAGGGGTTCACCGGCTGCACGGCCGCGAGATTGGGCCTGGTGCGGCTGAGGAGCAGCTGACCTGTGGGACTGGCTTTCCGACCTGCGGAGGGGGAGAGACCATGCCCGGAGAGTGTTGGCGGGGCACAGGGATGTGCCGTCTGCTTCATCACCAGGACGCCCAGGAGAGCACTACAGATTGCGGGCCCAATCGTCCTTGCACCGGGACACGGGCCTGGTGAAGCAGCCGGAGGCAGCTGGGATTGGGCCGCTGCACGGGCTGGGGCACTCCCGGCCCACTGAAACATCTGAGAACTGCATTGCTGACTCCAGGCCTCGAGGGCTGGACCAGCCTGCCTGGGGGGACCCGCCTTCTTCCAGCCCTGCCTGAAGTGCAATCAGCCATTGCCTGGTCTGCATCAATCCACTGGGTGGCATACAGTGCGGAGGTGGCCCTGATGCACTTGGCTCCTGGAGGCCACAGCTGACCCCGACCAACATGAAGGACCTGACACAGCCCACCAGCTGCCCAGACATGCATACGCCAGATGAGTGCCTTCTGCTCCACTTTTGCTTGGTGCTCCTCAGGGCTTCCTTCCACCACTTGAACTGTCTTACTGAACGTGGGCTGGGACTGGGGCCCGGTGCTGGTGGTTGGTGCTTGGAATGTATGAACACCAGAGTCTGATCTGCGCTGAGACCATGGAGGTGCCCAACTCTGTGGTGGTGACATCTATCTCTGGACTCCACGCATCGGTGATGCAGGGGGGTACAGGTGCTACGATCCTATGCACTTCCTACCTTGCGATCAGTACCTAAGTGGGCGGCCCTACTGTTATCCTAACCGCTCTTCTCCCTGTGCCCAAAGTCTCCCGAACCAGGGGGGTAGACCAGAGATCCCTGGAGCTCCACACCAGTGCGACAGTGTTCCCCATCTGGCGTCCTGGACATTGAGCACTATCCCTAGAAATACAAGCACTTCCACATTACATGTGCAGGCCCACGTTGCCATCTCTAGCACCCTAGCTACATGGAGGAGGAAAAAAGGATCAGTTAGTGAAGGACATGCTATTAAAGACCCCTGGCTCCCAGGCGGAGAGCCCTGCAATGACCTTGAGTGCGGTGGACACTGCGGAGCCCGACGGACCGGAGCCCCCACTGAACCGCTCCTTCATCGAGGCCCTGTTCACGTCCCTACGCGAGGACCTCCAAGTCATGAAAAAGGACCTTTCAAATGATCTCAACGAGGTCTGCTGAGACATGGACGCTCTTGGGGACAGGGCTTCTACATTGGCGGACCAGGGGTGAGCCATGAGGAGGAGATTTAGTGCCTCCAGCAAGATGTTCTCCGACTCCACGACCAGCACCTTGACCTACAGGCCCATGCAGAGGACTTGGAGAACAGGTCCTGACACAATAACATCCGTTTCAGGGGTGTTCCACCTGGCGCAGAAGTCTCCGACATCACCACATTTGTAGCTGGACTCTTTCACATGATACTTGATGAGCCGCCAGAATTTAAGATCAAGCTAGATCGCACCCACTGTGTGGCCCCCAGGAGATCCGCCCAGGCGGCCTCCCTGGACATCCTGACATGCGTCCACGAATACCCACTGAAGGAATACATCCTACAAATTGCCCGGGGCAAGCAACCGCTTCAGTTCCAAGGCCGCTCCTGCACATCAAGGCGGACTCTCCGGATCACTCTCAGTCTGCTCGAGGAGACGGTGGATGAGGGGGTGCCTACAGGTGGCGAACTGTCACGGGATCAGTCTTGGGGCTGTGTCCAGACCCAGAGACGGTGGCCATAGAGCAGAGAGTGGTCCTGGCTTCGGTCACAGAGAACTCTGCTGACTTACCATTGAAATGAAGCAGACAGTACTCATTTACTATTGCCCTACCTCTGCTCCTCTTGTTCTCTTCTCTCCCTTGCGTGTGATGGGGTGGGCCCGGGCTTGAGCGGGGGGAGCACTGGTCCCTTTAGCCCCCTTATCTCTCTCTACCCATAGGGCATCCTGCCCTGTACATTGATACTGTTTGAAATGTTGTTTTTTGTTGATTTGTTCACAAGGGGTTGTTTGATTTCCCCTTCCCCTTGGGACCTGCACACTCTCAGTCTTACCCATGTGCCCTTTGCCCTACTGGGGCCTACACTGCTGTACTCCTGCCAGAAGATAAGTACCCAACTCCGGGGTTCCCACGCAGGCAGGCGGATTGCCCAGCCTGACTGCCACTTCGATGACAACGGAACTTAAGATCCTTACCCTTAACATGAAGGGCCTGAATAACCCCTCTAAATGGCATGCCATACTTTCCTATTTGAAACACTCCTGGGCATGTCACTTACAAGAAACGCATCTCCTCCCTATTGATACCCACAGACTTCGCTCTAGGGCATTTCCTCATCAATTTTCTTTCTTCTCTCCCTTCTAAAACAGCTGGGGTAGCCATTCTTGTCTCCAATACCTTTAAGGGCAAGGTCGGTCCTAAGCAGGCCGAGATTAGGGGAAGTTTATTGGCATACTCTGTTGTGGTGCGTTCCCACAGCTTGACCCTAGGCACGATCTACGCTCCTAATGATGGCCAGGAAGGTTTCATTCACCGGGCTGTGAAGGAGCTATCAGGATCGGTGGATCGTAGCATTTTGTTGGTGGGGGAGACCTTAATTGGGCTTTTGACACCGACTTGGACCGATTGGCCCAACGTCAGGAACAATCGGGGACTCTCTCCCGAGATTAGGCCCGCTGGCTACGGGAGATGGGCATGGTTGGTATCTGGCAGACACTTCACCCCCACACTAGAGATTTCACCTTTTATTCACATGTCCACAAAACCTGCGCCAGAATTGCTTACTTTTTCAGCTCTTTCTCTCATCACGACTACTGTAATAGAACCTCGCTTGCTCTTGGATCATGCTGCGGTGATGATCACGTTAGACATCCCTCCAACTCGCCCATCCCCGAAACTTTGGAGCGAAACCCTCTTGCATCGCCCTGATGTCGTGCAACAGATTACTAAAGCGCTGGAAGAATTTTTTGCATTTAATGACACCCCTAATGTCTCTGTCACTACTTTATGGGAGGCCCTGAAGGCCGTCCTCAGATGAGCATTTATCTCAATCTCTTCGGCGGATAATGAGATCCGCAAAGACAAAAGGGAACAACTACATCGCCAGGTCCTTAAACTGGAGCTTATACATAAGCGCACCGGGGCTACCCGGGTCTGGCGACAACTCCAAGCAGCATGTTCGCAATTGGCGAGCATCGACTTAGACAGGGCAGAATATGTGGCCCTTCGATTATGTCAGACATATTATATCGGGGGCGACAGGTGTGGGCGCCTCCTAGCCAATAGGTTGCGTGCACAACATCAGGCGGTGGGTGTCCAGGTAGTGCTAAACTCGGCTGGGGAAGAGTGCAGAGTTGACTCCCATATAGTTGGAGCATTCCACACCTTTTATGAAAATCTTGACACGGCTCAACCGCTATCTGTCGAGGCCCCGTCCTGCTATATCCAAGGGGTGTCAACTCCCAAACTCACCTTGGAGCAGGCCACTGACCTGTGTCGCCCAATTTGCATTGAAGAGGTTATAGCCACGATTGCCCGCCTGAAATTGCTGAACTCCCCCAGCCTGGACAAGTTCCCGGCAATATTTTACAAAACATTCTGCCCCCTCATCGCTCCCATCCTTACTCGTTTGTTTAACAGTTTTGACGATACCTCCACAATTCCCTCCTCAATGCTATCAGTCTCCATCGTGGTTATTCCAAAGCCAGGCAAAGACAAACGCCTCTGTGAATCATACAGACCAACATCTCTTCTTAACATTGACTTCAAACTCTTCACTGGGCTACTTGCGACCCGTGTGAGCCTGATGCTGCCCGGACTCATAGACCCCGACCAAGCAGGCTTCATTACGAGTCGTCAATGCAGTGACAATACGAAGAGGCTGCTCCATCTCATTGACAAAGCCCAACACTTCAACATGGAATGCATACTGCTGGTGATAGATGCTGAGAAAGAGTTTGATAGGGTCCACTAGCCATATCTAAAAGTCACTTTCCAGCATTTTGGCTTTGGAGACTGTATTCGCGGATGGATTCTCAGCGGCTATGCATGCCCGGAGGCTGCAGTCCATGAGAACGGGCATTCCTCTGCCACATTCTCGATCTTCAGGGGTACAAGACAGGAGTGTCCCCTCTCCCCCCTTATGTTCACTCTATACAAAGAGCATATGACCTAGAGAGTCTGCGACAACCCTAGTATGACTGGTGTCCAGTTTGGAGGAGAGAGACATGTAATAAACCTATACGCAGACGATGTCATAGCCATCTTAGAGTAACCCTAGACTTCCCTGATGAGCTGGAATCATTTGCTCTCACAGCAGGCTTCAAAGTGAACGTACACAAATTCCTGGCCCTCAATCTAATGCTCCAGTCCGCTACTCTAGACGCTCTACAATGTTCCTAAGCGGTGCAATGGACCCCGACTTCGATTCCTTATTTATGGCCCCAACTCGCGGAAAAAACTAGGGAAATGGAGTCTCTTGATTGTGATAACATACTCTGTCAGGTCAGGTTGGACCTGCAAAGCTGGCGGGCACATGGGCACTCCTGGCTAAGCCAAGTGGCTGCACAGAAGATGACCAACCAGCCAAAAATACTGTTTCTTTTCCAGGTGCTTACGCTAGAGCCCCCAATATGGGCCCTTTGCACACTCCAAAGGGAAATCAATCACTTTGTCTAGGCGGATAAATAGCCCAAATGAGTAGGGAACCAAGCTGTAGTCCCCTGTATAGGGAGGTATGGGCATACCAAATATGCAATGCTATTACCAAGCTACGCAACTAAGGGCTCTCCTTGAATGGCCCCGTCTCAAATCCGAAAAGCATTGGCTTTTTATGGACAGAGCGGTTGAGGGTCAATCTCTGTGGAGGATTCCTTTCCTCCCTATACCCGCGTGCTTCAAAAGCCTGTACTTATCCCCTATCACAAAACCTATATTAATCACGTGGGACTCTAGGGCCGAGAGGAATGGATTGACCTCCTTCCCCTCTGTTGTGGTACTGTCCTAAACTCACCTCCTACTGGAAACAGATACTCAATGATATTGGCACTCACTTCAACACAGAACTACCCGCTTCCCCACTTACATTGTTCTGGGACTGGCCAACGCTCTCACCTTTCCACTCAAATCTTGCAGAGGCAGGCAGATTGGTCTTGCACTGGGTGCTGCTCTGCAACCATTTTATCTCAATGGGGCACCGGGCATATCCCCACTCATCAGGGATGGCTACATCGAATGTGGTATGTTCTTGGTATGGAGCCCATCTCCCTCTCCTTATTGAATCGGGGGTCTTCCTTCCCAGATCTCTGGCGCCTATTCCTTTCGCTCCTGACTTTGGAGTTTCGTGAACTCACTTGCCCTTCGTCTCTTATGTCTCACAGAGGGAGGCATGGACATTGTTCACTCGTCCTATGGAAACAGACACTCACTCGATACACATACATGGTCCCTGGAGTGGGAGGGGGAGGGTGTAGGGGGGATTGCATGTTTGTTAAGTTTGAAGAATGCCACAGCTACTGAGCCTTACGCCACTATTTGCTTAATATATCTAAAACTCAATAAAGAGATTTAAACCATAAAAATTTAATTTCTCATATATTTAATAAAAAATGATTTATTCCACCATTATATTAGATTTTCATTAAATATAAAAATATAAGCCTTTGAATGGAGTATGGAACTGGAATAGGTCAAAAGTTAGAGATTAAAGTGTTTAATCTATACTTTGACTTTTCCTATGTGCATGTTACAGCCTGACAAGTGACAATGTCGTTTTGGGCCTAGTCATTTGGGGGAACATGCCATTTCTTAAATATTATGCACCCTATCTTTGGGTCCGCAAGGTGTGCTCGGGGTGATTTATTTAATATTTTACAATCAGGCTTTTGCACCTGTCAAAAGTGTGATTTTGACAGGTCTGTGCAGGAGGGTTAAAGCTGCCGCTGTCAGGCTGCACATGGTAGATCTGAAGCCATGGTTTCACTTGTCACACTAGTTAGAATGTAGTTTCTGCACCATGTACTAAGGCTTCATAGAACAGTTAAATATGCTAGTAAGGAATTAGCCAATTTTGCATGTTTTAGGGGTCAGAACACATACACGGGGCACTGGACAGTAGTACCTTAGTCTGCAGAGTCTAAAAACAAGCAATAAAATTCAGCATAAAATGACGGTGATCATGCAAAAAGGGACATGCTCTCACAATAGGTGCTTTAATTCTACAGTTATTTTGGGCAAAACAGCTGTGCAAAACCATTGGTTTTTCAAATTATGAGCAAAAAGCAACATGGGATTGTTAGAAATGGGGTTTCTGATTCGTTAGGGTATCATCAGTATGCGGTCTCCAGGGAGAGAAGTAGGTTACTGTACCAGAGGCAGCTTTGACGAAAGTGTGACTTAAAGCTCCTCTACCCCTGGCTTTGACCATGATGCAATAATATAGCATCTACAGAAACACGGTTTAATCACTAAAACCGTATGTATACAGTGCGCATTAGGTGTGTATGGTTTGTGTCCTTATTACGGGATTCACTAGGAGTGGTACACACAGGGCTGGACCCGTGGAGTCTTGATGAAGAGCTATTAGGGGAACAGCTCGAAACATGTTGACAAAAACACATTACTGAGACAACCAGACTCATTAAGGTCAGGTTTCTTCTCAGTAAACGACCCCTGATTTTTAACCATACCAACTAGGGTGGGAATAAAAGAGTGGCCAACTAGTTAGGTATTTTTAAATTTTCTTTCCCTTTCCACTACACATCACTGCACTACACATAGTCTACAATAAAAAGTGCTCCTACGTAATTCGCAAGTCGCAGCATACCTCAATCCGTAGAGGATTGAGAGGAACCCCAATGATGAAGCATGCAACCTAGGGGCAACCCTGGTGGGTGAGGTGTCTCTAGAAAAAAAGTATATTTTCTAGACAAGGGATTACAACGATTTCTAGTTGTATCCTATCTAATTCCCTAAGGGCAGGTTTTCTTCGATATACTCGATTTTTGTCTAACTACGTAACTGTCAGGAGGATAAACCTAGCCTCTACCTCTGCCTCCCTCTCTACTTTGGTAACTGGCTAGGGTATGCACCTAAGCTAGGCAGAACCCTCCACTCTAGTCAGGGCACGGGAGTGACATGCTGAAGATAACCCCTGCTCACCCCCTTGGTAACTTGGCAGAGCAGTCAGGCTTATCCCAGAGGCAATGTGTAAAGCGTTTGCGCAACACACTCACACAGCAGTGACACACTAGGCACACCACAAAAGAAACTCCACACAAGGTTATATAAAAATAGCCTTTGTATTATCCATAAAAACACATTAGAACATAATCACATACATTACACTGTGCCACCAGGCACTCCTCATGACTTCACAGGTATTTTATAAACTATCGGGCAATTGTCATAAACATTACAGTTAGGGCGACCAGTAACTTGGTAGGATCACACTCAGCATAACACATTATGCCTAAACATCATCAGCAGCGCACCATAGTAAACACTTGCCACAGTACACATATCATGAGCACCTCATGCCCACCTTAGACATATGCAGATCACCAATATTGCACATAACACTGGCGGAGTCCCCCCCTTGTAAACGCATTAGGCATTAGGCATAACCATCATTACCAGTGTCCACATTATCTGGTGAGGCAGTAAAACTCCACTCAGCGTGGAGCACAGGAGTTTCCGCTCCCCCCCTTAGGGAAATGCTGAAACGTCGTGGCAACTTCCGAATCCGGGCTCCTACTGGGCTCGCCCCGTGATACCACTCAAAGGAAATGCCCCCAACATCCAGTAAAAGTGTAGCTGCCTGCACCATGCGGCGTAGCTGTATCAACGTCGGGAATGCAGAGATCGTTTTGGTGCTGTGAAAGCACACGGGCAGGATCTGCCAATGGCCCCTCGGGTCGGAAAACAACAGTGCGGCTCGCTCCCTCGAAAGGGAGCCCCTGAGACCTCGACTGGTCTCCAGCTGCCATGCCCCAGACAGCGCGGCTCGGGACAGCGTCACTCCAGTCCGAATGCACTCAACCGATCAGCACTCACGTTGGGAGCGGCCCTCCAACTCGCGGTGTCGCCATTGCTGCTCACCTCCTCCCTGCAAGGGAAGACTCCGGTCAGGCCTGGCCAGCAATGGTTTCCTGCCTCTGGCAACACACGGGGGTCTCCTCTCCCCCGTGGAAGCCCCACCCACCACCAGGCCCAGCCTCGGCTTGGCTTCTGGTTGAAGACAAAAAGGGGGCGGGACACGGAGCGAAGGCTCTGTCCGCTGTCTCAGGCTTCTCTTTGGAATGCGGCCCAGCCCACAACCAGGCTTCCTCTACCTGACTTCCGGCGGTTTCTTGCGGCCACACAATACGGAGCGAGTTCTCAGTCAGGTCTTCAATCCTCGGTCCTCCTCACGGTGCAAACACCCTCCGTGCTCGCCGTAGGTGGAGAGTGAGCCCACTCCTCTGGCTCAGGAAGATAAAGTTGGAAGTGCCCACCACGCGCTTCTGGTGTGCAGACACCGCACTTTACAGCTCAGCATAGAGGAAGCGCTCCATGCGCTGGGCTGATGAACACCTCCTCACAGGGGGGGGGGAAAGCACAGTGCTCACTCAGCGCTGCTTCAATTTCTTCCAAGGCCAGCCACACAGCCCTGGTAAATCCCAGAAGACCGGGCTCAGGCAGGCCAGCACACCTGGTCTCTTCAGCAGAGCAGCAGTCCCTTCAGCTGTCCAGCGGGCAGCAGGTCAGTCCCCAGTGGTGGTTCCTCCTGGCACACTGCAGTCCATGCAGTGTGCTCTCCTCAGTTCTCCCAGTTCCAGAAGTTCAAGAAATTCGCCCAGACATGGGGTCACAGCCCTAGTACTTATAGTACTAACAGTCTTTGTTCTGCCCTGGCGCAGGGCCCTGAGCCCAGTTTAAATCAGTTCTGGGGGCACTTTAAAAATATAATTAACAGTGCACAATACTCCCCATTAAAAGTGTAAGCCCTGGCTCCAGACACACCACATGGGGGTAGAGCCATCATTGTGGAAGGCAGGCACAGCCCTATTCAGGTGTAAGTGCACTGGCTGGAGTGAATGCACCTCCCCATTCTCCTGTCAGTCAGAACCAGACGGTCAATACACATCAGGCAGGCACAAAGACACATAACACACAGAAATGCCCACTTCTAAAAGTGGCATTTCTAAAATAGTAATAATAAATCTGCTTTCACCAATAAGCAGGATTTATCACTACTATTCCAAACATACCAAACTTGATTACGCTACCCCTCTCAGATCAGGAATTACCACTGAAGCACATATCAGGGAATCCCCAATGCATCCCAGTGAGAAACCAACTAGGCTGTTCGTCACTACCAGGACATGCACACAGTTAAGGCACATGTCCTACCTTTTACCTACACCGCACCCTACCAATAGGGCTAGCTAGGGCCTACCTTAGGGGTGACTTATATGTAGTAAAAGGGGAGTTGCAAACGTGCCAACCACTTTATGTGCCACGTCACAGCGGCAGTAAACTGCGCGCGCAGGCCCTGCAGTGGCAGAGGCCTGAGACAGGTTTGAAAGGCTAGTTTGGTGGGTGGCGCAAGGAGTGCTGCAAGCCCACCTAGTAGTATTTAATTTACAGGCCCCGTGTATATGGGATACCACTGTACAAGGGATTTACAGGAAAATTAAATATGCCAAACAGGTGTAGACCAATCTTACCACGTTTACGGTAGAGAAAACATGCACTTTAGCGCTGAGCAGTGATAAAGTGCCCAGAGTCAGGAAACCACCAACAACAGGTCAGAAAAAATACAGGGGGAAGGCAAAAAGTTCTGGGATGACCCTGCAAGAAGGGCTAAGTCCAACAGGGATTAACATGAATTCCTTTTTCTTTTGAGAGAAAAAATGAAAAAGAGTCCTACACTGCCATCCTTAGTGTGGTCCCAATGTATACTGAGAAGTTCAATCATAGCTTGTTTGAAATTGTGATTGCAGTAATTTTATCGTCAAAGTGATTCTATATTTGTTTTGTGCTGCAAAGCAAGGGGCCCCAGGGATTCACCCCAAGGCTGATACACCTAAAGTGCACCAGGCAGGAGTATGCTAAGGCAAAGCCTCTGCAGTCTATCCCACTTTGACAGCTCAGAGCGTAATCCCTTACTGATGTGGCTTCCTGTCCCTCCTTTGTCCTAGGGTCTGACCCCAAAGGACCTACCTGAGTGGTCACCTGGCCAGTCACTGCCACAGAAACTACCTCAAGTTCAAAACAACAACACTCTAGAGAGTCATCCTTTACTCTCCTTGAACAGTTACCTACCCTACCCTGACATCTAAGGGTCCACTACTAACCCTCATACTGGAATCTAGGGATCCCACCACCCCATATAGATTTCCTCAGGGTTAGTCACTTAGCCCTCCTAGGGAACCTAAGGGCTACCACTAAACTTCCTATCTCAGGAACTACCTTTCTCTGGGGCCACCCACCACTATGGGCCACCCCTGGGTAGCTCACCCTCCCACCAGATAACCTATGGGGACCATAGGAACCACAACCTTCTCGCATCCCCTCCGTGAGAAAATTTCTCGGGGTCTACTCCACCCTCCTAGTGGGAACCCCTAGGGGTGTCACTCCTTCTGGGAAAACCTTCTGCCCCACCCTTACAGTGGTTTTAGGCTGTGCAAATGTTAACATAACCAAACCTTTCAAGCCCTCTCAGATCCTCGCACTCTAATTTGCTCATTTATGCATAGGTAATGTGTGGCAAAACTGGACTTATCAAATGCTATCAATGCGTACTGGAATGGGATACTATATTTCCCACCGTTGAACACCACGAAAATGTGCCATTAGTTGTGTGCCCTGCACAAGTAATGGGCCCACATTTGTCCTCCACTGGGAACCAAACAACCAATAATAATAAAGCATCTGTACTTTGATTACGAATGACTATCAGCCTCATTATTTCAATAAAGCATTGACAGAAATTAAATTAGCATTTCTCATGGGTCTGTGTTCTTGTTAAATACTGACAGCATTGAAAACACAATTGTAAAAGTAGTCCATAAAGAGCATCACATTCTGACCACAAACCACATGTAACCATAAACTCCGTCCCTAGAGAGCGCTGTACAACAAGTACTCTTTCTTTAACCATCTTCAGGCCACAATAACTACAGTCATAACCTTAGCCCATAGAGGGCGCTGCACTCCTAGCTTTAGCACACATGCTCCAGCCTTAGAAATGGTTGAATTTGAAAGAAATCCTGGGGTGGTCATCCTTTCTGTGACCCTTCCAACTTAGGGTCAGTGTTTTTAAAAATAGCTCCTTGCACCCTCGAGGGGAGCTGCGGAGCCTCTGCGGCTTTCCCATGCTCTTTTTTATGTTTTTGGTGGTGGCCCAGCCGTCCTGAGGCCACCACAAGCAACAGAAATGGCTTGGTCATTTCAGGACCCTGCAGGGCATTATAGGGCACTCCTCTGGGAGCAGTGAATAATTGGTGAGCAGCTCTCCTGCTGCTTTGGGGATAGCCACTGCCTTCAGTTTCCCCTGTTTTCTGCTGTGCGGCCTCGTGCTATGCGGCCCTTTTCCTTTTTTAGGGGTGCCTGGTCCCACCGAGGTACCCCCGTGCTCTGCTTTTGTCAGAGGGCAGCCCAGGGAGCCCACCACTGGCTGCTCCCACCAGCGCCCTGCCCGTGAAGCACTCCTTTGTGATGCCACAGGAGCCAGCAGGTGTCTTCTGCCCTGCCCATTCGGGCAAGGCGCTGTGGCTTGTGGTGATCTTCTGCTCCCCCCGGACATTGTCACAGGAAGCTGGCGGGCCAGCCACATCTAGGGTGGAGCGCAGCGGCACTCACCCTACATCCTTCTCATCTTGGGTCCCAGGGATGCGGTCCTGGGCCCCTCCTTTCTCTCTCCTCTGGCAGAGGAAGCGCAACAGTGCTTTCCCACCTTCGCTGATGAAATTGGCCTGGTGGAAGGGGTTTTCATGCCCATGGAATGCTGGGGAGGGGGCCTAACATACCCCATCCTAGTATAAATGCAGGCATTCTCCTTGCAGCGAGCCTGGGCCCTGGCCCACCCCAGGGGGGGGGGTGTAGATCCGCTGGGCAGCAGAGCTCCACGTGCTCCAGGATCGCCCTAGGGTCAGAGGTCAAAATCCTTCTTATACTGATATCTCGGCTCCGTTGGGCTGTTTCGCTTTATCAGAGTCTGGTTTTGCTCCTGGTGGTGAGCCCTAGCCATCTGTATCACTTTCTTTAGGCCTCCTGGCATCAAAGGTGATGAACATTGCAGGGAGCTGGTTTCACTGGCTACCTGCACCAGCCTTTGTCCTTGGTTTCCTCCGGGCCTCTCTCTCTTCCTCCAAATAGTCCTCAGGGGGTGTAAGGGGACCAGATTCCCTGGTCCTGGGGAGAGCCTCACTGTTCCTGGGGTCAACTGAAGTTAGAGTCCTTAGTCTAGATGGCCATCACGGTGTTCTTACTTCCAATTGTCCATGGTGGCTGTCTCCAGTACCAGTGTCCAGCAAAAAATCACAACCAAGAGAAAGCTCTCCCCCCTGCACAATACCTTTTAAGTGGGGGCGGGATTGTCCAGCAGTGAGGCACCTTTGGCCTATCCTGGGTGCCACATCACCTCTCTGCCCCTGTGCCAACCTTCCCGCACAGCCTGCTGGGACATTTCAAAATGGCGTCACCCAGGCGTCACTTGCCACCTCTGCTCTGGGGGCCTCAGCTCTGCCCCTCGTTGACATTACTGCCAGGGTCTTTCCTAGCAAATCTTCAAAGGGAACCTCCTCCTGTGTTGGCTCCAGATGTCTGGGGTCCATCCTTTGCTTAGTGGGCTTGGGTAGGCCCGTCCTTGGCACAGTGTGACAGCTTGTTTATTGATGCAGAGCTTTCCGCTTCAGCCTTTTCCTCCTCAGGAGCTGAGTGAAGCACTGTTAATTGCTCCCTTTGTGTGGTGTACTCCACTTTACGCAACTCCACTCTATGCAACTCCACTCCACTTTACTCTACTCCACTCTACTTCACTCTAGGCAACTCTACTCTGCGCCACTCTACGCCCCCACTCTTCGAGACTCTACTCCACTGTACACCACTCAACTCTATGCCACTCTATGCCACTCAACTACACTCTACGCCACTCCACTCTACAACACTCCACGACACTCCACTCTACGGCACTCCACTCCACTCGAGGCCAATCCACTCCACGCCACTTTACTCCCCTGTAGTTCACTCCACCCATAACCACTCCACTCTACACTACAGCACTTTACTACACTCTAAGCTACTCCATGACACTCCACTCTACACCACTCCACTCTACGGCAGACCATTCCACCACACTCCACTCTATGACTCTCTACTCTATGACAGTCCGCTCTACAACACTCCACTCTAGGACACTCCACTCCACTTTACTCCACTCTACTGCTCTCTATTACACTCTACTCCACTATAAACCTCTCTACACCACTCTGTGCCACTCCACTCTATGACACTCTTTGCCACTCCATGACCCTCCCCTCTATGCCACTCCATTTTACAACACTCTACTCCACTCTACTCTATACCACTCTACTCTACGCTACTCCAGTCACTGACACTCTACACCACATACTCTATGCCAGTCTATGCCACTCCACTGTTCACTACTCTGTCACTCTACAACAATCCACTCAACTCAACTCTATGCCACTCTATGATACTCCACTGTACTCCACTCTATGACATTCCACTTTACAACACTCCTCACTACAACACTCTAAGCCACTCCACTCTGCGACATTCTACCCCACTCCACGCCACTCTACGATGCCCCACTCTATAACCCTCCACTCTACGACCCTCTACTTTACTCTATGCCACTTCACTCTATGGCACTTCACTCCACTCCACTCCACTCCACTCCACTCTACGCCTCTCCATTCCACTCCACGCCAATCCACATTCATGACACTCTACTTCACTCTATACCTCTGCTCTCTATGCCACTCTGCAACACTCTACTTCACCCCAGTTTATAATAATCTACTTCACGACTCTCCACGACACTCTGATCCACTCAATGACATTCTACACCACTCTACACCACTCCACTCTACACCACTCAACTCATCACCACTTTATGCCACGCCTCTCTATGACACTCCTCTCTACTCTATGCCACTCCACTCTATGCCACTCTACTCCATTCCAGTCTACAACAATCTACTCAATTCTATGCCACTCTATACCACCCCTCTTGATGCCACTCCACTCTATTCCACTCTGCTCTATGCCACTCCACTCTACGCTACTGCACTCTACGACACTCCACTCTACCCTCCTCACTCCACTCAACTCCACTCTACCCATCTCTAGGCCACTAACCTTTAGCTCTGCTGAACAGCAGTCACGCTGGTGTCCAACATGGTTAAAACACATTGGCAAAGCCAGTAGCTCTGCCAGTTATTTTCTTGTTTTTCCAGCTGCATCTGCTGAATCACCTCTCAAGGTGTGTTGCCTCGACATATTAGTCCACTGAAGGCCGGGATGTCCCCTTCACTTAACATTTGTCAGACTCGGATTGGGGAAACAAAAGCAGCAGTGGCAAAAATGCTCAAACCAGCCCTGTTGCCTTCCTCTTCTGCTCTCTCTTGCCATCCATCCATTATGTAGATCTCTTTCACTGCTCTCTCTATTTTCGTCCTTCTAATCTCGTTCTCTCCACCTGCTTTCATCGCTTTCTTTTTTTCTCTTGAAACCCCTTGTGCTGGTTGTAGTTAACCTTAGGGAGCTTGAAAACTTGACAGAGGGTCTGGGCTTTCAAAGCCGACCTGCAATGCCTCCAACCTACCAGGGAAATGTTGGATGGAATAAAAGGCCAGTCCGACCCTGACATTCATTGCTGACAGATGTGGTGATCTGGGGGCCTTGTGTTGTTGATTGGCTTGATTTATGACTGTTTAGGTAGGAGACTGGAATTCTAATCTCAGCTTCACAAGTTGATAACATTGTGTGATTCTAGAGAAATGTGTAGCCAGTTCTTCCTCTGCCAATTCTCCCGGCATTTTGAAATAGACTAAACAGCCGTATTAAGGGTTTATACATAATCAGACACGCAAACGTTAACGAAAGCAATGCTATGATTTTACTAAACTCCTGTTTCAATATATTCCATAGCCAGATGATGGTGTTGTAGAGCGGCTGGTATCCTCTTCTAGAAGGCGAGACAGCTGAGAAGAATATGCCTAGCATGTACATTTTAAAAAGAAGGGCCAAAAGGGGTTTCTATTTTCTGCAATGGCCCGATATCGCGCGAAGCCTCATGGTCTGCCTTTCAGAGGACTTATGGGTGGGCACTGTATCTATTCACCTCTTTCAGAATATAGTATCATCTATAATACAATACTGTCTGCATTTTCTTATCCACCAGTGAGTGCTTTCCTTTCATCTAAGAGGTGAGATCTTAAAGAGTAGATGGCAGGTCACGTTTTAATTTGTTGACCGTCTCCTTCCTAAGAGGTAGCCTCTGTAGTATTCCACGCATACAAGGCCTGGGTATTTTGACACTGTTCCTGGAGCTGCCTTACGGCTCTTTTCTCTGGCATCCATTACTTGCAAACGTTCACTAAAATTACTTAATTTATCGATAACGCGTTTGTGTAGAACTGAGGTAGCATACTTTATGGTTACCAGATGTTCTTGCATTTTCATTGCAAGCTATCACTCCACCCTTCACCTTACTTGGGAAGTTTCAAGTATATTCAGCCCAGTTTGTCACAATGGAGGGCCATTTTGAAAGAATTCTTTTCGCAATTATGGGTTATGCAGAATGTATATATCATTGGATGTAGGATACATACATTGTTTCCAATACTGCACTTTTTTATTATAGCCAAATCCATTCCAAGTATTGGAGTCTTGTATTATATTCCTTAACATAAGGAAACAAACATACCTGAAATCAGTAATTCGTATCTGAAAAGTTTTGGACTGAAGATAGTACATATGACCTGGGGTGAACTGGCTGCCCTACAGTAAGAAGAGACTCGGTTGATGAAGGGGTACTTGAGCGCAAAGACGAGGGATGAAGTGGATGGATGGCTGGATAAGTGAGTGCATGGATGGAAGTATCTGCTCAAGCATCTGCTCCTACCCCATTGGGTCACTCTTGTATTAACTTACTCTCCCATCCACAACGCCACACACACACACTCACCAAACAATAATAAAAACGCAAGCCCTATTGACAGGAAGACGAGCATAATCTCTGAGGAAGAAGGTAATTTGAGTTCTCTTTCACAAAAGTGTGATTAAGGTATGCAGTGTTTGTTATTGGATGAAATGCATAATAGGTAATTCCTACTGTGACCTGCTATGCAGATATGATATTAGGAGAGGAGTCACGGACACACCATACTGAAAATATGGACAGTGAATGTGTAATTACGAGCATTGACCCAACACATGCATGATTAATAGCACTAACATTACATAATCTCACACATGGGTCCAGATTACATACTCTGCCTGGATAGTAATAATTTGCTAATTAGCGGCATATTGTATAAATTATTAGATAATGGGCGACTTTGCTACTTTGTCACCCGTTCCTTTTGAGGTAGTCAGTGCTGTTTTGGGGAGGCAAACACCATTGTTTACATTTTTTGCTGTTTTTCAATATAAAAAAAATGTTGCATGATTTTTGCAAAAGGATGAGATAACTGAGATGAATCAAGTTCTCTTTAAACGGACGTTTACATGGTAATACCTATCTGCAGTTGTAGGACAACCGGTAGCCTTTTGGTTTTTAGTATAATGCCTCCTGGTTAAGCAAAGCCCTTGTACAGGATATACATTATTCCCATGCGCTGATCTTTTTAACTCTATCTTTCTTGTTTAGTCCTTCTGCGCTACCTCCACTTTTGCCACCAGATAATGTTCTCCTTTCCTCAGAACCTATGCTGAGGTGCAACCGGGCGTTCATTTTTATCTTATGTTTGAAGACCTTAATACAGAAATGTTACCCGTTATTCTCCTCATCATCATTCATTTATTTATTTGTAGAGACCTACGCAACATTGATTGTGCAGCTTTAGAGTGCTTAGAAGTAAGGCTACATATATGTGAATGAGAGTTCACGAAAAACTGTGAAAAAACTGGTACTTGGTAGAACCACCTTGTCTGCTGAGAAGATGGTCTTTAGTAGAGATGAGTCCACTACAATCCATCAGCGGTCACTGAATAATGATGTTTGATCTTGGTCTCAAGAATATGACTGGAGAGCGTTCACATAGTCAGGAGGAGAAGGGTGGGCCCTAGCTTAGTCAGGAAAAAGGTCTTTAGTTACTCCCAAGTCTCAGATGTGCAGGAGCAGGTTATTAGAGAGAAGAACCATGGTGGCACCGTGATCTCCAATCAAAGCATCTGAATAAGTAAGGACGAATGACAAACCAATATTAATTATTGGGCTAGAAAGCCTTGGAAAGGTTTCCAGGAGTATAGTGGTGTAATTTAATATGGACAATGTTCTGTCTTTGATCCACATCCAGTGCTGTTTTTTTTTAAGAGGATACAATGTTGACTTTTTGCCTCACACCGAAGATGAGGTGGGTGGCATGATGCTACGCTCCCTTGATCTCACGAAGAACCCTGTTTAGCATTCTGCTGTAAAGAGTTTACAAGTCCATGTCAGTGGCAACTATGACAAGCCATGGAGATTTTGTGTGGGGATTAGCCAATGAAGAGGATTCAAAAAAATATATTGTAATTAGTGAGGCACACTCTTGCTTGTGGTGTTTATGTGGGGATTGAAAAAGAAGATGCCATAGACCAGAATATCTACATTGCACCTTTTCTTCACTAGCCTGACCATGGGATCACACCACGAGAACGGGGGACATCTGAATGATCCACAGGGCTGATGAGCGAAAATCTTTCTGCACGAAGTGAGTATCGGGCTTTGGACCGTGTGTTATGCTTTATAAATTGTGAAATGGAAAACTCACAGAAAAGGAGGCTCATTTTGCTTGTTACTTGACAACAGTAAAACTGGAAATGGATGACACGAACAGATGAAATAAACATCCCATTTACTTCATCTGTGTCCTCTTTTGTGAAATGCCTTGATCACACAGATGTGGCTCAGTGCTAGATTACTGTTATTAAAACCCCTCCCAGAGGGCGAATCACCTCTCCCTCCTTTGCCCCCAGCTTCCCAAACTGCTTCCCTTTTCTCAATAATCATTATTGTGACAACATGATATGGTGTATAGAAAGGCCACAGTTTATTAAACATGATTTTCTACATCTCACAATTTACGGTTGGTCATTCATAAACATCATGTTACTTTTACAACGTGCATTGTCCTCTAACATTTGTTGTTGTTCCTTTTTTCATGACAGCACTGTCCTTGTTCGAGGTGCCCCTTTAAGCAAGGTCTGTGCATTCACGGTTTCAGGCTTCCCTTGCTACCAAATTTGTGGGCATCCGTTAGGATCTGCCCAGGCTGCAAGTGCCGTTCCGCTTGCTCTGGACCCTTGCTGGCCACTCGCCTGCTCCTCAGTGCCCCTGCTGTGTGGCATCCCAAGGACCGTGTGCGAGCATCTCATCTACTCTGTCTGTATCTGTGTGCTGTCACTCGCTCAGTCAGTGCCCCTGCCGTGAGGCATCCCAAGGATACTTGCATGAGCAGCTCATCTACCTAACGTGTCTGTTTTCTTTTGGGTATTTTTATTTTGGGTTTCTACCGCCACGCTGCTTACGGTTCCCCGATCGGAGGCAGCTCCCCTTATCCTCCTTACACTTTTCAAGAGAAACACAGCTGTTCTAGGATTCCCACCACGTTAAGTATGAGCATGTCCATCCCTACCCCTGTCAGGTGTACCCCATCTTCCAGGTGATACCCAGGGGACCCCAGGTTAATGAACCCATGTCTCACAAAGCCCCAGCTATTGGCCCTGCATACTTTTGCCATGGTGATGTTCAATTTGGATTTTTTCACCGCCCCCTGGTTTCGGGCTCCCCTCCATGCCCTGTGTACTATTATCTCTGACCAAATTACCTCCGCCGGGTGGATTAACTTGGCCAGTGACGCAAGATCCACCATCATTTTTTCTAGGAGGCATTTCCTCCCTATAGCTACTAGGTTGTTGCCCCCGAGGTGGACCACTAACACATCCGGCCCATGGCCCCGCTGTAGCGCCCTTTGTTCTGTGGGGAGTAGCTGGCCCCATTTCACCCCGGATTGGCCCAGCCAAGTAACCTCTGTGTTCCGGAGCCAGATCCCCTTGAACTCACAATGTGCCACCACCCACTGTTGCGCCCGGGTTATGTAAGAGTGCCCCACGATCCCTACTTTCTTGCGACCTTCTGGCGGACCTGGGGGGAGGGGCAGATAGAAAGCAGAGCTTAGTACACCGAGGGGCGTATGTACCGTTTGAAGGCATTCGATGCCCACCGCCCTACAGCCTTGATTCGCTCCACCCCAAAACCCAAACCCGCCGCCGTGGTTGCTGCTCCTATGCGGAAGGAATGGGAGCCGAACTCCCTTGGCGGGAAACCGGCCTTTACTAAGGCTTTCCACATTACCGCTATGAATTGGAAATGGCTGAGGCATGACCCTCGTGCTGGCCCACCCTTTGGCATATACTCTCGTACCAGACATACTGGGCAACAGGATTTGTTCCTGATACATTCGATCCTAGTGTCCTCTCCCTTTGCACGTCTGGTCCGTTTTTGTTCGGCGCAGGTGGATTACCATGTGCCCTGCTCCCATCACCACGTCTGTCTTGGGTAAGCATGCTGTCCCTGGGGGTTTGCCTGGGTGGGGCCACTAACTCACTGACCCTGTATGCCCCGAAGAAAGCCAGCGCAAAAGCCACCTTGAATAACTTCATCTCTTGCTCCCCGTCGCACACCTACTCTAGAGCGCGGATTGACTTTTTAAAGACATTGAAATCGATGGGCCTCCTGCTGTCCCCTGCTCCTGGCTGCAGTCTCCCCCAACCAGCAGTTCACGATGCTGGTGCACTTGTCGTCACCGTGTTCGGTGCGAGGACTGGTTCCCACCAGCTCCCCCCGAATCCTCGGCGGCGCCTCGCTCCGCTCCGCCAATCCACTGACGCCTGCTGGAGTCGTCTTCTGGTTCAGCCGACCTCCATCGATCCCGGCCTCTTCATCGGCTCCCGGCTCTTCACGATAGCTGAGTGCGGCAACAGGTACTTTCCGATTCTTCTTGGAGGGTTCAGTGCTAAGTCGGGTTTTGCCACCCCTTTTTGAACCCCCCGGGCGCTAGCCACCTCCTTCCCTGATTGGGTGGCTAGTGGTTGTTTGCGGTGGCGACCAATCTGGTGCGCCCCCGTTTTCTCTGGCTTGTTGGGCAGGTTTCCACCCCTGGGCGGCGTTTGCCACAGGCCCCTACGGGGTCCGGCTGTGCCTTCCTGGCCCGTGCTTCTTCTTGGTGGACATGATAAGCTTCTGAAGGGATCTACATGGACGAGGGTACGCTAATGACAGAAATATGTATTTTTCAGGCTGATTCTGTATTTCAATAAAAGTAAGCGTCCTTGTAATTCTACACGTCGATTCTAATATTCATTTTAGTAAATAGCGGTATTAAAATATTAACTCTTTGTAAAGAATGTTATCGTGGGTTGTATTACTAACAACTATAATTTACACAGAATCAATGCACAGCCCTAAGTGAGAAGCGTTCTCTACTCAAACACCTGCCCTGCATAAGGCTCCTTCTCTGGTATCTAACACACTGATTCACTTGGAATTTCATGCATTTGCAAGTACACTCAGTGCACTTAACTTCGCCGATCCTTCTGGCACCACATCAAATTCTGGGGGTTATGCTAGGGCACACTGACACAGTGGTGGAACGACGTCTGCCGCTTTGGCCATGTGCAGCAGCAAGGGCCGCATTTTGTCATGGGAGACACTGGGCTTTATTAAGTTAGTCCAGCACATAACATGCTGCTCTGGGATCAATTATGCCCTATGCACACATTATGTACAGTAATATCCCCCTTCTGTCCTGCTACTACAGTGGTGCAAGAATTCAGAAATAGCCTCCTTACATAGGGTATGAGGAACCTAAATATGAAACCCGCACCTGATATAAGCCTGATGAAAAGGAGACAAAGCTGAAAGTGAAAATAACATCATGTGGAACAATGAAAGTCCCGCTTAGCTCCAGGCCATCCCTCTGGGTAATAGGGCACTCAACAAAGTCCTACAATAAATCAATCAACCAATCAGTGCATGTGGTGTTAAGCAGTATACAGCTCTTGACAACGTCCTGTGACGGAGAAAATCTATCCATTCAAAAATGGACCCTGACCTCACACTGCAACCTTTCTTTGAGATAGGGAAGCCGCCAAACCAAACATAGTTACCCACAGCAGCTACATTTTTCCTCAGGCCAGGAAGTTAAAGGGCTCGAAGACCCCGTTGATTGGTGGAAACACCACCTGGACGCTGGTGTTGAGCCTGCTCAATCTGGATTGACAGGACTGTGTAGACCAAGGAGGGTCAAACTCAAAGCTGGACAAACTGCAACCGGTTGGAGAGCCCGACCACAGGGCGGGGGGACTGGTTACCAAAATACATGGCAATCAATAATTACAGAACCAGTGGGAGGCTGAGGAAATACAAAATCCTCATATCAGCCCTGCAGTGTGCCATACAGCAGGAGGTGCAGCAGTAGAACTTAGAAAGAATGGGCTGAACTTATGTGTGAAAATCAAGCAACACTCTTCCCTGTAAAGATCCCCTGGCAGAGTGAATGCCGAAATAACCAAGAAGCTTGACCAATATATTTTAGACGATATTTAAGATGATGTGGACACCGAAAACAGAAGTACGCCCAGGTCGACCAGCTCACCTCATAGCAAACAAGGACCCGATGCTGCCTCTGCTCAATGTACTGTATAGGATCTCCCAAAGAGGACGATCCTTGGAGCCAAGGTGTATATAAAGGAGGACCCTGCCCCGGAAGTGACATAATTGAAGGGGTTTTGCTTTCTTCCCCAATGTTAGCACTACCATGAGGGGGATAAAGAAGGTGGTGAAGGTGTCCAGCCTGACAAGGGAATACTGCACTAAGCTGCTGCCTGCCCAAAATGTCACCCTGCGTGCCACACAGGCAGCTCTACATCAAGCACTTAGGGGCATATCAGCAAGCGGCAGCGATAATTATCGCTGGCCGCTCTTAGCGAGAACTTTTTTATCGCCGTCTATCGCTGGCAATTATCGCCATGCTATCGCTGTATCAACAACGTATAGCGCAATGGCGATAATTTTCCAGCGATAGCGGTGTTTTCCATGGAACATCGCTGGTTTTCCAGCGATGTTCCATGGAAAACGGCGATAACCTTGCTGATACGACCCTGTGGTCATATCAGCATAATCCACCCCCATTGTCAGGTATAGGTAAGTCTGCATTTTTGCATTTTTTTTTTTTCTTTTTTCTTTTTTCCTTTCTGTGCCCCCTTGATGCCCTGATTGTGCTCGTTTTCCCTTCTGTGCCTGTTTCCCGCCGCTGCGCCTGCGGCCCCGCCCCTCACTGCCCATTCGCTGCCCCATTCCCTGCTCCTCCCTCCCACCTCCCCATTTATGGCGGCCGCTGCGTGGTGAAGAGAGCGACCCCTGACCTTGACTGGTAGGTCGCTCCCCACCACACAGCTCCGTCTGTGTGCCCTGCTGCTGCCCCTGATTGTGCTCGTTTTTTTCCTTTCTGTGCCCCCTTGCTGGCCCTGATTGTGCTCGTTTTTCCTTTCTGTGCCCCCTTGCTGCCCCTGATTGTGCTCGTTTTTCCTTTCTGTGCCCCCTTGCTGCCCCTGATTGTGCTCGTTTTTTTTCCTTTCTGTGCCCCCTTGCTGCCCCTGATTGTGCTCGTTTTTCCTTTCTGTACCCCCTTGCTGCCCCTGATTGTGCTCGTTTTTTTTTCCTTTCTGTGCCCCCTTGCTGCCCCTGATTGTGCTCGTTTTTTTCCTTTCTGTGCCCCCTTGCTGGCCCTGATTGTGCTCGTTTTTCCTTTCTGTGCCCCCTTGCTGCCCCTGATTGTGCTCATTTTTTTTTCCTTTCTGTGCCCCTTGATGCCCTGATTGTGCTCATTTTCCCTTCTGTGCCTGTTTCCCGCCGCTGCGCCCCTGCGGCCCCGCCCCCTCACTGCCCATTCGCTGCCCCATTCCCTGCTCCTCCCTCCCACCTCCCCATTTATGGCGGCCGCTGCGTGGTGAAGAGAGCGACCCCTGACCTTGACTGGTAGGTCGCTCCCCCACCACACAGCTCCGTCTGTGTGCCCTGCTGCTGCCCCTGATTGTGCTCGCTTTTTCCTTTCTGTGCCCCCTTGCTGGCCCTGATTGTGCTCTGTTTTTCCTTTCTGTGCTCCCTTGCTGCCCCTGATTGTGCCTCGTTTTTCCTTTCTGTACCCCCTTGCTGCCCCTGATTGTGCTCGTTTTTTTTCCTTTCTGTGCCCCCTTGCTGCCCCTGATTGTGCTCGTTTTTTCCTTTCTGTGCCCCCTTGCTGCCCCTGATTGTGCTCGTTTTTTTCCTTTCTGTGCCCCCTTGCTGCCCCTGATTGTGCTCGTTTTTCCTTTCTGTGCCCCCTTGCTGCCCCTGATTGTGCTCATTTTTTTCTCCTTTCTGTGCCCCCTTGATGCCCTGATTGTGCTCGTTTTCCCTTCTGTGCCTGTTTCCCGCCGCTGCGCCTGCGGCCCCGCCCCTCACTGCCCATTTGCTGCCCCATTCCCTGCTCCTCCCTCCCACCTCCCCATTTATGGCGGCCGCTGCGTGGTGAAGAGAGCGACCCCTGACCTTGACTGGTAGGTCGCTCCCCACCACACAGCTCCGTCTGTGTGCCCTGCTGCTGCCCCTGATTGTGCTCGTTTTTTTCCTTTCTGTGCCCCCTTGCTGGCCCTGATTGTGCTCTGCTTTTCCTTTCTGTGCCCCCTTGCTGCCCCTGATTGTGCTAGTTTTTCCTTTCTGTGCCCCCTTGCTGCCCCTGATTGTGCTCGTTTTTTTCCTTTCTGTGCCCCCTTGCTGCCCCTGATTGTGCTCGTTTTTCCTTTCTGTGCCCCCTTGCTGCCCCTGATTGTGCCTCGTTTTTCCTTTCTGTACCCCCTTGCTGCCCCTAATTGTGCTCGTTTTTTTTCCTTTCTGTGCCCCCTTGCTGCCCCTGATTGTGCCTCGTTTTTTCCTTTCTGTGCCCCCTTGCTGCCCCTGAGTGTGCTCGTTTTTCCTTTCTGTGCCCCTTGCTGCCCCTGATTGTGCTCATTTTTTTTCCTTTCTGTGCCCCCTTGATGCCCTGATTGTGCTCGCTTTCCCTTCTGTGCCTGTTTCCCGCCGCTGCGCCCTGCGGCCCCGCCCCTCACTGCCCATTCGCTGCCCCATTCCCTGCTCCTCCCTCCCACCTCCCCATTTATGGCGGCCCCTGACCTTGACTGGTAGGTCGCTCCCCCACCACACAGCTCCGTCTGTGTGCCCTGCTGCTGCCCCTGATTGTGCTCGTTTTTTTCCTTTCTGTGCCCCCTTGCTGGCCCTGCTTGTGCTCGTTTTTCCTTTCTGTGCCCCCTTGCTGCCCCTGATTGTGCTAGTTTTTCCTTTCTGTGCCCCCTTGCTGCCCCTGATTGTGCTCGTTTTTTTTCCTTTCTGTGCCCCCTTGCTGCCCCTGATTGTGCTCGTTTTTCCTTTCTGTACCCCCTTGCTGCCCCTAATTGTGCTCGCTTTTTTTCCTTTCTGTGCCCCCTTGCTGCCCCTGATTGTGCTCGTTTTTTTCCTTTCTGTGCCCCCTTGCTGCCCCTGAGTGTGCTCTGTTTTTCCTTTCTGTGCCCCCTTGCTGCCCCTGATTGTGCTCATTTTTTTTCCTTTCTGTGCCCCCTTGATGCCCTGATTGTGCTCGTTTTCCCTTCTGTGCCTGTTTCCCGCCGCTGCGCCCTGCGGCCCCGCCCCTCACTGCCCATTCGCTGCCCCATTCCCTGCTCCTCCCTCCCACCTCCCCATTTATGGCGGCCGCTGCGCGGCCGCGCCGCTGGCGCGCCGAAGGCGCGCCTAAGGCAAGCCCGTCTGCGCCCGTCAGCGCCGTGACCGCGCCCAGCGCCAGACCCCCTGGTCCGGGCATCCCCCGCGCCCGCCACATCAACAGACGCCGATACGACGCCAGCACCCTCCACGCACTCAACCCCGGAAAAGATCACGCCTGCTACCAGGCCACCCCGAAGCGCACCCAAGGGCCCTTCACCTGCCGGAACTGCAGCTTCGCCAACACCCGCCCCGCCAAACCACCGCCCAGGAAAGAACCCAACTACATCAGATGCATCCTCCTCAACACCCGCTCCGCCCGCAAACACGCCATCGAACTCTGGGACCTTCTCGACTCAACCTCCCCAGACGTCGCATTCCTGACGGAGACCTGGCTGAATCCCGCTTCAGCCCCCGACATCGCCATTGCCATCCCGGACGGATACAAGATCACCCGCAGGGACCGCACCAACGGAGTCGGAGGAGGCATCGCCATCGTCCACAGGAACACCCTCAGAGTCTCAACCAACACTGATGACACGCTCAGCACCGCCGAACACATGCACTTCCAGATCCACACCGATCCCAACACCACCCTCAGAGGAACCCTCATCTACAGACCCCCCGGACCCCGACCACAGTTCAGCGATTCCATCGCTGACTTCGTCAGCACACACGCCATCGCCTCCACGGACTACATCCTCCTCGGGGACCTGAACTTCCACCTCGAGAACAACAAGGACACCAACTCCACCACCCTGATCGACAACCTCGCCACCCTCGGACTCAGACAGCTCGTGACTACACCCACCCACGCCGCCGGCCACACGCTAGACTCCATCTTTTCCGCAAGCCCACACGTCTCCTTCAACCACACCTCCGAACCCCACTGGACTGACCACCACTGCATCCACTTCACCTACAGGAAGCCCACCACGCACCACCGCACCGAACAAATGCCTCGCCGCTGCTGGAGCAGAGTCACGGAAGACCAGCTAACCACAACCCTCGCCCTGAGCCCACCCGCCGAACCCTCCGACCCCGACACCGCCGCCCGCAACCTCAGACAGTGGATCGACGACTGCGCCAACACCCTCGCCCCGCTCAAGAATCCGCCCAACAGCCACACCAGCAAGAAAGCCACCTGGTTCACCGAAGACCTCCAGGCCTCCAAACGAACATGCCGAAAACTGGAGAAGATCTGGCTCCACGAACGGACAGCGGACAGCTACGCCGCCCACAAGAGCGCCACCCGCAGTCACCATCACCTCATCAGATCCGCCAAAAGGGCCTCACTCAAAGACCGCCTAGACAACAACGCACACAACAGCAAAGAGCTCTTCAACATCGTGAAGGAACTCTCCAACCCCAGCTCCAACACCAACAACATCCAGCCGTCGCGAGACCTGTGCGACTCACTGGCCACCTTCTTCCACCGCAAAATTGCCGACATCCACGACAGCTTCAACACCACGACCGCCCCGGCAACCACCGAGACCACTGCCCCCACAACCACCAACCGCCTGCTCTCCTGGACCAACATCAATGACGAGGACACCAGCGAGATCATGAACACCATCCACTCCGGTTCACCGCTAGACCTGTGCCCTCACCACAACTTCAACAAAGCCAGTACAGCCATCGCGCCCCATCTCCGGAAAATAATAAACATCTCCTTCGAGACAGCAACCTTCCCGGAAAGCTGGAAGCACGCCGAGATCACCGCCTTACTCAAAAAACCCAAGGCAGACCCCAAGGACCTCAAGAACTTCCGACCCATCTCTCTGCTCCCGTTCCCGCGAAGGTCACCGAGAAAATCGTCAACAAACAACTGACCCGCTACCTCGAGGAGAACAACATCCTGGACCCTTCCCAGTCCGGCTTCCGCAGCAACCACAGCACCGAAACCGCCCTCATCGCCGCCACCGATGACATCAGGACCCTGCTAGACAACGGAGAAACAGCAGCCCTCATCCTCCTGGACCTATCAGCCGCCTTCGACACGGTCTGCCACCACACACTACGAACACGCCTTCACGACGCCGGGATCCAAGAGAAGGCCCTGGACTGGACCACATCCTTCCTTTCCGGCAGAACACAAAGCGTCCGCCTCGCCCCTTCCGATCCAAGGCCACCAAGATCATCTGCGGCGTACCCCAAGGCTCCTCCCTCAGCCCAACGCTGTTCAACATCTACATGGCACCCCTCACCCACGTCGCCCGACAGCACAACCTCAACATCATCTCCTACGCCGACGACACCCAGCTGATCCTCTCCCTCACCAAAGACCCTCACACCGCCAAAGCCCACCTCCACGAAGGAATGAAGGCCGTCGCCGAATGGATGAGGACCAGCCGCCTGAAGCTGAACTCGGACAAGACGGAGGTCCTCATCCTTGGTTCCAACCCTTCAGCCTGGGACGACTCCTGGTGGCCAACATCACTGGGAACAGCCCCGCCACCCACCGACCACGTACGCAACCTAGGGGTCATCCTCGACCCCACCCTCTCCATGACTAAGCAGGTCAATGCCGTTTCCTCATCCTGCTTCAACATCCTCCGAATGCTCCGCAGGATCTTCAAGTGGATCCCCACCGAAACAAGAAAAACAGTCACCCAGGCCCTCGTCACCAGCAGGCTGGACTACGGAAACGCCCTCTACGCAGGAACGACGGCTAAGCTCCTGAGACGGCTGCAACGCATCCAGAACGCCTCTGCACGTCTTATCCTCGACATCCCCCGACGCAGCCACATCACACCCCACCTGAGAGACCTGCACTGGCTCCCTGTCAACAAGAGGATAACCTTCAAGCTCCTCACCCACGCACACAAAGCACTCCACAACTCCGGACCAGCCTACCTCAACAGACGACTCAGCTTCTACACCCCCACCCGCCAGCTCCGCTCGACCAGCCTCGCCCTCGCCACAGTCCCCCGCATCCGGAAAACGACCGCCGGCGGCAGATCCTTCTCCCACCTCGCCGCCAAGACCTGGAACACCCTCCCCACCAACCTCCGACAGACCCAAGACCTACTGGCCTTCAGAAGACTCCTCAAGACCTGGCTCTTCGATCAGTAGCAGCACCACCCCCCTCTTCCCCCAGCGCCTTGAGACCCTCGCGGGTATGTAGTGCGCTTTATAAGTGACATGATTGATTGATTGATTGATTGACGTTAGTTTTTGGCGAAAACCGTGGTTTTCGCCAAAAACTAACGTCTGCAAAATTGCGTGGGCCTCCTTGTAAATATTGCGATGTACATTTCGCGATATTTTACAAGGTAGTCCGTCAGGGGGACGCCCAGTGACGCCCACTTTGCATCTCATTAGAGATGCAAAGTTAGGCGTGCTGGAAACGGGCGCTAAGTCAAGGATACACGCGCTAGCGTGTCCTTGATGATATTGCGATAACATTATTGCCGCTTTTCGCCCGAAAACGGACGCTAAAGCGGCGATAATGTTATCGCCAGCCCTTGTTAATATGCCCCTTAGTGTTTAGGACAAAACAATTATGGCAAATATTTGTTTCGCACAGTATGGTCACAACTCATTTGGCAAGAGATTTCGTAATAGGGATGCAATCACTGTAAGACTGAGTAGCTTTAGCTACAGTCTTGCAGTGATTGTTGTGTAATGATATCTTTATAGGTTTGTCTTAAATTCAGAGCAAATATTGAGAAGGCTTAAACAATTTCATTTAAATGTAGCTATTCATGTTGATGTGTGCTATTAATGATTCATGCAACATACGTGATTCTATTATACCTCCGTTTTCATGTTTCTCCCTTTTTTACATACACAAGAACACCGTTACACATGTTCCTTGTTTTCTGCGAGGGTACAAGGAATAACACAATCTAATGGGGTTAGGAAAAGTTGTAGGTCCAGATTTACTAATGCTTTTCACTGGGTTGTGTTACTTTGTAACGCAAACCCGACGCAAAATGTTATGCCAGGATTTACTATCCAATGGAAATCAGGGTTTGCATTGAATAGTTTCCCAAAGTAATATAAATTGTGCAATGGGTTGCTTTGTTTTATTTTGCGTCAAGGGGGCACTCCAGGGGTAGTAAATGGGCATTCCCATAGGTTTCGATGAAAATCCCTATCTACAAACATCCATAGACAGGATTTGCATCAAAATCTCATGCCTCTTAAGCCAGGCGTAACAAAAGGAATTGTTATGTTTCCATTTATCCTTGTTTTTCCTACCTTGCAGGAGTGCTGTATTGGACAGGACACATGTAAATCAGGAAAAATGTTAAAGGATAGTTTCTGTACTGGAAAGGGCCCCTTTTCACCAAATGCTGCTAGGTGGTGATGTGTGGCTCCACGTTGACGTCATTCAATCCTGGAAGTGTGAAGTGGAGCTACAAATACTGGCCACCCCTGCGTGCTGAAGTCAGTTCCTTACTTTTGACGCCGTCAAAAGCAGATCTAGAGCTTCACTCCCATTTTCAGTGGTCTTTCAACAATCCTTAAAAATGAAATATAATGTGCAAGGGAATGTTGTCCCATCAAACTACAGGCTTCAAACCATGCGATGACTGCTAAAAAAATGTCATTCTCAGATCCGCAACAAGTGTATCTTGGTGTTTTAGCTCAGGGCACAACTCCACACGTCCAAGTCAAAGGTGCAGGCCAACTCCTGAAACCACTCCTGTGAGAAGTAGACTTTGCGCTCAGAGTCCTCTGGTAAGTGGAATCCGAAGTCCAAACGGAAACATTAAAAAGCGAAGTGGGACTCAGCCCATCCTGCCACTCTCTATCAAAAGAGAAGTTACAAGGGTGTCAAGGTGTCACTCCATCTCACTCCTGATCTCCAATTGAGCAGCCAATTTTACTGTTGATCCAGATGTGTCCCGATTTCCATGAACACTGGCAAAGCTGCAGTAGTTTGATGCCTTTAAGGAGGCCATGATGCACATCTTTGGCATTTTTCTGGCTCCCTTTGTGTTAGACCTGACATTTTGTGGAGTGGTTCCTCCTGTCTTTTTGCCTCTGACCTCCTGTTTGTGACTGTGTGCTGGATTTTGTTTTGCTGTCTTTAGGACCCTCGGCAGTTTACCACAGCAGACCAGTGCAAGTGTTCCCTGCCTAAAATGTAATGGTATTTGGTTTCTCAGTGATTGGCCTATTTGACTTACTTGAAATTCTCTAGTACAGTGCACTAGGTGTGCCTAGGGCCTGTAAGTCAAATGCAACTAGTGGGCCTTCACCACAGATTGTGCCACCCACAGGAGTAGCCCTGCAAACATGTTTCAGGCCTGCCACCACAGTGTCTGTGTGAACAGTTTTTAACTGCCATGTCGACCTGGCAAGTACACCTTCTTGCATGCCCAAACCTTCCCTTTAATACATGTAAGGCATCCTTACGGTAGGCCCCAGTTAGCCCCATGGGCAGGGTGCAGTTTATTTAAAAGGTGGGACATGTGAGTTTAAGTTTTACATGTTCTGGTAGTGAAAAACTGCTAAAATAGTTTTTCACTACAGCATGGCCTATCTCTCCCATAGGTTAGCATTGGAGCTGGCTTGTAACATTTTACAAGTGTATCTTCCAATTGGGAGCTGATAGAAAATTGGAGTTTGGTGTCTCTGGACTCAAAATTTAAAACCACATCTTTTAGTGAAGTTGGTTTTTAAATTGCAGGTCTCAAAATGCCATTTTTAGAAAGTTTCCGTATATAGAGCAAAAAAATCAAACAGCCCTTGGACAGATTGGTCTGTGCATCGACCTTTGGTCACCACACCAACCAATTTCGTCAAATAATTCTAAAGAAGTGGCATCTTCTTCAAAATTTGGAATGTTCCTTTCAAAGACCATTGTTTGCCATGAAAAAGAATGCCAGCATTGGCCAACAGATTGTAAGAGCAGACATGACCACGTCTCGCCAAAAGAAAGACCTACGAGCACAATGGAAACTGACACCCATTGAGGGTCACCACAAGTGTGGTAACTGTTCGGTTTGCGAATTAACAATAGAAGGAACAGAATATAAACACAATTCTGTCAAATGGACTCACAAGGAATTTTCCAACTGTAAAACAAAAAACGTTGTTTGCGCAGTGATTTGCCCTTGCCCTAAAATATATATTGGAAAAACCAATCAGCAAGTCAATCAACTAATTATCCAGCATCGTTCAAGGATTAAAAAACAAGTCCTGACAGCTCCAATGATATTACATTTTGCGGAAAAGAAACACAGCGAAAAAGAATTAAAATGAACGGTGTTAGCAGTGATTAAACAGAACACTCGAGGAGGTGACATTGAAGTAACCTTACTACAGATAGAAGTGTATCTTATACTAAAATTTAACAGCACTATAAAAGGCCTGAATGAAATGTCTGAGATATCCAGGACATAAAAGCATCTATTGTGATCATTGCAACTCCCAACATGTGAAATATTACTGGGTATGCCTAAAGTTACTTAGGATAACTACTACCCCAAGCATGCAACACAACGTTTGCCAAGCAACGAATTTAAACATTGCTCTAGACAATAAGTAGTCCAAACTACCACCACCACTTTTTCCAAAATATATAATGAGTGTTTGGCTTGTCATAATTGACTACAACACCCATGAACCACCTTGAATCACACCCTACAAAGAAGGTTTAAAAACCAGCCACAACCGGAAGTTACTGGGTCTGTTGCGGTATGGAGTGAGACAGGCTGCAGTCTCGGTCGGCAATCAAAGAGAACTAACGTGTAACAAAGTCCCTAGACTTTTTCAAGTAAGCCCGTGCTTTTCAATCGGGTGCCGTGCAGCATAATGGCAAGCGGCTAATACACGCTAAGCATCACAAGCTCACTTGTTCTTTTCAGAAAAAAGGAATTACACGCAGAAATTGTCTTGTTGGTGAACAAGAAGTACCAACGTACCAAAAGGCTGCTGGATTGAATCAAGTAAGCCCGTGTCATTTAACCAAGGGCGGCGCGTCAGAGCAGTATGCTTACTATCCGCGATTAATATTACAAGCTGGTTTGTTTATTGGTATCTGTTTTCAACAATAGAAAGAAAGCCCCCTGCAGTGGAGAACTACCTCTAAGCGATACAAGCCCGATAACAGGAACACACATAGGCACTCTAAAGTAAGATGTGGTAGCGACTACAAAGTGACTTAGTACATTGGCTTTTTACAAAATCTTGACACTAAATGACTGCATTTCTTATCCGTTTCTAGCGTTCTTATTAAACAACCAAGGAATTCCCTTTTCCATAAAACATAGGAGAGGAAGAACATGCCAGGTTCGAAGTAAAAGAGCCCATTAACCAGGTACCGTAGAGCATTCATGGCAACTACATAAAGTTTATAAGAAGAAAGGGTCCGAGTATGTATATAATAGCGGCCATATCCATTATCTTTTAGATAACACCAAGTCACAAGCCCTGAAGAGAGTCCTACAAGTGTCACTGGGATTTGAAACGTGTCAGAACATGCCAGGTTCAAAGTAAAAGAGCCCATTAACCAGATAACACCAAGTCACAAGCCCTGAAGAGACTCCCACGAGTGTCACTGGGATTCGAAACATGTCGGCATTTCTTTTACCATTGAGGAACTGCGATTCATGAACGCAAACGGTTTTGAGGGAAATGTAGCATTGATTTAACCCCAACTGCATTTATGTCTGTTCCCAATGGCTAGCATCCTTTAAGAACTGTATTAATTACACACAAAGTGATTGCCATATGTTTGAAAATTCAGAAACAATTGATTGGTGTATTGTTGTATTTTGCCGCATTTAATGTTAAATGTCCTTTATGTTTTATTTGTGAAATGGTTTGTATAGTATGTTATAGTATGTCACGTCCCATGTACTTGATTTATTGTGTTGTACTTGTTTGAAACAAATAGTGCATTTCCCATTTCAGACGTGTATCAAATGATGAAATTATATAATGATATGTAAAGCAATGGTTAAATAAATAACCAGGACCAATGAAATCGAAAAATTGACCCTTCGTCTGTTTAAATAGATAGCAGCACATAAAATGGTAGCTAGGTTTTTTGTTGTGTTACATTTTTAGAAAGTTTGCATTGTCTTGCTTAACCATTCTGTGCCTCTGCATATCCCTAGAATACACGTCTGGGTTGGAAGACAGTTATGGTTTGTGAATTCACTCTAGACAGTCACATGCAAAGGGAGCGGAGGTGTGCCCTGCATATCCTAATGGCCCATCACCAGGCTGACGAGTCTTCCTGAGCTAGAGTAGTGGGTGGAGTTGACACTTGCACCTGAATAGGGCTGTGCCTGTCCCCTCACAAAGCAGTCTCTACCTCCCATAGTGTGTCTGGAGCCAGGGCCAGGAAGGGCAGGGTCTACAAAGACCTTTCTTTGAAGTTTGCCTACTTCAAATACTTAAACGAACCTCTGACACCATATACTGGGAACACTTCTGGACCGAGAACATTCTGGCAAGAAGAAGAGTTGTTGTGCTACCAGGTGGGACTGCCACTTTGCTGCTTGCTTTGCTGTGTTGGCTTGCTGCCTGCTGCTTCTGTCTTGGGAGTGAGAGGATTGGACTTTGCTCTTCATCCTGCCTTCTAAAGTTCTCCAAGGGCTTGAGTTAAGCTTGCCTCCTGTTGGAAGTCTCAGAACCATCAAAGACTTCACCTGCAGAGCTTGTAGCTTTCCTACTGAGATCCCTACTGTGCCAAGTGGTGCCAAATCCAGTTCCTGGGCCCCTGGAAGTAAGTTTGCTGTGTTCAACAAGAAGAAACCAGCATATCAACTTAAATAGCGCGCCTCTGCCCGCACTTGAGCCATGGTCCCCACTCAATGCAACAACCTCAACTTGCAACGCAGGCCCTGATGCTGCTGCAGCGTGTCAGAAGAACCACCACAGAGGGAGGCCCGAATATTGCATCACCAACGTCTGTGGCGCCCGACTCCGCTGCTGCACCGGTGACCCTGTGGTGTGACATCAACACTGCGAAATCGACGCCGCGTGGCTTGACTTTCGACACTTCATCAACCCTGCACCGCCAGCGGAACTGAAGCCTCGACACCAATGCCACATCACCTCCACTGTGCTTTGCAATGTGCTGAGCACCGACATCCCAATGACCTGCACCGACAGTAAGGAACCGATGCCGCACTGGCCCCAGCGACGCCTCACCTCTCGGCGCCTTGCAATGTTTCTGGGTTGTCATAGTTCCCAAGGTACTGTAACTGGGGTGTACACAACTCCGTAATTGGCCCGCACTCGATCGCGGTCGGCCTGGAACTTTGAGATTCGACTCCCTCAAGCCATCAAGCATGTTGTTTTAGCCCCCATTGGAGCTATGGTGTTTCTAAGCGCTATAACTGTATTTCATCTTTGAGAATTCATAATTTGATTTTGTATGTTGATTTTTGTCATTTTAGTCTTATTTTATTCAGATAAATATTGGCTAGTTTTCTAAACTGGTGTGGAGTAAAACTGGTGTTTTAACTGTGTTACTGTGTGTTTGTGTACAAACACTTTACACCTTTCCTCTGGGGAAAAGCCTGACTGCTCTTGCCAAGCTGCCAAGGGGCTGAGCATGGATTATTCTGAGGGTGTAACTTACTTACCCTGACTAGAGTGAGGGTCCTTGTTTGGACAGTGTGCAAACCACTCGCAACCAGAGATCCCATGTTTCAGACTCTGGAATGCCTTTGGGCCCCAAGGATCCATCCTTAGTGCTGTCTGAATCCTTTAGACCAATCACAGGTTGTAGACCGACTCAGGTGCAGACTTACACTCTGTCTCCTGGACCTGCCTCAGACCCTCATTCATGGACACCAGTGCTGATGCCACTGCTGCCAGAAGACAATCCAGTGCCGACTCTGATGTTCAACCCTGACCTAGCTTTGACTGGTCCCCAAAAGATGTTGCGCTCCGAATCCACTATAGTGCTCCTAATCGCCATACAACCTGAGTCTGATTCCAAGCTTCCACTACTGTGGAGACATCCTCAGAAGTTCCATTGTTTTTTGGCTCTGTCTCTGACCAGAGTTTGCCACCATCCAGAGATGCTGATGATGAGATGGGGATGATTTACCCTCTCATTATGTTGATGTCATTCTCTGCATAGACTTACAGAAGGCCATTGGGCTAGATCTGATACAAGTTTGAATTAGCCTCCAACAGAAGAGAGTGCTTCTTTTGCTGTGGTAATTTGACAAACAGCTGAGGTCCTGGACTTACAGATGCTTTCTGTTGAAGTCAGGACAAATATGCTTACAGAAGCTTTGCAATCCGTGCCAGCCTGATCTGAGCCCTTGCTTCTGTTCAATGTAGCCCTTACTGACACCTTAACAGGCACTTGGTCGAAGCTCTGTTCTTGCCTGCTGATGAATAAACAAGTGGGCAGATGTTACAGACCGACACCTGGAGACTTAGATTTTCTTAAATGGGCATCTTATTCTAGAGAGTCTTGTGGTCTACACTTCCACCATCAAGGTAAACCCCAATTTATTCCCTATGACGCCCCTGAGTCAAAGAGGACTGAGGTGTTTAGAAAATAAATGTTCTTTTTAGCTAGCCTACCATTGAGGTCAGTCAATGCTGTTTGTTTATTGGACCCATTTATGCGTATCCTTTGGGACATGGCGGCGGGTTCTTACTGGAGGTCCTGGAAGAAATTAGGGCTTCTTAGACTCAAACCATTCAAGATGGCCAAGATGTGGTCAAATACGTGATTCTTGCTGGCTTTAATACTACTGATTATCTGGGGTGAGAGGGTGGCACAAGTGTGGTGCTCCATCTCAATGCATGGATGTGATACACAAGTTTCTCAGGAGACATACAGGCCACCCAATATGGATATGCCTTTTGATGGCTCATGCTATTTGAGGAGAACACTGATTCTGCCTTACAATAGTTTAAGGGGAGTAGGGCCTTGGAATGCTCCCTGGGTCTTTTGGTTCCTGCCAAACAGTTTGCGCAGTAGTTTAGGAAATTCCAAGGCTACTCCATGGGGTTGGTGTACAGGTAAGGGCTGTCTCTCCAGCCCCCACTGCAGTAAGTCCAGTCCTTTCAAGCCTGGGGAAGTGGATCTGGCAGGCAATGAGCAGGTCACCAAGGGCATCAGTCCTCATGTTATTACTAGAGGCCCCTCTAAAGTCAGCAGAATGTGTGCAGGTTTTAACATATACAAAAATCCACAATTATTGTACAGAGAAAGGATTTTGGGCGTGTAAGAATGTTTTTTCTTGATAGGGGCGTGGCTTCGGCGCCAAGGAAGATGGCCGCCTTCATGTAGAGCTCCGTGGCGGTGTACGGAGACGGAAGATCTCCAGGCAGCATTTCCCGATATCGGACCTCCAACTCTCCAGCAATTAAAAGATGAAGACTCGCGCCTCATTTTGGGAGCTTTGTGAGCGTCTGGGGTGAGCCAGTTGTCTCTTTCTGTGCAGGTGCAGTTTCTCCTCAGCATCGAGCGGCCGCCATTTTGAGCGTCTGACGCTCGGTTTCCTCAGCGCTTCTCTGTCCTTTTGTTTCCCACACGAGAGCTCTGACAGGACATTATAACCAAGGATTTTTTGGCTACATCCTCTGCCCATATGTTCCTGACCTTCTCTGTGCATTCCAGGACCTCACAAACGCCAATGAGAGGTCATAAAGCCCTATAATATGAATTGAGCAACTTTTCAACATTTAAAGTGAACATTTTACCGCGCTTTTGATCATACTTGTTTTTCTGCAGTTGTTATTTTGTTGCGGAGCTGCCGGAATCATTCTCTTCATACTTCTGGTTCCTGACTGTTCTCCTCATGCTGCCTGCTCATAACATTCGTTCTGTTGCTCATATGTCTCTGCTCATAACAGCTGGGTGATTCTCCTAAAAGAATGTTTCATTGAAGTAATTTTCTTCTCATTTCTTCATTAACACACGCCTTCGACAACACTAAAGGTTTTCTGTGTTTTTTCTTTGAGTTTTTTTGTAGCAAGGGATTTACTCAGTTCGCCTCTCTGTTCTCCATAAAACTTGCAAACAATAGCGTGGTGTGTCATGGCAAAAGCACGCTCATCTCGCAATAGTTCTAATCTTGTTGGCAACATTTTACTGTCTGATAACCCCTTTAGTGTATTGCAAGAGAATATGGATGAATCGGACCCTGCTCAAGCTCATACAAATGCGGCATCTTCTGCCATACCTCGCGGTAACTCTAAGCAACTATCTAAAATTCCCTCTACTTCAACTACAGGTTCTACTAAACGTGTTAAAAAAGATCCGCCATCACCAACTAATTCTACAATGTCACTGTCTATGGAGTTGCTTCTTCAAGAAATCCGTGCTCTCAATCCTCTCATGGAGGAAGCAAATAGCCGTCTCCAAATTCTTGAGGACAAGTGATCCCAAATGGAGCAACAAACTTTGCATTTGACTCAACGTGTTGACACTATCCAAGATGTTACCAATCAGATCCCTCCTTTGCAATTAGAGGTTTCTCACCTAAAACAAGAGGTTGAAAATTTGGAAAACCGCAATAGGCGTAATAACTTACGCATTTATGGTCTTGTAGAGGGAATTGAAGGTTCAGATCTTATTTCCTTCTTTCAATCGTTTCTCCCATCTCTTTTGGATCTTCCTGAATCTCCAAAATTAAACATTCAAAGAGCTCATCGCTTGGGTCAAATCTCAAAATTTACAACTTCCACCACTAAACCAAGAGGCGTCATTCTGTATTTTTTAGAATATACAGATTTACTTAAAGTCCTTCATGCTACCAAAACTAAAGGAAAATTATCTTGGCAAGGAAATAATCTCTTTTTTGCTCAAGATTATGCAAAAGCAACTGCTGAACGACGGAAGAAATTCCTGGACATGAGACCAGCGCTCTGTAACTTGAATGCTCGTTATGGCCTGTTTCATCCTTGTCTTATGAAAGTGACTTTTAACAATAAAACCATTACCTACGAGGATCCGGCACGTCTGCAACACTTCTTAGACTCTCGCAAAGATGATAACATGGAAATCCCTCGCACTTCGTTAATTTGAACCTATTTTTTGAAATTTTGTTGTTCTGTTATGACTAAGTTCTTCATACCTCTTAATGTCATGTGCAGTTCATTGTGGTCCTTGTTTCTGTGATCCCACCTTTTTCGCCTGGACGGTGTCTCCCCTTTTCCGTTTCGTCTTGGAGTTTCTGCGTGGATGTCCTGTCTTCCATGTGTGGTTCCACCATCCCCGTGTTTCTGTGTCTTTTTGTGGTATGTTCATTTATTATTTTTTCATCTCTTCTCCTTCTTCTGTATTTATCTTATCTGTATATCCTACACTCACTTTTGTACATGTTTCGCCTTTTTCTTTACCTGTCTCCCCCTAATTCCCCGTTCCACTTCACTTACTGGTTTTTCTGCTATCTTTCTAATTCAATTCATTTCTTATTTCATCTTCATTTTCTTACCTTTTCTTACTTCCTACTTTTCTTTTTCTACATCTATCATTTCTCCATGAAAGTTCTTCAAGTTAATAATTTGACATATGTTGCAATGTTATTTACATTTATGTATAACTGTTTGATGGTACTTTTTGGATTTAATATTTACATTTAGATGTCGTTAAAAATCTTATCTTGGAATGTTAAAGGTTTGGGGTGCCCCATTAAACGTCAGCGAGTTTTATCGCATATTGCTAATCTAAAAGGGGATATTGCTTTACTGCAAGAAATTCATGTAACAGATACTGAGATAACTAAATTACGACGTCATTGGGTAGGCCATGTGTTTGCATCACCAGGTTCAGGGAAACGTAATGGTGTTGCTATCCTCTGCCATAAGCGTTTGGATGTCCAAATCATAAGTCAAGACAAGGATTCTGAAGGTAGATGGGTTGTAGTCTCTTTACTGATTAATAAGATTCCTTTAACCATTTTCAATGTTTACGCTCCCACTAACCAAGACAAGCTATTCTGGCCCCAAGTTCTCTCCTCCTTGATGCAATATACTGACGACTATTTAATTCTTGGTGGTGATTGCAATATGATTATGGACCCATTTTTAGATAGACGATGTAATTCTAGATTCTCTCCCTCTTCCATGCACACTCAATTTACTTCCACTATCTCTCAAAGGTCTCTTGTAGATTCTTGGAGACTTTGTCATCCTACATTACAAGAATACACATATTATTCACCTGTTCATTCCTCTCAATCCCGGATAGATTATCTTTTTATTTCCAAAGCCTTAACTCAACATATTTCCCATTCTGACATAAGCTCTATTTTAATCTCTGACCATGCTCCAATTTCTTTAAGTTTGGATTTGCTCCCTCCCGTCACAGGTACCAGGCGATGGAGATTCAATAATTCTCTTCTATTAGATTCTAAATTTACCTCAGCCTTTCTTGAATTTGCAACCATATTTTTTGCTGAAAATGAATCCCCTCAGTCATCCCCCCAACTCATTTGGGATACTTTTAAAGCTGCCTCTAGAGACTTCATTATTTCATTCGTAGCCCAAAAACGACGAGCAGCCTCTCACTCCATACAGTTACTTAGCACACAAATTAAAAAATTGGAACATACTTATTACTTATCACAGAACCAATCGGATTTAAATGAACTTATTAAGGCTAAACTCTCTTTCAATAAACTTTCTACCAATTCTGCAAATTTGTTCTTACTTAAGTCTAGTGCTAAGTACTATAGCGCACAAAATAAATCTGGCAATCTTCTTGCTAATTATCTTAAGATTAAAAAAGAACGCACAAAAATTGAATCTATTGTAACTTCAACTAATATTACAGTCCATAAAGATGAAGATATTCTTTTAGAATTCACTAACTTCTATCAAACACTTTATACACCTGAATTCTCCCTCCAACCGACTGATATTTCACAATATTTATCTTCCATTCCCACTCCTTCCTCTCTGGATGTAGATTTTTCATCCTTAGAAGCTGATATACAGCCTACTGACATTCTTAAAGCCATTCAAGTACTTAAAAAGGAAAAGCCCCTGGGCCTGATGGCTTTACCATAGAATTTTACACATATTTTTCGAGTCTCCTCATTCCTAAATTACACCAGTTGTTTTTATTCTTTATATCTTCCCAAAAATCAGAGGGTTCTTTTCAAGAAGCCTTGATCTGTCTTCTCCCTAAAGAAAATAAAGACCATACACTATGTAAGAACTATAGGCCCATCTCTTTAATCAATTTGGACTATAAGATCTTTGCGAAGATTCTTGCTCTCTGTTTAGATAATATTTTACCTCGACTAATTGGCAAAGAACAATGCGGCTTTATTAAAGGCCGGCATTTATCTGATAACACCAGACTCTTTTTTAATGTCCTCAGCAAATCCCAGTCTCATAGACAATCTTTGGCGGCTGTTGCACTGGACGCTGAAAAAGCCTTTGATAGAGTTAATTGGCAGTTTATTTTTTCAACACTGGTCTGGTTTGGTTTTGCCCCCAAATTTCTTACTTATGTCTCATTACTCTACTCTTTTCCTAGATCCTTTATTCTAGCTAATGGTCTTGTATCTTCCTCTTTTCCTCTCAACAGAGGAGTCCGACAAGGTTGTCCTCTTTCTCCACTTTTATTTATTTTGGCATTAGAGCCCTTTCTAACAAAGATTCGCTTGAATAATGCTATCACTGGATTTCCATATGGTGATAAACATCTAAAACTCTCAGCATATGCTGATGACATTCTTCTATTTATTTCCAACCTTCAAATTTCCGTACCGACTTTTCTATCAGAGGTTTCAGATTTTGCCTTAGTTTCAGGATACAAACTCAATGTTGATAAATGTGAAATTCTCCCCTAAACAAACACTGTTTCCATGCTGATTTTCTATCTTCTTCCTTTCACTGGAGCCCAACTAAGATTAAATACCTAGGCTTATGGTTCACACCCTCTATAAAAGATACTGTAGCATTAAATTTAAAGAATCTACAAATTACTTTAAATACTTCCACGACACGCTGGCACCCCTTATTTTTATCTTGGTGGGGTAGATTGGATTCTATAAAAATGATGCTAGTTCCAATAATTTTATTCTTCTTATCTAATCTCCCAGTTAATATTCCCAAATCCTGTTATAAAAATATCTATAGCATTCTATCAAAATTTTTATGGCAAAACAAACGAGCTAGGATGTCTTTTTCCAAGCTTAAACAACCTAAACATGTGGGTGGAGTCAATTTCCCTGATTTCTCTTCATATCACACCTCATTTTTTCTCAAACACTCTTCTTCTCTGTTGTCTGAGAATATGGCTGAATCTAACTCCCAACCTTTGTGGGCAGAAATTGAATCCTTTCTCTTTCAACCTTTCACCTTTGAGGAATTCGTGTCCTTATCTTATGCTCCAGCAAGGCTGTCTCTCCCCATTCTTAAGAATGCCCGTAAAGTCTTTCATCCACTCATATTTGATGACCTAGATGATCGTACCCGATTTCTACAATTCCCTATTTGGTACAACAAACATATTAAAATAAAAAATAAGACTCTTTTTTGGAAAGATTGGTTGGATTTCGGTCTTAAATGGACTCATCAACTTTTTCAAGGTGATACTTGTATTCCCTTTTCTATAATTCAGACTCGTTTTTCTCTTCCTCTCTCTTATTATTCCAAATATGTGTCATTGATCACAGCCGCTCAAATTTCCTATGATCTTTTCACATATCCCTCTACACATACCAAATCTTCTCCTATCACACTCTCATTTTTACACACTCCCTCCTCTGCATCTCAAATTTATAAGAAATTAAGAGATACTTCTATTACTCGTGATAAATCGACAGTAGAATGCAATTGGGAATCTGATTTAGGTGAATCTTTCTCTATTTTAACATGGGAAAAAATTTGGACTAAAATAAGGAAGTCTTCTAGATCAGCGAACACTACGCAAACTTTATTTTTCATATATAATAGACTGTTGATCACTCCAGCTAAATTACATCACATAGATTCTACTACCCCTTCTACCTGTTGGTCCTGCCCGGACCCTGTAGCAGATCTTAAACATATGCTATTTACTTGCCCAGTTATCCATAATTTTTGGATCGGAGTGTGGCAACAAATCAACAAAATTTTTCATACCCATATACCTTTTTCTTTTGTCCATATTTTTCTAGGTAGCATCTCAGAAGTATGGTCTTCCTCCAACACTAACTTCTCCATTGTTGATTTACTTTTAGCTGTAGCATTTCAACAAATCACTAAGTCATGGAAGAATGCCTCCAATGTTTCCTTTCAAGCCTGGTTGTATGGAGTTTGTTATAACCATAGATCAGATAGGGCATATGTTCATCCCATTACACTCGCTATTAAACGTGATTTACTGTGGTTACCTATTACGTCTTTCCTAAACACATCTGCCCATTCCCTACCTTTGCATAATCCTCGCAATGAAGAAGTACCCAAACCTCCTTGAAGTTAATGATTGTTATCTGTTATTTATTCTATTTATATCTCGATCATAACATAAGTTTCTATTTTAGGATTTAATGTAGTTTTATCTGTTGTATTTCAGTCATAAAACCAGTTATATCATTTGCTATTCCCTTCTCCCTCCCCTTCCTTCCCTCTTCCCCTCTCTTGTTTCTTTCTCCTATATGAAATATTTCCAATTTATTGTATTGATATATTGTATGTTAATACTGTTATGCCTTATTTTCATATCCAATAAACTCTCTTTAAAACTCAAGAATGTTTTTTCTTGGTCACAGCTGTATTAGAAGCAACATCCTAAAGATGTGGGTGCTGCTCATATACGAATATGCAGGGTGACCCGATTCTGCACTGTAACAATTCTGAAGCAATGTGTATCATGTCAGTATTACAACCAAAACCACACCAATATGTTTTTGTGTGCTAAAAGAGACTGTCAGTGGACCTTTATTTAACATGCAACCAACTGCTTCTGAGACCTTTGCTAGTGTTGAATTTTCCCACCGGCATGATCGCTGGGATCTTTGGTTCATTTCTAAGAGCCGCCCACAAGGCACATGTTCTGGAAGGAAACCATGCAAATGTTCATTTGCATTTCTGTGACGTCCTGGGTGCGTATCATGCAGCGTCGATACGTCCTTTCAATTATTATTTAACTTTACAAATGAAGTATTTCAAAGATGCTACAGGACAAGGAATAACGATTAGGAGTGTAGCTTTGTTTCAAGCGTTTTGAGAATGGGGCATTACATACTTTTCTGTTTAATTGCTGCCTATTTTTACTTTGAATCCTATATATGTAATGCTGGAGATAGACCCCTTTTCAATGTTAAAAGTGACCTCAATATTTTCATGTCCTATTCATTCGACTTACCTCACAATTTATTTGCAAAACTGCTGCAGGGTGGTGAGAGTGGTGAGGCAATAAAAATGTGAACCCAGCCTCTTCGCTTTGGGGTCAGACATTCTTCAGAGTGTGTTGGGTGCAAGCATCAGCAAACCACAGCCAATTATCATATTAGGCTACCAAACTCACAATAATTCTAAGACAGAGGCAGCTGGTTATGTAGAAATATTCAGAGCAGTCTCAATAAAATACAGTTCATGGACATTCTGGACTAGTTATTAGCCTTGTGAGATATATAAAGGAATCCCTACTTAAAAACCTTAAGTGTCAATAGTACGTAAAACTGCGAAATTAATTATCAGGCTATACTTTTGAACAAAGGTATTTGTATTTTTTATGTAGCATTTTTTCACACATATATATGATTTCATGGGAACATATTGTAGTGCATTTGCAAACTTATTTACTTTGTATATCGAGTAAGCATTTGCTTATGGTGCAGAATATATTGATTTTAGTGTGGAAACATTTTTGTTTAAGATGGCTTCTAGATCCACTCAATAGTACCTGGCAAATGTTGAAACCAATGTACCTCATGCATTTCTTTGGAAACACTCTCTAGCAGTTGGATCAGTACACTGGGGCCTAGATTTACTAAGTTTTGAGTAGTTCTTGCAAGGCAAAGCAGGGCAACACAAACGCTTGTTAAGAATTTACTCAGCAACACGCAAGGTCTGATTTGTGTGGCTTTGTAAAGAAATGTTACACACTGCAGCTGCTTATGCTGCGTTATTACATTTCAACTTGGGACGCGCTGCATGGGTGGAGCATGGTCATTGCATGTATCAATCAATGGATTTTGATGCATTCCCAGATTTACTAAAGCCAGTAAACTGGGAATGCTTCAAAATGCTAAGCCTTGCCCAGCAAGTTGTAATGAAGAGAAATATTTTGTATTTCTCTTCATTATTTCCTCTTTCCATTCTGCAACACATATAGAAAGAGGAAAATGCCTCTAAGGATTGTTTTTTGTGCATGAAGAATAAACTTCCTGCCCAAAAACAATACTGCCTGTAAGTCAAACACCCTTGCACTATGTATGGTGCAAGGGTGTCTGTGTTGGGGCTAGGCAGCACACAGTGCACCAGTGCAAGGAGAGAGCTGAAAGGCTCCATATCTTTTCTGCTCTCTCCCGTTCAGGCAACGCAGCACAGCAACTTTGCTTGCTGACCTGCGTTGCATGAAAGACTCGTAACTGTGCCATTGTGTGTCCAAGACTATGATGGTAACATGGAAATACTCCTTTAGCCAGATCTGTGATGCTGTTGACCCTACCTCAAAGCACTGGCTGAAGGGAGCTGAGAAATGGTTGACTGCAAGGGATTGACCCAAAGTCCACTCAGTTTATTGTTTCAAAACAAAAGGTCTTTGGCAGCACCAGAGATCAAAAGGATATATATTTTTATATGAGGTTTGAGTTCTTCGTTTTTTTACTTATAAATCAATCGGTGTATCACACCGGAATGATATCTTTAATTCCTAAAAGTGATTATGCAGCATTTACTTTGGTATTTGTGATCACTGATCACCTGTGCATTTAACCTTTAACCGGAAACAAAATATATAAATATATATCCAATGTAATACAAATTATTTGAGTTAACATCTTAATTAAAATCTGACACAATTTGATTTATTTTCACATTACTTTCCCATTTATTTATTAGCTACCAGTTTTAACCATGGCTATTTAATTCATAAAAAAACAGTTCACGACACATAAATACTTAATTCATAACCTTATATCATTATCTTATTTTAAATACATAACATAAATAGAGTGTGGTATATTGTTAATTGTGCAAAACAAATATTTTTTTAACGCATTTCATTTACGTTTCTTGCAATCTCAATATCTAGTGTGAATGATAGATATGCCAGCTATGTCGTTTTTTTTAAACAAAACAACTTATTTAGTTCTCCTCTGCCATATAATACCATTAAACATTATGCTACGGAGAGTGAAGAACATTTGAGACACTTTTCAAGGTTTTTAAAGTCTCTCTCACTAAATCTAGCTCCTGAGATTCTGCTACATAAATCAATATTGCTCCAAATTTCCTCAGTTTGCATACTCCTTCACTCCCATAACCTACAACTATAAAATTCACACATAACATTGCGATTCAAAATACACACTCAGACTAAAGAGTTAACTAAATACATGCATACTTGTCTTAATCAATGTTATACGTTCATCAAAATTGCTAAATACATACAAATTGTAAACTCAAGGTAACATATTTGTCGTCTACTTTTGTTTCCCTTCCTAAAGCCTGGCAAAACAAATAGTTCAACCCGATGCTCAAATCAATGCTCAAGCAAACACCATATATCTATCACATGCATAACGCATACTGGAAAACATACAACTCAAATAAATAAGGTAATGCCAGCACTACCTGTCTGGGGCAGGGCGGGGAGTGAGGAGAGGGGGAACAAGGGAATTACAAGATTGTATGAAATGAAGAAAAAGATGGAGAACATTCCAGAATGCTCTCATAAAACATGAGGGATTTTTCATGTTGCAGTAGTTTCTCTTCGAGAAGGCCTCCCACTGTTTCTGGGGCAAATTCTTGGTCCAAGTCGTTGTACCTATTAAAACGACATAGGAAAACACATCTCAAGAAAACATTTGTGATGGCAATTATGTTTAATTTTACATTTTTATACAAAGCTATGTTCAAAACATGGGTCATGACTGAAAAATATGGTCTGATGGCAGATTAGGCCCGCGACCCCTCCTTGATTTTCTCTCCTTTGCTTACTCCTAACTCACAAGCAATCCATTGTTTCAAGCGCTTACCTTCACCTTTACTGCCCACCTTGTGTTGATCCCAACTCTTTTTTTGTTTGTGCATTTTGACATCGCTACATCAGCTGTCAATTTATGTCGTGTATTAAGTACCATTTCAACAAAAAACTATTTTCTCTTAATTTTTTTCAATTGTTTAATGCATATCGAAGAGCTACATATGCTTTATGCAACCCTTTATCAAAATTGGATAACATGGCATGATGTATTGTTTTCTTTTTTTCTCCTTACCTTTTCCCTCTGTGCTATCCATGAGCACCAGTTACGTTACCCAGGTGCACATTAATTTTTTGTAGGCACGGGGAGATTAAGTGGTTTGCCCAGAATCACAGGATGTTGAGCAGACGCCGAGACTAGAACCTGATTCTCCAGTTCCAAACTCGGCAGGTTACGCCACATCCTCTCCCTCACTCCATCCCTTCCCCTATTCGGTACTGTAACTACTGATACAATTTAGGATTAGAGCTCAAGGCCGAGTCATGAATGGGAATAACAAATGTCGAACCAAAGCTCGCCTCGCCATTACAGAGGCATTGTCTTATTTTGTATCATCTTCTTACACCCACACAGAAAAGCATTTGATTTGAGAGCAAACTCTTACATTACATGGACACTTCAAACTGTAGAGGCGTGTTCAGCTTCTGGGGAACACTTCAGATAGTCCATTAGGGGTTGCCATATTTTCGTGTATGGATTTCAGTTGCTGTGTAAGCACTAAATTATTATAGTAATATTTTTCATTGCCAAATAATCCCATATGCTACGCAATCATATTACTTTGAATGGTGGCTTACCTTTTGCCCATTGCTTAGCTATTAACAATTTAGCTTACGAGTATGGTACAGGCAAGTAAGTAACGTCCAAAATCTATATTTCTGGTCTGTTAATTCCAGCCTCCTTGTTCTAGTACTATGCAAATCGGCGCTCGAGTGTAATTTGGATGCTGTAGTGTAAATTGAGCAATAGTTGCCTGCCCCATCAGAATTGTAAGTTATGCAAGGACACCTCATAATAGCAGGTGAAGTCTCTGGTCTAATTACCCGGGACAACGTGGAAATCGGCACAGTAAGTCAGATTCCTGCATGTTATTTACCAGAATCATATTGTACCTGTGAGCAATTGGGTTGTTGATTGAGGGGGAAGTGAGCCCTTCTTATTCCCTGTCAGGGTGAACCTCAACAGTCACTAAATTAACCTATGCTTAACCCTCTGGTAGCTTGGCACAAAAGCAGTCAGGCTGAATTTGGAGGCAATGTGTGTATTTATGCACTACTTAAACAGGCATAAAGTGAAAACAACACCAGAAAAATCCCACACCAATTCAGTGTCAAATTTAATAAAATATTTGACAACAAAACTACAAAAATCCAATCAGTAGAACCCGAGATATGAAATTTCAAAGATTGAGGGCTAGATTTATAAAGGTTTTGTTTTGTGTGTGTGTCATTTTTTTAATGCAGACCCGACACAAAATATTTTTGGGCATTGCCATTTACAAACTAATGCAAATTGGTATCTGCATTGATTTGTAAGAAAAAGTAACGCAAATTGGTATCTGCATTGATTTGTAAGAAAAAGTAACGCAAATCAGCGCGAAGTGCTGCTTTGAGTTACTCTTTGTCAAGGTAGCGTTCCCTGGGTGGTACATGTGCATTCCTGTGCTACCATCCATGGTTTTTTATGCAAAACCTTACCTCTTAACAATAGTAGACACAGTTTTGTAGCAAATATTAATGGCACTTTGAAGCAGGCATTAAAAGGAGAAATGTTTTGATTTTATCCTTTCTTTTCCCACTTTGCGTGTGTGCTGCACTGTACAGCACACATTCAAAGAAGGAAATGTTTTAATACTTGTAAAATGCAAAAAGAACAACTGATGGACAGAATGTTGAACAATGTCAAACATTCATCCCCGTACAGAGATCTGGTCCTAAATCCATAGTTTTTTCTCCTCATGCCATTCCAGTTTAAACCCAGCCATATGCAAATCAGTCTTGACCCTGCTCCACATGGTAAGAGTCCAGCCCGAAACCGGTCATAGGATGCTTCTTTCCAGTTCAGGAAGGACCTGGCTTGGCAGTTCGGGCTGGACTGTTCCCATGAGGAACAGGGTCAAGACTGATTTGAATATGGCTGGGTCCAAACTGGGGTGGCGTGGTGAGCCAAAGAACGATGGATTAAACTCAGATCTTTATGACTGCGGGTGAATGTTTGCATTGTTCAGCATTCCGTCCATCATTTGTTCCTTTTGCTCTAGACTTGTGTAATGATCAACTTTTACGTCCTCACAAATGGTAGGACTTTCATGAATGAAAAAATGATAGCAAAAGCATGTCTGAACACTAGTTTTTACAAAATCAAACCAATCACGTCAGTTGTAGTATGATTAGGTTTTATATGAGAAAATATTTTTAGAAATATGTGTAAAAAACAGGACATATACACCACAAAGAATAAACTCAACTTAGGCATACAAAGAATACAAAAAGGTCGACAAGTGTTTTACATATAAATCACAATACAATTAATACATAACCAATAATACATGTAACACAAAATGATTTGGCACAGTGTAATATTAGTCGCAAGACACCCTCAACATAACCTGTACATTATTCTTTGGTACATGTGATGGTCTGAAGGGTAGCAACGCTTGTTTTATATATATACGTCGACGTTACACTAATATTGTTTACAGTCCTGATGAAGACCCCATTTTGATGTTCAATTCACACACAATATTAAGGGGTCGAAACGTCGACGTATATATATAAAACAAGCGTTGCTACCCTTCAGACCATCACATGTACCAAAGTATAATATACAGGTTATGTTGAGGGTGTCTTACGACTAATATTACGCTATGCCAAATCATTTTGTGTTACATGTATTATTGGTTATGTATTAATTGTATTGTGATTTATATGTAAAACACTTGTCACCCTTTTTTTTTATTATTTGTATGCCTAAGTTGAGTTTATTCTTTGTGGTGTATATGTCCTGTTTTTTACACATATTTCTAAAAAGATTTTCTCATATAAAACCTAATCATACTATGACTGACGTGATTGGTTTGATTTTGTAAAAAACTAGTGTTTAGACTCATTTAACGTATCTATGCCCAGGTTCTGCACGTAACCAGGCCACCACATTGTTGAATAACGATAAGACTTGTGTAGGCATGGTATTTTGTATTGGAAGGCAACCCTTCCAATATAAAACCTATGCTAGACTCAGGCACACCCCCTTGCACTATGGTGCAAAGGTGTGTGTTTGGCGCTTTCCAGCAAAAGTTTGCACTGGCGCTATGGGGAGGGGAAAAGAGAGCCATATCTCTCTGGATATGGTGCTTTCCTGCTCTCTTCCTGTAACACAATGCTGAGCAGCATTTTTGGCTGCAGCACTGCATTGTGTGACACTTTTGCAAATCTGGACCTTAAAGTAAGTATAGCGCCTAAAAGTAAAAAGCACCACTTACGATTATCTGGTCGTGGAAGATCGGGTGAAAGTTCCAAGTTCAGGCTGACCGCGATGGAGATTGGGCTGGATGCAGGACAGACCGGGTTAGTCCAGCTGAAAAGGTTATCTTCTCAAAGTCCAGCGCAAAGAGTTCGGTACATGCTGGAGAAGGAAGCGAGGAGCAGGGAGAGTGTGCGGATGGCCATCGCTGTAGCACAAAGAGCAGACTGGGCATTATGGATAGTCATCACTGTAGCACAAAGAACCTGTGGAGCATCATGGACGGTCATTGCTGGAGATTCACGTTGGCGGTTACCGCCGGCTGTCGATGTTATAGCGCGAAGTGCAGATCTTGCGTTGTCGCTGACAGTCGCAGTAGTGCGAAGAGTTAGGTTCACTGGAGCTCTGCACTGGCGGATGGCGCGAGTGGCATGATCTTGGCGCAAACTGGCTCGTTCGTGATTGCTAAGAGCCCAAACCTTAAATTTTTCTTCTTTTTCAGTTCCAGGAGTGCACTCTGACGGCAGCCAAGGGTCCAGGACTCGGGGAAGCGCCTCTTGGGGATCCAGCACTCACTCTTGCAGAGTCCAACAGGGTTCAGGCAGTTCCAATTGCAGGTCTAGGCATCAATTTAGCTAGACAGATACAGGGAGGCCTCTGGATCTTGTTATGGGCCTGTAGCTCAGAACAGATCAGTCAGCTGACCTTTGAGGTCACTACCGCATGGGGTGAAGTGTGCAGTTCCAGTTTTCCTTCTCAGCTAGCAGGGAAGGTCTCAAGTAACAGGGCAGCAGGATGACCTTCTTCTGTAGTAACCAAAGGTCCAGAAGTATACTGAAGAGTGGGTCTGAGGGTCCCCTTTTTATACCTGGTGCCCACTTTGAAGTGGGAGAAGCTTCTGGAGTTTACCCCTACAGACTGTCTGGAATTTCCTGCCCGTCTGGCCTGGCCCCAGTCTGTCTGAGGGCACAATCGGCTAGTGTGAAGTCCTGTGGGCTGGGCCAGTATCTTTGAAGTGCAAATGTGGTAGGTGACAGCTCCGACCACCCTTTAAGCCAGGATGCCCAATCCTGCCAACAGCCAGACCCTCTATTGGGATGCTGTCTAGGAGGAATACACAAAGGCCAACTGCCAACTACATCTAGTCATTTGACCTAGGAACCGGCTGCAAGCACCAAATGGTTAGGACAAGAAAGTGCCAACTTTCTAAAAGTACTATAAAAATACTATAAAAGTAGCATTTTCAGAATTGTGACTTAAAATCTGACTTTACCATTAAAGAGGGTTTTAAATTACAATTCCTCAAAGACAAAAGTAATACATTCTTACCTGCTCCCACACAAATGTTTTCACTTATTAAATATATTAAGATAACCCAATGTTATCCTATGGGAGAGGTAGGCCCTGCAGTAATGAAAAACGAATTGAGGCGTTTTTCACTACGAGGACATGTAAAACGTAAAAGTACATGTCCAACTTTTTAAATATAATGACCCGTGCCCTATGGGCTGTTTAGGGCCATAGGGGTGGCTTACAGCTATTATAAAAGGAAGATTTAGGCCTGGCAACAGGTTTATTCTCCCTGGTCAAAATGGCAGTTTAAAAATGCATACACGGGCTGCAATGGCAAGCCTGAGACATGATTAAAAAGACTACTTAAGTGGATAGCACAATAAGTGCTTCAGGCCTTTATTTTAAAGGCCCTGGGTACATGTAGTACCACTTTGATAGGGACCTACAAGTAAATTAAATGTGCCAATTGGGTGTAAGGCAAATCTACCATGTTTAAAGGAGACAGCACAAACACATACGCACTGGTTAGCAGTAGTAAAGTGTGAAGAATCCTAAAGCCAACAAAAATGAATTAAGCAAAACAAGAGGGTTAAAGGCAAAAGGTTTGGGGGAGACCCTGCGGAGAGGGTCAGGCTACCAGTACCCATTATGCCCAACCCCCAGAATTACCAGGACTCACAGTTAAGGTAATACCAATGGGGGCTGGAGCAAGAATAGCTGAAATGACACTGCGCCACTGTTAAGGAGTACATTTAGTTTAGGGATTATTTATCATTAAGCAACCAGGCTGCTATCCCACAAAATACCTGCTGAATCTATTAGGGAACTTACACCAAAAGACATTTCAGCAAAAATGTGTAATGCCAGCTACAGCTTTATTTCTTGGTGGCCCTGTCACCAACTCCCAAAGGGGACATTTCTATCTGAAGCTCAAAAATATGATTTGCCACACACAGAGAGCAAAGGTCAATATTGCTATTTCATGCCTCCTGCCAGTATGCATTGCATGGCAGTTGCAGATAGAAAACATTAGCATGTAGCATCAGAAACCTGCCCTAAATTAATTGGGTGAACTAAAGAAAAAGGCAGATAAGGCATCCACTAATTTTTTGGAGAATATCCCTGTAAACAATGAGATATTATTTGGAGAGGATGTAAGTCCTACCCAAGTATTACGTTCCAAACATCTGTCAGTTTAAACTCACAGTTTTCAACAATGTAACCCTCTGCTACACATGTAGACATGAATCCATATTTTCCTTGTCAGCCTACTGGATGGCACAGTAGATGTTTCAGTCCACAGGTGACATGTAACTGTCCATGCCATTGATGTATTTTCTGCACCATATGTTATAGCCTTATTAAAAAGTTAAATATGCCAATGAGGGTTTGTTCGATTTTATCATGTTTGAGGGCTCAGAGCACCTACACATTGGGCTGGTCAGCAGTTCCCCAGTGTGCGGAGTCCAAAAATAGCAATACCAGTTTTCACAAAATGGGGGTGACCAAGTAAAAGGAGGGACTTTCTCACAGCCCCATTACCACTAATCTCTATGTGACACCTTTAGTATTCCTGTGAGAGTAGTGAGCCTTCAGAATTTACTTATTCATTTTAAGTTAAAGCATGCATGTAAATGTATAAAGATGTTTATGGCAACATGATTGACTGACTGATTCAAGTGTTCAAAAAGTGGTTCTCCCCAAGTTTTTGCGAATGACTAATACGATTGTGGGTTCTCTTTTTTGCAATCCCCTTATTCCAAAAATGCCTTTTTGGGAAGCGTGTATAGGAGTATGGAACTTGCATTATCATATTAATATTAATTAAAATGTGTGTCATTTTATCTTACCTCATTTCATTCAACCATGTAATTTTTATATTTAAATTGTGCCTGTATAATAATATGCTATTTCTATATATTTAGTATTTATGTAAATATTCTGCTGACAAAACATCTGAATTGCCTATTATACAGTTGGTGATATCGACTGTGTAGTTATAGTTAAGTCTCAATTTCTATTGAAAAGGCATTTTTGGTTGGTTTAAAAGTTTGGGCCTAATTTATAGTTTGGCAGACATTATATACAATGACACTTGTAATATGGCGGATGGGACATCCGTCACATTTGTGACAGAGTAACCCACCTACCAAACTCTAAATCAGGCCCTTTGCTCATCACAAAGTGAATCTGCATGAAATTAGGCGTTTAGTATGTCTGGATAAACAGGGTAAGGTCACATTTCTGCCTATCTGTTGGTGTAGTAGAAATTATAGGAGGGGGAACTACAATTGCTCTTTCCGTTCAATCCGCCACAGGGAAGTTTGCTCATCACTACAGCAATTACACCAAACCTTCCATGAAGCTACAACTCTGAGTAGGCCATTTTCTGATTTGGTTTAAGTCTGTCCAGAAAGGATGAAGATAGTCGCAGTATAAAAGAACATTGTGTGGATTTGAAGGGTTAAACCATACATTTAGCCTCTGGCTACAGGTTGATTTCCTTTGCTTTGATGCTAGTTGAAATGTCTTTACTGTTGGGGAATGCAAGTTCTGCACAGTTGTTTTTTAATTGTTTGGCAAACTATAGGCCATATTATCAAGAATGGCGATAACATTATCGCCGCTTTAGCGGCAGGAAACTGCCGCTAAAGCGGCGATAAGGGGCTTGATAATATGCCCTATAGAATTCCAATAGAAGCCCAGGTTTGATGTCCTTCACACCAGAACCTGGGCTTCTATTGGAATTCTATAGGGCATATTATCAAGCCCCTTATCGCCGTTTTAGCGGCAGTTTCCTGCTGCTAAAGCGGCAATAATGTTATAGCCGTTCTTGATAATATGGCCCTATGTTTTTAGATATTGTGGAACCATTTTATATACCTATATTAGATATTCAGTATAAGAGCACTACTAATACAGCAGACAGGACATCTGCTATATTTTGATGACTGTCCCACATCCACCCAACTTTAAATAAGGCTCATAGATTTTTTTTCTGTAAGTCATGCTCCTCCAGCAGAAGCTGTGAAAACCCTGTTCTTGAGCTCCCACTGAAGCTTTCAGTTGTTTCTCCAAAAGCTTGAAGCCCGACAAAGCTGGATTTTGTAGTCAGCAAGGTCACTTTACTACTAACATGAATGTATCACCTCATGTCAGTAACAAGTTCTGCATTCATTCTTAATTGTTTTTCTGTTCTCAGATTTCTCTAATGGGTCAACTGAGAAGACTCTAGCTGTCAAGTCCAAAGGATTAAAAAATATAATTTCAGCTCTTCCATGATAGGCTCAATATTCACTGGAAAAAGCTCATTGCAGGCCAAAATAGTAGTACTTAGCATGTTAGGTCACTCCTTTCTTGGGGAGCTTTTAGCCTTGTCCTAATTTCCAGAGTCTAAAACAAATGCCAAAGTTGCAGTGGATAATTGAATACTAGGTCTCTCCTACCGATCCAAAGATTCCAAGGAACGCTACTCAGATCCATGTCTTTCTTGGCTCAGGGATGCCATTGGATCCAGTGCAATCGCCCCTATCTTGCAGTCAGCTCTCACACACAGGATGGAGACCTTCTTTCACCTTTAGTTTCCCTGTGACAGTGCAGCGGTACAGCCAACTGACCATGATAGAGCATATTTAGTCTATGGGTTCAAGTAGAAAGCAGGAGACACTCCAGGCTTTTTCACAGGCTGGTCAGGGTTGATTCTTCCATCCCGTGATGTTTTTATCAAGACAAGGAATTTTCTCATGAGCTGGTGGTGAGATGCCATTTTGACCCAGTGCACTAGTAAGTGATTTGGCAGTTTTGAAAGTCCACTCCATGCAGTATTCCTACCACCAGACATCCCACATTCACAAGACCTCCTGCTTCACTTGACTGTATAGCGTCCCAGAAGCAATTGTTTCAAAATATGAAAGGTCAGGCTCAAATCTCCACATCCCCAAATAGGTCAGTCTAAGGGAATTTTGTGAATCACCCTCTCTTCCTGATCTCAGAACAGTTTTTTCTCTGCTGGGAACAGAGAAAAATGAAACTGAAATGGCAAAACTACCCACAGTTTTGAATCACCCTATCATGGACAGGAAAAGGGTATTTCAGCCATCCCTAGACAGATGATAATGGATGATGGTCTACCAGAAATAAGGGATTCCCTGGGTAACTGCAACGATTTCTCAACTTGTTGCTGTCTGATACGCATGCATAGCCACACAATTGGAATAGTTTTACATTTTCGTTAAATGTTCTTTATGTGTCCTCATGGCTTCAATGCACATTGGTATGTGTGCTTTGCTGTAGGCGATGCTGGATTTTGTGATGTGGATGCACAAAGTCCAGTTTAAACACTGAATATATATAGTCTATGTTCAGGAATTCTGATGAGCAAGTCCAGACAAGGGAGATGAGTCATTGTCTCATTATTGCTATTGATTAATATATGTATTTGTTTACTTTATTAGAAGTTTTATTGCTTAACTCAGATCTGAAAATTATATGGGCACTAGCAACTCTGTGGTAGCCTGAGTTGATTAGGCCATAGGAAACCCATTTTTTCAGCACTGATATACATTCAATCTTTAAAAGGCACATTAGGATAATATTATAAAACCTCCATTTTCTATTGAAAGTCCTATTTTTTCTCTCAGCTATAGTAAAAGATGGCGGACAGAATATGACACAGCCATATTGATAGAGCAGCAGTGAACCATTACCAGAGACTTAGGGCCTGATTACGAGTTTGGCGCAGTTGCGCCGGCTCTCCACCGGCACAGCTGCGTCAAACCCGCGCAAGGACAGCTCGCCGTTTGGCAGACAGTCCTTTCCCTTTCCCATGGGGGTGCCTGGAAAACAGGCACCGCACTGGGAACAGCAAAAAAGTTCCAGCACGGCAAGGACGGTGACGTCCATGCCATGCTGGAAATTAGGGGTATGCAGACAAGGGGGCACATGTTGTGCCCCCCTGAATGTATTCCCATGGCAGGGAGTGCATGGGGCCCCCTTTGCTCCTCCACCACCAGACTTTTCATGGCGGGGCTTAGCATACTACATTATGGCGCTCCTCCACCACCGCCAGGGAACGATTGTTCCCTGGAGCAGCCGGCGGTCTTCCGCCGCAACGACTTTGCAAGTCGTAATGCGGCAGACGGACCACTGCGAGTCAGGCCCTTAGTGCCTCAGGGAAACTTGGGTTTCAGTTGTTCTGAGATTTGAGGGCTACACATCAAAGTGCTGAGTATGTTGAGAATTCTTTCATATGGATTTTATATGGAAATATGCATGTGAATTTTATATGATATGGATATGGTATCAATGCTTACTATTTTGACTATTTGAAATGCTTTATTTAAATAGTGACAAGCCACACTATTTGTGCCACTCTCTCTTCCTTCACCCTTTCCTTCAAAGTAACTTAAAGCCAATATTCAATCAATTTTTCCTTACTGTTGGTGTTTAGGAAATTTTTTATTTAAATTAAATTTAAATTTTAACAGACAGAAACAAACAGTGTAGTCAGTGCAATGTGGAGATCCTTGCTTTCGAAAATCGTTTGTCAATCATTGTCAAATAAATATTTTGTATCATTGTTAACTGAACCATAATTAATTAAAGATTATTGCAATAATTTCTACCTGTGTGATATTCTCCAGAATCCCAAAGTGTTCAAAATCAGTAGTGATGCTAAGAAGAAGAAGAATCTCTCCAAGTGACCATCCGCAAGGAATCCTGGAAACCAGCTCCCTGTTAATGGAGAAAAATGCAATTGGGTTAAAAGACTGAGTCCAAGAAACTCCATAATTCACATTTATCTGTACATGGACACTTTGGGGGATATGTACAAGGAAGTGGAGGAGAGAGGCGTTACCCTTCCTGGCTTAACCCCTCTCTCCTCCACTTCTGAAACGCAAGGCTGCACCATATTTACAAGAATGTGATGCAGCCTTGCGTTTCGCCCTGCGATGGCGCTAAGTTTAGCAACTTAGCGCCAATGCAGGTGCCCTTACACCAGAATGCAAGGGTGTCTGCGTGCAGGGGAGGATTGTTTATGTGTAGGAAGGTGTCCCTTCCTGCACATAAACAATCCTAGAAATGCCATTCTGTCACTTTCATGCGTGCTGCTTCATGCAGCACAACTGCCCAAAAGCAGAATGATGTTCTATTTTATATTCCTCATTCTTAACTGTATTAATTAAATTGTTTGTGTTCGACAAAGCAGGACACCAATTGAAATCAAGGGTGCAGAAATATAAAATATTAAGTAAGGGTCCTGCTAGCCAAACAAACATAACTCTTCGCCAATACACAGTGACAATCAAGTATAGCTCAAGATGTTATTGATAACTGCAAGGAATCTGTGTCAGAGAGTCCCAGGGCAGACGGGGTTACGTGACCCCTGTTGTAATAACTGGGCTAGAAACTTTACATTCAACAATGCAACAAATAGCACCTAATAAATCACAGTCTGATCAGTCCTTTTTCTTAGAAAATGAAAAAACCCTTTGACACACACCCTACTAAATACTATGCACACATTTACAAATAACCATCTACTCTGGTGGCACAGTGAACTTATACATCCACTCTAGGAATCTGTGTTTGACCTGATGGTCTCAGGTTTGAATCCCAGAAGGTCCACTTTCATCTTTTCTGAGGTTGAAAAGATGAGTACCGTTGAGTAACAATAACCATCTGTAAGTTCAGCACCAAGACACGCTTGAACATGAGCTTTACAAAAATGTCAGGTGGACATCTGTATGGTGTTACCATTTAATGGGGCCTCACAAATTAAATGTCTTCAATAGGTTGAAGATGGGGGTCCTTTATCATAGTGATGGATTGTTGAGGTGATATATCAGAGATGTACTGCTGGAATTTCTTTAATTTTGTTGATGAAGTTCTTGGTCAAGGTGTCTCAGAGCTCCTAAGAAAGGGCAGCACAGTTGCTCATAGCCTTTGGGTTGTTGATCCCAGAGATGACCTTAAAAAGCTCTTTTTTGTAGTGGGCAGACAAGGTTATTGTGATTTTTTGCTGGAATGCCACAATGCCAATCTCTACACTTTGAAATCTGAAGCACTCCTTTAACAATCAAGATGCCAGTTTAATTTTGATAAAGCAGAAGTGGCCTGACCTTGGGGAGCGCTTGAACTTCTTTTGTGGTGCATAGTGTTGAGAGGATCTGTTAGCCAGTTATTGATATTGACAAGTGTAAGAGATGGGCACGGGGTCATCAATGGGGTGGAAAGGGATAAAGTTGGGGAAGGTGCTTGTGAGAGCAGAGATGTCGATGTTTTTCCAAATGTGTTCATATGTCATGGTGAAGGTTGGTTTGGTTGTGTGGTGTTAGACTTGGCATCTTTTGGCGTGTTTCCCCTGACTTTTTGCTTTCTGACCTCCCAGTTTTGACTCTGTTTTTGCTGGTTTAGTGTCTCTGCGCATTTTCTCACTGCTGTTCAGTGTTAAAATGTAAGTGCTCCTGTTGTAAATTGTTATAATGGATTGGTGTTTCCATGATTGGCTGGTTTGATTTACTAGTCAGTCCCTAGTACAGTGCACCATGTGTGCCCGGGGCCTGTAAATCAAATGCTGCTAGTGGGCTCACAGCACGGATTGTGCCACCCACACAAGCAGCCTGTAAATGTAACTCTGGCCTGCCATTACAGAGCCTGTGTGCAGTCTGGGACTGCCATGTCGACTTGGAATGTGCACCCACTTGCCAGGCCCTAACCTTCCATTTTCTTACATGTCAGTCATCCCTAAGGTAGGCCCAAGGTACCCCTGTGGGCAGGGTGCAGTGTAAGTGAAAGGCAGGACATGCCCTGGTGTGTGTGGCATGTCCTGATAGTGAATTACTGCCAATTTCGTTTTTCACTATTGCAAGGCTACCTGTTCCCATAGGCCAGAATGGGGAGTTTGTTTATAACATCTTATGAACATAACTACCCCTGGGAACAAGGTAGAGAAATAAAGTTTAGTATGCCTGAACTCAGAATCTAAAGATGCATCTTTTAGTAAAGGTGATTTTTACATTCTGTGTTTGAAAATACCATTTTTAGAAAGTAGGTATTTTCTTGCTCAGCCATCCAATGTGCCTCTGCTGGGTTTGTGGATTGATTGTCTGGCTTTGGGATGACAGGGGCTGGGGAGGAGCAGTGGCTCCAGAGAGTCTAGATGGGTCAGGGATGGGCTGAATAGACCTGGGCTGCATTTAGAGTAGGGGGAGGAGATTTCTTTTCACCTGAATGGGCCTGGTCTGCCTCTGACAATGCTGTCTCCACCTCCTGCCAGGAAGCTGCACCAGAGAGGACAGAACTGGTTCTGGCTGGGCACAGACACTCTCTACCTGAGAGGCCAAAGGATTTTGGGCTATAAAAAGTGAGGCCCAAACCCCTAAACTTTAGAACTCTTTTAGACCAAGAAGACTGCCAAGAAGAAGAGCTGGAGAAGCTGTGAGAAGGAACTACCACTTTGCTGTGTTGGCCTGCAGTGGCTGCTTCTGTCTTGGGCAGTGAAAGGACTACACTTGAACTTTCTACAACTTCTTTATTGAGTTTCTCCAAGGGCTTGAGGTAGAGCGTGCCTCCTGTTCAAGAAGTCTCAGGAACAGCAAGACTTCAAGCTCTTCTGCCATCAGCACTGGGGACTGTGTGTTTTGTGCTGCAACAGAAGAAAAGCAACCCGACGCCGTCTATGACACCGCTGCCGACTCCGTGTCCTGAAGGCACAGCAGAGGGCACTGCTGCAACGCCGTACAGCAACCGTGGTCTCACCGACGACGCCACCTGACGCCACCACTGAGCCGCTGCTTGCACCGTGACCTGTGGGCACCGCACTCCACACCACCTCGCTTCACACTGTCACCCTGGTATCCCCGACAACGCCGCTCCACGCCGACATCGATGCAGCTGTTGCACAGTGGTTCGAGGGCACCACTCGTAAGTTACACGATGCACCGTTCTCATCCCGCACCGCAGCCTTGGCCTACCGATGCCGGTGCCATCAACTCCAGTTCGTCAGCCGACGACAGCGCTTCAGCAACGACGACGCTGCTTGCATAGTGACCTGCCAGCACCGCGACGAGCACCACATCACTTCGCCCGCAGCCCTTGTCTCACGGTCACCACTGGGTGACCTTCACAGAGCTGCTGCCTGCACCGTGACCTGAGGGCACCGCATGCCACACCGCTGCACTTCGCACCGCAGCACCCAACGCCTGCCGACACCAGCGCTCCTGACTTCAACCGCGAGGAGTTCGATCTGCAACGCGTGTGACTTTATGGGCCCGACGACTCCTGCACCAACCTCCAGAACCGACATCTGTGGACACCGTGCTTCCGGAGCTCAACGAGAGGTCGCCAATGCCCTGCATTTCTAAAGGAACTGTTTTGCGGCTCTTCCCGACACCGTAGCTGGCCTGCGATGCTGCGGTCAGCCAGAACTGTTTGGAATTTGTTGTTCTCGACGCCGTGATAGCCCCAGACGGAGCTATCAACTTCAAGGAACTTTATTTCAAGTTTATTTTGGTTACTGAAGATTTCTAAGTACTGTATTGTGGATTTTTATTGTTTTTGATTTTGTCTTAAGTATATATAAATATTGGATTTAATTTTTTTCTAAACTGGTGTGGTGTCCGTTTGTAGTGCTTTCACTGTGTTACTGTTGGTTATGTGCAAATGCTTTTCACACTGCCTCTAAGATAAGCTTGACTGCTCATGCCAAGCTACCAAGGGGGTGAGCAGGGGTGATTTTAGGAGTGTAACTCCCTTATCCTGACTAGAAGGAAGGGTCCCTACTTGGACAAAGGTGCAAACCCTTGCCAACTAGAGACCCCCATTTCTAACATGTGGTGAGTAGTTGTGAGAAATTGGGTTGTTGTTGGCTGACTGGGGTGTGAGCCGTTGGTCAAGCAACAGCCACGATCCCTTGCAGGGTGAACCACAAAAAGTCACTAAATTTACGTGTGCTTAACACTGGGTAGCTTGGCACAAGAAGCAGTCTGGCTTAACTTAAGAGGCAATGTATAAAGTATTTATGCAGCACACACACAGTAATAAAGTGAAAATACAACACAAGATCAATACCAAACCAATTTAGACAAATAAAGTAAATTTCAATAAATTATTTGACACCTAAGTGACAAAATCCAATCAGTAGAACCTGAGTTACGCATTTTTAAAGAATGAACTGCAATATAGTGCCTAAAAGCATAAAGCGTCTCCTGCAGCACTATAGTCGTGCCGGACCGGGTCAAAGTCAAACGTTCAAGCCGACCATGATGGAATAAGGGTTGGATAAAGTAATAGATTAGTCCAGCTGAAGGTTTTCCTTCTCAAGTATTGTGTCAAGATTTCTGTTCGCGTGGTAGAAGGTCTCTGGGAGCAAGGAGAGCATCGCGTGCGGCATTCAACAGTCTAACACTTCCCGTTGGAATGATTCCTGCTGGCCTGTTGAACTGGGACCTTGTCCAACCTCCATGGACCACGCCCGGAACCTCTACATCATCCTGGACAGCAAACTCACCATGAAGAACCATATCAACGCTGTCTCCTCTGCCTGCTTCCTACCGCTCCAAAAGATCTTAAAAAGGCTCCCAGTCCCTACCAGATGCACCATCACTCAAGCCCTCGTCACCAACCACTTGGATGATGGCAATGCACACTATGCAGTAATTACCACACATCTCCTGAAGAGACTGCAGACCATTCAGAACTCAACAGCCAGACATATCCTCGACCTCCCCAGAGGACACACATCTCCCCTCACCTGAAGCAACTTCACTGGCTCCCCGTCCACAAGAGATGCCAATTCAAGATCCTGACCCATGCCTAAAAAGCCCTGCACAACCAAAGATTAGCATATATCAACCACTGCCTGAGCTTCCACCAACCCTCCAGACTCCTGCAATCTGCCTTCCTCTGTCTCACCTACAAATCCTGCATACACCGAAGCAACAGTGGAGGACAGTCCTTCTTCCACCATCCTGCGAAATCCAGCCTTCCCCTCCATCTACAGACTTCACCTTCTCTTCAGGAGTTCAGAAGAGAATTCAAGACCTTGCTATTCAACTGAGGCTACCTGAGCAGCTTGGATCTCAGTGCCTGGATACCCTCACCGGTGATTAGCTGCGCATTACAAATCCCGTTTGATTCATTGATTGATTGAGCCGGCGCGGTGCGAAGAGCAGGCTGGGGATCACGGGCAGGTGGGTTGGAGGTTAATGTTGGTGGTCCCTCACGGGCTGACGATGCTGGTGGGTGAAGAGATGGGCTTGTGGTGGCTCGTGCTGATTTTTGGTGCAAGCCGCGTGGTTTCGGTGCAAACGGGCCCCTCACGCAGTCACAAAGAGCTCAAAAGCTTGAATGTAAGAACTCAAGAGCCACACCAAGTCCCTAGTAAAGTGGCACTACCTGTGTTCCGGGCCTGTAAATTAAATCCTACTAGTGGGCCACTTAAGTAGGACTTTAAACATGTCTCAGGCCTGCCACTGCAGCTTGTGTGTGTCCAGTTTTAATCTGCCATTTTGACTTTTTTGCCAGGCTCAAGCCTTTCTTTTTAATACATATAAGCCACTCCTAAGGAAGGCCCTAGAAAGCCCTAGGGGCAGGGTGGAGCAGTATTTGGGACATGCTGGAGACATTTTGACGTCAGCTATCAGACTAAAAATGCAAGAAATTCCTAATTAGTTTTTTAATACAATGCTATAAAATGCAGAGTCATACCCTAGACCTTCTAACCTAAGGATATATTACACAAAGTGGTACATCTACCAGTGGGCACCTTCCCACAAGAGGTCCTAGGGAAATCTGGACATTGTTGAGAAAATGAGTGTACAGGTCACATTATAATACTTCCTTGCTGGTTCATTCAGAAGAATTTCTGTGTTAAGCCCTGAAGAAGTCCTTTGGGACAAAACACTTTGGCTACTTGTGAATAGAGGAAGAATTGTTTTTTTTTTAAACTAAAGAAGAATAATGTTAATACAGAAATCTCTTCTTTTGAAATAACACAATAGAGTCTGTGCATTTTGTCAAATAATTGTGATTTGACTTTCAATATGCGATAATCGCATATAAAGAAATTGTAGGGCTGAGCCATTTAATTCTGCAATTACTTAAAAGCTGGGCATGTACCTCTCCAATAGGATAACATTGGAATTTCCTTATTACATTTTATACGTGTAATTTCCAAATGGGAACAGTTAACCCCTTCATCTTTGGTGTCTCTGGAATTGCAATATAAAATTTTAACCTATGGTGTAATCGGATTTTAAATAACAGTTCTGAAAATGCCACTTTCAGAAAGTTATACAAAAGGGGATGATGGACGGAACGTTTGAGCCAATCAAACACTCACCCCAGTCAACTGATCTGGTTTAATCCATCATCATTCTTTAGCTCACTCCACCACCCCAGTTCAGACATGGCCATATGCAAATCAGTCTGACCCTGTGCCTCATGGGAACAGTCCAGCCTGAACTGCCAAGCCATGTCTTCCCTGGACCGGAAACAAGCATCTAGGACCGGTTTCTGGCATTTCAGCCGCCATCAGCCAGGCTTGCTTGAATCCAGTGGCAAAGTGAGCAGGGACCCACGCCTGGGCATACCCGCCAACTTAGGGCGAACAGTGTGATACAAAGGGGATGATGGACGGAACGCTTGAGCCAATCAAACACTCACCCCCAGTCAACTGATCTGGGTTTAATCCATCATCATTCTTTAGCTCACTCCACCACCCCAGTTCAGACATGGCCATATGCAAATCAGTCTGACTCTGTGCCTCATGGGAACAGTCCAGCCCGAACTGCCAAGCCATGTCTTCCTGGACCGAAACAAGCATCCTAGACCGGTTTCTGGCATTTCAGCCGTCATCAGCCAGGCTTGCTTGAATCCAGTGGCAAAGTGAGCAGGGACCCACGTCTGGGCATACCCCGCCAACTTAGGGCTTAACAAAGCGATACAAAGGGGATGATGGACGGAACGCTTTGAGCCAATCAAATACTCACCCCAGTCAACTGATCTGGGTTTAATCCATCATCATTCTTTAGCTCACTCCACCACCCCAGTTCAGACATGGCCATATGCAAATCAGTCTGACCCTGCTCATGGGAACAGTCCAGCCCGACTGCCAAGCCATGTCTTCCCTGGACCGAAACAAGCACTCTAGGACCGGTCTCTGGCATTTCAGCCGTCATCAGCCAGGCTTGCTTGAATCCAGTGGCAAAGTGAGCAAGGGACCACGCCTGGGCATACTCGCCAACTTAGGGCGAACAGTGATTACAAAAGGGGATGATGGACGGAACGCTTGAGCCAATCAAACACTCACCCCAGTCAACTGATCTGGGTTTAATCCATCATCATTCTTTAGCTCACTCCACCACCCCAGTTCAGACATGGCCATATGCAAATCAGTCTGACCCTGTGCCTCATGGGAACAGTCCAGCCCGTATCGCTTTGTTCGCCCTAAGTTGGCGGGGGTATGCCCAGACGTGGGTCCCTTGCTCACTTTGCCACTGGATTCAAGCAAGCCTGGCTGATGACGGCTGAAATGCCAGAAACCGGTCCTAGGATGCTTGTTTTCGGTCCAGGGAAGACATGGCTTGGCAGTTCGGGCTGGACTGTTCCCATGAGGCACAGGGTCAGACTGATTTGCATATGGCAATGTCTGAACTGGGGTGGTGGAGTGAGCTAAAGAATGATGATGGATTAAACCCAGATCAGTTGACTGGGGGTGAGTGTTTGATTGGCTCAAACGTCTCCGTCCATCATCCCCTTTTGTATCGCTTTGTTCGCCCTAAGTTGGCGGGGGTATGCCCAGACGTGGGTCCCTTGCTCACTTTGCCACTGGATTCAAGCAAGCCTGGCTGATGACGGCTGCAATGCCAGAAACCGGTCCTAGGATGCTTGTTTTCGGTCCAGGGAAGACATGGCTTGGCAGTTCGGGCTGGACTGTTCCCATGAGGCACAGGGTCAGACTGATTTGCATATGGCCATGTCTGAACTGGGGTGGTGGAGTGAGCTAAAGAATGATGATGGATTAAACCCAGATCAGTTGACTGGGGGTGAGTGTTTGATTGGCTCAAACGTTCCGTCCATCATCCCCTTTGTATCGCTTTGTTCGCCCTCAGTTGGCGGGGGTATGCCCAGACGTGGGTCCCTTGCTCACTTTGCCACTGGATTCAAGCAAGCCTGGCTGATGACGGCTGAAATGCCAGAAACCGGTCCTAGGATGCTTGTTTTCGGTCCAGGGAAGACATGGCTTGGCAGTTCGGGCTGGACTGTTCCCATGAGGCACAGGGTCAGACTGATTTGCATATGGCCATGTCTGAACTGGGGTGGTGGAGTGAGCTAAAGAATGATGATGGATTAAACCCAGATCAGTTGACTGGGGGTGAGTGTTTGATTGGCTCAAACGTTCCGTCCATCATCCCCTTTGTATCGCTTTGTTCGCCCTAAGTTGGCGGGGGTATGCCCAGACGTGGGTCCCTTGCTCACTTTGCCACTGGATTCAAGCAAGCCTGGCTGATGACGGCTGAAATGCCAGAAACCGGTCCTAGGATGCTTGTTTTCGGTCCAGGGAAGACATGGCTTGGCAGTTCGGGCTGGACTGTTCCCATGAGGCACAGGGTCAGACTGATTTGCATATGGCCATGTCTGAACTGGGGTGGTGGAGTGAGCTAAAGAATGATGATGGATTAAACCCAGATCAGTTGACTGGGGTGAGTGTTTGATTGGCTCAAACGTTCCGTCCATCATCCCCTTTTGTATCACTTTCAGAAAGTTAGCATCTTCTTGCCTTTGGAATTTAGTGCCAGCAGGCTTTCTCTGGGCCACATGACTGGGTGTGGGTGGCAGTTGGGCTTTGTGTATTCGTCGTAGACAGCCACACACAATGGGAAGTTTGGGTGTGACTGGGTGGGACATCACTGGCAGGATGGGAGGGAGGAGTTGGGTTCAGCCCCACTTACACTTGAATGGGCTTTGTCCTGTCTGCACACAAAGGGCTGCATACCCCCTGTAGTTAGCCTGGAGCCAGGGAAAAGAAGACAGGGCACCTGTGCCCTTCAAAGCCATGCCTCCAGTTGCTTCTAACAATTCAAAGGCACAACTGGGTATAAATACTGGACCTCAGACACCAACTCTTCAGTACACTTCCGGACCTGTGACTACCTTGCCAGGAAGAGGGACTGCTGTGCTGCTAAAAGGACTGCCACTCTGCTGAGCTGCTGCTCTGAAAGAACTGCTGCCCCACTGTGTTGACCTGCTGCCTGCTGCCCTCTTGCCTGAGTGAGATGGACTGGACCTGCATCTCTTGAACCCAGAAACAAGAGTGACTCCAACGGCTATTTGGCTGGTCTTGTGATCTGAAGCCTCAGGGACATAACAATATTCCAACAACCTTGCATCTGCACCTGGTCTCTGCCATCTGTGAGTCTCCCCTGGTAAATAGTGCCACTCAAGTCCTGGACCCTTGGCAGTCCTCGTCGACCGTAGCCTCAATGCCAACGCCGGACTCTGCATCGCAGCCTCACAGCTCTTCAGAACTGACCCATCGCCCGACTACACGCCACCTCCTCAACGCTGAACTTTGCATCGCAAGTCCTGTTGACGAGATCCTCGGCGCCAATGCAGGCCCTCGCATCGCAGCCTCACCGCATCTCGGAATTAACGCATTGCTTTGGCTGTACGACGCATCTTAAATTGAGGATCCTCGCGAAGCTCCGCAAATCAGAATTGAAGGTACTTTGTTCATCTGGCCCAATTAGGTCCCTGTAGCTGGCCTGCACTTCATCGTGGCCAGCCTAAACTTGTGAATTTGTCCCAGTCTGGCACAAACAGGTATCCACAGTTGGCGCTTTGTGCTTTTTGGTGTTATTTTTACTAAAATCTTTAAAAATGAATATCTCAGGTTCTACTGATTGGATGTTGGACATTTTGGTCTTGTTTTATTTACAAAATATAACTCTATTTTCCTAACTTGGTGTGGGATCCTTTTTGCGTGGTGTTTTTCACTTTTTTACTGTTTGAAGATTTGCGCAAATACTTTACATATTGCCTCTAAGTTAAGCTCTGACTGCTCTGTGCTAAGCTACCAGAGGGTTGAGCACAGGTTAAATTAGGGTTGGCTTGTGGTTAACCTTGACAAGGATTGTAGTTGCTGCTTGACCAAGGCTCACACTCCAGTCAACCAACACCCCAGTTTCTCACAGTATGGAGTATGTATGCTAGTGAGTCAGTAAAGGATTCTTAGAATTGAAGGTTTATTAGAAGAAGGCCTATAGTTTATAAGGAAAGGAAGAGTGGTATGTGGGTGATTGAGTTGGAGTGGGATGTCTGCTACGTAAAGGTGGGAGATGTACACCTCCTCCACTGAGTTTAACTTGCTTAAACGCTGTTAGAAAGTAAAATATTCATCAAGGTTTTTGCAAAATTGAAAGTAACTTCCATCTGCAGTTGGATGTGGGTATTCAAATAGTACAATAACTATAGCATGCCTCAGTGCTTCTCACAACAATTTCTTAATTGTATCCCTATTAATTTCCTATCACAAAAGATATACAGCCTGATTTAGAGTGTGGCGGAAAGGGAGCGCTGTCACAACAGCAATAGTCATACTGAAGGTTCACCTGCCTTATTCAAAGTCTGGTGGAACTTCAGTATGTCAGTAGCGGAGACGACTTGGGCTCCACTGTTGACATTCACCTCCGACAGCACAATAGAGTAAGAACGGTCAGAAGTTTTGCCATTTCTTCACCTGCCCTATATAGAATGTGTGAACGAATGGCACATTTTTACTTTCACTTATCGCCATACAAAACGTGGTGATAAGTGAAAGTAAAAACATTTCAATGACACCCCCACGCCATCGGAGAAAACTCCCATTGTGTGGTGGGTTATTGCTTTTTAATTTTCAAAAAGAAAATCCCGGTTTGTAATTTTTGTTTGAAAATGAAGAAAGAAATTGAAAGAAATTGAATCATGTTTTCGGAGCTGTACAGCACACTTACAATGCTTTGACAGGAACCACCATGACGTCGGTTCCTTGAAATCTAAGAGATGTCCTTGGGGCAGTGGGCATCTCTAAATTTGAGTGCAGTCACACCATCAGGGCGACAAAGTAAAATACTTTTTTGTGCTGATGGTTTAACCACGCTCTAAATCAGGCCAATAATTATTTATGAATATGATTGGCAATGGGAAGTAGAGAGTATGGGTGGATGGGGGCGGCTCTGGTTGGGAAATGAGAGAAGGTGGATGTGAGTGAGGAAAAATTAATCTGTAAAGTATCATTCATTATATGTACAACCATTGCATTTGAATACCCTGTGTTTCCTCTCCAATGAACCATTGCTGTGCTGCTGCGTGATGGCCATTTAGAATAAAGGAGCTATTTTCTTGGTGGTTTAATTTTTCGCTATTTCTGATTGTGTATCTTATTTTTTATCAATCTACCTTTTGCAGTAATATGTGGGGATCCCTTGATTCAATTCATACCCTTTTGTATGCATTATGGTTAATCAATTCTAGTCTTTTTTAATAAAATGTTTGTGGACCTTTATGTTTTATTTCTATAATCTATTGCTCTTTAGTCATGATGTTTCGCATAACACCACATGCAACCTTGTAAATGCTTCTCTTTGAAGCACAGAACCCCTCTGAGTCCAGCCTTTCTCTTTTCACTGTGTGTAACCACTCTGAAATTGGTGATAAGAGATCTCCTTTGGACTTGACAATCAATCTGAATTTTGACCGTCCATTTCAAATTCTATCTGAGGGTAAATTATTACACTATCAACAACTGAAATATAAAGATCGTCATGTTGTGAAATCAGAAATAATCTCAAATAAGCTCTTACCTTTAGATGCTGCATAAGATGTCTGAATAATAAACGCTCCAACGAAACATCCGGCCCCATTAAAGAGAGTGAGAAAATGCATTGAAATCCCTCGTATTCTGCCTGGTACACGCCGGAAAGTTATCATTGCACCTTTGTAAAAAATTGAAAAATGAAAGCATTTGTAAGCAGAATCCTATTAAAATACAGTTAGTGCACCAAATAGTTCTCCGAGTTTAAAGAATTTACATATCCTATAACCTTAAATAAAATATGTTTTGGCTAACTGCATTATATTGACCTTGAAACTATATCTCGTCATGTTTCTTTCTCTAATAGCCTAAAAACGTAAATTAAGGACCTATTAAAAACCTATTCTAGCTTGCATTTGATCATGAGGATTTCATGCAGAACCTAATGGTAACGCAAGAGCACACTGATTCAAGAGAAATCAGGTTAGAACCAGTGCTTAATTTGTAAAAAAAAGAAGTGCCAAGACCATTCTTGGGAGACCACCGCATCCTGAACCACCCATTGGCCCTGTCAGCACTGCCAATGACCGTACCAACATAACTACTGACCATTGCACTCCTAAAAGGCTGACAATTCAGACTATTCCAGGCCACCCAAAGCTATAATAATGGTGTGAGCAGTAGGTATTATTCATTATTAATATATATTGACTTATTAAAAACTGCTGTTGTGCTCATCTCAAAATTAGGCAAACAGTGCTACCATATGGTGGACTGTCATTAAAGCTGGTGCTGGCAATTAAGTGTTAGTGCCGAGCACTGGAAACCACCGGCTCAAATTAAGCACTGATTATAACACATTTACTTAAACCATGTAAAAGCCTAAACATGCATTAATATGGTATGAACCTAAACTTCAACCATTAGCTTGATAGGCCACTCTTGTGCTAGTCGGGCACAATATTTGTGGCTCAATGGGTTATTTAGAGTTTGGCATATACTCTAAAGAGACATGTATACGTTCTAAATATTGCAGATGGACATTTTCCCGTATTTGACGGTTGATCCGCACCCGCAAAACTTTAATTAATTTCCTTATATGTGAAGCTTGATTGCAAGTTTGTTAAACAAAATAGGCAAATTTATTGAAATTCTGTGGGTGCTACATGTATTAGAATCAAATTAGAAGATATTGTCACATGGCTGTGGATGAATCAGAAAAAAATAGAATACTCCTTTTATTCTCACCAGCATATATATTAGTGTAGACTATATATATTTCTATTTTTGATTAGATCTTCATAGTACTCAATTCCACTAATCAGTCATATAGACCACACTTCATTCGTCCTGGAACTTCTAGGGTCTAGAGTAGGATGGGAAAATCGACACTGGGCGTTTGATCAGCTGCAATGAATGATGATGAGTATATTACAGTCTTTGGGGACATTGCTAATGTCTATATCGAAACTAAAGGTGGCGCTGCTGAATGAAAATTGGCACAAAATGCTCTAAATGTGTTAATGAAAGGCATGGCTACCATCTACAATACTGAAAAATCCAAGGTACTGATCCCAAAACTACACATAGCGCTTAGAGACCGGTCGGTGATAACGCGCTTTATAAATGACAATAACATTAAACATTAAACATATTGACTCAGATAAATTAGTGAAGCTTGAAAATGCCCTACAGTTTCTTGTGTGGTTTTGTGGGTATGTGAGTGGGTGTATGAGTGTCTGTATGGGTGTGTGAGTGGCTGTATGGGTCTGTGAGTGGATGTGAAAGTGTCAGTAGGTGTGTGAGTGATTGGGCCAGAATGGAACCTCACCTGCCTCTTAAGAATGGGCATCTCCTACCGTCTCCATACTCAGACGTTAGGAGACGCCGATACATCTGTTCCCGAGCTGACACAACACTGCCGGTTCCTCCACCGTTGTGGATAGGAGACGCCCATTCCTCCATTTCCTGAGTCCCCGAGACTGTTGAGATATTCGCCAATAAGTTCAAAACTCTGGTTAAGGATAGAGCCTTTCTGCTATCTTGAAGATGCATTTACCAACCATCATGTGAGGTAGTATAATTGTTTGAGCCAAGGTCTTTGCATGACCTTTAACTGACATATACAGTATCTCGTTTGTTTATCAATTCTGAAAATATGGGTCCTTCTGCTGGTGTTTATATTTGACCCTTCTACCGCTATCACCCAGCTCGTGAGGCCAGTGTGGTTGCTTATACATCTTTTTTGGGCCGTATTCCTTAAAGTAACCCGTGCTACAGAGGTACTTACAACAATATGCCGTGCCTTTCCTGATGAAGGTGTGTTGTTCACCAAAATGCGCATAAACATAATTCTGGATGAAAGAATCAAGAATACAAGCCACAGCTTTTCTGCTCTAAATGAATGAATTGTCTTAAATTATTTATTGTTCAGAAATAATCTTGTGTAACAATTTGGTAGGAAGCCGGGTTCAGTTTAGTTAATGCTGACACTGTGAACAGTATTTTATGTCAACTCATTTGGTGGTATGTTTAATGTTGTTTGTATGACTGCTTATCTGAAGGTATAGTTGTATTGTTGTATGATGTTTTGATTGGATTGCAAGGATCATATTGTCATTAAACTCTTAGTAACATGGAATTTATAGATGGATATTGTATAATTTGCTACATGAATAAATAGTTCATTCTTCCATATATTCATGTTCGCTTAGCCTTTATGCATCCATTGTGAATTTTATCCGTCTAGTTATAGTTATTATAGTTATTTTATCCTTGCGTCCAGTGACCGTCTGTGCATTTAATTTCGGCAATGCGATTGGAGTGAGTCTGTGAGTTGGTGTGAGAGTGTCTCAGTGGGTCTATCAGTGGGTGTGAGACTGCCTGACTGGGTCTGTGAGTGGATGTGAAAAGTGTCTGAGTGGGTCTGTGAGTGGGTGTATGAGTGATTGAGTGAGTGTGTGAGTGTATATTTGTTTTATTTTCTGTCTGAGTGGGTCTGTGAGTGGGTGTGAGAGGGTCTGAGTGAGTCTTCCAGTGGGTGTGTGAGTGTCTCAATGGGTCTGTGAGTAGGTGTGAGAGTGTCTGAGTGGGCGTTAGAGTCTCTGAGTGGCTCTGCGAGTGGGTGTATGAGTGTTTGAGTTGGTCTGTGAGTGGATGTAACAGTGTCAGAGTGAGTCTATGAGTGAGTGTGTGATTGGGCCTGTGAGTGGGTGTGTGAGTGTCTGAGTAGGTCTGTGGGTGGGTGTGATAGGGTCTGTGAGTGGGTATGAGTGGGTCTGTGAGTTGGTGCAAGAGTGTCTGAGTAGGTCTATGAGTGGGTGTGAAAGTGTCTGACTGGATCTGCAAGTGGGTCCATGAGTGTCTTAGTGAGTCTGTGAGTGCCTGTGAGACTGGCTGAGTGGATATGTGAGTGGGTGTGAGAGTGTCTGAAAGGGTCTGTGAGCAGGTATAAGAGTGCCTGTGTGTTTGTGAGTGGGTGTATGAGTGTCTGAGTGGTTCTGTGAGGAGGTGTAAGAGTGCCGGAGTGGGTCTGTGAGTGGGTGTGTGAGTGTCTGAGAGGGTTGGTGAGTTGGTGTGAGAGTGTCTGAGTGGGTTTGTGAGTGGGTGTATGAGTGTCTGAGTAGGTCTGTGAGTGGGTGTGGCAGTATCTGAGTGAGTCTGTGAGTGAGTGTGTAAGTGTATATGTGCTTTTAATTTTGTCAACAGAATTTGTGAATCTGCCTCAGTGGTACACAGGGGGCTGTGCTGAGCATCACAGTAGATTCATGAATCCTCGCACGTAGAACAAAAAACATTCAGGGGTATTTTCTGGCCCATCAGGGTCCCTCACAGACCCCTATATTGCACCCATGAGGTCAGAGTAACTCTACCCTGACCCCTTCTACTACATTCCCTGATATCTAAAATGGTGGCTGCAACTTTCTTCACAGGTTGCGGCCAGCCAATCACAAAATTACTGTTGGCTCGTGGATTCGTGAAGTACTGTGATGGATTCATGAAGGATTTGTGCCTCTAGATATGCAAATTTGTTTTCCCTTTAATATCGCAAAAACTACTGAGCGGATTTACACCAAATCACAAAAAGCACGCTTTCTGGACCAAGATCTAGCTTTCTGCCAAATTTGGTATAATTCTGTTCAACAGTTCAGGCACAAGTTGTGTCTGAATTCTCTATGGTAATTACCATTGGAAACACACTTTTTTGACAGCCCATTATATTTGGCCCCTGCTTGATGAATCACCCCAAAACATTCCATGCGCAACTTGACAAAGTGGTACACTTTTTTGAAAACTTTTGTGAAGATTCTTCAAATGACGGCAAAGTTTTAAGCAAATCAATAAATGCTTTTCCTATGTAAAGTAGGTCCTAACTATAACTACCTACCGCGGTTGCCAGTAGGTTATGTGTATATATATATATATCTATATTCACTGAAAAAACCGTAGGTTTCAGACATGTTATAGTTAGGAATTAGCATTTAAAAACGTTTGAAATTCACTGAAAAAACCATAGGTTTCAGATAAGTTATAGTTAGAAATTAGCATTTAAAAACCTTTGAAATTCACTGAAAAAACCATAGGTTTTAGGGACAGTTATAGTTAGTTGGACATTGCACTCGGCCAAAACCCGTGAAATTCCCCCGTTATAGTTAGTTCAGCTAACTATAACTCGCGCCCGCAATGCACTGCTGATGACGTCACATATTACATCACTCATGACATGGTCAGTGACATCACTGATGACATCACTGATGACATCTCAAATGACATCACTGATGACATCATCCAGGGACTGTGTGTTTCTGTAAAGTTTAAATATGTTTAATATATATAGGGAAAGGCGTATTGAAGAATGAGTGGGTGTGTAAGTGTCTGTATGAATGATTTAGTAGGTACGTGACTGACTGTATAAGTGAGTGATTTAACGTATCTTACTGAATGCATGGGTTAGTGACTAAACTGTGTGAATGTCTGTATCCGTCTGTCTGTTGCTGTGTAAGTGGCTGCATGTGTTTGTGAATAGCTACATGAGTGTCTATATGAGTTATTGAATGCTTGTGTGAGTATCTGTATGGGTGCCTGAGTGTTTGTGTGGGAGGGGTGTGTGCGACTCTGTGCATAGATGTGTGAGTGGGTGATTCACTGGGTGGATGGTTTCAAGAGTGCATCTGTGATAGACTGTATGGGTGGGTAAGTGTGTGTAAGAGTGTGTTAGTGAGTGAATGTATGTCCCAGTGGTACATGTGTAACTACATATGTGAAAGGCAGTATATATGTGTATTGGAGTATATAAATAGCTATAAGCTTAGAGTGAGTGATTGTGATAGTGGCTGTATGGATGAGTGTGTGCTTGTATCAGTGATTGTATAAGAGCGTAACAATGTGTTAGTATTTGTATGATTAAGTGAGCTGGTGTGTGTATAACTGTATAGGTGAGTAAATGGCAGTGTGTTTAATTATTTGCATGACTGACTAGGTGTGTGAGTACCTCTATGGATGAGTGGCGGTGTTTGAGTGTCTATATAGGAGTAAGAGTGCATATGATTGTCCTGTACTGAGTGACCATAAGTATGAGTGACTGTACGGGTGAGTGAGTGGATGTGTGTGTGTAGACCTAAGAATCAGTGAGTGGGTATGTAGTTATTGGTGTTGGAGTGTCTATGGTTTTGCGAATGGCAGTCTGTAATTTAGATTGGGTGTATCAAAGGTTATATTAGGGTGTGAGGAGGTGCATCAGATTATCACGTGGATGATGTCATCAGTGATGTCATTTGAGATGTCATCAGTGATGTCATCAGTGATGTCACTGACCATGTCATGAGTGATGTAATATGTGACGTCATCAGCAGTGCATTGTGGGGCGCGAGTTATAGTTAGCTGAACTAACTATAACGGGGGAATTTCACGGGTTTTGTACGAAGTGCAATGTCCAACTAACTATAACTGTCCCTAAAACCTATGGTTTTTTCAGTGAATTTCAAAGGTTTTTTAAATGCTAATTTCTAACTATAACTTATCTGAAACCTATGGTTTTTTCAGTGAATTTCAAAGGTTTTTTAAATGCTAATTCCTAACTATAACATGTCTGAAACCTACGTTTTTTTCAGTGAATTTCAAAGGTTTTGTAAATGACAATTTTTAAATGTATTAATTGTTATATTAATTTTTTTCATACTGATTTATTACATTTTTAGATTTTTTTTTTTACATATTTTATTTTTTAAATTACATTGTAATTACATTATACATTACATTACAAAAAATACTTTCTCAGAATGAATTACTTTAGTTTAAATACTTTGCACATAGGCAATAGACTTTTAAGTACAGTAGTTACAGTTGTTGCAATGGGCACCACATTTTCAAACACAATGCAACATTCAGCTCAATGTGAATTTCTAGTTAAATGCAATTAGTTACTTTATGGATTACTTTTCTAACCACAGGACTGGATCCTAGATTCAGTCCTGGTACATCTCCTGTAAACAGTTGAGTAAAAGCGTTTTGGTTACAGTCGTGATTTTTAAGGAATATTATTGTATTTTAAAAGTTGACACTTAGAAACTTTTTCTCATAGAATCACCAATGTTATCCTATGGAAGGAAATTCACTTAGCAGGTAAAAACTGTTATCGTTACTTTTTCTTACTCAGTGTTGGATCCTGGATCCAGCACTGGTGCATCTCCTGTAAACAGTTGAAAGAATGCGTTTAAGTCATACAGGCGATTTTTAAGGAATATTTGTAGTTTGTGAAAATCAACACTTTGAAACTTTTCTGCTGAAAACCAGACAATGGATTCCTATGGAAGAAAATATAAGTTACTGGTAAGTACGGTTAAAATTACTTTTCAGGACCAGTACTGGGCTGAAAGATGCAGCACTGAGGTCTCTCCTGATAACAGGTGAGTAAATCGAAATTCGTATTTTGGCTGATTTTAGAGGAATATTTGTATGTTTCAAAAATCAACACTTAGAAACTTTTTCAGCAAAAAGCAGGCAATGATATCCTATGGAAGGAAATTCAAGTTACTGGTAAGTACGGTTAAAATTACTTTTGAGGATCAGTACTGGGCTGAAAGATGCAGCACTGAGGTCTCTCCTGATAACAGGTGAGTAAATCGGAATTCGTATTTCGGCTGATTTTAGAGGAATATTTTAAAGTTCCAAAACTCCACACTTAGAAGAATTTCCAAGTGAAACCAGTCAATGTTAGCCTACGGAAGGAAATTCAAGTTACTGGTAAGTACGGTTAAAATTACTTTTCAGGACCAGTACTGGGCTGAAAGATACAGCACTGAGGTCTCTCCTTATAACAGGTGAGTAAATCGGAATTCGTATTTCGGCTGATTTTAGAGGAATATTTGTATGTTTCAAAATCAACACTTAGAAACTTTTTCAGCAAAAAGCAGGCAATTATATCCTATGGAAGGAAATTCAAGTTACTGGTAAGTACGGTTAAAATTACTTTTGAGGATCAGTACTGGGCTGAAAGATGCAGCACTGAGGTCTCTCCTGATAACAGGTGAGTAAATCGGAATTCGTATTTCGGCTGATTTTAGAGGAATATTTTAAAGTTCCAAAACTCCACACTTAGAAGAATTTCCAAGTGAAACCAGTCAATGTTAGCCTATGGAAGGAAATTCAAGTTACTGGTAAGTACGGTTAAAATTACTTTTCAGGACCAGTACTGGGCTGAAAGATACAGCACTGAGGTCTCTCCTTATAACAGGTGAGTAAATCGGAATTCGTATTTCGGCTGATTTTAGAGGAATATTTGTATGTTTCAAAAATCAACACTTAGAAACTTTTTCAGCAAAAAGCAGGCAATTATATCCTATGGAAGGAAATTCAAGTTACTGGTAAGTACGGTTAAAATTACTTTTGAGGATCAGTACTGGGCTGAAAGATGCAGCACTGAGGTCTCTCCTGATAACAGGTGAGTAAATCGGAATTCGTATTTCGGCTGATTTTAGAGGAATATTTTAAAGTTCCAAAACTCCACACTTAGAAGAATTTCCAAGTGAAACCAGTCAATGTTAGCCTATGGAAGGAAATTCAAGTTACTGGTAAGTACGGTTAAAATTACTTTTCAGGACCAGTACTGGGCTGAAAGATACAGCACTGAGGTCTCTCCTGATAACAGGTGAGTAAATCGGAATTCGTATTTCGGCTGATTTTAGAGGAATATTTTAAAGTTCCAAGACTCCACACTTAGAAGAATTTCCAAATGAAACCAGTCAATGTTAGCCTATGGAAGGAAATTCAAGTTACTGGTAAGTACGGTTAAAATTACTTTTCAGGATTAGTACTGGGCTGAAAGATGCAGCACTGAGGTCTCTCCTGATAACAGGTGAGTAAATCAGAATTCGTATTTCGGCTGATTTTAGAGGAATGTTTGCACAATGGTGAAGGGAGGGGCGGGGCCTGAGGTGACATCTGTGCAAACGCGCCCGTGGCGCGTTTTAAGTTGGGGGATTAAGTCCCCTTGAATCATGAGGGTCCCTACGGGCCAACTAGCCCACCAGGAACCTCCAGTATGCGCCAGGGGCTGCGTTGCAGAGACATGTACAGAGGCCACACCCCTTTACACCTCTCTGCAACGCAGCTCTGTGGCGCTTTCTGGACGTACCTGTTGGGCTAGTTGGCCCCCAGGGACCCTCAGGATTGAAGGGGATTTAATTCCCCATCTTAAAACGCGCCACGGGGCCTGTTTGCACACATGTCACCTGAAGCCCCGCCCCCTCCCTTCACCACTGTGCAAACGGGCCCCGTGGCGTGTTTTAAGTCGGGGGATTAACTCCCCTTGAATCCTGAGGGTCCCTGGGGTGCAACTAGCCCACCATATACCTCCAAAAAGCACCACAGAGCTGCGTTGCAGAGAGGTGTAAAAAGGGGCGTGGCCTCTGTACACCTCTCTGCAAGGCAGCCCCCTGGCGCATACTGGAGATTCCTGGTGGGCTAGTTGGCCTCCAGGGACCCCCAGTATTCAAGGGGAATTGCTCTTCTCTGCAAACGCGCCAGGGGCGCGTTTGCAGAGTGGTGAAGGAAGGGGCGGGGCCTGCGGGTCCGATCGTTTTTTTTTTTCTCTAAAGGGGGCTGTGTGGCCCCCTTCCTTTTTCCTATTTTTAGGCCCTGGGGACCCCATCCCCCAGGGCCTTACCCCTTTTTAAAAATTAAAATAAAAAAACGGGAAGGGGGCCGCGTGGCCCCCTTCCCTGGGCCTGTATTGGCCCCGGGGACCCCATCCCCTGGGGCATGGCCTCTTTTTTTATTTGGAGGGGGCTGCGTGGCCCCCTCCTCAGGCTATTTAAGGCCCCGGGGACCCCATCCCCGGGGCCGGCCTTGCACTTTTTTTTTTTCTTTCCTTTTTTTTTCCTTTGGGGAGGGGGCTGCGTGGCCCCCTCCGTGGCCACTTATGGCCCCGGGGACCCCTTCCCCGGGGCCTGGCCTCGTTGGGGACTGTGGGGGTCCCCAAACCCCCACAGTCCCGCCGGCTCCCCGTGTCCTACGGGAGCCGGCATTGCTTTTAGCACATGGGGAGCAGCTAACATGCTGCTCCCCATGTGGAAAGCAATCAGCTTTGGATATTGGAAGAGAGAGCAGGTTTCCTGCCTCTCTTCCAATATCCAAGCAGTTTGTAATGACAGGACGGGAGCCGCGAGGCTCCCGTCCTGTCATTGCAAACAGCAGTGTCCCGGGGGTAGGCACCCCGGGACACTGCAGGAGCCGGCCCTGGGGGTGGCGGTCCCCAGGGCCACCACAGGCTCCAGGAGGAGGGCCGCGCGGCCCCCTCCTTACATTTTGAAAGCCCCGGGAGGTGGTGGTCCTCGGGGCTTGGGGGTCCAAAACAGACCCCCATTGTAATTTTTCTTAGTGCCCCGGGAGGTGGTGGTCTCGGGCGTGTGGGGGCTTGAGCCCCCCACACAGGTTTTTCAAAAATAAAAAGAAGCCCCGGGAGGTGGCGGTCCTCGGGCTGCGGGAGGGCTCAGAGCCCTCCCGCACCATTATACATAAAGCCCCGGGGGTGGTGGTCCCTGGGCTTGGGGGCCCTTAGAGGCCCCCACACATAAAATTAACCCCCCCCAGCATGCCCCCGGGACTTGGCCCACCCGGGGCCAATTAACATCGAGCGCGGGAGACCGCGCTTCGATTTTTCTCGGCAGGATTCGCGCACCCTGAGCGCATCCTGCCGATTTAAAACATTTTTTTTTTTTTTTGCCCAGGGGTCCTTGTGGGACCCCTGAGCAAACCTAGGGGTCAGGGTGTTTCTACCCTGCTCCCTTTGTGCGCTTTGCGCACTTGTTTCTGTCCCTCGGTTCTACCGAGGGACAAAATGGCTGCCAACATTTCCTGAATCGGAATGTTGACAGCCAGCTGACAGCCAATTAACATGCAGCTCGTGATCGGGATGGTGCGCGCAGGGTGCGCTGAGGGTACGCGGACCCTACTCGGCCATAGATATCACTATCTTTTTACTTTTGATTTTCTCAGCAACTACTGAACGGATTTACACCATTTAACAAAAAGGGTTCTTTCTGAACCAAGAACTACCTCTTTGCCAAATTTGGTGTAATTCCGTTCAGCAGTTCGGGCTGTAGCCGTGTCTAAAGTTTCCTATGGAAAATTGCATGGGGAAAATGCGTTTGGGACCCCCTTTTTTCTCGGCCCCGCTTGACGAATCCCCCGAGACTTTCAGGGTAGGAGCGGACCGGAGCGGGCCATAAAGTTTGAAAATTTTGCGAAGATACGCCAACCGGCAAGAGAGTTATTTCAAATAGAATGTCGCGGATTTCCTATGGATAATAGGTTGTAACTATAACTATCTACTGGCGACCGCCAGTAGATATATGTATATAGATAATATATATATATATAGATATATATATATAGATGAAAAAACAAAGGTTAAAGTAACGTTACAGTGTTACAGTTAGGTGAAATTCTCAGTGAGAACGTCAACATTTTGAAATAAAAAAAACACAGAGATTCACCAGTTATAGTTAGCAGCACTAACTATAACTTACACCCCTGCTATGCACTGCTTATGACCTCACATATGACATTACTCATGACTTGTTCTATGACATCATTTATGACAACACTGATGACATCTCAAATGACATCATTGGCGTGTTAGTTGGTTTAACAGTTTACATAGTGGCAAGTAACTACCATATTAAATTTACGTTATGTTGTACAGTGCAGCTAATGGGTGTAAGGTTTTACAAATGTGAGTGCTCCAAATGCACTATAGCTGTGAAGAAGTATTGAACATGTTATAAATGTTTGCATTACAGAGTAACTCTGTGTACCAGTGAAAGTTGACTTGTATTCATTATGTTCCACACAACTTATTGGTTCTGGAGAAAAAGTTTCCAACACAGAAAAATTCTACATAGTAGATACTAACTTTTGTAAGCAGTTTTGAGTTATTAGAGAGAAATGTGTCAGCATGTTAGTTTATACTTAACAGGAAAGAGTGTGTGAACCAGGTACTAACCTTTTGCTGTGGATTTGCTGATCCTCCGCAAAATCGTGGCAAAATAAAAAAGAAATTGTCTCCAGGCGGGTACCCACCTCCCCCTAAAAAATTCTTCAGGCTCTGGGGATGGGGTCCCCGGGGCTGAAAATGGCCTGGGGAGGGGTTACTCCCCCAAAAAATAAAAAACATTGTCCCACTGGGCCCTGGCCCACTCCAGGGGGTTTAAAAAAGTAGCGTAGGAGACTGCGCTTCTTTATTTTAAAATGTTTGCCGCAGATCCATGCCAAATTTGTTTTAAATGAAACATTTTGGCCGCAGGCAGCGCCCCTCTGTGACTGCACCACTAGGCCTAGAGGGATCAGGATATTGCTACCCTGTTGCCTTGCGTCTTTTTAAAACTTTTTTTAGGACTCAGGAATGAGTGCTGAGTCCTAAGATGGCTGCCACCACTTCGTGGTTGAGGTGGTGGTAGCCAGTCAGATCTCACTTTGAGATTCATCAGCTCCGCGGATCCTCTATGGCTTGAAATATACACATTTTCTATCTTAATTTCTTCAAAACTACTGAACGGATTTACACCAAAATAAAAACACCACTCATTCTGGACCAAGATCTAGCTTTCTGTCAAATTCAGTGTAAATCCCTTCAGTGGTTTGGGCTGTAGCGGTGTCTAAAGCGTCTATTGAAAAAAAAGGGGAAAACTTGTTTTGGGACCCCCTCCTTTTCTCTGCCCCCGCTTGATGGATCACCCCAAACCTATCCTTTTGCAAATTAGTCAAAAAGTAGCACTTTCTTGGAAAGTTTTGTGGGGATTTGTCAAACAGGGCCTAAGTTATTAGCAACACAAAAAAGCATTCCCTATTGAAACACAATTATAACTATACCAACGTGTTTTGGCCGTAGCCTTGATCACGGTAAGGGAAGAGGAACTGATGTGGTCATTTTTTATCATTAACTGTGATCCAACAGTGTATGTGTTAATATGGGGGGCCTTCGTTGCTTGTTTACACTTCTTCACCCAATGTTGTCGATCATTTATGTCACTTATCCATTGTATGTAATGACCATGTCAGTTCCTCTTCCCCTACCGTGATCAAGACTACGGCCGAAACACGTTGGTGAAGACAAACATTATGAATAAATGTACAATGCACATTCAGGAGTGTCAGTGATATCCTTGATGTGTGGAGGGTGGACTGTGTTATTTTGGGCATCCGAAGCCCAACAAGGACCGCCTCTCATTGAGCCCCTAGACTCCGGCTTCTATTGTGGACATATATATATAAACTCACTGAAAAAAACACAGGTTTCAGGGATGGTATAGTTAGAAATTAGCATTTAAAAAACCTTAGATATTCACGGAAAAAAACAAAGGTTACAGGGACGTTATAGTTAAGTTGACATTTCACCTTTACAAACCCAGTGAAATTTAGCCGTTATAGTTAGCTGGGCTAACTATAACTTGTGGCCCCGCAATGCACTGCTTGGGGACCGCGGAGGGAGCCCCAAGGCCCCAGCGGTCCCTGCAAGCTCCCTGCCTCCTACAGCTCCCTCTGCCCAAAAGCAATTCTGCTTCACTTCATGGAAGCAAGAGCATTTTCCATGCTCTCGCTACCATGAAGCGAAGCAGAGTTCGCTATGGCATGGCGGGAGCACTGGCATAGCAAACTGCAATGTCCCGGGGGTGGGCTCCCTGGGACATTGCTGGAGCCAGCCCTCGGGGTGGCGGTCCCCAGGGCCATTTATGGTTCCAGGAGGGGGGCTGCGAGGCCCCCCTCCCATCTACTTTGTGGCCCCAGGGAGGTGGTGGTCCCCGGGGATGCATGGGGCGCAGGAGCCCCCCCACGCATTCTATTGAATATGTAGCCCAGGAGAGGTGGTGGTCCCCGGGGCAGCGGGGTTGCGTGCCCCCGCATTTTAATGAAAATATCCCCAGGGAGATGGCAGTTCCCGGGGCTGTGGGGGCCGCGTAGGCCCCCGCATCTCATTTTAACATTGCCCCTGGGACCTGACCCACCCGGGGACTTCAAGGAATGAAGCATGGGAGCCTTATAGTTACACTTTCATCAAAGGTCACCCTCACTGAATCACCTATGGTGTATTCACTGGCCTCCTCCCGACGTCGGGAGGAGGTACTACACGGTCATATAGGGTCCAACCCGGTCCTGAAGAAAGCCCCGGACCCTGTTTGGGGCCAACAAGGGGCTGAAACATGTCGACCTGACCATATGTGGACACTAGCACTATAACAGGGCTTTAATTGTCCCCTTGTGTGTTTTCAATCATCCCTCTTCCACCAAAGTATAGAGACTAGCAAGGTTTGGATGGTAGGCAGTAGGGATTTTTTTATTTGGACACTCCTTTTTCTTTGGTCCCCTTCTAATGACTTACACAGCCCTGAATGAGGGGCTCGCTCACCATTAGAAGATGCTTTGGCGAACGCAAGATGGCCAATGATGAAGCCTGACACCCGGGGGGTAAGTGAGGCCATCCCGGTTATTTTGTACATAACCTTTGTAATGTCCATAGAACTGGATGAGTTGGGTTGCCAGTTAGTTGATGCACACCCTTGATGCGGAAATTCCTACACAATAGGGTGTAAGAGTAGAGAATTAGGGCTTGAGTAACAGGGGCGCATTTGTTTTTGGTGGTTGTTGTATTTATAGGGGAGAGCACAAACGGAATGCCCAAAAACTTCTCTCATTCCCTCGGCCCCAGCACTAGTGGGGCTTATTGTGGTTAAGAGGTCTGTCACTTCCCATACACCCAACTACACACATATTTCATCTGAGAGAGGGATCTGAAAGGAGAGGCCAGTCCAGCCACATACCCTACTACGCACATCCATCATCTGAGACAGAGGTCTGAAAGAAGAGGCCAGTCCATCTACACACCCTGCTACGCACACCCGTCATCTGAGCAAGAGGTCTTGAAGGAGAGGCCATTCCATTTACACACCTTACAATGCACACCCGTCATCTGAGAGAGGTCTGAAAGGAGAGACAAGTCTCTCCCCACACACTACTATACAAACCCATCATCTGAGAGAGAGGTCTCAAAGGAGAGGCCAGTCGCTTCCAATACACCTTACTATGCACGCCCATTATCTAAAATTGAGGCCTCAAAGGTAGACTAATCCATCCACACACCCTACTGAGCATTCCCGTCATTTGAGAGATAAGTGTGAAAGGAGAGGCCAGTCCCTCCCTACTCACAACTACGCACACCTGTAATTTGAGAGATAGGGCTCAAAGGAGAGGCCATTCCATCTACACATCCTACTATGCACACGAGTCATCTGAAAGATAGGTCTCGAAGGAGAGGCCAGTCCCTCCAAAGGAGAGACTATACCATCCACCCACCCTACTACCAGGGGTCTCCAACATTTTCTGATGTGAGAACTAGTTCTGATCAGTGAAAATCGTGTTCAACTGAAGGCTAAGCAACTCACGCATGGTTACCGGACACCCTCTCATCCACCTACATTGATGCTAAGCATAATATTCTTAGAACCAGATATGGTTTGAACAAAATACTTTGACTAGGGGCACTATAACAGGACTGCCATGTGTGTCAGTGAGAGTGTGGTCTTTGGGGATGTATGAACATGTGTGTGCATGAATGAGATAAATGTGCATGGGTGACTGAGAATCTATGTCATATGTACTTGTGGCACTGGAATACCTTTCATCATATGTGGCACCGTTACATGTATAATCCAAACATATTACCATTTTTCTAAATGGGAGAAATTTAAAGTGCAGATAACATTCTGCTAACATGCTCATGATTCTGAAACTTTTTCTTCACTTTAAATTTCTCCTCGCTTAAAAAATTGGCTGTATTTTTCAGTTATAAATATGGCACCATGTCTTCCAGCCAATGGGAGCAAGATGCTGGCTGTGTGTGAATGAAACTTTGAAATGGGGGGAAATTAAACTGAAGTGTTAACTTTATGCTTATATGGATTCCATAAAACTCATAATTTAAATTTTATCCCATTTTCAAATGTTACATTTACAAACGCTAGGCATCTTGCTATCAGTGGCCTGTAGACAAGGTGCTATATTTATAACAGAACAATACAACCATTTGGTTAAATGGGAGGAATTTAAAGTGAAGAAACATGCTTCATAAAACATTAAGACAAAATTGGCTCAATTGGAAGTGGAGAAAACCATTAAAAATGTATGTTTCATAGAAATATTTGACGTCACTTTAAATTTCTCCCATTTAAAAAGGGGACTTTTTTTCATTAATAAATATGGCATAGTGTCTACCGGCCACTGGGAGCAAGAGGCCTGCTGTTTGTAAATGCAACACTTTGAAATGGGAGAAAATTAAAATGAAGAGTTTATCTATAAGGTAACTTTTTATTTTTAATGTTCTACCATTTAAAAGCATTCAGAAACATCATTTTGTTCTCACACTCTAATATTGAGTTAACAAGGACTTATTTAAGAGTTAAATACCTCCCTTCTCTTCCTCACCTCTGTGTCCCAGCCTGGGTCATACATCTGACTCAGCCATGCTCATTAGCAGGCCCTGCTATCTGCAGCCTGATGAGAATAATGTAAACTAAACACAGCCTTCCCTTAACTCTTAAAGAAAAATGTGACCCTGGGCTTTAATTTTTCTTTACTTAAGGCTGTGAGCTAGTCTGAAAGTGTCAGCGACCGACTTGTAGCTCACAATCGATTGGTTGGAGACACCTGCCCTACTACGCACACCTGTCATCTGAGAAAGAGGTCTAAAAGGAGAGGCTAGTCCCTCCCCAAACCCTACTAAGTACACCTGTCATCTGAGAGAGAGGTCTCAAAGGAGAGGTCAGTCCCTTTCCACCCACTACTACGCTCACCTATCATTTGAGAGAGAGGTCTCAAAAGAGAGGCCTGTCACTCCCTATACATCTATCTGGTACCCTTCTCTGGAGCTCGCGAGAGTCTCACAAGAGAACATAAGCAGGAGGAAAAAGGGAAACAGTGCAAACAACATAAATGATAAAAGTAAAACACTAATATAATGTCTGAACACAAGAATTGCTATAAAGTCATTCTACCATAAATAAACTCACAAAAATAATTAATTTTCTTTAAAAACAATTCCTAGAAATTCACATGAAAAACAAAGGTTAAGGCAACGTTATAGCTAGGTGTAATAAAAATATCTGTTTTCGTTTAAAAAAAACTAGAAATTCACTGAAAAAAACAAAGGTTAAAGTAAAGTTATAGTTAAGTGAATTTCTCAGTGACAGTGCTAACATTTTGAACTAAAAAAAAACCACAAAAATTCACTCAAGTTATAGTTAGCAGCACTAACTATGACTATAGCTCCTCGATGCACTGCTGATGACCTCACATATGACATCACTCATGACATGTTCTGTGACATCATTTATGACATAACTGATGACAAAACTAATGACATCTTTAATAACATCACTGATGACATCACTGAAGACATCACCCAAGCTTGGTTTTCCCAAATATTGCTGTATAAATTGCTATGGGTTTACACGTAGCATATATCACATTAACAATCAACCATGGATATATGGCAAACCCTCATTGAGTACGGTATTCAACCTGTATATAACTGTTCAGAGAAAGCCAAAATAGTGAATGCCAATTCCCAAAAAATGCAAACAGGTCAAACCTCTGACACACACAGAACTTACATTAAGAAATGTTGATATCAGTAGAAAACTGAGTACTGTAAACAATGTTTACTCTATGGAGAGAATTCATTGCTACCACAGTTTTTGCAAACTGTGAAACTCTCAAGAGAAATACACCAGAGTATTCAAAAGAATCTACTAAGGTCAGTGCACATTCTATTCAACAGTAGTAAAAATATCCAAGATCTAAAGCCCTAAAGATCATACTACCTGCACCCTTCATTATGTGGTGAAAACTTTACAGCTTCTTTAGAAGCAGAACAACCTCTTTTTTATACCCCCTGGGGCAGACTAGGGCCCGGACGGGATGACGCCTTTAATTTTTTGGGGAGGGGGCATGAGTGGCCCTCTCCCCAGGTCATTTCCAATCCTGGGGTCTCCATCCCCAGGGACAGAAGTATTTTTTAGGGCGGGGCGGCCCTCCACCTCAGACCGTTTACAGCATTAAGGACCCCATCCACACAGGCCTTAATAATGTTTTGGAGGGGAGGAGGGTGTGTGACTCCCAACCCGAGCACCCCATTTGGCCACATGGACCCCATCCCCCAGGTCCTGAAGTATGTTTTAGGGAAGGTGGTGTGCAGCCCCCTCCCAGGCCGTGTTCTGCCCCAGGGACCCCATCCCCCAGGGCTGTTAAACTAATTAAAAGAGAGGGGGGCTGCCAAGACCCCCACCACATGCTTTCTATGGCACCGGAGTCCCCATTTCTGGGGCCGGCTCACTAGCTATGTCCCGGAGAGCCCACCTCCAGGACATTGCGGGAAACTTGTGTTGCTCCCGCCTGATAGGAGCATTTTCCAAACTTACACCAAACTTACACCAAACTTACACTGTGGGCGGGAGCTTTGAAAATGCTCCTGCCGAAGCTCCTGCTGGCTAAGAGCAGACTTTGGATCTGTTTCCCTGCCCAAACTGATGTGGACAGGGAAACAGATCAAGATATTGCTCCTGTATTGAGGGAGCAGCATAAATAACTGCTCCTTATGGGCGGGAGCAAAGCTGGTTCCCGCAGCATGCCGGTAGCTGGCTGGGTTACTGAGGCCCAGAAATTCACCCTGTTCCACCAGGGCACCCACCTTTAACTAATGTGGGCCCTGAGGGGGATCGGGTCCCGGGGACTGAAAATGGCTTGGGTGGGGCGGCCACGCTGCCTTCTCCCTTTTAATAAAAAAAACACCTACCCTAGTGGATGGGGTCTCCATGGCCTATTAAGGTATGGGAAGAGGTGGCCACATGGCCCCCTCCCATTTAAAATATGTATGGCTCTGGGGGACGGTGTCCCCAGGGCCATAATAGGCTCAGGAGAGCCGCATGCCCCCTCCCCTTTTAATATATAAATACAGTCCTGGGGGCCGGGATCCCCAGGGCCAATAGGCTTGGGAGGGGTGCTGTGTGGCCCCCTTCCCCTATAAAAGAGATATATCCATGGGGGATGGAGTCCCCAGAGACTGATGAGGCTTGGGGAGGGGGTCTCGTGCATCCCCTTTGAGAAAAAACAGCCCTCAGGGATGGAGTCGCCAGGGCCTAATATGGCTCAGGAGGGGGGCTGCATGGCCCCCCTCCCCAATAAAAAAAATAAGGTCCTGGCGGATGGAGGTCCCCAGGGTCTAATGATGATCGGGGAGGGGGGTTATGTGTCCCCCTACTAACGATATGAGGAGAGTTCAATGGGTTAGGGTTATTGAAAATGAGGGTGCCCTGGAACAAATGAAGGAATTGGTTGCTTGCTCGACCGCCACCCTTCTTAACTGTGATTCCCAGAAGGATATTAATTCTATTATCCCCCAGGTTCACAATGACCTGTTCAAACAATTGAAATACTTTTTTATTAAAACTAGTCAACCAAGTAAAAAATCTTATGTAAAGGCGGCTTCCTGGTACAATAGTACATGCAGACAGGCCTACAAGATTCTATCCAGGGCTATTAGATTCAAAGTTGTGGGCGATATCAAAAAGGCTAGAGTAAGGTATAAGAAAGCCCAGCAACAAGCGAAGAAGGAATGGGATGAGAACCGCTGGCAAGATCTGGTCTCTGCCAGTAAGGAGAAAAATATGATCCAATTTTGGAAGCTTGTTAAATGGGGCAGTGGAGAATTAAATCAGACACCCACTAATTATGTTGCCCCTGAACAATGGGTTCTACATTATGAGGATCAATTCTCAGCCACTAATGGCAGTGATGATTTACCGCTATGGCCTACTCCAACAACCACCCTGTGTTTCACTAGTTTAGAGGTCGAATCAGTGCTAAAAACGATCCCGAGAGGTAGGGCCCCCGGCCCCGATCGTATACCCGCAGATTTGTTTGTCCATGGTAAGGACCATTGGGTATCTTACATTAGGTTATTGGCAAACGCCATCGCTAGCGGTGCTTCCATTCCTGAAACATGGTTAGGTGCCGAAATCATACCTATCTATAAAAAGGGTGACCGCTCACTACCAGGCAATTACCGGCCAATTAGTCTTATTGATTCCATCCAGAAGATTGTTGCCAGGCTAGTTCTTGGCAGAATCCAGGCCTGGATAGACGAAATAGAAATTCTGACACCTTTCCAGGCGGGGTTTCGTCCACATACTAGTACCTTAGATCAGGTTCTTAGATTTGTGCTTATCTATTGGCGGGTGGTTATCATAGGAGGGGGTGCAATCTATGCGGCTTTTATTGATTTAAAATCCGCATTTGATTTAGTCCCCCGTACAAAAATGTGGAGCGCTTTTGTGGATATGGGGATGCCACCAGAATTGTTGGCTATTTTAATGAAACTGCATAATTTAAATTATGCACAAGTCCGCTGGGGAAAGCAGGGACATGTTACTGAGAGGTTCTCGCTTTCCAAGGGGGTGCGCCAGGGGTGTGTACTAGCCCCAACCCTGTTTTCCCTGTACATAAACAGGGTTGTACAGTACTTTTCTACCTATCCCACAGATGCTCCAGTGTTAGCGGGTATGAAAATACCCTTTCTCATGTTCGCGGATCGACACCTTGATAATATCCAAGACACGACAGGGCTTGCAGGCCGCTCTGTCCCGTTTCGAGGTGTTCTGCCGCGACCATGAATTAGTGGTAAATGTGGAGAAAACAAAGTTTATGGTGCTCCACAAATCCAAAGCCATAACCGCGAGAGTGTATATAAACAATGTCCCCCTGGAACAGACTGATGTTTTTACCTATCTGGGCATAACTCTAGGTAGGAAACTACAATGGAAACCCCAGATCGACATGCTGGCTTTAAAACATGCACAACTAGCCGGTGTATTGATAAAGGAGCAGAGGCTTTCTCAGACCAAACCCATTGCCCCCGCCCTTAAGATTTACAACTTAAAAATCAGTACCTCAATATTATATGGTGCTGAACTTTGGGGCTTTGAGGATTTAACACCATTGGCATTAGCCCAAAATAAATTTGTTAGATCATTATTAGGCCTTCCGAAATCTACCCCACTTATGCCTCTTTATCTTGATCTGGGTTGCTATAGTATTGAGGACTTGGCACGCTTCAGAACTATAGCATTCTGGAGAAGGCTCTGGACTACACCTGAGCTTTCTCTGTATGCTAAAGCTCTCCTTGAAGTTCGGGGGTTGGGCCGTCTATACAAGATCCCCTGGTTTAATAACATCAAGACCACCCTGGTTAATATGGGGATGAGCACCCTGTGGGAGGACCCAGCTGCTGCTCTATTTCCATCTAAAAAGAATTTCAAGGCAGCTTACTGGAGTATGGTCAAAACTAAGCGGTTCTCATCTATTATGAGGCCTACCCTGACTAGAGAATTCTTGGAGATCAAGCACGAGACCAAGTTTGAAACATATTGGGACATTATTACCAGGCCAATAGACAGGAAACTGTATCACCAGTTCAGGGTAGGTTCACTTCCAATTAGAGCTTTTACTAGTAGTTGGCACTTGCCAACGGATGACAAATGTATTTCGTGCCCGGCCCAAATTGAGACACTAGCGCACATTATGTTCGTATGCCCAGCCTATGATCTACCTAGGACCAAATGGCTCAAACCTATTTGTATGAATTTGGGTACAAGACTGGCCATAGATGCCTTAAGGATCCTAAGGACAAACACCCAAGATTCCATAGTGGTAGCTGTGGCAACATTTTTGAGCTGGATGTGGGTTATCCGTGCTAACAAGATGAGGGTACACTAATTTTTGACATTTTTATTCCCGAGGGTTGAGATAGTATGGAATGGGCCTGTTGAAAAATAAATTTCTGTCTAAGACCCCGAAATACAGGGCTTTTTAAAGGTGTTTTTATTTTTATAATTCTGTTATTTTAAACAATGTTTTTAACTTATTTGTAAATACATGTGGTTTTTACAAGCTTGGACGATTGTAGATTGTATATTATATTCCAAATTCTTTTTTAATTACCGATGTATTCTGTCTTTTATGATTTTGTAAATCGAAATAAAGACTTTATTGATTGATTGATTGTCCCCATACCCTTACCAAAAAAGACCCTGGGGATGGGGTCCCCAAGTCCAGGCCCTGTGGCCAACCCCCTGCCACGCACCATTGAAGGCCTTGTGCCGCTTGGGGGTAGGCTGCCTCTGGGGGGTTAGCTGAATGCAGGCATTAGCCTGTGGCCAATCCCACACCACTCACAACTGACGGCTCTGCACATCGTGAGGTTGGCTGCCATTAGGGCGGTTGGCCACAGGCATGTGCAGTGGGGCTGGATTTACATATGGTAATTAAATATTATTTTACTTTAAAAAAACAGAAATTCACTGGAAAGAACAATGGTTTAAGTAATGTTTTAGATAAGTGGAATGTTCAGTAGTAACATAAAGTTTTAAACTCTAAAAACCACTGAAATGTACCAGGTATAGTTATAGGTATCTCAAGTGACTATGACTCGTGCCCTAAGGTAACTATAACTCGTGCCCTCGCCATGCACTGCTAATTAGCCCATATTTTACATTGCTTGTGACATCGTCTATGATATCATTGATAATATCACTGCAACATTTGCAATTAAATTATTGATGAGAAAGCTGTGCATGGTGGTGGAGCAAATTAAAGTTACCATAGGGCACAAGGGATAGAGACTCAGGCTATCCCTGCCCTGCCCTCTTATGTCCTTTTAAAAAATATATTTTTAGGATAGGGGACAAAGTCCCTTTTTCTTGTAATGGCTGCCACAACATTTCTGTTCATGTTGCAACCAGTCAATCAGAATGCTCATTCTAAAAAATCCCCCTCAGTCAATAAGGATTGGATGTTTGAATTTCATTCCAACTGGCAATATATCTATATATAACTAACCTTAATTTCTCCTAAACTACGAAATGGATTTACACCAATCACAAAAGGTATGCTTTTTGTGGAAAGATTTAGTTTTCTGCCAAATGTGGTGTCATTCCGTTGAACCATTTTGGCTGTAGTGCATGTTCAGCAGCTCCCTGTCTGTGAAAGCAATGCTGGGTCCCACTGGAGGTAGGGAGCTGGCTGGGACTATGTGGCCTTGATGCTCCCCTGCAGTCCCCAACGGTGGTGACTGGGTGCCCTGGGGGGCACCCAGGAGACATGGCCGGGCCCAAGGGGACGGGGGCGTAAGTTACAGTTAGCTTAGGTAACTATAACTGCTGAATTTCACTGATTTTGTACGAGTGAAATCTGAGTCTAACTATAACGTCCCTGTAACCTTTGTTTTATTCAGTGAATTTTTAAGGTTTTTAAATTCTATTTCCTAACTATAACATCCCTGTAACGTTTGTTTTTTTCAGTGAATTTCTTTATTTTTAATGATAAGTAAGAAGCCCATCACAATGCACAGTGGGCGGGAGTTGAACGCATGGTCTTCTGTGCTGCCCTGCATGGTCAGCTTGGTGCCCCTGACTCCCTCCCACCTTCCCTCCATTGTCTGTGTGTATGCCATTATAGTCTCAATGTTGCCCTCCATGGTGTGTTGTGCTTCCAGTGCCCATCTAGCCTGCCCTCCATGGTCAGCTTCCTGCTCCTGTCCTGCCCCCTTCCCTCTGTTTTCCTTGTGCAGACCCCTACCCCCTCCCTCCTGCCCTTCATGGTCGTTACGCTGCAACTGTCCCTCCTGTCTGTCTGGTATGGCCAGCTTTCTGCCCTTGCCTCTTTCCCCTCTGCCTGCTCTCTGTTGTCCATGTGCATGGCCCTGTCCCCTCCCTATTGCTTTCCATGGTCTGTTGTGCTTCAATACCATCCCGCTTGCCTTGTCTGGTGTATTGTGCTGCTGCAACACCTGACGCATGCCCTGTAAAGTCATTTTGGTGCCCCTGCCTATCTCCCTCAAGCTCTCTTCTATCTGAGTCCATCTCTCTATCGCATTCCTCCCAACCTTCGTGATCCAATGTACCTTACTTGCCAACATTGTGAGCTTGGTAAGAGGGAGATTTTAGAAACAACAGAGAAATTGATTTTCCCCATTGACTTACATTGAAAAAGAGGAGATTTTAGGCAGAAGACAGATAAAATAAAGCCCTTCGGGGCTTAAAACAATTGGGAGCCTTCTGCCTGAATCAGGTATGTCGGCATGTATGGCCGAACTGCCATTGCCTCTTCCTTCAGCCCTCAATGGTCTTTTATATTGCCACAGCCTCTCTTGCCGGTACTGCAAGCTTGGTTTGTTGCCCCTGACCCCTTTTCCCCTGCCCTCTATAGTCGTTTGTGCTGCCAATGCCCCTCCCGCCTGCCCAGATTGGTCAAATTGTTGCCTCTGTACCCTACTCCATGAAAGGGTCTTATTCCCATAGAAAGTATGGTTAGTGCTCTAAACAACTATAATGAGGTCATATTTTCTGAGTTCTCAAATAGCGACAAAGCTCTATTAAATAATATGTTTTTTTTATCCAGTTGATCACTTGATTATATGTTACACTTAAAGGACAGGATGTTGCAGACTTTGCAACTGGGAAACCAGGTTTGTGTTTCAGCATCAGCTCAATATCCTTTGATTCACTTAATCTCCCCATGCCTAAAACCAAAATGAATGTGTTCTTGAGTAATGTAACTGATGCTCATGTAATGCACTCCAATAACTTCGGATAAAGTGTGCGCTATATAAAACTGGAAAAAAACAAAATAATTAAGTGTTTGTACACTTCTGTCATTGGGCTATAGCTTTGGTTTTTTCAGTGAATTTCTAAGGTTTTTTAAATGCTAATTCCTAACTATAACGTCCCTGTAACCTTTGTTTTTTTCAGTGAATTTCTAAGGTTTTTTTAACTAGCAGTCACGTTTGCAGAGTGGGAGAAAGGGGGCTGGGCCTCCAACCAGCTCTCAGGAATTCTGCTCCATAGGATTTACAGGAGGTATCAGGAAGGCTTCTTGGCCCCCAAGATCTCTCTAGAGCCAAAGGGACTTTTTCCCCCAACTAGTAGTGCGCCGGGAGGCACCTTTGCAGAGTGGTGGAGTAAGGGGGCGTGACCTTTGAGAACTTCTCAGCAGTCCTGCTGTGTGGGACTTTGTGGAGGGGACAGGAGGGGTAGTTGGCCCCCAAGGACGCCCTTGGGGGCCATCTACCCCTCCTATTAACCCCACGAAAATGACATTCAGCAGGATTGCTGAGATCTGATAGCAGGCTACACCCCCTTTCTCCACCACTCTGGAAATGCACCTCCTGACACACTACTAGTAGGGGGATGAAGTCCCCTTGGCTATTGAGCGTCCTTGAGGGCTAACTATCCCTCCTGTTACCTCCAGCAAGCTTGCTGAGAGGTTTTTGGTGCCCACGCCCTTTTTCTCCTCCACTCTGGAAACATGCCTCCTGGCGCACTCCTATTTGGGGGATGAAGTCCCCTTGGGTCTTGGGGCTTCTTGGGGCCAACTACCCCTCCTGTTACCTCCAGTAAGCCCCACACAGCTGGGATGCTGAGAGGTGGTCAGAGACCACACTCCCTTTCTCCACCACTCTGCAAATGCGCCTCCTGGCGCACTGCTGCTTGGGGGATGAAGTCCCCTTTAGTCCTCAGGCCCTCAGGAGGCAAGGAGACCTCATCCCCTCACCAGAAGTGCACCGAGAGGCGCATTTGCAGAGTGGTGGAGAAAGGAGCATGGCCTGCAACCCCCTCTCAGCAATCCCACTATGTGGGGCTTACTGGAGGTAACAGGTATGCTAGTTGGCCCCTATGGACCCTCTGAGTGAAGAGGACTTCATCCCCCAACAAAGAGCTTGCAAGGAGGCATGTTTGCAGAGTAGTGGAAAAAGGGGGCGGGGCCTCGCCGATTTGCCGTCTTTTTTCTTTCTATTTTTTAGGAATGTGGGGCTGCATGGACCCCCTTCCTAAACCATTTTGGGCCCTGACTGTTTTTTTTGTTTTAAACGGGAGAGGGATGAGCAGCCCCCCTCCCGGGCCCCCATACTCCAGGCCCGGCCTTTCATTTTTGTTTAAAATTAATGAAAGGAAGGGGGCCGTGAAGACCCCCTTCCCTGGGCCATTTTGGCCCTGCGGACCCCATCCCCAGGGCCTGCCCATATATATATATATATATATATATATATATATATATATATATATATATATATATATATCAACAATTTTGAACAAACAAACGTGGCACTCTCCTTGGATGAATTCGTTGTTTTATTAAACCATCAAGTTTCTCCTCCTACGCGTTTCGACCACCAAGGTCCTGATCACGGTAGTAAACACAGCCCTACTTTGCTTTTCATTATTTATACATAGTCTCCACTCTGCCCATAATGAGGCATTGTGGGACTTGTAGTTAGTAAAACCAAATTCAATTATAAATTCATTGAAAAAATCTAAAATAATTTGATAACAAATTGATGGGATAAGGTAGCTCAAAGCACGCCTTTGACAATCTGCAGTTAGAGTACGGGGTTGCAAAACTCGGATAACTTGCTCATTATATCAAGAAACATTGCAATATATAACGCATCTAGTATGTTAATATTAACTAATCTTGCAACTCCTATTTTAAGCATTCTCTCATTCGGAATACTTCATGAGTATAAAATAGTCGTTACTGACTAAATAATTTAGACTTAGTGTCCCATCCAGTTATTTAGGCTAAGTGCCATTATTGTTCTCCCTGCCTCATGATACATCAACACTCCAATGTCGGGCAGACGCTATGAACCCACCCTCCACATCAAATAAAAAAAAAAATTACTTTTTTTTACCACCGTTACCTATGACACTCGTGAAAGCTTACAGTTCACTGCAATAATATGGAATTAATGTCTCTTTTGTCACATTTGATTAAAATGTCTCAGTATTTAGATCAATCTATCTCGTCCAAACTGCCCAAAATCATTACAACTAAAGGTGAATATACATTTCTTCATCCCCATTTAGTCCCAGTGGGACCTTGGTCTTGAATCTTATTATAAGTTTAGACTCAAGGCGTCTCAGCTTCAAGATTCTATTTCCTCCTCTGTCATGTGGTGGCACTGTAACCAGACCTGAGTATTTCATGTCCATCCAGGTCTTATTATGATGTGTATCCATGTGTTTAGCAATCGCATAAGTTTGATCATGATTCTGTGTCGCCCTGATGTGCTCTAATATTCGCTTTTAAGTGGGCAAATGGTGCTTCCAATATATCTTTTTCCGCAGAAGCATTCGATCAGATACACCACATGTGTGGAGGCACATGTGATTGCCTCATTGATGTTGAACACTTTGCCCTTCGGATCTTGTATCGACTTCAGGCTTTTTCCAATTTTACAAGCTTTACAGCTGTTACATCTTCCGAATCCTTTCTGGTGAATCTGTAGCCAACTCTCAGGTTTCTTTATTTCAAAGTGACTGTTCACCAGGGCATCAGATAATGATGGTGCCTTTCTGTATGATATTAGTGGGCGATCACCTATTGTTGTACCTATATCTGTATCTTTTTTTAGAACATTCCAATATTTGGACAGTATCTTCTGGATTTTGTGACTCTCTTTACTATAGGTTAATATCAGTCTTGGAGTCGTATCATTCGATTTTCCTGGTTCATCATTAGACTGTTTTCTATTATCTACAAGCATCTGTGTTCTAGGTATCACTCTGGCTTTCTCTTCTCCTCGTTGGACATCACTGTGTTTGTACCCTCTCTTGAGGAACCGTTGTTTTGTTTCTTTAAACTGTTTTTCCATTTCCTCCTTCTCGGAGCAATTCCTCTTCATCCTTATGAATTCTCCATAGGGTATACTCTTCACAAGTGATTGTGGATGAAAGCTAGTGCCATGCAACACATTGTTTGTAGCAGTCTTCTTTCTAAACACCGTTGTGTGTATCTTATTTGACTTGATATAAACCTTGGTGTCCAGGAAGTCTATTTCTTTTGAATTGATATTATGCGTGAATCTCAAGCCCACTTCATTATCATTCAAGATTGCTAAATACTCCAGGAATTCAGCTTCAGTGCCTTTCCACAAGATGAATAAATCATCTATGAATCTTAGCCAAAGGGCTACCCTGGCAGTATGTTGGTCATTTTCCTCTCCCTAAGCTATGTTCTTCTCCCACCATCCCATCACTAGGTTGGCATAGCTTGAGAGAAGGAAACTCCCATCGCGGTCCCGCAACTCTGGGAGTATAGTTTTTTGTTGAACGTGAAGACATTATTGTTTAAGCATAGTCCAATCATTTCTTTTAACATAGTAGTATGTTGCAATTGTCTAATTGGTCTCTGTTTGAGAAAGTAAGTGACAGCCTTCATTCCGAGCTCATGACTTATTGAGGTATAAAGTGAGACAACATCAATTGTCACGAGTAGATAATCCCGATGCCAGCTTGTTTCCATTAAGACTCTCAAAAAGTCACCTGTATCCTTGATGTACGAACTCAAGGTAGGTACTATCGGTGCTAAAAAATAGTCCACATAAGAAGCTACATTTTCATAAAGGCCCCCGCAGCTTGATATTATCGGACGTCCCGGGGCTTTTTCAGGGTTTTGTGCACCTTAGGAAGAAAGTATATCGTAGGTGTCACTGGGTTTTCAATCATTAGAAAGTTTTTTTCTTCTAAACTCAGTAATCCCCTTTCATGCCAGTTTTGTAATTTGTTACTCAATTCCATGATTAAGTCATTGATAGGATTATTATTCAACAACTGATAGTGTGACGTGTTATTCAGTTGACGCATTGCTTCTTCCATGTAACTCGATTTGTCCATGATGACAATATTGCCCCCCTTATCGGCAGGCTTAATTTCAATCAGGGTATTCTCCTCTAACGATTTCAGGGCCTGACGTTCCATAATAGACAGGTTCTCATTTTTCTTTCCTTGTTCAATATTTTTCATCATGTCTAGTTCTGCCACAACCAGATCATGAAAAGTGTCAATCCGATTGCCTGGGTTTAATACTGGACAAAATTTTGATTGACTTTTGAATTTGGTTTTGGGATGTCTATCTGATATGATGCCCATCTCTTCCAAGATTTGGGTATCGGAAAGTTCTGTTTCACTGATCTCATTTGCCAGTTCATATGCAGTTCTCAGAGCTTGCATCTCAGCAATTGTATAATGATCGTCTTGCTCTGTTGTTACTGTTTCTCCAATTGCCTCAATTGTCCCAGCGACTGGCAGCATTTTACTGAAGAATTTCTTTAGTTTCAACTTGCGTATATATTTGTACAAGTCTATTTTTGTTTCCACCTGATCGTGATGTCTCTCAGGACAAAATGTCAGTCCTCTGTTCAAGAGGCTGCGTTCCTCATTGGTTAAGACACGAGTAGACAAGTTGATAATTAAATCCGGCTCTTCTTTATTATGAATGTTGTCAATTACTTTTTCCATATTGTTCGGTTGCACAAGTGGTATCCCTTTGTTTTTTCTTGCACTTCTTCTTGTCTTCCGCCCCCCTCTCTGTTGCCTGGCACTCCTCTTCCTCTTGCCCTTGTGCATCCTGTTCCCCGTCCTCTGCCCTTGATTCTGGGGTTTTGTTGGTCTTGGTAGACTAGCTTCATTTCGTCTAAAAAAGAAATGTGGCGTCTTGCTGTTGTTCCTGGCTCTCCTTCAATGATGTCTGATTCCGAGTCACTTTGTGTAGTGTTTGGAGATTCTTGTACTACTGGCTTGTTCTTATGTAGTTGGTCTTTCAAAGCGTAAAAGCGCCTAGCAAATGTTAGTATTGTCCCATTTTCGTAGTCGCACACGTCCCTCCTAAATTTACGTTGTTTACGTTCTTCAACTTCACTTTCATATTTATCCAGGTTACGATCCATGTCTGCTCTTAGTTTTTTAGAAAGATCTTCATCTTGATGTGATGCTTGAATCTGTGACTCAATCTCAGCAATATTACTATGCAGATCCTCGATATCACGTTTGGCATATTTGACAATTATTAGCATCATCGTACGTGAGCAGTCCATATTGCTTCTGCCCCGTTCTTCGAGCATTTCAGGTCTAGTCTCCGGATGGTTCGGAAGTGTAAAGATACGTAATCCCCTTGGTACTCTGCCACATTCTACGTATTTTTCAAGGGTTATAATCTCCCAACTCTTGGAAATTTCTTTGCGAAGGAGTCTCTCTAATTGAATAAACAATTGTTTAGGTGTTCTAGTGCCAGTATTACCAAGTTTCTCTCCCTCAGTTTTATTGGTTGCACTTACATTCCCTTTCTGAAACATGGTCTCAGCTTTCTGCAAGCGTTTGGCAGCTCGTTCTTCCATAATGTTCTATTTATAGTTCAAACAGGTGTCAATAGGTAATCCGTCTATGTGTGTTTCTTTCGTTTCAAACAATCTATTAAGTACTGGTATCGGACTTAATTTACTATTCCAGGAGATCGAGACTTGTTTTTCTTTGATGGCAAGTTTATGATTTGCTACAACCGGTATACATTAATCACTTCCCAAGGTAGTGTTGCAACTTATAACGTCTAACCCCAATCCAAGCAGCAATTCTGCAGAATGGTTTCACACTCGCTGCGGCACATAGGCAGTGACCTTCATGGACTCTATTTGGCGCTTCTTACCTGGGAGTCTCCCGGTCGTGCTGGCGTCCTCCGACCCCACACGCCAACGCTCGACCTGGCGTTGTTTGAAGGTATGCTCTGTCTTCCCCGTTCTGCTCCTTTATGCCGCTCTGAATCCGACTACAATTCCACAGTAGTTTCCTCACGTTGCCAAAATTCGCAGCGTTTTCCGTCAGTTGCTCGGCGGCCAATATGTTCCGATGTTGATTCTAAGCAGTTTACGGTGTGCCGGGCGCTCCTCCGTATGTAAATACAGTCCACCAAACAGTCCTTGGCGGAGGGCGCACTATCCAGCTGGTGCTCACGGCGAGAAAGGGACTAATTCTCGCAAAGATATATTTCAACAATTTTGAACAAACAAACGTGGCACTCTCCTTGGATGAATTCGTTGTTTTATTAAACCATCAAGTTTCTCCTCCTACGCGTTTCGACCACCAAGGTCCTGATCACGGTAGTAAACACGGTCCTACTTTGCTTTTCATTATTTATACATAGTCTCCACTCTGTCCATAACTTGTAGTTAGTAAAACCAAATTAAATTATAAATTCATTGAAAAAATCTAAAATAATTTTGATAACAAATTGATGGGATAAGGTAGCTGAGACATGAAATACTCAGGTCTGGTTACAGTGCCACCACATGACAGAGGAGGAAATAGAATCTTGAAGCTGAGACGCCTTGAGTCTAAACTTATAATAAGATTCAAGACCAAGGTCCCACTGGGACTAAATGGGGATGAAGAAATGTATATTCACCTTTAGTTGTAATGATTTTGGGCAGTTTGGACGAGATAGATTGATCTAAATACTGAGACATTTTAATCAAATGTGACAAAAGAGACATTAATTCCATATTATTGCAGTGAACTGTAAGCGTTCACGAGTGTCATAGGTAACGGTGGTAAAAAATGTTATTTGATGTGGAGGGTGGGTTCATAGCGTCTGCCCGACATTGGAGTGTTGATGTATCATGAGGCAGGGAGAACAATAATGGCACTTAGCCTAAATAACTGGATGAGACACTAAGTCTAAATTATTTAGTCAGTAACGACTATTTTATACTCATGAAGTGTTCCGAATGAGAGAATGCTTAAAATAGGAGTTGCAAGATTAGTTAATATTAACGTACTAGATGCGTTATATATTGCAATGTTTCTTGATATAATGAGCAAGTTATCCGAGTTTTGCAACCCCGTACTCTAACTGCAGATTGTCAAAGGCGTGCTTTGAGCTACCTTATCCCATCAATTTGTTATCAAATTATTTTAGATTTTTTCAATGAATTTATAATTGAATTTGGTTTTACTAACTACAAGTCCCACAATGCCTCATTATGGGCAGAGTGGAGACTATGTATAAATAATGAAAAGCAAAGTAGGACTGTGTTTACTACCGTGATCAGGACCTTGGTGGTCGAAACACGTAGGAGGAGAAACTTGATGGTTTAATAAAACAACAATTCATCCAAGGAGAGTGCCACGTTTGTTTGTTCAAAATTGTTGAAATATATCTTTGCGAGAATTAGTCCCTTTCTCGCCGTGAGCACCAGCTGGATAGTGCGCCCTCCGCCAAGGACTGTTTGGTGGACTATATATATATATATATATATATATATATATATATATATATATATATACCAAACAACGACTCTCCTTCCAGAGGTCACAGGCCCGTAGAGGGGTGGCGCGATGCCGGCGGAGAAAACCGGTAACTTAATATTCATCAACAGCGGGGTTGCCAATCACGCTCTCGGGTTAACGCACAAAACCAAGCAGAACTCCAGAGTTAGAAATGGGGGTTTATTATTGTCATAAACCCTCCGTGACGCGTTTCGACTCCGTAGAGTCTTGATCACACAGTGAGGCAACCAAAAGGCAGTTGTTTTCATACACTTCCTGTAGCTACTAGACACAGAAAACGGACATTTTTTCACACGTGATATTGTACATCAAATTACATGGTCGCCATTTGTAAATGGTAAAACAAATTACGGCTTGTTGCAAAATTTCTTAAACAGAACACAAAGTGTGTAGGACCATGTTTCACCTCAAGCACACTAGCTTATGTATGTGTGTATACTGTGTGTGTTGTCAGTCCCATTAGTTTATACTGAGGCATGCTGGTCTATGTAGTTCAGTCGGTAATACAGGTTATCTAGTGGCTTGTGCAGTCCTGGCTGAATTTAAATCTAAGTTGAAGTAACGTAATGAGCGCATTGTGCGTGTTGATGCCGCTCGTAATAGTCATCCCCAATGTAATGGGAACAGTGCGAACAAAACTGGATAGTTTTGGTAATAATACCTCCCAGATATCACTGCCTTTTGGTTGCCTCACTGTGTGATCAAGACTCTACGGAGTCGAAACGCGTCACGGAGGGTTTATGACAATAATAAACCCCCATTTCTAACTCTGGAGTTCTGCTTGGTTTTGTGCGTTAACCCGAGAGCGTGATTGGCAACCCCGCTGTTGATGAATATTAAGTTACCGGTTTTCTCCGCCGGCATCGCGCCACCCCTCTACGGGCCTGTGACCTCTGGAAGGAGAGTCGTTGTTTGGTATATAAGCGGAAGAGGTCGAGGGCCGGCCGTGATGTAGAAGCTTGAAGCGAGCGGCGAGTACGTCCCGGATCCCCCTGCAGCACCGAGTATCGATCCTCACGCTATCCCGGGCCCGGGATACACCGTAGAGGTAAGGATTGTGGCAGTGTGGACGTGGGAGGGACAAGTAAACGTATACATATATTGAGTAATTGGGGTGACTAGTTAGACCATACCGATTTACTGTCCATCTAGACTGGCGGTGCAGTATTGCACGAGAACACGCGGACAGCGAGATCAGTATCAGATCACTCAGGTTTACAAACTCCTTCTTCGGCAATACAAGGAAAATTATCTTTACGGCAAGGGGAACTCTGTAATTACGACGGAGGGGTTACGCATCCAGCAGACTCCACTGTTCTGTGGACAGGTACTAACAGATTAACGTGACACCATGGAGGATGAAAGTGAACGAAGGGAGGCGGCACAATCACTTTTTGCAAGGGCACCGGGAGCAGGTAACCGCCAGCCGGTAGCCACTCGCACAGAATCAACAACAACAGATTTACTTAAGAAGTATGAAAAATTACACAAGCAAGAACTGTCCAAATGGTGGGAAGCGACGTCCTTGCAGGATTATATTGATAAAAAGATGGTGCCCCGGGGCCTTAGAATCTTCATCACCCTTCCTATGATTCACCAGATCCAGCAATGTTAGAAGAATGGTCGACCAATTCAGCCAACAGTTCGAGGAACATGCTGGAGATCCTTGTGAAATACGCATGGTCAGACAGGGAACAGATCAAGAGGGAGATCCTATGTATTAAGAATGACCTGGCTAAAAATACGGAACGAGATCTGGTTTCCAAATTTCTTGAGGAAATGAAGAAAAGGTTGAAACTCGTCGAAAATGACATAAAGGTGAGAAAACAGCGTAAACTCCACCGAGATTGTAGAGACTATGAATCAGGGAGGATTCTCACCTTTGGTCGCAAATATGATCACCTGTACGAAACCGCAAATGGAACTATGGAAATAACAGCAAGTCGTAGAGCAAATGAAGATGAAGAGGCCGCAACTGCAAGTGACACTAATACCGAGGCCTCTGAAGTTTCTGTTACATCGGAAAGCTCTATGTCTGATGGAGATGGCACAATACGCCCCAAGACTTTTTAGACGAATACCGGCTCATGAAACGGAGCCGGCAGATGACCAGATCGATGACCAAGGGGAATTACAACGAGAATCCTTCAACAGCAGGAGGGGCAAGAGGAAGAGGAAGAGGAGAAACAAGAGGTACAAGAGCAAGAGGTGCAAGAGGTGTCGGCAGAGGAGAGAGGAGAGGAAGCGAAATGGAGCAAGTGGGATACAAGCAGACACGCTCCAGGAAACAACAATGATGGATGATGCCACGGTAATACAAACCATCATCAATCTCTCTCATAGACAAATAAGCATTAAAGACAAAAGAACCTTATGCTTAGGCCTGTCGTTTTGTCCTGCCGCACCCATGAACTATGTTGACACCAGGATAGACATCTTCAAATTTTGCAGAAAATTAAAATTGAAGAAGTGGCACAAATTGAAACCTACCAAAAGTAAAGAATACTATTCCACAGATCACACTACACAGGAGGAGGCATTAACGATAGGAGACATTGATACCTTGGTGGCACTACACGAACTGCAAGAAGATCCAGAAGGGACACGCACGAATGTAGAGATCCACAATATCTTAGATGAATTAGAAATTGGCCATGATAAAGCGGCGTGTACCAATTTCAAACCTAAATCTACATTTCTACCGCCTATGAACCACGACAATATAGATACCTTTCAAGACCTAGTTGGTAGAGATCTACTAGCTATAGACAAAAGAATTGGCCCAAGAAAATGAAGAAATTCAAGCATAACCTCACATTTGAACAGAAGAAGGCCATGCAAGAACTGGCAGTGGACAATAGTATTGTCATTAGGCCTGCAGACAAAGGGGGAACATAGTGATTCTCACCCAAGATATGTACATAAATGAAGCCTTGCGGCAATTAAATGACACGAGTACATATACTACCACTACCAGGACAGAGTATAATAACAGCATTACCTGTATCTGGGAGAATCTGGGAAACTGGAAGGACAGGGGACTCCTCGAATGGGAAGAATTTTGTTTTCTCAAAAGGGAGTACCCTGTACTTCCGGTGTTGTATCTTCTGCCTAAAATTCATAAAAACAGAGAGAACCCACCGGGTAGACCCATTGTGTCATCAAGAGGCAGTGTTACTGAAAATATATCACGTTATGTTGATCATTTTTTAAGGGAATTTGTTAGCACACTGCCCTCGTACCTAAGGGACACTAAAGATTTCCTTAGTAAAATCAAAAATCTCACATGGCAGGCTGATTACCTATTGATGACCATGGATGTCAATTCTTTGTACACGGTGATTGACCATGAGCAGGGTATTGAAGCCTGCGCCAGATTCCTCAAACGCAGACATATCAGATATTGGGGACATACTCAAATGCTAGTGGATATGATGAGATTTTGCTTGACTAATAATTTTTTCATGTTTAATGATAAGATCTATAAACAGATCCACGGAACCGCGATGGGGACCTGTTTTGCGCCCAGTTTTGCGAATCTGTTTATGGGAGCATGGGAGGAGGACATCAGACTAGACAGTAATCTTGATGTCGAAGCTCAATAAAGTCGTCATATGGCTTAGATACATAGACGACTTGTTCGTAATCTGGCAGGGCAATGAACAGGAGGCGAGGAGGTTTGTTGATAAACTGAATCACAACAACAGGAACCTCAAGCTCACTAGTACCATCAGTAGGAAAGAGGTAGAGTACCTAGACATCAAAGTGCAGGTGAAATCCAACGAGATACAAACCAGTCTTTTAGGAAGTGCACGGCAGGGAATACCTTATTACATGCCATGAGCAGCCATCCAGATCCCCTTAAATGGAGCATCCCCTATGGGGAATTGCTCAGAGCTAAAAGGAACTGTAGCTCTGAAGCAAGTTATCAGAAAGAACAAACCATTATGATGAAAAGATTTCAAGAAAGGGGCTACCCATCCTGGGTCATCAAGAGGGCAACAGCAAGAATGGAGAGTGTAGATAGGGATATCATACTCGGAGACACCTCCAAGACTACTGAAGATAACACTGAGAACACAGATACACGTATTATCCTCACATTCAATGGGGATGCCAATCACATACGCAAAACCATCGTACAAAAATGGGACATCCTTAAAGGTGACCCGGTGATAGGCAGTACCATACCTACTAGACCTATGATTACGTACAGGAGAAACCGTAATCTCAGGGATCTCCTAGTACACAGTGATCTTGAAGATACTACAACGACAAGGGGCATCAACCTGCAGGGCTTTTTCCATGCGGTCATTGTAAAGCGTGCAGTAATAGTCGCTTTAAAAGGAGTTCTGGAACACAAGTACTAACAGCATGAGGAGTATAAAGCAATTCTTGACATGTAGTACCACTTTCGTGGTCTACGTACTGGAATGTCCCTGTGGGTTGAGATATGTAGGCAGCACCACACATATGGCAAAAAAAAGGATTCTAGAGCATATGAGGGCCATCACTAACAAAGATAAACAGTACCCAATTGCTCGACATTTTGAGTCACATCACTTCTCAGACAGTGCCAAATTATCTTACTATGCAATAGAACAGGTACTAGGTAACAAGAGAGGGGGCAATCGCACTCTCAAGCTCAGACAACGAGAATCTAGGCACATCATAGGGATGGCCACACGTTACCCTAAGGGACATAACCTGGATGAAGAATTGGCCATACACTTACAAGAGTACTAGATAGTAATAGTGCCCAGGACAAGTAATAACATAGAAAAGTTAGGAATTGATTACTTTCATATCTGCACAAGTAGTATGCCTTACAGTGAATTGTGATTTTCAGGATTATTATGACTGTGTATGACTCTTTTCTTTTGCTTTTAATCTTTTACAGGAGGAAAGGAAGGGACCATGTCTCGTGCCTGTGACAGAGGGATCCCTAACCTTTTCTTCGAGACATCATTCTGCAGCAACCATGTCCACAGATAAGAATTTTCTTTGTATTGTTAATTTTGTGCTTTGTTAATATTATTCAATTGTATTTCACTGCACTTGGTATGTCACCACAGTTTAGGTTATAGATACATAGCGATGGTAGAGGGGCACAATAATATAACACCACAGGCAAGCAGCCGCAGTTGCTAGATCACACTTCTCGTTTCTTTTAATAGATACACAGATATGATAGCGTCTTCTGAATTAGTTACAAACAGCATAACACAGAGACGCTTGTATCGCACGGGCTGTGCAGTTCAGTCGAACCGCACTTTAAGAGCCTAGTAGCATTGTAGTCTAACCCCACTAATCAGGGATTATCATAAGCAGTGATATCTGGGAGGTATTATTACCAAAACTATCCAGTTTTGTTCGCACTGTTCCCATTACATTGGGGATGACTATTACGAGCGGCATCAACACGCACAATGCGCTCATTACGTTACTTCAACTTAGATTTAAATTCAGCCAGGACTGCACAAGCCACTAGATAACCTGTATTACCGACTGAACTACATAGACCAGCATGCCTCAGTATAAACTAATGGGACTGACAACACACACAGTATACACACATACATAAGCTAGTGTGCTTGAGGTGAAACATGGTCCTACACACTTTGTGTTCTGTTTAAGAAATTTTGCAACAAGCCGTAATTTGTTTTACCATTTACAAATGGCGACCATGTAATTTGATGTACAATATCACGTGTGAAAAAATGTCCGTTTTCTGTGTCTAGTAGCTACAGGAAGTGTATGAAAACAACTGCCTTTTGGTTGCCTCACTGTGTGATCAAGACTCTACGGAGTCGAAACGCGTCACGGAGGGTTTATGACAATAATAAACCCCCATTTCTAACTCTGGAGTTCTGCTTGGTTTTGTGCGTTAACCCGAGAGCGTGATTGGCAACCCCGCTGTTGATGAATATATATATATATATATATATATATATATTCGCATCGCTCCATTTCTTCACTTAGCCAAGCAAAAACACCGGAGCACGGACCACAGATAAGTGCAGATTTTCTTTTTATTTGGTCACACAAGCACCAGCAGCATAACGCGTTTCGGTCGCCAGTAGATAGTTATAGTTAGGACCTATTTTCCATAGGAAATCCGCAACATTCTATTTGAAATAACTTTGGCGCTGGTTGACGAATCTTCGTGAAATTTTCAAAACTCGTGGGGCGCTCCGGTCCGCTCCTATCCTGAAAGTCTCGGGGTGAGTCGTAAAGTGGGGGCCGAGAAAAAAGGGGGGTCCCAAAACGTGTTTTCCCCATGCAATTTTCCAACTGCTGAACGGAATTACAGCAAATTTGGCAAAAAGGTAGCCCTTGGTTCAGAGTCGTGCCTTTTGGTTAAATGGTGTAAATCCGTTCAGTAGTTCCTGAGAAAATCAAAAGTAAAATCACATATATATCTATGGCCGCGTAGGATCCGCGCACCCTCCCGATCATGAGCTGTATGCTAATTGGCTGTCAACACTCCAAACCAGGAAGTGTTGGCAGCCATCTTGTGCCTCGGTAGAACCGAGGCACAAGAAAAAAGAAAAACAAGTGCGCAAAACGCAAAAAGGGGGCAGGGTAGAAACACCCTGACCCCCTAGGCCTTTTTTTTTTTTTTTTAAATCGGCGGGATGCGCTTAGGATGCGCGGATCCCGCCGTGAAAAAAAAAAACGAAGCGCGGGCTCCCGCGCTTTGTTGTTATTTGGTCCCCAGGTGGGCCAAGTCCCGGGGGCATGCGGGGGTTTATAAAAATGAGTGGGGGGGCCTCTAAGGCCCCCCAAGCCCCGGGGACCGCCACCCCCCGGGGCTTTGATTTTAAAATGGTGCGGGAGGGCACTCGGCCCTCCCGCAGCCCCGGGGACCGCCACCCCCCAGGGCTTCTTTTTTTAAATTTTAATTACCTGTGTGGGGGGGGCACTAAGAATTTTAAATTGGGGGTCCGATTCGGACCCCCGAAGTCCCGGGGACCACCACCTCCCCGGGGCTTTGAACATGTTGGGAGGGGGCCGTGCGGCCCCCCTCCTGGAGCCTGTGATGGCCCTGGGGACCACCACCCCCCAGGGCCGGCTCCTGCAGTGTCCCAGGGTGCCTACCCCCAGGACACTGCTGTTTGCTATGACAGGGCGGGAGCCTCGCGGCTCCCGTCCTGTCATAGCAAACTTGCTTTGGATTTTGGAAGAGAGAGCAGGAAACCTGCTCTCTCTTCCAAAATTCAAAGCAAATTGCTTTTCCACACGGGGAGCTGCATCTTAGCAGCTCCCCATGTGGAAAAGCAATGCCGGCTCCCGAGGGACGCGGGGAGCCGGCAGGACCGTGGGGGGATTGGGGACCCCCCCCACGGTCCCCAACGGATAGGGCCGGCCCCGGGGTATGCTCAATAAAGTTTTAATAGGTGAAAGACGACGCGTTTCGGCTTCCGCCTTGCTCACGCTTCTAGGTACACACATAATCAAACGTGATTTTATCCACTTCTTTTTCAAAATTGAAGAAGGACTAACACCCAGATAGTGTATATACAATGGTTTCAACATTTGGCGGCCATTTTGTAACGTTGTTTTTAGCGTGGTAACCATGATATGAATTTATACAAAGGAATACTTGAGTCAGACTTTGACAAAATTAAATACAAATATGAGCAACAATCCCTCACATTGTATCACAAGGAATATATACATTTATCATCAATAGATATCAATGAATAAATATCAAATATCAATATTCGATCAATAAAGTTACTCACTATTGTCAGGTGGGTTGATGCTTAATACACAATACCCCTACTCAGACCATGTAATCACAAAATACCGTGAACAATTCATGTCTTGTCCCTATAGGTAAACAAGTTTACAGCATTAATTTCATATTCCTCAATAATGCCATAGTTACATCAGTGCATCAAAATAATATGCAGTTCCTGTCCAGCCCCAGTGGGCATGCGAATATCAGCATATATTGTACTACATGGTGCCCTTGTGGGCATAGGCAGGTAATCTAAAACATTAATGCCACCTTAAGCCTCTATACAAGTATACCGTGATTCCTCTCAATTGTCGCCAAAGTTGAAAGAAGAAGTGCCCAAGCCTAAAAAGTAAAATATTTAAAATCACTAAAAACCAGAAACTGCACGGATTTACATACATCTCAAGTAATGTTTAACCACTCAAATGGATTGCTAGTTCCTCACTAGAATTTAAACCCTTGGGTACCAAACTCTCAAAATCGATAATATATCGTGATTCCAATTTTCATAATGATAGTTCACGATTACCACCTCTGACCCCCATCGTAACAGAATCAATCACAACCATTCTCAACAATTTCTCATTTTGATAATGCTGATCATGGAAATGGCATGCTACAGGGTACTGCCTGTTATTGTGCCTGATTGCACGAATGTGCTCTAGCACTCTCTTCTTAGCACGATGTATTGTGCTGCCCACATACCATTTATTGCAGGGACATATCAAAACGTACACGTAGTACATGGTATTACATGTCAGAGGTTTCCTAATCAAGAACTCTCTATTGGAGTTGGGTAAAGCAAGCTTGGCACAATCACTGCTTTTACTGCAAGCTTTACAGTTTTTGCAGCATCTAAATCCTGGTTGTCCCTTGTCACTTGACCTTTCCGTGTCTGTGACATGGTTGTGACTGAGATCGTCTCGCAGTGAGCGACTCTTTCTAAAAGTAATCTGTGGATTACTAGTGAGATTAGTTTTCAGGTTATCATCAGTTAGTAGCACATGCCAATGTTTTTTGAATATCCTACGAACCTCATGTGCCTGCCCTGAAAAGGTGGTAAAGCAAGGAAATTGATTGTGTCTTTAAAAAATGACTGATAGCCTGCAAGCCTAGTTCATGCTGGATACTGGTGTATAAGCTGCTCACGTCTAGAGTGACAAGGGTGTACCTGTCATCCCAATGTATGCCATCTATAATCGTCAGAAAGTGTGTGGTATCTCTAAGATATGCCGGAAGTGCTTCCACAAAAGGTCTTAAGTAATGATCGGTGAACCTAGAGGTGTTTTCCAGCAGAGAACCCATAGAAGAGACAATGGGTCTCCCTGGAGGGTTCACCGTATCTTTGTGCAATTTCGGGAGTAAATAGAGAATGGGGATTCTTGGATGGGCACATTTAAGATAGTTATACTCCTCCCATTCCAATAATCCTTTTTCTCTCCATTCAACCACATGTCCCCAAATCTGTTATTAGATCTGCATATCTCAACAGCATCAGAGGTGCAATAGCATTTGGTATCACTCAGTTGTCTTAATCCCTCTGCTAGGTATTTTTGTTTGTCTAGAACCACCACGTTTCCGCCTTTGTCTGATTGGCGGATTACGATGCTTTTATCATCCTTTAGATTGTCTAAAGCTCTTAACTGCTCAAAAGTGAGGTTCTTACTGTTGGTAGGGATTTTCTTATATCTGATTTTTTCAAATCTCTTAAAACTCCCTTTTCAAACACTTCAATTGCTTCGCATTGAACATTTGGCAGAAATCTTGATTTAGCTTTGAATTTACTCCCCGGGTTCTTCCCCAATTCAATATCACAACTTTGTAGATTCAACAGTACATCCTCTCTAGACACATCATTACCTACCAAAGTAGATAAAGTATGGAGAACCTCAATATCGTCAATATACAGGTCACTCAATGACTCAGACCCACCTCCAGCCACAAATTTAGTAGGGTGTGTGTCAAACCACTTTTTGTGTCTGAGTACTTTCTGCCTATTAGCGGAGAACGTTTGGAATGCATATATATATATATATATATATATATATATATATATATATATATATATATATATATATATATATATATTATCTACTGGCGGTCGCCAGTAGATAGTTATAGTTACAACCTATTATCCATAGAAATCCGCGACATTCTATTTGAAATAACTCTCTTGCCGGTTGACGTATCTTCGCGAAATTTTCAAACTCGTGGGCGCTCCGGTCCGCTCCTACCCTGAAAGTCTCGGGGTGATACGTCAAGCGGGGGCCGAGAAAAAGGGGGTCCCAAAACGCATTTTCCCCATGCATTTTTCCATAGGAAACTTTAGACACGGCTACAGCTCGATCTGCTGAACGGAATTACACCAAATTTGGCAAAGAGGTAGTTCTTGGTTCAGAAAGAACCCTTTTGTTAAATGGTGTAAATCTGTTCAGTAGTTGCTGAGAAAATCAAAAGTAAAAGTACATATATATCTATGGGCACGGAGGATTCGCGCACCCTGAGCGCACCCTGCGCGCACCGTCCCGATCACGAGCTGCATGTTAATTGGCTGTCAGCTGGCTGTCAACATTCCGATTCAGGAAATGTTGGCAGCCATTTTGTCCCTCGGTAGAACCGAGGGACAGAAACAAGTGCGCAAGCGCACAAAGGGGCAGGGTAGAAACACCCTGACCCCCTAGGTTTGCTCAGGGGTCCCACAAGGACCCCTGGGCAAAAGATTTTTTTTTTTTAAATCGGCAGGATGCGCTCAGGGTGCGCGAATCCTGCCAAAAAATCAAGCGCGGTCTCCCGCGCTCGATTGTATTTTGCCCCGGGTGGCCCAAGTCCCGGGGGCATGGTGGGGGTTTACTTTTATGTGTGGGGGCCTCAAAGGGCCCCCAAGCCCGGGGACCGCCACCTCCCGGGGCTTTCTTTTAAAAATGGTGCGGGAGGGCTCTGAGCCCTCCGCAGCCCCGGGACCACCACCTCCCGGGGCTTTTAAAAAAATTAAACAACCTGTGTGGGGGTCTCCAGCCCTCCCACATGCCCCGGGACCGCCACCTCCCCGGGCACTAACAATTAAAATGGGGGTCCGTTTTGGACCCCCGAAGCCTCGGGACCACCACCTTCCCGGGCTGTGCTGATGTAGGGAGGGGGCCGCGCGGCCCCCCTCCTGGAGCCCTTGATGGCCCTGGGGACCGCCACCCCCAGGGCCGGCTCCTGCAGTGTCCCGGGGTGCCTACCCCGGGACACTGTAGTTTGCTATGGCAGGACGGAGCCTCGCGGCTCCGTCCTGCCATAGCAGAACTGCTTTGGATATTGAAAGAGAGAGCAGGAAACCTGCTCTCTCTTCCAATATCCAAAGCCGACTGCTTTCCACATGGGGAGCAGCATGTCAGCTGCTCCCCATGTGGAACAGCAATGCCGGCTCCCAAGGGACGTGGGGAGCCGGCGGGACTGTGGGGGATTGGGGACCCCCACAGTCCCCAACTGAGAGGGCCAGCCCCGGGGGATGGGGTCCCCGGGCAAGTAGTGGCCCAGGATGGAGCCACGCGGCCCCCTCCCCAAAAAGAAAAAAAAAAAGAAAAAAAAATGGAAAGGCCGGCCCGGGGATGGGGTCCCGGGGCCTTAAATGGCCTGAGGAGGGGGCGCGCAGCCCCCTCCCAAGAAAATAAAAAAGGCCATGCCCCGGGGATGGGGTCCCCGGGCCAATACAGGCCCAGGGAAGGGGGCCACGCGGCCCCTTCCCGGTTTTTTTTTTAAATTAAATTTAATGAGAGGGTAAGGCCCTGGGGGATGGGGTCCCCAGGGCCCAAAAACAGGGAAAAGGAAGGGGGCTACACAGCCCCCTTCAGGGGACGAATTTTTTTTTTTTTAAACGATCGGGCCCGCAGGCCCCGCCCCTTCCTTCACCACTCTGCAAACGCGCCCCTGGCGCGTTTGCAGAGGGGTACGAATTCCCCTTGAATACTGGGGGTCCCTGGGGGCCAACTAGCCCACCAGGAACCTCCAATATGCGCCAGGGGCTGCGTTGCAGAGACGTGTAGAGAGGCCACACCCCTTTTACACCTCTCTGCAACGCAGCTCTGTGGCGCTTTGGAGGTATATGGTGGGCTAGTTGGACTCCGGGGACCCTCAGGATTCAAGGGACTTAATCCCCAACTTAAAACGCGCCACGGGCGCGTTTGTACAGTGGTGAAGGGAGGGGCGGGGCTTCAGGTGACATGTGTGCAAACAGGCCTCGTGGCGCGTTTTAAGATGGGAATTAAATCCTTCAATCCTGAGGGTCCCTGGGGCCAACTAGCCCAACAGGTACATCCAGAAAGCGCCACAGAGCTGCGTTGCAGAGAGGTGTAAAGGGGTGTGGCCTCTCTACACGTCTCTGCAACGCAGCCCCTGGCGCATATTGGAGGTTCCTGGTGGGCTAGTTGGCCCCTAGGGACCCTCAGGATTCAAGGGGACTTAATCCCCCAACTTAAAACGCGCCACGGGCGCGTTTGCACAGATGTCACCTCAGGCCCCGCCCCTCCCTTCACCATTGTGCAAATATTCTTCTAAAATCATCCGAAATACGAATTCCGATTTACTCACCTGTTATCAGGAGAGACCTCAGTGCTGTATCTTTCAGCCCAGTACTGGTCCTGAAAAGTAATTTTAACCGTACTTACCAGTAACTTGAATTTCCTTCCATAGGCTAACATTGACTGGTTTCACTTGGAAATTCTTCTAAGTGTGGAGTTTTGGAACTTTAAAATATTCCTCTAAAATCAGCCGAAATACGAATTCCGATTTACTCACCTGTTATCAGGAGAGACCTCAGTGCTGCATCTTTCAGCCCAGTACTGGTCCTGAAAAGTAATTTTAACCGTACTTACCGGTAACTTGAATTTCCTTCATAGGCTAACATTGACTGGTTTCAGTTGGAAATTCTTCTAAGTGTGGAGTTTTGGAACTTTAAAATATTCCTCTAAAATCAGCCGAAATACGAATTCCGATTTACTCACCTGTTATCAGGAGAGACCTCAGTGCTGCATCTTTCAGCCCAGTACTGATCCTCAAAAGTAATTTTAACCGTACTTACCAGTAACTTGAATTTCCTTCCATAGGATATCATTGCCTGCTTTTTGCTGAAAAAGTTTCTAAGTGTTGATTTTTGAAACATACAAATATTCCTCTAAAATCAGCCGAAATACGAATTCCGATTTACTCACCTGTTATAAGGAGAGACCTCAGTGCTGTATCTTTCAGCCCAGTACTGGTCCTGAAAAGTAATTTTAACCGTACTTACCAGTAACTTGAATTTCCTTCCATAGGCTAACATTGACTGGTTTCACTTGGAAATTCTTCTAAGTGTGGAGTTTTGGAACTTTAAAATATTCCTCTAAAATCAGCCGAAATACGAATTCCGATTTACTCACCTGTTATCAGGAGAGACCTCAGTGCTGCATCTTTCAGCCCAGTACTAATCCTGAAAAGTAATTTTAACCGTACTTACCAGTAACTTGAATTTCCTTCATAGGCTAACATTGACTGGTTTCACTTGGAAATTCTTCTGTTGATTTTTGAAACATACAAATATTCCTCTAAAATCAGCCGAAATACGAATTCCGATTTACTCACCTGTTATAAGGAGAGACCTCAGTGCTGTATCTTTCAGCCCAGTACTGGTCCTGAAAAGTAATTTTAACCGTACTTACCAGTAACTTGAATTTCCTTCCATAGGCTAACATTGACTGGTTTCACTTGGAAATTCTTCTAAGTGTGGAGTTTTGGAACTTTAAAATATTCCTCTAAAATCAGCCGAAATACGAATTCCGATTTACTCACCTGTTATCAGGAGAGACCTCAGTGCTGCATCTTTCAGCCCAGTACTGATCCTCAAAAGTAATTTTAACCGTACTTACCAGTAACTTGAATTTCCTTCCATAGGATATCATTGCCTGCTTTTTGCTGAAAAAGTTTCTAAGTGTTGATTTTTGAAACATACAAATATTCCTCTAAAATCAGCCGAAATACGAATTCTGATTTACTCACCTGTTATCAGGAGAGACCTCAGTGTTGCATCTTTCAGCCCAGTACTGATCCTCAAAAGTAATTTTAACCGTACTTACCAGTAACTTGAATTTCCTTCCATAGGCTAACATTGACTGGTTTCACTTGGAAATTCTTCTAAGTGTGGAGTTTTTGAACTTTATAATATTCCTCTAAAATCAACCAAAGTACGAATACCAATTTACTCACCTGTTATCAGGAGAGAATCCAGTGCTGCATCTTTTAGCCCAGCACTGACCCTGAAAAGTAATTTTAACCGTACTTACCAGTAACTTATATTTTCTTCCATAGGAATCCATTGTCTGGTTTTCAGCAAAAAGTTTCAAAGTGTTGATTTTTACAAACTACAAATATTCCTTAAAAATCACCTGTATGACTTAAACGCATTCTTTCAACTGTTTACAGGAGATGCACCAGTGCTGGTTCCAGGATCCAACACTGAGTAAGAAAAAGTAATGATAACAGTTTTTACCTGCTAAGTGAATTTCCTTCCATAGGATAACATTGGTGATTCTAAGAGAAAAGTTTCTAAGTGTCAACTTTTAAAATACAATAATATTCCTTAAGAATCACGACTGTAACCAAAACGCTTTTACTCAACTGTTTACAGGAGATGTACCAGGACTGAATCTAGGATCCAGTCCTGTGGTTAGAAAAGTAATCCATAAAGTAACTAATTGCATTTAACTAGAAATTCACATTGAGCTGAATGTTGCATTGTGTTTGAAAATGTGTTGCCCATTGCAACAACTGTAACTACTGTACTTAAAAGTCTATTGCCTATGTGCAAAGTATTTAAACTAAAGTAATTCATTCTGAGAAAGTATTTTTTGTAATGTAATGTATAATGTAATTACAATGTAATTTAAAAAATAAAATATGTAAAAAAAAATTGTTTCTAAAAATGTAGTAAATCAGTATGAAAAAATTAATATAACAATTAATACATTTAAAAATTGTCATTTACAAAACCTTTGAAATTCACTGAAAAAACCGTAGGTATCAGGCACGTTATAGTTAGAAATTAGCATTTAAAAACCTTTGAAATTCACTGAAAAACCATAGGTTTCAGACACGTTATAGTTACAAATTAGCATTTAAAAAACCTTTGAAATTCACTGAAAAACCATAGGTTTCAGACACGTTATAGTTACAAATTAGCATTTAAAAAACCTTTGAAATTCACTGAAAAACCATAGGTTTTAGGGACAGTTATAGTTACTTGGACATTGCACTCGTACAAAACCCGTGAAATTCCCCCGTTATAGTTAGTTCAGCTAACTATAACTCGCGCCCCGCAATGCACTGCTGATGATGTCACATATTACATCACTCATGACATGGTCAGTGACATCACTCATGACATCACTGATGACATCGCAAATTACATCGCTGATGACATCATCCACGGAATTAATGACGTACCCACTCACCCCACCATGTAACCTTTCAGACACCCACTGCAACTTCAATACTAGCATTCTTGAAACCATTGACCCGCCCATACCAGTACTTAAATGCACACTCACTGATTGTTAGCTCTAGACACACATCCACTCACTCACCCATACAGCCACTCATTCACCAACTCACTCACTAATACAGCCACTGATATATCCATTCAAACAATCATACAGCCACTCACACACTGTCAGTCACTCATAGAGCTACTCACACACCTACACACTCACCTATAGAGTCAATCAGAGAGCCATTTATTCACCTACAAAGTTGTACACACACCCAGTCAGTTATTCCTACAGATGCAACATATAATCAGTGACCCATACACACCCTCACACATGCACTCACTAACCCATACAGCCACTATCACAATCCATCACTCACACATACAGTCACTAATATTTTCCAACACTTACGTATACTACCCTTCACAAATCCACTTACTCATCTATATACCACTGACACATCAATTCAGTCATGGACACACCCATAGACACACTCAATTACTTATGCAACCCTTCTCTTAAACTCACTAACCCATATACTCACTGATTCATGCACTCACTCATCCATGCAAGCAGTCTCAAACCCTCTCACCCACCCACAGATAAACTTATTACACCCATACTCAGACAACCGATCAATCACCCAAACACCCACTCATGTTCCCACTCACCAACCCGTACAGCCACTTCAACGCCAACTGACAGACTGATAGAGACAGTCAGACAATCTAGTCAGTGATCCATACATTCACTGAGACACCTAATCACTCACTTATACAGTCAGTCACACACCTACTGAAGCATTGATACAGGCACTCATACACCCACTGATTCATCAATATAGTTTGGCATATATATTTAACACTCATAAACATTTTAAAAACACACACAGTCACTGGATGATGTCATCAGTGATGTCATCTGAGATGTCATCAGTGATTTTATCAGTGATGTCACTGACCATGTCATGAGTGATGTAATAAGTGAGGTCATAAGCAGTGCATTGCGGGGGTGCGAGTTATAGTTAGGTCAGCTAACTCTAACGGCTGAATTTCTCTGGTTTTGTACGAGTGAAATGTCAGCCTAACTATATTGTCCCTGAAACCTGTGGTTTTTCACTGAATATATATGTGTATGTATATATATATATATATATATTTATTTTGTTTAAAGGAAAGGGGCTGCATGGCCCCCCTCCTGGCCATTTAAAAAAAAAATATTAACAGGGAGGGCAGCTAAAAGGCCCTCCTCCTGGGCCATTTTCAGCCCCAGGGACCCCATCCCCCGGGGCATGGCCAGCCGGTTGGGGACCGTGGGGGTGAGACTGAAGGCATGCTAACTGGGCATTGAAATATTGTAAACCTGCCACCCTATGATTCTGAAAGTAGCAAATATTATATGTGTCACTAAATCCTTGAGCTAAATACATTTAGCTATGACTGACACAACCTAGCAGTACCGCCTTTTGATGATAGTTCCAATTTTCTATGTGAGGAAATCGTGAACTGGAAGGAGAAAATGAAACTGCATTGCATCAGTAGGATTTGAAATATGATAATTGCCAACATCATAGACTGGGAAATTAGTAATTGCTCATAGATTGTTTCAGGACTTCAAGTAGCTTTCAGAAATTGAGAGAAAATCTTTGGAGTGAAAGTGAAGCTGTAATTTTGATAACGTTTGCTCTTTATTTTAATCTGTTCTCTGAGTTTGTGATGTGGAAAAGAAAGAAAGTAATTATTTTTGCCTAATGCTTCATGAGGAAATTAAATACTTACAAGCAGGAGTAACCAGTGCTTCAGCCAAACCAAGCAAGATGTACTGAGGAGCCAGCTGGAAGCAAGGCATTGAGGAGACTAGCAGCACCTTGCCAGAGAGTGTCTGCTCAACTTGTGGGAACGTCTTCCTGTGGATTTCGAAGAACCCAGCTACCACCATTGAAAGGGCAGCGCAAAGATGACCTAAAACTGGGAAAAATAAAATAAAAAAAAATGCTAAAAAAGGTAACAATTTAAGAATGTGTTGTTTAGAATGATATCATGGAATGATTTTACACACTCAAATGAACTGATGGAATTCACAGAAACGCACCATGCTAAATTTTTGCTATTGATACCTCCAAAGCACAATTCATATGCAAATGCTATTTTTAGTTAAACAAACCCGAAGATTTCCTTTCATTTGTATATTAACTGCTTAGTTATATTGGGGGAGGGGTGCACTGTTTATGTTGATATGAGAGAAATGTGGAAGCTGTTGGGTGCAACTAATGATTGGGAAGGTCCACTAAGGAATGTGGTGCTCTGAACAGTGGCGTAGCATGGGATTCATGGGCCATAATCTAAGCAAGGCACATGAACACTCCCTGCAGTTGACAGTAAAAGGCTATCATGATTGCGGTGCAGAGGGCCTGTTAGATTCGTTAGTCCTGGTGCTGCTGCACTTGCTGCAATATTGATACCTACACCGCTGGAGATGGTGACATACAGCATACTGAAGACAATGGAGCAGTATTGAATGAGCAGGTTTGCCAACAACCATTGGGGAAAATGAGGCAGATGTCTGCCTAGTACTGTACCACAATTCTCACCCCATGGCTTGTAACGGGTAGCAAACACTGTTCGGATCTTGGATCCCTATAAAACCTAGCTTATATTGTTCTTTGCCAAATCAAAGCATTTTTTCCTCTCAAAAAGTGAAAATGGTTACTTTTATTGTTAGTGAATATGTTTTTTTTTAGCAGTTTTGTTAAGTGATTACACATGTTGACTCGTGGCTACTTTTGAGCTTGAGTACTCCCCGAACACGTTTATAATCATCTTTAAAATTTACTGCCCATTTAATGTTTTTAAAAGTCCAGTGTGGCTATTTTATTCCAAAGACTGTTGATGGGGACCACAGCCGCCTCTTTTAAGTGTTGTTCCTAATGCTTATTTTGTTGAAACAATAACATTTTGAGAGCATGTGCCTTTCAAACATTCCCTTATTATTATATAAGGGATAAAGTAACCCCTGCCATACATTATAAGGATATTGCAAGTCACCGAGGAGTTCCATAACCTTATAGAGGAACGAAGCCAAAGGCTGAGTTACGTTATAAACGTATGGAACTCCGAAGTGACTTGCAATATCACTATCATGTACACCAGGGGGTACTTTATCCCATATAATACATGGTCACACCATCACCTTTCCTATAAACCACTTAAAATCTTGGAGTGTAGCTGTTAGACCTGGCACCATTGGCGTGGGTCTCCCTTCCATTTTTTGCTGTTGCCTCCTGTGTTTTGCTATGCTTTTGCTGGTCTAGATGCTTTGGGCACTTTGCCACTGCTATTCAGTGCCAAAGTGCAAGTGCTCCCTATGATAAATTGTTGTTATGGATTAGTGATTCCATGATTGGATTATTTGATTTACTTGTCAGACCCTAGTACAGTGCACTATGTGTGCCCAGGGCCTGTAAATCAAATGCTGCTGGTGGGCTTGCAGCACTGGTTGTGCCACCCACAGAAGCAGCTTGTAAACTATGGCTCAGGCCTGCCATTGCAGAGCCTGTGTGCAGTCTGGGACTGCTATGTCGACTTGGCAAGTGCACCCACTTGCCAGTCCCCAAACCTTCCTTTTTCTGCATGTTAGTCACCCCTAAGGTAGGCCCTAGGGCAGGGTGCATTGTATGTGAAAGGTAGGACATGCCCTGATGTGTGTGGCATGTCCTGATAGTGAATTACAGCCAATTTCGTTTTTCACTATTGCAAGGCTACCTGCTCCCATAGGCCAGAATGGGCAGTTTGATTATAACATCTTATAATCCTAACTGACCCAGGGAACAAGGTAGAAATTCGAGTTTGGCATGCCTGAACTCAGAATGTTAAAATACATCTTTTAGTGTGGGTGATTATTACATTCTGTGTTTGAAAATACTACTTTTAGAAAGTAGGTATTTTCTTGCCTAACCATCCAGCTTGCCTCTGCTAGGTTGTGTATTGCCTGTCTGGTTTGTGAGTGACAGGAGGGCTTGGGCTCCAGCAGTCTGATGGGTCAGGGCTGGGCTGAATAGGACCTTGGCTGAATAGAGAGTAGGGGGCGGGGATTCCCTTTCACTCCCCTGTGCCCTCATAGAATAGAGAGTATGGGGAGGAGATTTCCTTTCAGCTACCTGGGCCAGGTCTGCTTTCAACAATGCCGTCTTCACCTCCTGCCAGGAAGCTGCACAGAACTGGTTTTGGTCAGGCACAGACACTCTCTGCCTTCAAAGACAAAGGATTTTTTAGTATAAGTATTGGGGCCCAGACCCCAAGACTTTAGATCACTTCTGGGAATCAAGACGAACCTTTGCTGAGGAGAAGAACCAGGAAACTGAAGGAGGAGACTGCCCCTGTGCTGTGTGCTGTTGGGGTTGGCCTGCAATGGTTACTTTATTGCCAAAGAAAGGAGAAAGGAACTGTGTGTGTACTTTCATCATCTTGAAGAAGATCTCCAAGGGCTTGAAGATTGAGCTTGCCTCCTGCCTGAAGTCTCAGGGATACAAGACTTCACCAACCAGCTCCCATGAATTCCCTTGCTGGGAATTCTACCTGCAAAGAGGTGCCTGCTGTTGTGTTGGGCCCTTTTGAAGACTGCGTGTCGATGGGAGCTGAAAGCGCGACGCAACGAAGGAGAAGCGTGTTGCCGCCGCAGCAGTTGCCGTCGCATCGCCGAGGAAGCGTGCCGCCGCCGCAGCTGCTCGCATCGCATCACCGAGGCGCGTCACATCACCGGAGAAGCGTGCCGCCGCCGCAGAGGTCGCAGTCGCATCACAAGAGAAGCGTGTTGCAGGGCCTGTCGCGGCTCAGAAGTTCACCAAGTCGCCGCACGGCCTTCGGGCGTGCACGCATCGCATCTACATTGTCGCACCGTAACCAAGACGCCATTTTGTCGCATCGCACCGGATCGTCATCGCATCGAGGCGCCATCTTGTCTCATCGCCCCGGATTACAGTAAGAAACCGACGCATCAACTCCCCACACAGTAAGGAAGCGAGCCTCAACTCCCCTGTGCAGCAGTAAGGAACCGACGCATCCACTCCCCTGAGTGTAAGGAACAGCGCATCACCTTCCCTGCGACCCTTTTGTTTGTTTTGCGTTACGCATCCAAGGTACTTTGAGAGTAAAGTGTCGCATTTACCATCTACATTGAACTAAGCTATTTCTACCATTTTAAAGACTCATTTTTGATTACAGTATTGTGGATTTTTTGTCGTTTGACCTTGTGTTAAGTCTAGTAAAGATTACGGGGCATATTATCAAGAACGGCATAAAAATATGCCCTTGAGAATTCCAATAGAAGCCCATGTTGACAACAGAACATGGGCTTCTATTGGAATTCTCAAGGGCATATTATCAAGCCCATTATCGCCGCTTTAGCGGCAGTTTTCTGCCGCTAAAGAGGCGATAATTTTAACGCCGTTTCTTGATAATATGCCCCTACTTATTTTTCTAACCTGGTGTAGTGTCCATTTGTAGTGTTTTCACTGTATTACTGTATGTGTTCACAAATGCTTTACACACTGCCTCTGAGATAAGCCTGCCTGCTCGTGCCAAGCTACCAAGGGTTATTTTAGGAGTGTAGCCCCTTACCCTGACTAGACGCAAGGGTCCCTATTTGGACAAAGGTGCAAACCATTGCCAACTAGAGACCCCCAAATCTAACAGTAGCTCTTTCGGATGAAAGAGCGAGCATGTTTGCAAACATGAAGAATAAAAATAAAACTTCTGGTGCAAAACTAAACAGATTAGATATTTGTTGCAAACAGATATTCAAAAAAGTTCAATACACGTCAGTTTACAAAAAAACTGCAGTAGCTCAGAATGTGTACAAACACGTAGAAAGATGCTAGCTTTTCTCTAACTATCTAGGGAGTGCATAAAATAAACATGTTCTCTCTGCTTGTCATTGTAAGCTACAAAATTAGAGCAGAAGTAAGAAGTTTTCCTTGCTTTACCAAGCTGCTTCAATTATCCTCCATGGCCTGACCTGCCTTTTACCTCAGTTGTTGGCTCTGGCAGCAGGCACTGCGACATCATAACTTATATTAGCTGAGTTCTGGCATCTTTTCTTTATAGTTAGCGACGTGGTGCATCACATGTCGCTGATTATAAAGAAATTAGAGACTTGCATTTATAAAGGGATTTGGAATCCCATGACCTATGTAAACATTATATAAGAACAAGCATAATGTTTATTACTGAAAACTCAAAATAACCATTTCAAATTTAATATGTATATATAATAATTAAATATGATATATTTTCCAATGTTAAATGACAATAGATAAGAAATGAGTAGTCCTAATAAGTATAACATGAAAAATATTTTTAAAACACTTGAAATAAAATATAAACAAATACAATATTCATTGTAACCATATTATATACAGAGGGGGATATTCTCAATGAAGTGGCGGTGAGAGGTGTTAGCCTCCTTGGCTTAACGCCTCTCACCGCCACTTCGGAAACGCGAGGCTGCACCCTATTCTCAAGAATGTGGTGCAGCCTTGCGTTTCCCCCTGCAATGCCGCTAAGTTTCACAACTTAGCGACAACGCAGGCACCCTTGCACCAGAGTGCAAGGGTGTCTGTGTGCAGGGGAGGGTTGTTTATGTACAGGAAGGTGCCCCTTCCTGCACATAAACAATCCCAAAATACCATTTTGTAACTTTCATGTGTGCTGCTTCGTGCAGCACACATGAAAGTTACAAAATGGCATTTTTAAAAAGGTTTGTTCATGTACAGGAAGGGACACCTTTCTGTACATGAACAAACCATGGCATTTTGCTTTTTCCATGTGTGCTGCACAAGGCAGCACACATGGAAAAAGCAAAAATGAGGAGAAATAAAGCATTTCTCCTCGTTTCGCCAACTTAAGACCAGGATTTTCCTGGTCTTAAGTTCGGCCCTGCCACCTACTAACGCCGCCCTTGAGAATAGGTGGCAGTGTCGAATTCAATGGGTGTTACGGTGGAACGCCCACCGCAACACCCACTGCACGCCCCTTTTACGCTAAGTTTAGCGTAAAGGGGCCTTATTCACAAGGCAGCGTTAAGCCACTTAACGTGGCTTAAAGCCACGTTAAGTGGCTTAACGCTGCCTTGTGAATAAGGCGCTGAGCCTATCGCCACGGGAACGTCAGTAAAAGTGACGTTCCCGTGGCGATAGGGGCTTGAGAATATGCCCCAGAGTGTCAGTACACCGAAGAGGTACATGAAAGCAATTAAACAAATTGAAGAAAAGTAAAGTATTTTCTAATCATTCATTAATCATTAATCTACAGTATGTATTGAATAGAAACATAATTTCCTTTGTATGGGATACTATTGCCCACAAATAATCGCAGAAACAGACATTTGATCTCATACTTTGTAGATTGAGTTTTTGAAAAATGGCCCTCGCAACATTTCATTTCTCCATTCTTAATAATTTGGTGCATGCAAAGACCAAAGTTTACTAAACATGCAAATGTTTACTGCTGCTAAATAAGTGAAAATCCATAGTTCCCTATGCATAGTAATATAAGTCATACTAGAGAGCTCTTGAAGATTGCCAAGCATTGGCTCTCTTGCAAATTTAGAACCAGTGATTATCATCTCGATATTCTTTCAAACGATGTAAGCAATATTAAAATGTAAGCAATATCACAGTAATTACGTTTGGTGACAACTGACACATTCAGTATCTGGTTGAAGACACATTTTAAATAAATGCTCAGGGAAAAAATTCCCTTTCTGAAGTATTTTAAAATAGCTATACTTTATTCTGCTTCTCTAAGCAATTTGCCTCGGTCCTCTAAGATCAACTTGTCTCGTCATTAGAAGTAAATGACAATTGTGGTTGATAACATTTTTGAGTGTCATAATTGTTGGCTTGTTGCTTAATATGCTTTGACAAGACATTTGCTCTAGGTTTGAGGAGCATTGATAAATAAAAGGAGGAAACCTATTATCAGTGCAGCCGTCTTTGTTTTGTTTTGGATATTAGCACAATTCTGAAACAATCGGATGCATTTAACTCCAAACTAGGGAGAAGGTAACCTCCCAATCTTCTAAGTGTATGAGAAGCTACTCCTGCAGTTTAATATCGTTTTCCTTGATGAAAACAGTGTTTATTCACATCATTTTGAGGATGTAGGAAAATGGGTCCTAACTCATTTAACCCTCATGATTTTTTGCTTTTGGCCCACCTGTCTCCTGGACTTTTACTGTGAGTGAATCTTACTAACTGAGCCTCACTCACTGTACACTCACTGTAAAATGTATTGAGATTGCTAGCCACTCATGTGCAGCTTTTAAAATAAGGTTTGCTGCAGCACAATTATGGTAGGAGGGTCTGGGTTGGCTGAACATGAACACATGCGCACGTGTGCACATGTGAGTAGTTTGCAGGAGTGGGATTACCGCCCAGCTAAGCCCTGTATCTGCACATAGGTCGCCTGTTGCAGAAAGGACCCTTCAGGGATAGTTAATGACCTGGTATAGGTATTATAATGTGATGGGGCATTCATAGTGTAGGTCTGTAGTGCTTAACTGAAAGGAGTATGTGTTTACTTTGTGGTACATTATGGGCAATATCTGAACCAAAGTATAGTTTTGCCATAGTTAGGCCTGGAGACTAATGCGACACACTGATCATATTGTAAAAATGGATCCCAAGTGCAGAATCAATGTCACCTTCTATTTAGATTCCAGGCTTTTTTTTCCCCTGTTGGGAAAAGTTAATTCCTCTGCTGGTCAAATGGAAGATCAATGGTCTCCCCACATCCCCACAAAGGTCTCTCCAGCAAAGTAGTGCTTGGACCTGTTCCTGGGAAAGGAAAAGATTGGGACTTAATCTGCATGTGATAATTACTTTTCATACTGCACCTTGTTGGGTAAGGATCACCCACCACAAAAACAAAAGGAGAAATGCCAGACTTATGTAGCCAATCACAGGCCTAAGGGCAGGGTTTAGTCCCCCAGAGAAGATCTTACCACAAACCATTTCAAGTCACCATCTTGAAATGTGCCAAAATGTGGCGCAGGAGGGTTGGGAGAGATGTGGAGTGATACTCTGTCATCCCAGAATTGAACTGGAACTGAAGAAGGGAACCCTCATAGTAAAGTTTCCCTCTGACTTCTGTAATCATATGGGTGCCCTTTAAGTGGCCACAGACGCATTGGGACCAGAAGGGTGCAGGCAGGGGAGGATATTCTGTCTATTCTGCTTTGGGGGCTGCTGGATGTCACTGGAAGGGACCCGAGGCTGAGGAGAACACCAGGCTCTAGACAGAGTACAGGTCCTGAGTATAAAGCTAAAGTGCAGAAAGAGCGCACTCTTAAATTATTAACATCAACTCTCCAGGTGCCTAGGGCTTGGCATCAGGAGTAGAATTAATCTAAGATCATGTGAATAAGCCCAATTGAGCCTATTGAACCCTTGAGAAAACACAGGAGGATATTTGGTCTCCAGGGGAAATGGCAGGTACTACATGTTCAAATACTCATCTTCTAGAGCTTCACAAGCTCCCTGGGAGCACCCAAGGCCCCAGACTGGAAAAGGGCCAAGGGGGAGCATATGGTGCACCCTCCTTTTCCTGTTCATTGTTCTTGTGGACCACTGTAAACAATGATGCTGACTTTGTTTCAAAAGAAACAAAGAGAAAGAACAAGGTATGAGCTCCACCATATCCTCTTCTTATCAGTCCCCATGCGCCCCCATCTCCCTGAGGACCAAGGACGTGAACGATCAGGCTGGGTGTTCTTCCCATCCCCATGCCCAAGAGGAAGTCAGCTCCTGCATTGCACCCAGGAATGGTTTCAAGCACATGGGGAGTCAGGAGGGGTTGTGAGGCTCCTGGGGCTACCAGTGGCCCCTAACGAAGTTGCAGTTGGGTGCTCAATTGGGGCGGACACCCATATTTTTAAAAAGAAAATAAATGATTTGGCTGTGTGTAGGCCGCTGAACAAATACCACAGGAGGCAAAGGGTGTGCCCCATAACAAAATTAGTGCATTTATCTCTGGTGGTGCCCCCGACCGGGCAGGGGCACCTCAATAGTTTTCTTAAGTTTTGTGGGGCTACCATAAGTGCAGAATCCCCCATAAGATGACCTCAAAGAGCCCCATAAGCATCTCCCCAAGTCTCCCTGGGGCCTATATTGATTGCCAAGGGAGAGGTTTTTTCGTTTTTAAGGTCTCCTGGAAGGTAAGATTTTGCCAAAAGGCTCTTGAGTGCAGGCATTCTTGTTGGTGGGTTTTAAGGCTGACTAGCAGAATTTATAAAAATAGAAGGAAGCCTCATGCAGATAGTTTATTGTAAATTGAATTGCTTTTTTGACATTGCCAAAATTAACAGTGAAATATTACATGTTTTAATGAAGGTCACTGAAATGTTTTGAAATGCTTTATTTTCAATGCCAAAATTAACAGTGACTATTTATATGTTTTACAGAAGGTCATTGAAATGTTTTGAGATGCTTTATTGACACTCATAAAGTTAACAGTTAGCCATTACATGACCTAATGAATGTCTTTGTAAAATGGCACCATCCTTAGTGATTTTAATCAAGTTGCATACGTTTATTGTGCTGACACCCTGATAACGTCAATAAGCCTGCTTTTTTATAACTACACCTCATTAAATTATGTATACAGGGGGAGATATCATCGACTTAAGGCTCAGGGCTTGCTAGGGGTGTGAAATGTTAGGAGGATGTCACCATAGGTATATTTACTCTTCTTGTATATATTTGTAAATTAAAGCATTGTATTAAGTATTGTGTATGTATTAAAGTACTTTTCATTTTTACAAGTAGAAACACTGACTGTACAATGATATATTGGGTGTCTGCAGAGTGAGGTACTACCTCACACCTACATTTGGAGCAAAATTCCCAATTTTATTGAACTTTTCAACAAGTTTCAAGAATAGACTTGAGAAGATAAGGAAGTCATAGATTGCTACAACAGCATACATACCTTTGGTACACTTCAAATAGGGCAAATCAGACTTATGACAAAATAAATGAGACAAAATGCATACATACAATGTACCTGAGCCATAATGATCAACCCACATGACCCTTAGTAAGTTCCCTCACCTTAGCAATACATATGCACATGGAGTTAACCATAGGTGACATTTTCACATGATGTAATATTCTTAAACCCTCTTTTAGGAAACACAGCTCTAGCTTACAATATTGTGAATGGCATCTCTCACATTATTATAGCTCTGTTAGTGCTTATAATATACAGAAATGGATGCATGTAATATTCCATAAAATCATTACTATAAGTCCATACGTGTATATATGAGTGACATGTGACACAGAGCAGGACCTTGTTCCTGCAATTCATTTATCTATACGTAGTTCATGCTGAACCAGTATAACTTGATTCCTTCCTAGCTGAACTAAGACCAGAAACTGATGCCCTCATTATGACTTTGCCACCAATGGATGTGATAATTACTGCACGCAATAAAAATAGGTGTTCAATATTTATGGGGTGTGATAATTATCGCCTATCACAAGTTTTTAGGGAATAACATTTACATTTTGGTAGTACAGCACAAAAATCCACATGTTCTAATATTACCAGCAATCTCCAGGGCCGGTTGCTGTTCCCAGTCCTGTCCTGCTCCCTCTTCTGCCTCCAACCATCCATCCTGCACCTATCACCTCATTTCTATTTACCTCCTGCTCACAGCATGTGGTAAATGGAAGCAGATTTGTTCCTGGAATGGGGCGACCACATCAGTGCCGGCTAGCATCTACGGGGAGCTGGATAGGCGTGCGTGCAAATAAAATTTAAAAATAAATAAAATTAAACACTTACCAAGTCCTCCACACCAGACCTCTTCTTTCTTCAACTGCAGCCCGACCATCAGGGAACTCCCTTGACCAATCCTGGCACTGCTCTCATGCGGTATGAGTCAACATAGGGGGGTTGGGCCCTTTACAACAACCACCTTGGACCTCTATAAATATAAACACAAAACAACAATAGGTGGCTGTGTCATTTTAATAATTTTACTTCTTAGTGAAGATCATTTTTACTCAATAAAATGACCTCTGGATATGTTTTACAAATGCTCATATCACTTTTTGATCTTCAATATCTTTCAAGCTGGAGAGAAATATCAACTTTCTATTATGAAATGTACACATTTTAAAAACCTTTGTGTTCATTGTGACAAACAAATCTTTAAGCATAAACAAATAAAACAAAAAAAAAACATGTGAAATTCAATGTTGAACCAGTCCTACAGTTGGGGAGCCAGAGCGATAAATTGACAACAGATGCTCTTGGTATACAGTATGGGGGTCCAAGCTATCTAATATGAACTTGATGGACTTAGTGAAAAAGAAAAACAATCCCATCAAGTCCATATTAGATAGCTTGGACCCCCATTCTGTATACCAAGAGCGTCTGTTGTCAATTTATCGTTCTGGCTCCCCAACTGTAGGACTGGTTGAACATTTTAATTTCACATGCTTTTTCTTGTTTTATTTGTTTATGCTTTAAGATTTGTTTGTCACAATGAACACAAAGGTTTTTTTAAATGTGTACATTTCATAATAAAAAGTTGATATTTCTCTCTTGCTTGAAAAGATATTGAAGATCAAAAAGTGATATGAGCATTTGTAAAAAATATCCAGAGGTCATTTTAATGACTAAAAATGATCTTCATAAAGAAGTAAAATTGTTAAAATGACGCAGCCACCTATTGTTGTTTCGTGCTCATGCAGCATGAGAGCAGCACCCTGACTGGATGGAGCGGCCTCACACGGCGCTCCACAGCGCTCTGGAGGCCTGCACTGACTCTAACCCAGGTGGGTTAGAGAGGTTTAAAGTGCGTATCTGTGGCTGGCTATGGCAAGACGAATGGCCAAGAACACATGCACACTTTAAATAGTGAACATGCAGCCCACCCTCCTCCTTGCTGCTGTCACTCAGCAAGCCACCCCCCCCCCCGACGCTCTGTTCGGGACGAAAAAAAAAATAGTAATGAATTACCATTTTATTTTTAATCTCTGGGGGTTTGGGAGTAATTTAAGTGGTGCGATGCCCCTCCGCTCCAACAGAGGAGTCACCACTGGACCACATGAGGAATTGTACATGGTAATTTTTGGTTGCATGTTATTCCCCATTTCGATGGCAAATACTCATAATAGCCAGATTTATTTGGCGATACTGACTGGAAATGAAATTTTCAATGACACAGCATCCCGGCATGTGAATCAGGCACCTCATAATTGGGCCATGTACTTTGTAGGTGGCAATGCTTGCATTTTTGCCACATAATGATAAACAACATAATCACCAGCATTAAGCAAAGCAGAACTATTGTACGTTTGCATTTACATAATGGATAATGAGCAGCCAATCTTACCAGTGGAACCAGATAGCCTACTGAAATGTCCTGAATGACCATAGGACTCAGGGAAAATTTCACTATTCATTCCAGATGTCTCCCACATAACAGGCAGGGCTGGCAACAGCAAGCAACTGGATGTTATGTATTTAAACCATAATGCTTTTACATTCCATCACCATTGTCATAGTTGTCATGGAGTCTAATACAACATTCTACAACAGATCCCAACACATCTTTTCCCTTACAAACAAACACTTAAACAGAATCTGAAAGAATTATTTAAAAAAAAACATAAAAACACAAATACCTACGATAAAGAAAATAGCAATAATGGATACCAGCGAGTTTATTCATAGTCCTTGAACTTTGCAGGTGGCCTTATTTCCTCTTCCCATCTAAGGATCCTTTCTCCCACAGCAACGGATATCCAATTTTCTCTGGTTGGTAAGAAAGTTTCTTTTTACCATTTGTTTGAATAGTTTCTCTTTGTTCCACCATTTTCCATCACTTAGTTTAACTACCAGGTCCTTGCCACCCACAATTTACTTTGGCCCGGAAAACTTTGACTGACCTTTAAGTATTAAACTAGACAGTTTCACCTTGACCCAATCTCTAACTATGAAATCCATCAGTTGTCTTCCCCTTGTCAGCCTCTTTGCTTACATAATTTCTCTGAGCTTTCTCACAACTGATCTTCACCTGCTCACGTTTCTCTTCAGATACAGTCAAATCACACATACAAGGCCTCACTAACTTGGTCGCAGCTAACCAACCCTTTAATGCAAAAGGAGACACATTTGTTGTTGCATTAGGTGTAGGGAGAATTGCCCACATTAAATCTAAGGGCTCTTTCCTCCAATACAGACCATTAGCCAAATATAGCTAAATGTTGTCCTTAATGACTCTGTTGCACAGTTCCATCAAACCATTGCTCCGGGGATGGTACAAAAGGTTTGTTATGTGTTTTATACTCCAATGAGACATACATTTCTGGAATTCCTTTGACACAAACTGCACCCAGTTATCAGTAAACAGCTTCACAGGGGCACCCGCTCTAAAAACAAAGACTGTAAGAACCCCATCACTTCCTCAGTATTAGCTGATCTGACAAACTCCACTTCATGCCACCATGATCCATAATGCTTCAACACCAAAGCATATCTATTCCATTCATCCATATATACATTGGTCCTATGATATCTAAACCCAGCTTGTACCAAGGTTTCTCTGGAACAGGTATGGCTTCCACTGGACTGGAAAAAGTAACCTGTGTTTTGTCACACACTGCACATGCCACACACTCTCTCACATATTGCTCCACACATCTGTCCACACCAGGCCACCAAAATGTTTCTCTAATCTACCTTTTCATGGCCCTCATTCCCACATGTCCTTCATGTGCCAGGGTAAGCACTTTGGTTCACAATCCACGTGGAACAACCAACAAATCCGTTCTCCTTACTACTCCCTCCTTAACACTCAACTCCATGAACACATGCTTAAAAGTAACCACATCCTCACTGGCGCCTTCAGACACCCAGCCTTTGCTCAACATTTAGGCAACTTCTTGCAACATTTTATCTTGCTGCACTGCATCCTTCCAATCCACCTCCTATATACATCAATATTCACAGTCCACCAATGCTGCCATAATACAGAAATCATCATTAACATCCTTCACCTCCCCATCATCTTCAAGTGACAACCTGGACAGACAATCAGCTAAAACATTGTTCTCACACAGTATATATTCTGAACAAAATTGAAATCCTTGAAGCCTATAGTGCCATTTGGCAATGTGAGGCATAGCCTTACTGGCACCCTTGGTGGTAAACAAGTTGACCAACAGCTTGTGGTCCATACGGATGATAAACTCTCTTCCCCACAAGTACTTTCTAAAATGATCTGCACCCCACCAACAAGCCAGAGCTTCACTCTCAATCCCTGAGTACATTGACTCCGCACCACGGAGTGCCCACAATGTTGAAAGTTATCACCTCTTCCCTTCCACCCCTTATTTGCAACAAAACAGTGGCCAAACCTTACTGACTAGCATGGGTTACCACTACCAATGAATCAAGTGTATCAAATGACTTGAGAGGAATAGCATTCACCAGTTCACATTTAATTCTTCATAAGAGACCTTTTATTTTGTGATTTCCCACTACAGTTGGGAATGAATCATGCTTAGAACTCTAGCATATCAAAAAAGACCTGTAACTGATCTTTATTTTCAGGCACAGGAAACTCGTTGATTGCTCCGACAAGACTTTCCTTCGGCTCCACACCTTGGGCAGACAATTTGTAATTAAGATAGTCCATTGATTCCACTGCAAAATTACATTTACCTGCTTTCAGAGTAATGCCTCTGCATCTCAAAATATTCACCACTAGTCCTAATGTCTTGTCATGGATCACCAGATCCTCTCCAAACACCAAAATATTGTCTGGAAAGCATTTCACATTGGAAACTCCTTTAAACATAGCCTCCACCACCCTCTGAAAAACCAATGATGCTGACGCCAACCCGAAAGCCGATCTTTTAAATCTAAGTGCCATCCATGTGTAACAAAAGATGTTAAATGATGACTCTCATTTTGTAATGTGATTTGTGATATGCAGACCAATCAATCAATCAATCACGGCATTTATAGAGCGCGCTACTCACCCGGGAGGGTCTCAAGGCGCTGGGGGAGGGGGTAAGTTACTGCTCGAACAGCCAGGTCTTGAGCTGCTTCCTGAAGGAGAGATGGTCCTGGGTTCGCCGAAGGTGAGTTGGGAGGGAGTTCCAGGTCTTGGCTGCCAGGTAGGAGAAGGATCTTCCTCCGGCGGTGGCTCTGCGGATGCGTGGTACGGTGGCGAGGGCGTGGCTGGTTGATCGTAGCTGGCGGGTGGGCGTGTAGAAGGTCATGCGGTCGTTGAGGTACTTGGGGCCCAGGTCGTGGAGGGCCTTGTGTGCGTGGGTGAGGAGTCTGAACGTGATTCTCTTGCTGACGGGGAGCCAGTGCAGGTCTTTCAGGTGTCCGGTGATGTGGCTGTGTCGGGGGATGTCCAGGATGAGTCGTGCGGAGGCGTTCTGGATGCGCTGGAGTCTTTTTGAAGTTTGGCTGTGGTTCCGGCGTAGAGGGTGTTCCCATAGTCCAGTCGGCTGGTGACGAGTGCCTGGGTGACGGTCTTCCTGGTTTCAGTGGGGATCCATCTGAAGATCTTGCGGAGCATGCGCAGGGTGTTGAAGCACGAAGATGAGACAGCGTTGACTTGTCTGGTCATCGACAGGGAGGAGTCCAGGATGAAGCCCAGGTTGCGTGCGTGGTCCGTTGGCTTGGGCGCGGTGCCCAGGGCCGGGGGCCACCAAGAGTCGTCCCAGGCGGAGGGTGATGAGCCCAGGATGAGGACTTCCGTCTTGTCTGAGTTCAGTTTAAGGTGGCTGTTCCTCATCCAGTCGGCGACGTCTCTCATCCCGTCGTGTAGGTTGGCTCTGGCAGTGGTGGGGTCGTTGGTGAGGGAGAGGATCAGCTGGGTGTCGTCGGCGTAGGAGATGATGTTGAGGTTGTGTTGGCGTGCGATGGCTGCGAGGGGGCTCATGTAGACGTTGAAGAGGGTTGGACTGAGTGAAGATCCTTGTGGAACGCCGCAGATGACTTCGGTGGCCTCGGATCTGAACGGGGGAGGCGGACTCTCTGGGTTCTTCCGGCGAGGAACGAGATGATCCATTCCAGTGCTTTCTCTCGGATTCCGATGTTGCTGAGGCGCTTCACTAGGGTGCGGTGGCAGACAGTGTCGAACGCCGCGGAGAGGTCCAAGAGGATGAGGGCTGCTGTTTCCCCGTTGTCGGTTAGGGTTCTGATGTCGTCGGTGGCTGCGATAAGGGCGGTCTCGGTGCTGTGGTTGGCCCGAAACCCGGACTGCGAGGGGTCGAGGGATCCATTCGTCTCGAGGAAGGCGGCAAGCTGTCTGTTGACGGTCTTCTCGATGACTTTGGCCGGAAACGGAAGGAGCGAGATGGGACGGTAGTTCTTGAGGTCGGTGGGGTCCGCCGTTGGTTTCTTCAGGAGGGCGGTAAGCTCGGCGTGCTTCCAGCTCTCCGGGAAGGTGGCGGTGTGGAAGGAGGAGTTGATGATGTCCCGGAGATGGGGTGCGATGGTGGCGTCGGCTTTGTTGAAGACGTGGTGTGGGCAGGGGTCGGTTGGTGATCCGGAGTGGATGGAGTTCATCGTGCGGGTGGTGTCTTCGGTGCTGATCGGGGTCCAGTTGCAGAGGGTGGTGGTGGCGGGCGTTGGTTCGGCGGTAGGGTGCGTGGTCTGTGCGTCGAAGCTGTTATGTATGTCGGTGATCTTGCGGTGGAAGAACGCGGCGAGTGAGTTGCAGAGGTCTTGCGAGGGGGTGATGTCGTTGTTTCCGGCGCTGGGGTTGGAGAACTCTTTGACGATGCTGAAAAGTTCCTTGCTGTCGTGGGCGTTGTTGTCCAGTCGTTCTTTGAGTGCCGACTTCTTGGTGGCACGGATCAGCTGGTGGTGTTTGCGGGTGGCGTGCTTGAGGGCGGTCCTGTTGTCTGTGGTCTGGTCGAGTCGCCAGGCTTTCTCGAGTGTGCGGCAGTTCTTCTTGGATTCCTTGAGTTCGTTGGTGAACCAAGGGGTTTTCTTGCTTCCGGGTCTGCTGGGAGGGTTTTTAGTGGTGCGAGGTCGTCGGCGCAGGCGGTCAGCCACTTGGCGAGGTTGCTGGCTGCTTCGTTTGGGTCCGTTGTGTTGGTGGGTGTGTTCTGGCTGAGGGAGGCGGTGAGCTGCTCGGCGGTGATCTTGCTCCAGCTCCGGCGGGGAGCCTGTTGCGGGTGGTGGTGGGTCGCAGTCTTTCTGAAGCTGAAGTGGACGCAGCTGTGGTCGGTCCAGTGGAGTCCGGTGGCGTGGCTGAAGGAGATGTGCTTGCTGGAAGAGAAGACGGGGTCAAGCGTGTGGCCGGCGTAGTGGGTGGGCGTGTTCACCAGTTGCTTGAGTCCGAGGTTGGCGAGGTTGTCCAGCAGGGCGGTGGTGTTTCTGTCGTTGTTGTTCTCCAGGTGGAAGTTGAGGTCCCTAGGAGGATGTAGTCGGCGGAGGGCATGGCGTGCAGGCTGATGAAGTCTGCGATGTCTTCGCTGAATAGTGTGCGTGGTCCCGGGGGTCTGTAGATGAGGGTGCCTCGGAGGGTGGTCTTGGGGTCAGTGTGTATCTGGAAGTGTAGGTGTTCGGCGGCGGTGAAGGTCTCGTCGGAGTTAGTCGAGATGCGGATGGTGTTCTTGTGTACGATGGCGATGCCTCCTCCCGTCTGGTTGACGCGGTCCTTCCGGGTGATCTTGTATCCGTCCGGGATGGCTATGGCGATGTCGGGCGCTGAGGAGGCGTTCATCCAGGTTTCGGTGAGGAAGGCGACGTCCGGTGCTGTTGCGTCGAGCAGGTCCCAGAGTTCCACGGCGTGCCTGTGGACGGAGCGGGTGTTCAACAGGATGCATTTCAGGTGGTTGCTGCTGGTGCTCGACTTGGCGGAGGTGGTGCACGTCCGGGGGCAGGTGAATCAGCAGGCTTGGCAGGTGAAGGGTCCGTGGGTGCGTCTCGGTGAGGCTCGGTAGCAGGCAGGGTTCCGGCCGGCATTGAGTGCGGTGAGGGTGGCGGCGTCGTAGGTCCGTCGAGTAGTGTTGCATCGGTGGGATCCAGGGGTCCTGGCGCTGGGCGCGGGCCAGGCGCAGACGGGCGCAGACGGGCTTACCTTTGGCGCACCTTCGGCGCTCCGTCGGTGCTCCCGCTGCGCGCGGCCGCTGCGCGGTCGCTCAGGGGGCGTCATAAGTAAGGAGCCTGGAGGGAGGAGCAGCTGGGTGGCGGGAGCGGGGCGGCGAATGGAATCACGGGGGGCGGGGCCGCAGGGAGGCAGTGGCGGGAAGTCCCAGGAGCAGCGGGCAGCGGGAAAGTCCCAGGAGCAGCGGGAAAGTCCCAGGAGCAGCAGGCAGCGGGAAAGTCCCAGGAGCAGCGGGCAGCGAGCGAAGGAATCTCCAGGCAGGAGGCGGCAAGGCAGGCAGGAGCGGCAGCAGTGAGTGGGGCGACCAAGCCCTGTGGATGTCTAATGTTGTAAAAACGTTATCCTCCTTCAAAGAACTCAACATTTCCGTGATGTTGGTCAACGGATGTCTATCTACTCATATTCTTTCATTCAAATCCCTCAGATTTATGCGCATTCTTAAAGCCACAATACTTTTCCTGGCAAACACCACTGGCGAAAAACATTCCAAACTTTCTATGGGCTCAATGATATACTGTTGACACAAAAACTCCAACTCCTATTCCAATTCCTTTCTCATGGCAATGGGTACCCATTTGAGCTTATGGACAACAGGACTCTCTCCAGATTTTAAATTTATACGGCGTGAAAAACATTTCACTCTTCCCAGTTTTTCACTAAACACTTAGGAGAAGGCAGTTTCCCACCCTCCTTGGTCAATCCTCCATACAGATACACACATGTCCTTCACCATATATTTCTCGAGGCATGTGAGAAAGTCATCCTTTTTTGACTTTTTGCCCTGTTCACCCTCATTATTTGACTGATACTGGTGGTAACTGACTCTGACTGTGCCATGGGCTCTGCTAACCAGGGCCAGGATCAGTGCTCTGATGAGAAAGGTATATGGTAAATAGGTACTATTATAAATGGCAATGACAGACCCCTGTAGGTCCCTAGTATTAAAAAGTCAAAGGGGAGGAAAACTACCTATAGGTCCCTAGTATATAACAGGGCAGGGAGGCTTAGCAGCCCAGTAGATTTCCTGCACTGGAGTGTGCACTGCTGTGTTGCCTGCTGTCATTTGTAATGGCAGCCCTGCTTTTCAGACTGTCTTCAAAAGTGAATTGTACACAATCTCGACTTTTGAATTAAAGGTACTTCAAAAGTGGTAATCTACCTTATTTTTATATATGTCATGCCAATGGTATCCCCTAGGTGCTCCAGGGATGAGGTGCCATGTAACTTTAAGCAAGGACATTATAATATATGTTTTATATGCCCTGGTGAGGGAAAAATTGCCAATTTCATTTTCCCCATTGTAGATTATTAGCTGCATAGGTTAACATTGGAATATTTTATTTAAGTATATATATTGGTAGGAATGAGCTGAAAATGTCATTCAAGGACTTAAAAGATTGACAATGATAAATCAAACAACCTGAAATTATCATAACTAGTACAGAAGAAAAGTTATAAAACTTTCTTTTCTGTGAGCCAAAAGCCAATCGTCCAGCAGCCTCTCCTGATTGGTTAGCCTTAACTGGCTTAGCCAAGCCGCTTTGATAGCAGCCAGATGGCAGGCCCATGAATGGAATTTGCAGAAGGTCTGGAGGGTGAGTGTTAATGGAAATGATCTACACCAGTAGGTTGGGTTAGCCAGGTCTTACTCTCCTGGAGAGGAATTCTCCATCTTGAATTTTAAAGAGCAGTGCTTTGTGGGAAGAATATGCCACACTTTGAAGGAAGCTATCATGCTTTTGGGTGGCACCCTGCACCTCATTGGACAGGGGTGCCCCCTGCTTGTCGCACCAGATCACTGAATAAATATGTGAGAGCTGTATAGCAACAAAGATTTTCTGCCTGAAACTACAAGGAGAAGAAGGACTGCCCTGCTGCTGGAACCCTGGTCTGCACCCCAAAGGATTGCAATCTGAAGGACTGCTCCTTCTGCACACTTGGAACTACAGCCCTGAGGACTTTGCCTTGCTTGAAAAAGGATTAAGTTGTGGACTCCTTGAAAGCAGCAGGTTAACAGGGCTTCCCTGCACCATCTCCCTCAAGAAGTCCCCAGCCTGGAGTACGCCCAGTGGACTTTTAAGGATTCTTCTGTGGAATCACTAATCATCATCACCACATTTCCCTCATCAGAATCAGATTTTCCGCCCATTTCTGGATTCAATTGAGAGAATTTTTCTTGGGTTGGTGTTTTGTGCTTGCTGGTTTGGATTTGCATCCTCTAGCAAAATTCCCCTTTTTTTTGCATTTGGCACAATTCTTTTCCATTGCATGACCCAACAATGCATTTCCTAAATGAATCCTGCTGCCACATCTGTAGCACTCGAGTGTCTTACTTTTTACATCAACTTTATTACCCACTTTCTTCAATACATTCTCAGAAACCACTGCGTGCACCTATGCCTCTAAGACCATTTGTTCCATATATACTGCTGTGCACTCCATGTACCTGGCTATCTCCACCTCCTTCTCCAAAGTTAAGTTTTCAGACGTTAATTACTTCTCCTAAATTTTCTTATTATTAGTCTTTTCTACCAGTTGATCCCTTATCATTTCATCCTCGAGCATTTTGTAATGACATGTTGCTGCTTACACTCTCAAATCACTCACAAAACCCTTCACTGACTCACCCGGTAACTGCTTTCTCATATAAAATGTATGCCTTTTCATTATAATGATACTTTTTTTTATTGGGTATCCATCATTTTAATGGCAGAGCCATACTCATACACCACATCACCATCACCCACAACCATGGCAACTTGTATATGTTTTAGTACCTTCCTCCCTTCAGTGCCTAAAGAATTACGCAATAATGCCAATTTCTTTTCTGTGTAAAAACTTCTCCCTCAATGGCCTCTAAATAAGTCTCAAACCCTTGAAACCAAGGTTCCCAATCCAATGGAGGATTTCCAGGTGATACCACAAAAGGAGGTGATGGTAGCACACTTTTGTTACATTTTGTTTTAACTTGTCAAAAATATTGGTACTTCTACTTGATATATGAAACTCCACAACCAACCAAAAACCTTGGCATTAACCCCTTCGCTGCTAGGCCTTTTCCCCCCTTGCTAAGACTTTTTTTGGTTATTTGGGGTAGTTCGCGCTTAGGCCCCTGTAACTTTTTGACCACATAAGGTATCCACGCCAAATTTGCGTCCTTTTCTCCCAACACCATGGGGATTTTAAAGGGAACCCAGAAATTAGCCAAAATACAGCTAAATTTATTTTATTTTTTTGAAAAATGGGAAAAAAGGGCTGCAGATGAAAGCGTCTGTTTTTTTCCACTGCAAATAGTATCAACAAAGGGTTTGTGGTGCTGAAATCACCATCTTCCCAGCTTTCAGGGACTGACAGACTTTTGACAGAAAACCAAAATTGTTTACAGTTTTGGCATTTTACTGTGACATAGCCTAATTTTGCTATTTTTTGTGCTTTCTACCTCCTTCCAGTTAATGGTAAAAAATGGGTATGGAAGCAATGATCCTGGAAAGCTATACATTTCTGAAATGTAGACACAATTCTGAATTCAGCAAGGGGTCATTTGTGCAGATCCTTCAAGGTTTTCTTATAGAAACTAATAGTTGAAAATAGGAAAAATTGAAAATGAGTTAAAAAAAACAGCCATTTGTGCCAACGTTTTCACCTGTAACTTCTTCTAAGTATGACAGATATTTGAAAGCAATATACCGTTACATCCGCTGGACCCTTTTGGTTGTGGGGAAATATAGGACTTGTAGGTTCACCAAGAACCCGAGGAACCCAGATCCAAAAACAGAGCAGCGTCTTGCAATGTTTTTTTATTGTGTACCGGGTATATAGCCATTCATTTGGGAAAATATAAACAGGGAAAAATTGGTATGAAAGACACCTATGTATTTCTGAAATGGGAACAAAATACAGAGTTTAGAAACAGTAGCTATTTGCACATCTCCAAAATTGTTGGTACCCATATCAGCATGTGAATTATAGGACATTTTTCAAAGTGACTTCTTTTTTACACATTGTCTTAAATTTGGAAGGCAGAAATGCATTGTAAGTCAATAGGTAATAACAGTTGCTCTACATTTCTGGGTTACCCTAAGTCTCCTGATAAAAAGGTACATCACTTGTGTGGGTAGGTGTAGTGCCCGCGACAGAAAACGGCCCAAAACACAACGTGGACACACCACATTTTCACAATGAAAACTGACCCTTTTTTTGCAAAGTGCCTAGCTTTAGATTTTGAACCCTAGCTCTGCTGGCACCTAGGGAAACCTAGCAAACCTATACATTTTAGAAAACTAGACACCTAGGGGAATCCAGGATGGGGTAACTTGGCTGGCTCTTACCAGGTTCTGTTACCCAAAATCCCTTGCAAACCTCAAACTTTGAAAAATAAACATTTTGTTCACATTTCTGTGGTGGAAAGTTCTGATATCTGCGTGGATCCACAAAATTCCACCAATACCGCATTCCCCAAAGTCTTTCGAGAAAAATGGTATGTCACTTGTGTGGGTAGGCCTAGTGCACGCAACAGGAAATGGCCCAAAACTCAACATGGACACAACACATTTTCACAGTAAAAACGGACCCTTTTTTTTGCAAAGTGCCTAGCTGTAGATTTTGAATCCTAGCTCTGCCAGCACCAAGGGAAACCTAGCAAACCTATAAATTTTTGAAAACTAGACACCCAGGGGAATACAGGATGGGGTGACTCATCTGGCTCTCACTAGGTTCTGTTACCCAGAATCCCTTGCACACCTCAAACTTTGTAAAAAAAACACATTTTCCTCACATTTCTGTGGTGGAAAGTTTTGGAATCTGCGTGGATCCAGAAAATTCCACCCACCCTGCATTTCCCAAAGCCTTTTGAGAAAAATGGTACCTCACTTGAGTGGGTAGGCCTAGTGCCCGCGACAGGAAACGGCCCAAAAGGCAACGTGGACACACCACATTTTCACAGTGAAAACGGACCCTTTTTTAGCAAAGTGCCTAGCTGTAGATTTTGAACCCTAGCTCTGCCGGCACCTAGGGAAACCTAGCAAACCTATACCTTTTTGACAACTAGACATGAAGGAGAATCCAGGATGGGGTGACTTGTCTGGCTCGCACCAAGTTCTGTTACCCAGAAGCCCTTGCAAACCTCAAACTTTGTAAAAAAAAAAAAAAAAACATTTTCCTCACATTTCTATGGTGGAAAGTTCTGGAATCTGCATGGATCCACAAAATTCCACCGACCCCGGATTCCCCAAAGTCTTCCGAGAAAAATGGTACCTCACTTGTGTGGGTAGGCCTAGTATCCGTGACAGGAAACGGGCCATAACGCAACATGGACAAACCACATTTTCACAGTGAATACTGACCCTTTTTTTACAAAGGGCCTAGCTGGAGATTTTGAACCCTAGCTCTACCGGCACCTAAGGAAACCTAGCAAACCTATACATTTTTGAAAACTAGACACCCAGGGAAATTCAGGATGGGCTGACTCGTCTGGCTCTCACCAGGTTATGTTACCCAGAATCCCTTGCAAACCTCAAACTTTGTCAAAAAACCCACATTTTTCTCACATTTCTGTGGTGGAAAGTTCTGGAATCTGTGTGGATCTACAAACTTCTACCCACCCCACATTCCCAAAGTCTGCCGAGAAAAATGGTACCTCACTTGTGTGGGTAGGCCTAGTGTCCGTGACAGGAAACGGCCCAAAACCCAACATGGACACACCACATTTTCACAGTGAAAACAGACCCTTTTTTTGCAAACTGCCTAGCTGTAGATTTTTAACCCTAGCTCTGCCGGGACCTAGGGAAACCTAGCAAACCTATACCTTTTTGACAACTAGACACCAAGGGGAATCCAGGATGGGGTGACTTCTCTGGCTCTCACCAAGTTCTGTTACTCAGAATCCCTTGCAAACCTCAAACTTTGTAAAAAAAAAAAACACATTTTCCTCACATTTCTGTGGTGGAAAGTTCTGGAATCTGTGTGGATCCACAAAATTCCACTCACCCCGGATTCCCAAAAGTCTTCCGAGAAAAATGGTACCTCACTTGTGTGGGTAGGCCTAGTGTCTGTGACAGGAAACGGCCCATAACGCAACATGGACACAGCACATTTTAACAGTGAATACTGACCCTTTTTTTGCAAAATGCCTAGCTGTAGATTTTGAACCCTAGCTCTGCCGGCACCTAAGGAAACCTAGGAAACCTATAAATGTTTGAAAACTAGACACCCAGGGGAATCCAGAATGGGGTGACTTGTCTGGCTCTCACCAGGTTCTGTTACCCATAATCCCTTGCAAACCTCAAACTTTGTAAAACAAACCACATTTTCCTCACATTTCTGTGGTGGAAAGTTCTGGAATCTGCGTGGATCCACAAAATTCCACACACCCCGCATTTCCCAAAGTCTTCCGAGAAAAATGGTACCTCACTTGTGTGGGTAGACCTAGTGCCCGCGACAGGAATCGGCCCAAAATGCAACGTGGACACAACACATTTTCACAGTGAAAATGGACCCTTTTTTTGCAAAGTGCCTAGCTGTAGATTTTGAACCCTAGCTCTGCCAGCACCAAGGGAAACCTAGCAAACCTATACCTTTTTGACAACTAGACACCAAGGGGAATCCAGGATGGGGTGACTTATCTGGCTCTCACCAAGTTCTCTTACGCAGAATCCCTTGCAAACCTCAAACTTTGTAAAAAAAAAAACATTTTCCTCACATTTCTGTGGTGGAAAGTTCTGGAATCTGCGTCGATCCACAAAATTCCACCCACCCCGGATTCCCCAAAGTCTTCCGAGAAAAATGGTACCTCACTTGTATGGGTAGGCCTAGTGCCCACGAAGGAAACGGCCCAAAACGCAACGTGGACACACCACATTTTCACAGTGAAAACTGACCCTTTTTTTGCAAAGTGCCGAGCAGTCGATTTTGAACCGTAGCTCTATCGGCACCTAGGGAAACCTAGCAAACCTATACATTGTTTAAAACAAGACACCCAGGGGAATCCAGGATGGGGTGACTTGTCTGGCTCTCACCAGGTTCTGTTACCCAGAATCCCTTGCAAACTTAAAACTTTGTAAAAAAAAAACACATTTTGCTCACATTTCTGTGATGGAAAGTTCTGTAATCTGCGTGGATCCACAAATTTCCTACCACCCAGAGTTCCCCCAGGTCTCCCAATAAAAATGATACCTCAGTGGCGTGGGTGGGTCAAGTACCCGCGACAGGCAAGGGCCCAAAACGTATTGAGGAGACATCAACACTACCTATCACAAAACAACCTGGTATTGCAAGGGGGGTCACCTGGGTTTTTGGCCCCGGGCTCGTCGGCCATCTTGGGAAAACTACCAAATCCACACATTTCTAAAAACTAGACACCCGGGGGAGTCCAGTGAGGTATGGCTTGCGTGGGCCCCCCAACGTTTTCCTACCTAGAATCCCCTGCAAACCTCAAATTTTGCTGAAAAAAAAAGAAAAAATTCTCAAATTTCTGTGTGGGAAAGCTGTGGGATCACCGGGCTGATACAAATTTCCTACCACCCAGCATTCCCCCACATCTCCTGATAAAAATGGTACCTCACTCTCGTGGGTGGGTCAAGTCCCCGCAACAGGAATGGGCCCAAAACGTATTGAGGAGACATCAAAATTACCTATCACAAAACAACCTGGTTTTGCAAGGGGGGTCACCTGGGTTTTTGGCCCCTGGCTAGGCGGCCATCTGGGGAAACCCACCAAACCCACACATTTCTGAAAACTAGACACCCGGGGGAGTCCAGCGAGGTTTGGCTTGCGTGGGCACCCCAACGTTTCCTACCTCAAATTTCTGTGTGGGAAACTTGTAGGATCACCGGGCTGACATAAATTTCCTACCACCCAGCGCTCCCCCAGGTCTCCCGATAAAAATGGTACCTCACTCGTGAGAGTGGGTCAAGTACCCGTGACATTCAAGGGCCCAAAACGTATTGCGGAGACATCAAAATTACCTATCACAAAACAACCTGGTTTTGCAAGGGGGGTCACCTTGGTTTTTGGCCCCGGGCTCGGCGGCCATCTTCGGAAACCTATATTTCTGAAAACTAGAGACCCGGGGGAGTGTAGGGAGGCATGGCTTGTGTGGATCCCGCCACGTTTCCCTACCCAGAATCCCCTGCAAACCTCAAATTTTGCTGAAAAAGTTGTGGGATTACCGGGTTGACACAAATTTCCTACCACCCAGCGTTCCCCCAGGTCTCCCGATAAAAATGGTACCTCAGTTGTGTGGGTGGGTCAAGTACCCGCAACATGCAAGGGCGCAAAATGTATTGTCGAGACTTGAAAATTACCTATCACAAAACAACCTGGTTTTGCAAGGGGGGTCACCTTGGTTTTTGGCCCCGGGCTCGGCGGCCATCTTCGGAAACCTACCAAACCCACACATTTCTGAAAACCAGACACCCGGGGGAGGTGAGGTATGGCTTGCGTGGGCCCCCCAATGTTTTCTGGAATTCCTTTGTCTCAAACTGCACCCCGTTATCAGTAAACAGCTTCACAGGGGCACCCGCTCTCAAAAACAAAGACTGTAGGAACCCCATCACTTCCTCAGTATTAGCTTATCTGACAAACTCCACTTCATGCCACCATGATCCATAATGCTTCAACACCAAATCATATCTATTCCATTCATCCATACATACATTGGTCCTATGATATCTAAACCGAGCTTGTACCAAGGTTTCTCTGGAACAGGTATGGCTTCCACTGGACTGGAAATAGTAACTTGTGTTTTGTCACTCACTGCACATGCCACACACTCTCTCACATATTGCTCCACACATCTGTCCACACCAGGCCACCAAAATGTTTCTCTAATCTACCTTTTAATGGCCCTCATTCCCACATGTCCTTCATGTGCCAGGGTAAGCACTTTGGTTCACAATCCACGTGGAACAACCAACAAATCCATTCTCCTTACTACTCCCTCCTTAACACTCATCTCCAAGAACACATGCTTAAAAGCAACCACATCCTCACTGGCGCCTTCAGACACCCAGCCTTTGCTCAACATTTAGGCAACTTCTTGCAACACTTTATCTTGCTGCACTGCATCCTTCCAATCCACCTCCAATATACATCCATATTCATAGTCCACCAATGCTGCCATAATACAGAAATCATCATTAACATCCTTCACCTCCCCATCATCTTCAAGTGACAACCTGGACAGACAATCAGCTAAAACATTGTTCTCACACAGTATATATTCCGAACAAAATTGAAATCCTTGTAGCCTATAGTGCCATTTGGCAATGTGAGGCATAGCCTTACTGGCACCCTTGGTGGTAAACAAGTTGACCAACAGTTTGTGGTCCATACAGATGATAAACTCTCTTCCCCACAAGTACTTTCTAAAATGATCTGCACCCCACCAACAAGCCAGAGCTTCACTCTCAGTCCCTGCGTACATTGACTCCACACCACGGAGTGCCCACAATGTTGAAAGTTATCACCTCTTCCCTGCCATCCCTTATTTGCAACAAAACAGTGGCCAAACCTTACTGGCTAGCATGGGTCACCACTACCAATGAATCAAGTGTATCAAATGACTTGAGAGGAATAGCATTCACCAGGTCACATTTAATTCTTCATAAGAGACCTTCTATTTTGTGTTTTCCCACTACAGTTGGGAATGAATCATGCTTAGAACTCTAGCATATCAAAAAAGAACGGTAACTGATCTTTATTTTCTGGCACAGGAAACGCTTTGATTGCTCCAACAAGACTTTCCTTCGGCTCCACACCTTGGGCAGACAATTTGTAACTAAGATAGTCCATTGATTCCACTGCAAAATTACATTTACCTGCTTTCAGAGTAATGCCTCTGCATCTCAAAATATTCACCACTAGTCCTAATGTCTTGTCATGGATCACCAGATCCTTTCCAAACACCAAAATATTGTCTAGAAAGCATTTCACATTGGAAACTCCTTTAAACATAGCCTCCACCACCCTCTGAAAAACCAATGATGCTGACGCCAACCCAAAAGCTGGTCTTTTAAACCTAAGTGCCCTCCATGTGTAACAAAAGATGTTAAATGATGACTCACATTTTGTAATGCGATTTGTGATATGCAGACTACATGTCTAATGTTGTAAAAACTTTATCCTTCTTCAAAGAACTCAACATTTCCGTGATGTTGGTCAATGGATGTCTATCTACTCATATTCTTTCATTCAAATCCCTCAGATTTATGCGCATTCTTAAAGCCACAATGCTTTTCCTGGCAAACACCACTGGCGAAAAACATTCAAAACTTTCTATGGGCTCAATGATATTCTGTTGACACAAAAACTCCAACTCCTATTCCAATTCCTTTCTCATAGCAATGGGTACCCGTTTGAGTTTATGGACAACAGGACTCTCTCCAGATTTTAAAGTTATACGGTGTGAAAAACCCTTCACTCTTCCCAGTTTTTCACTAAACACTTAGGAGAAGGCAGTTTCCCACCCTCCTTGGTCAATCCTCCATACAGATACACACATGTCCTTCACCATAAATTTCTCGAGGCATGTGAGAAAGTCATCCTTTTTTTACTTTTTCCCTGTTCACCCTCATTATTTGACTGATACTGGTGGTAACTGACTCTGACTGTGCCCTGGGCTCTGCTAACCAGGCCCAGGATCAGTGCTCTGATGAGAAAGGTGTATGGTAATTAGGTATTATAAATGGCAATGACAGACCCCTGTAGGTCCCTAGTATATAATAAGTCAAAGGGGAGGCAAACTACCTATAGGTCCCTAGTATATAACAGGGCATGGAGGCTCAGCGGCCCAGTAGATTTCCTGCACTGGAGTGTGCACTGCTGTGTTGCCTGATGTCATTTGTAATGGCAGCCCTGCTTTTCAGACTGTCTTCAAAAGTGAATTATACACAAACTCGACTTTTGAATTAAAGGTACTTCCAAAGTGGTAATCTACCTTATTTTTATATATAAGTCATGCCAGAGGTATCCCTTAGGTGCTCCAGGGATGAGGTGCCATGTAACTTTAAGCAGGAACATTATAAAATATGTTTTATATGCCCTTGTGATGGAAAAATTGCCAATTTCATTTTCCCCATTGTAGATTATTAGCTGCATAGGTTAACATTGGAATATTTTATTTAAGTATATATATTGGTAGGAATGAGCTGAAAATGTCATTCAAGGACTTAAAAGATTGACAATGATAAATCAAACAACCTGCATTTATCATAACTAGTACAGAAAAAAAGTTATAGAACTTTCTTTTCTGTGAGCCAAAAGCTAGCCGTCCAGCAGCCTCTCCTAAATGGTTAGCCTTAACTGGCTTAGCCAAGCTGCTTTGATAGCAGCCAGATGGCAGGCCCATGAATGGAATTTGCAGAATGTCTGGAGGGTGAGTGTTAATGGAAATGATCTACACCAGTAGGTTGGGTTAGCCAGGTCTTACTCTCCTGGAGAGGAATTCTCCATCTTGAATTTTAAAGTGCAGTGCTTTGTGGGAAGAATATGCCACACTTTGAAGGAAGCTGTCATGCTTTTGGGTGGCACCCTCCACCTCATTGGACAGGGGTGCCCCTTGCTTGTCACACCAGATCACTGAATAAATATGTGAGAACTGTATAGCAACAAATATTTGCTGCCTGAAACTACAAGGAGAAGAAGGACTGCCCTGCTGCTGGAACCCTGGTCTGCACCGCAAAGGATTGCAATCTGAAGGACTGCTCCTTCTGCACACTTGGAACTACAGCCCTGAGGACTTTGCCTTGCTTGAAAAAGGATTAAGGAGTGGACTTCTTGAAAGCAACAGGTTAACAGGGCTTCCCTGCACCATCTCCCTCAAGAAGTCCCCAGCCTGGAGTACGTCCAGTGGACTTTTAAGGATTCTTCTGTTGAATCACTAATCATCATCACCATATTTCCCTCATCAGAATCAGATTCTCCACCCATTTCTGGATTCCATGGAGAAAATGTTTCTTGGGTTGGTGTTTTGTGCTTGCTGTTTTGGATTTGCATACTCTGGTAAAATTTCTCCTTTCTTTTGCATTTGGCACAATTATTTTCCATTGCAGGACACGACAATGCATTTCCTAAATGAATCCTGCTGCCACATCTGTAGCACTCAAGTGTCTTATGTTTTACATCATCTTTATTACCCACTTTCTTCAATACATTCTCAGAAACCACTGCGTGCACCTATGTCTCTAAGACCATTTGTTCCATATATACTGCTGTGCACTCCATGGACCTGGCTATCTCCACCGCCTTCTACAAAGTTAAGTTTTCAGACATTAATTACTTCTCCTGAATTCATTTATTATTAGTCTTTTCTACCAGTTGATCCCTTATCTTTTCATCCTCGAACATTTTGTAATGACATGTTGCTGCTTACACTCTCAAATCACTCACAAAACCCTTCACTAACTCATCCGGTAACTGCTTTCTCATATAAAATGTAAGCCTTTTCATTATAATGATACTTTTTTTTATTGGGTATCCATCATTTTAATGGCAGAGCCATACTCATACACCACATCACCATCACCCATAATAATGGCAACTTGTATATGTTTTAGTACCTTCCTCCCTTCAGTGCCTAAAGAATTACGCAATAATCCTAATTTCTTTTTCTGTGTAAAAACTTCTCCCTCAATGGCCTCTAAATAAGTCTCAAATCCTTCAAACCAAGGTTCCCAATCCAATGGAGGATTTCCCGGTGAAACCACAAAAGGAGGTGATGGTAGCACACTTTTGTTGCATTTTGTTTTAACTTGTCAAAAATATTGGTACTTCTACTTGATATATGAAACTCCACAACCAACCAAAAACCTTGGCATTAACCCCTTCGCTGCTAGGCCTTCCCCCCCCTGCTAAGCCTTTTTTTGGCTATTTGGGGTAGTTCGCGCTTAGACCCCTGTAGCTTTTTGACCACATAAGGTATCTACGCCAAATTTGCGTCCTTTTCTTCCAACACCATGGGGATTTTAAAGGTACCCAGGGTTTGTTGATTGCCCTGCAGAGGACCCAGAAATTAGCCAAAATACAACTAACTTTTGTTTTTGTTGGGAAAAATGGGAAAAAAGGGCTGCAGATGAAAGCGTCTGTTTTTTCCCTGCAAATAGTATCAACAAAGGGTTGGTGGTGCTGAAATCACCATCTTCCCAGCTTTCAGGGACTGACAGACTTTTGACATAAAACCAAAATGTTTTTACACAGTTTTTGCATTTTACTGTGACATAGCCTATTTTTGATATTTTTTGTGCTTTCTACCTCCTTCCAGTTAATGGTAAAAATGGGTATGGAAGCAATGATGGATTCTGGAAAGCTATACATTTCTGAAATGTAGACAAAATTCTGAATTCAGGAAGGGGTCATTTGTGTAGATCCTTCAAGGTTTTCTTATAGAAACTAACAGTTGAAAATAGGGAAAATTGAAAATGAGTTAAAAAAAACTGCCATTTGTGCCAACGTTTTCACCTGTAACTTCTTCTAAGTATGACAGATGTTTGAAAGCAATATACCGTTACATCCGCTAGACCCTTTTGGTTGTAGGGAAATATAGGACTTGTAGGTTCACCAAGAACCCGAGGAACCCAGATCTAATAACAGAGTAGCGTCTTGCAATGTTTTTTTATTGTGTACCGGGTATATAGCTATTCATTTGGGAAAATATAAACAGGGAAAAATTGGTATGAAAGACACCTATGTATTTCTGAAATGGGAACAAAATACAGAGTTTAGAAACAGTAGCTATTTGCACATCTCCGAAATTGTGGGTACCCATACCAGCATGTGAATTATAGGACATTTTTCAAAGTGACTCCTTTTTTACACATTGTCTTACATTTGGAAGGCAGAAATGCATTGAAAGTCAATAGGTAATAACAGTTGCTCTACAATTCTGTATTCCCCTAAGTCTCCCGATAAAAATGGTACATCACTTGTGTGGGTAGGCCTAGTGTCCGTGACAGGAAACGGCCCAAAACGCAACATGGACACACCACATTTTCACACTGAAAACTGACCCTTTTTTTGCAAAGTGCCTAGCTGTAGATTTTGAACCCTAGCTCTGCCGGCACCGAGGAAAACCTAGCAAACCTATACGTTTTTTGAAACTAGACACCCAGGGGAATCCAGGATGGGGTGACTTGTCTGGCTCTCACCAGGTTCTGTTACCCAGAATCCCTTGCAAACCTCAAACTTCGTAAAAAAAAAAACACATTTTCCTCACATTTCTGTGGTGGAAAGTTCTGGAATCTGCGTGGATCTACAAAATTCAACCCACCCTGCATTCCCAAAAGTCTTCCGAGAAAAATGGTACCTCACTTGTGTGGGTAGGCCTAGTGCCCGCGACAGGAAATGGCCCAAAACGCAACATGGACACACCACATTTTCACTGTGAAAACGGACCCTTTTTTAGCAAAGTGTCTAGCTGTAGAAGTTGAACCCTAGCTCTGCCGGCACCTAGGGAAACCTAGCAAACCTATACCTTTTTGGAAACTAGACACCCACGGGAATCCAGGATGGGGTGATTTGTCTGGCTCTCACCAGGTTCTGTTACCCAGAATCCCTTGCGAACCTCAAACTTTGTAAAAAAAAACACATTTTCCTCATATTTCTGTGGTGGAAAGTTCTGGAATCTGCGTGAATCCACAAAATTCCATGCACCCCGCATTCCCTAAAGTCTTCCGAGAAAAATGGTACCTCACTTGTGTGGGTAGGCCTAGTGCCCGCGACCGGAAATGGCCCAAAACGCAACGTGGACACACCACATTTTCACAGTGAAAACTGACCCTTTTTTTGCAAAGTGCCTAGCTGTAGATTTTGAACCCTAGCTCTGCCGGCACCTAGGGAAACCTAGCAAACCTATACATTTTTGAAAAGTAGACACCCAGGGAAATACAGGATGGGGTGACTTGTCTGGCTCTCACCAGGTTCTGTTACCCAGATTCCTTGCACACCTCAAACTTTGTCAAAAAAACACATTTTCCTCACATTTCTGTGGTGTAAAGTTCTGGAATCTGCGTGGATCCATAGACTTCCACCCACCCTGCATTTCCCAAAGTCTTCTGAGAAAAATGGTACCTCACTTGTGTGGGTAGGCCTAGTGCCCGCGAGAGGAAACAGCCCAAAAGGCAACGTGGACACACCACATTTTCACAGGGAAAACGGACCCTTTTTTAGCAAAGTGCCTAGCTGTAGATTTTGAACCCTAGCTCTGCCGTCACCTAGGGAAACCTAGCAAACCTATACATTTTTGAAAAGTAGACACCCAGGGAAATACAGGATGGGGTGACTTGTCTGGCTCTCACCAGGTTCTGTTACCCAGATTCCTTGCACACCTCAAACTTTGTCAAAAAAACACATTTTCCTCACATTTCTGTGGTGTAAAGTTCTGGAATCTGCGTGGATCCATAGACTTCCACCCACCCTGCATTTCCCAAAGTCTTCTGAGAAAAATGGTACCTCACTTGTGTGGGTAGACCTAGTGCCCGCGACAGGAAACGGCCCAAAAGGCAACGTGGACACACCACATTTTCACAGGGAAAACGGACCCTTTTTTAGCAAAGTGCCTAGCTGTAGATTTTGAACCCTAGCTCTGCCGTCACCTAGGGAAACCTAGAAAACCTATACCTTTTTGAAAGCTAGAGACCCAGGGGAATCCAGGATGGGGTAACTTGTCTGGCTCTCACCAGGTTCTGTTACCCAGAATCCCTTGCAAACCTCAAACTTCGTAAAATAAAAACCACATTTTCCTCACATTTCTGTGGTGGAAAGTTCTGGAATCTGCGTGGATCCACAACATTCCACCCATCCCGCATTCCCCAAAGTCTTCAGAGAAAAATGGTACCTCACTTGTGTGGGTAGGCCTAGTGTCCGTGACAGGAAACGGCCCAAAACGCAACATGGACACACCACATTTTCACACTGAAAACTGACCCTTTTTTTGCAAAGTGCCTAGCTGTAGATTTTGAACCCTAGCTCTGCCGGCACCTAGGGAAACCTAGCAAACCTATACGTTTTTTGAAACTAGACACCCAGGGGAATCCAGGATGGGGTGACTTGTCTGGCTCTCACCAGGTTCTGTTACCCAGAATCCCTTGCAAACCTCAAACTTCGTAAAAAAAAAAACACATTTTCCTCACATTTCTGTGGTGGAAAGTTCTGGAATCTGCGTGGATCCACAACATTCCACCCATCCCGCATTCCCCAAAGTCTTCAGAGAAAAATGGTACCTCACTTGTGTGGGTAGGCCTAGTGTCCGTGACAGGAAACGGCCCAAAACGCAACATGGACACACCACATTTTCACACTGAAAACTGACCCTTTTTTTGCAAAGTGCCTAGCTGTAGATTTTGAACCCTAGCTCTGCCGGCACCTAGGGAAACCTAGCAAACCTATACGTTTTTTGAAACTAGACACCCAGGGGAATCCAGGATGGGGTGACTTGTCTGGCTCTCACCATGTTCTGTTACCCAGAATCCCTTGCAAACCTCAAACTTTATAAAACAAAACACATTTTCCTCACATTTCTGTGGTGGAAAGTTCTAGAATCTGCGTGGATCCACAAAATTCCACCCACCCCGCATTCCCCAAAGTCTTCCGAGAAAAATGGTACCTCACTTGTATGGGTGGGCCTAGTGCCCGCGACAGGAAATGGCCCAAAACTCAACATGGACATACCACATTTTCACAGTGAAAATTGACCCTTTTTTTGCAAAGTGCCTAGCTGTAGATTTTGAACTCTAGCTCTGCGGGCACCTAGGGAAACCTAGCAAACCTATACATTTTTGAAAACTAGACACCCAGGGGAATACCGGATGGGGCAACTTGTCTGGCTCTCACCAGGTTCAGTTACCCAGAATCCCTTGCAAACTTCAAACTTTGTAAAAAAACAAACACATTTTCCTCACATTTCTGTGATGGAAAGTTCTGGAATCTGTGTGGATCCACAAATTTCCTACCACCCAGTGTTCCCCCAGGTCTCCCGATAAAAATGGTACCTCAGTCGCATGGGTGGGTCAAGTACTCGCGACAGGCAAGGGCCCAAAACTTATTGAGGAGACATCAAAATGACCTATCACAAAACAACCTGGTTTTGCAAGGGGGGTCACCTGGGTTTTGGGCCCCGGGCTCGGCAGCCATCTTGGGAAACAACCAAACCCACACATTTCTGAAAACTAGACACCCGGGGTAGTCCAGTGAGGTATGGCTTGCTTGGGCCCCCAACATCCAATAACCTCCCAGGGACACCCCTCCCTGAGGAGATACATCTTGCTGATGCTGCTTCGTACAACTGGAAATGCGACCAGCTGGTAAACGCCTGCCTTGCCTGTCAGCAGACAAGCCACACGGGACTCGTAAACCTTTTAGTTTCCACTGAAATGTCCTGAATGACCACAGGACTCAGGTAAAATTTCACGATTTATACCAGATGTCTCCCACACAACAGGCAGGGCTGGCAACAGGGAGCAATAGCCTTTTACTTATTTAAACTACAACACTTCGCCATTCCATCACCATTGCCATAGTTGTCATGGCGCCTAATACAAAATTGTACAACAGAACCCAACACCTACAAAGGGATCGATTATACATTTGTCAGAGGGCTATCCCCTGTATACATGCCACCCTACTCAATTATAAAAAGCCCGGTGTGCCTGCACCTGGATTTCATGGGTGTAGGAACACTGGACCCTATTTTTCCAGCTGGATATCACGTGTGGCTCAGGCTGCAAGCACAGCCAACCTCGACTCGGCCTCTTCCTGACCCCTCTTATGGGAAGGGAGAGCACAAAACGCTCCCCATTTCCAGCCCACAACTTTCAATGTCCTCTGACGCCTTCTGAATATCCGTCGATCGCTCTCTGTACTGTCCATGCCCCCAAACCTCTATTTATAACCTGCTCAGAGCAGGGATAAGTGGAATTGGGGTTGTCCCTGAAAATTGGGAACAACACAAGCGGATATGAACCCAGTAATTCTGGGTCTGCGAGTTATTTCTCATTCCAGGAGCAAATACTCATAATAGCTGACTTCATGTGCGGTGGTACTTGCTGGAAATGTTGTTTCATGGTATCCCTGCACATAAATCCAGCCACTTCATAATTGGGGACGAAATATAGGGCAATCAGCAGACTCTGGTCAGCACACACCCATGATGTTGCTGGGAGCAGGCTACATCCCACAAAGGGCCAGAAGGTGCAGGCATGAAGTTCCACCTTGAAGCAGCAAAAATCAAAATGCTCATAACTCACCTGCTTCCAGGGCAGACCGCCCTGGCTGAGTAAGAGCTTTGGCTTCACCAGCACACTGGGTCTGCGTCTGTGTCGAAGACAAGGTCCACAAGATACCCTTTGTGCGAGGCTGGGTCGGCTGCAGCAGCAGACAGAATTCCCGCCATCCCATACATCGAAGCAACACGAGAACTGTGCTGGATATCGTATCACGAACACATGGAAGCACTTGCATCCTTTTGAAACATCATTTTTGTGTTTATGGACATTTTTTTATAAATTGATTTTCTGGCACTTAAATGACTGGAGGATCTCATTCTAATATATAACTTACTGAAACGGCTCAGTACTAATGAAACCACTCTGGTAGAACCGTCAACATTTTAACCCAGCAGACTGATTTTAGAAAACGATATACTGAAAAGCTTTTTTACAGAATCATTTTTCTGGCTCTATAACGTTCCTAGACTCGGCTTGGGGACTGCCTACGCAAAAAATATTTTTAGATAAATGTACCTCTTCTCTGCGCCTTCAGTACTACACACTTTCATCTTTGTAGAATATTGTATGCAACTATATAGCATGTATGAACATGCACTGTATGTGTACAAAGAAGTGAAAAAACAATAACAATCATGCTGATCATGTTGTCTTTTTGAATGATTTATTTATTATTTATTGTATGTTTTTCCGTGAGCAAAATAATGAGCTTTGAAAGAGGAGCAAGTCTCTTCGAGTATTGGGAGTAATTGTTTTAGTATTTGTTAGCCTTGCTGGATCCTGCAAATAGCTTGTAGCATTGCCTACCTTCAGTGAATCACTCGTTATCATATTTTACAACGCATGAACAGCTTCTAGATGAATAAATGATAAGAAAGGTAAACCACAGTTGTGCAAACAAAATCTCCTCTCTATATCTACTTTCTCGCTTGAATAAGTATATACATAAAACAAATTAGCACTGGTGAATTTGGGTTTCTTTTTTGAGAAGTGATTTGTCTTAGTGCAGTGCGAATGGCTGTAGATGATTGTATTTATTTACCTCTGCTAACATTACTTCCCCATACCTTTACTTCTCCACCTTTAATTTGTTCTTTTTTTAATTTGCCTACATGTCCATAACATTGAAAGGACATGTACTTTGTTCCCTTTACTTTGTCTTACCTTCACTTCGTTACCTAATACTAAACTTTAAAATAAGCCTAAATTAGCTTTAATTAAACTACACCAATACTAACACACGACTTTCAATTTAAATTACATTTTATAATTATTTTGGATAGGAGGATACCTTATTGTGCACCAAACCCAACATCAAGCTTAAATTAATCTAACTAAATTAATGTAAATGTGTTATTATAATTTGTTAAAATATTAAAATTAATAAATTAATAATAAATGTAACCATAACCCCATTTTTTTCTATTCAACTAAACAAACAAAATATAGGAACTTCCTTGTTTCTGCTAATTATATCACAAATTAAATGCACATATTGTACATCAAGTTAATTTATTTTATATTATATTAAATTCATTATAACTCTTATTCTAATCAGACCAATATATTTGATATTTTATTAAATGAATTTATTTGTAATTTCATTTTATTTAATTATGTTAACAGTAAGCTTAACACTAGTGGGAAATGGAATTGATATATTTTAGATTAACAAGACGCCATGAGCCATTGCTTATGGGTCAGGGGAGATGTTTCTGCATCTTGTAGTGTTACCCTCTCACTCCTCAATAGGCAGGAGCTTCTCGACAACTACAGCACACAGGAATTGGCCAAGTATTTTATTAGATAGGTAGAACTTATCTAAGTTAACTTTGGTTCAGATACCAGGAAATTTAATTTAGAGGTAAATCGGGTTCCCCTGATGACCCCCTCAGGCCTGACCTGTTCCTGAAGTTTCAAGACTGTCTTTTCCCCGCTGGTCTTGAACTGATAAATCTTTCACTGACGTCAGGTTCGGTACCTGCTGTGTGGAAACATGCCAAAGTTATTCCAGTATTGAAAAAACCTGCCCTGGATGCTCCAAAATCAGAAAATTTTGATCCCATCTCCCTGCTACCTTTTCTTGCTAAAATCACAGAGTTTCACATTAATGCTATTATAGCTAACTTTTTGGAGTCAAACCATATTTTGGCTTCCTCTCAGAATGGATTTAGACCCCTACATAGTACTGAATCCGCACTGTTGGCAGTTACTGAGCACCTGCGCGGCTCGCTAGATGAGGGCAGATCCTCTGCTCTGATTCTGCTTGATTTAAGCGCCGCGTTTGATACCGTATCTCATGAGATTCTGTTGCGACACCTACAGGAGATTGGTATTGGTGGTGCGGCTTTAACTTGGCTCACTTCCTGTGTAACCGAAAGATCCTTTCAGGTTGTTTCCTCTCCCTACAACTCCAAGGTTCACACGCTACACCATGGTGTCCCCCAGGGCTCCGCATTGAGCCCAACCCTATTCAACATCTACATTCTTCCATTAGCTCAGGTGGCTAAAACCCAGGCGATTACGCTGCTATCCTATGCCGATGACACGCAGCTTATGAGCTCTTTCTTCAACAACTCTACACAGAACCTAGTTAAATTCCAAGACTACATGGTGGTAATTGCGGATTGGATGGCAGCCAATTACGTACAGCTAAACTCTAGCAAATCTGAAATTCTTCTCTTAGGGACAGATATCCACCATTGGGGCTACTTCTGGTGGCCCCCTTCTTTAGGACCACCTCCCCAGCCCAAAATGGCAGTTAAAAATCTGGGTCAACAGCGCCTTGACTTTTGAAGCTCAGGCGAAATCGGTGGTAGGCGTCTGCTTCGGAGTTCTACAAGGCTTAAAACCAATCCTGGGATTTTTTGACTCTGATACTCACCAGAAGATTATTTACTCCACTATACTTTCTAGGCTGGGCTACTGCAATGTGCTGTATTTGGGATCCAATAAGGCAGTGTCTAAAAGACTTCAGATAGCACAAAATGCTGCAGCACGTCTCTTATTTGCCCTCCCCAAGTTCAGTTCAGTTTCCAGCTTTATCCACAGGCTGCATTGGCTCCCTATGGATAAGACAATTCTTTTCAAGGCTTTATGCATTACTCACAAAATTCTCAACTCTGAGGGGCCTCCCATTTTAACTAATCTACTCCATCCATATGTCCCCCCGTGGGCCTTGCGCTCAGCTAAGCTCTATCTAGCCTGTGTTCCTAGTGTTAGAAGAGCAATAGCAGGAGGGTGCTCCTTTTCTGCCAAAGCCCCAGCACTTTGGAACGCGCTACCTCTTTCCATTAGGAGTATTCAGAATCACTGGGCCTTTAGAAGGGCCTTGAAGACCTGGCTATTCTCTGTCTAACCCTCTGTATATCTTCGTGGCTCTCTTCTCTGAAACTAGCGCTGGGACGCCCCGTTGCTGGGGCAGCCATGAGCTTTACAAATACCTTAACATAACATATAATAAGATAAGATAACAACTTAAATAGGAGGGCTGGAAACCAGTGGTAAGGCAGGTAATGAGTGAGGTCGCTAGGAAGACGAGTACTGGCAGTGAAAAACTTAAGAGGAGTTTGTGAGTCAGGAGTGAAGCAGCAAGTAGCCGCTTCTGGAGAGCAGAAGTTCTCCTTCTTACATAATCAGTGTACTATATCTAGCTATGCAGAAGTGAATACATGATTTCCTCGCTGTGGGATAAAACTACGCCCAAATAAATAAGATGCAGGAAAATCTGATTTGCATAACGTCTGCAGTATCTGAATGTGTGCATGACACATTTCAAGTAATTCACATACACATCATTTTCTACTATGAGCAAATTGCATATGCTGTTAGATAGTATTGTGATTGGCAGAAAGGGCATTTTAGTCACATGCCCTGCTGCAACTAGTGAGCAGGAAACGTGTACATAAACACATTCAAATACAACAAAAAATGTAAATGTTATCCTGCCAGTTTTTTTTTTTAATTTGGGAATGTTCTTTTCGGAAATAGTAGTAAACAAGCATTGGCATAGCCAATAGGTCTCGCTTTTGGGACCTTATAAGTATTTAGTTATGCAGCACAATATCCTTGGTGCAACAACATCAACTGTTGCATGGCTAAACACTTATAAGGTCCCAAAGGCGAGACCTATTGGCTATGCCAATGCTTGTTTATTTACTTAAGAGCCTGCTGTTGCATTGCGGTAAATAATTATTGTGCTTATGGGGAGGAGACACAACATATAGTGCTGCGGGGGCTTGGCTTGGAGCAGGATGAAGGCACTATAGAAGCCAGACAAAGTGTAGGTGGGAAAGACAGATCAGCTGAAGGAGTGAGTGTATGACAGCAAAAAGGAGGGAGAAGAATAAACTAATGCGATAGAAATCAGAGCGGCTAAGCTTAGGTTTACCATGGTGAAGTCTGTTATTGTTCTGAGTCAGTTGATACAATTGACCCAACAAGCCTGAAAACAATGTTTTTCAAAATAATATAAAAAAATAACAGAGGTCTGGGCGTTGCAACCGGAAGCAGGCTTGCAAGCAAATAGGATGAAACAACAACAAAGGGAAAAGCCACAAGAAATAAAAACCAGTCCCGACACCATAAGACTTTCGGCGTAGTAGCTCTCCATCCCAATTTACTTATGAAAGAGGAGAGCAGCATTTTAAAAAGGTGGCAGAAAAAAGGCTAACACCAGCAGCCAGGCGCAGATTTTCCTCATGTTCCATGCTGCTTGCTATAAAGCACGCACACTGAAAACTAGGACAGATTGGTAGCACGGAAAGATTTGTGTTGATGTGCACCGTCACTTCTAACATATCTAGCTTTCTTTATGATGATGTTTTCCAAAACTGTTTGTTTTGTTTTCCTTTGCAAAACAAAAAGTGAATCAAATAAGGTTTACTAAGTGCAAACACGTGCCGGCTGCTTTGACTGAACAGTACAACACAGAGCTGGATTAAACCATTCATTAATTTATCGGTGTGTGCCCCCAGTTGTTGCTTGTCATTTTAAAAGATACCTTCCATACCTATTATTCACATGCATACGTTGAATTGAGAGAACTTGATGGCACAGAAAACTGTACCGAAGAGGCTTGTGATGCAAATGGTTTGCCATGGTGCCTCTAGTGGGCTAAAGAGGTTCTCCAAAATAAATAGTTTGGGAAGAGGATTCCCACATTGAAAACGTTTGACAGGAACTAGCTCTGATTGAAAATTTAGGGCACACTGGCCGAAGTATTCAGGTAGAGGGGTTACCACGTTAGTAGATATTGTGTGGTAAACCCGCCATTTGTCGAAGTCTATGGGTTTCAGATATTTTTTGTTTTTAGTTAAATATATGCTTTGTCAGGCTATTAAAGGCTGCACTAGTCACTTTTGTACAAATTAGGCTGTGTCAGTAATTGTGTTGCTGTGGCGGTCTGTGTCTGACACTCATTCATGTCTACTCACTGAGAAAGTCTTATATAATGTATTTGTATTGTATTTTACAAGGAGCAGTTATGAAGTGGGTGCGTAGCCTAGAGAGGTACTGGAGTGCAGGGCATAAAACAAGGGATACATCCACTATATGTGGCCTTAGTAAGTGCACAATCATGCATTTATATTGTGGGTAAAGAGATAGAGTAAGAGGCTACTTTTAATGGGGGAGGGGCTAGGAGGTGAATTCGAGCGAGTTTTGGAGGCAGTGCGGGGCATACAGGGAGCGATCAGCAATGAGTAACGACGTACCTTGAACATATAGACAATAGTATGAATCAGAAAGTGGCAAATCGTCGATAAAGTTTGCGACGGTGTATTTGGTACTTTATGTCTATGTACGATTTCCTGCATGGTTAAAGCACTAAAAGACAAGCATATGTGAACGTGCGATTCACAGACTTTAAAACACAACATAATAGCTGTCCTATCTGTAGGTTATAGCCTTCTTTGCCTCTAGTCTAAAAGCCATTGAAAGTACTAAAAATCTATGCCCTATCTATGGGTTGTTATTCTTCTTGTATTTTCAACGCCTCTGTGCATTCTGTCTTTTGTATCTACAGGCTGTGCATTGCTTGTTTTGGTAACAGTCCTTCCTCTCTGTCTTAAAGATACACAGTCCTGTTTTCATGGCGGCTTGCTCACCCGGGTTGCTGCTGGACGTGGAGGTGTTGATAGTGGTCCTCCCTTTGAATCTTGGCTTCACCGTCCTGCAGCTGTGTAGCGGACGATTTTAGGAAAAGGTGGGATGCGCCGGGAGGTTTCAATGTTATGAGTCTGGGGTACCGCAAAGCTGGCAGTCCCAAAACAGCAACAAGCATTTGAAGGCATGCGCGGGGAGGAGGGGGGGGCGACGCGAGTGGTGCGCGCGCTGAAAGTTAATTAAAAAAAAAAAAAAATGAAGCTGATAGCCGCGCGGCCGTGAAAGTGACACGGCCGCGCGGCGCAAAAGTGAAAGGAAAATGAAGTTGACGAGGAGGGAGTGGGAGGAGGGGGGAGGGTATTCATGCGCTGTAGTGCACGTCGCGCGCGCTTGTGCGCTTGTGAGCAGCAGGTGTGACCACACGCTCGTGCACCATGGCCTTTTGCTTGCGCGTAACCGCAGGGAAAAGGCCACGACGCACGAGCGTGTGGTCAGCTTCTGAAACCCACTTACATAAAGTCTTCGCCTAGCAGCGCTTGCGCGCTACTCGAGGCTCGACCTAAAAAGTCACCATTGGTTTCTTTATATATTTTCCCTTGTAAATGTCCTGATTTTCATCAATTCAGAGTACATTGCTTCCGAGAAACTCAAACGAAAATCATGTTGTTCTTTTTTTGTGAATCCTAAATGGTCTGTGGCACTGACTGCTAACATGGGTGTTCCATTGTTCCCTCATTCACATTCCCTCATTCACATTCCCTCATTTACATTGCCTCATTCGCGTCGCCTATCCTTGATCAATCTTTGCTTCACTGCTTAGATTTCCCAGTTTATTGTTTTTCGTTAAATACAATGCAGGCTGAATGTGCAGCATAAATTACAAAGATGCCTCTCACCCTTTTTTGCTCCCTGTGCATTTTGGTGAAAGTCTATTTGAGAACAGAGAAAAGCAATGTAAATCAGCTACACTATGATCATTTTACTTTACTTTATTATAAGAACATATTGTCTGGTCTTCATCATCCACAACATTGAACATTGTTCTAAACAAATCAAAAGAGAAAGCAGATTAAAATTACAAATTAATATATTTATTCCTATCTCATGCCTTAATTTCTTCCTTTTAACGTCATTTATGCTATTTGGTCCAGGTTACATTTTTAAGGTCTCATGTTCCTCCAAAATGTCCAGTTGATGCTGATGCTTTCTTCGGTTCTGAGTTTTGATGAGTAATGCAGATGAAATTCGTTCCTCTATCTTTGTTGCCCTTAATGTACCTAATTTGAAATGGATTATGTTGAAATCCATGTCGTCCAGCGTGTGTTTTCTCTCCTATATTAACCATATTTTGTGATATTTTATAGGATGCTCAGATTTGTCAGTGCATGGGTAGTATTGATCTTGTCAACATAGTCACACTCGGGGCATATGTACAACAGAATGACAGAGTGTGAAGATAAGCAAAACTTGCTAACGCCACGCTCTGCCATTATGAAAACGCAGAGATGCACTGTAAATACAAAAATACGGTGCACCCCTGCGTTTCCCATGCGCTGGCGCTAAATTAAGCTGCCTAGCGTAAACGCAGGCACTCTTGCACAATAGTGCAAAGATGCCTGCGTTGGGGGGAATGATTGTTTATGTGTAGGAAGGTGTCCCTTCCTGCACATAAACAATCACAAATAGCGATTTGTAACTTGTTGCAAATCATCATTTTTGTAATGATTGTTTATGTGCAGGAAGGGACACCTTCCTGCACATAAACAATCATTCATGGCGTTTTGCTGTTTCTATGTGTGATGTACAATGCAGCACACATAGAAACAGCAAAAACAAGGAGAAATAAACATTTCTCCTAGTTTCGCCATGTTAAGACCAGATTTTCCCTGGTCTTAATTTTGGTGCTGCCCCATATTTACGCCACCTTCGTAAATATGTGGCAGCATCAAAATCAATAGGTCTTGCAGCCGAACGCCCACAGCAACACCCATTGCCCATCCCTTTCACGCTAAATATAGCGTGAAAGGGTGCCTTATTTACAAGGCAGCGTTAAGCCACGTTAAAGCCATAAAAAGTGACGTTCCTGTGGCGAGAGGGGCTTGTAAATATGCCCCTCGCTTCTTATATTGCTTACTGTCTGAATGTGCATGAATAGTCTGAGACTAGAGAGCAAATAAATGATAGTTTAAGGGTGAGTGCAAAGTGTATTTTGTACTTTTTAAAAAAAAAAATCTTCATGGGAAAATATTTTTTCTGACCCATAATCTTCTATTATATTCATCTTGGCAACTCCTGGCCCATGTCAGCAGCACTTTCTGCACCACAGATGGCTGCTACAAGTTGTTGCAGAGTAGCTGCTCGAATATTTCCAAATCATTCTTGCAACAAGGGTTCTGTTCTCTCATTCACTCGCTGCACTGTAAGGTACTCTATGGGCTTGGTTCATGAGAAGTTAATCTCAGTCTAATTACCGCCACTGTCAGTGTACTCTCCAGCTAGGTTTTTTCTGCCAGTTGGTGCAGATAGTGAGGGTGGAGTTGGTGTCAAGTTAGCAGTCCTTTCGTTATGCTGTCAATAACTTGGGCCCACATTATGGTTGCTTTCCACAGACAGGAGGCCTGGTTGCATTCTTGAATTGGCAAGTCAAGTAACACTCATTACTTAACAGTAACTGGGGGAAAGAAGCAGTTTCGAACAGCGCCCCTTGATTGCAAAGCCTGTTAAATGTTTATGGGCAAATACAATGCTCTTGTTTGGGGGGACTGCAGTAAATGCTTTTTTTATGTTTAGAAGCTAGACATTTATAACATTAGTTGCTATAATGGGCTGTGTTGATTTCCTTTTTGCATATAGCTACGTGTTTCTTAACTGCTCTGTGCAAGTGGTAGAATCTTGTTCTGATGCTGCTCTATGTTCTAAATGTGAGGGAGTGTAGTCTCTAAAGCTTAGAGGTTCTTTATCGATACGAACATAGGAGTGACAAGATGGTGGGGTATCTAATTCCCCACAGGTGAGTAGACACATTAAGTATTTTGCTATGCTCCATCCCAAGTGATTTCCCAAATACTTCAAGTGACTCTGAGCACCACAGGAGAACTTGTTATTCATCCTGATGAAGACCCAAGAATAAGCCGTCAAGGGGTTAGGACGCACCATGTAGACCAGTGGTTCTTCACCTGTGGTCCGGAGAACCCTGGGGGTCAGGAAAGCCTACTCAGGGGGCCCGTGACTGCTTAGAAAATTAAATAATATCATCAGAATAATAATGTGTATATAATTGAAGAAGCAAAATGTAAAATTGAAAAATGTAAAACATTCTGTGAATGTGAAGAAATTTAAAATTGAAGGCTAAAAATGTAAGTTAGTATCCTCAGATTGATTCGTTGAAGCAGTGCAAGTGCATCAAAAGGATATAGTATGGACAATGAGACAATGAGAGGCCTAAATTGAATTTAGAAAAGCTCTAACCTCCTCAATAAAACTAAATTTCGATTTGTTTATGTGTGAATGAAAAAATATATTTCATCATTTGTGCGATGAGAGGTTGTTTGTCTATCTTTGGTGTACAGTTTTGTGGTTCAAATAAGTGACAATGCTTAGGCAGGGGTCCCCAGCTTCCAGCAATGACTCTGTGGGGGTCACTGGAATCCAATAATGATGCAGTGGGGGTTCCTGGGTTCCAGTAACGATGAAGTGAGGTTTCACAGAAGACAAAAGTTTAAGAACCACTGATGTAGACAACAGAAATAGGAGGACCGATTGGCACTAGATGATAAATCTTGGAGAGTATTTAACTACAACACTAAAAGATGAATACAACTATTGCGAGTAGTCCTAATGGCTACATGTTTGGACTCACTGCAACTAATATCCAATTCAGGATTGATTGAAACCAACAGACTACCATATGAAGCTATTCAGTACCCTTTAGGTTCTTGACCACCCAGAATGAAGTTAGATACAAAGTAAGTGTTAGAAATTGGGTTCCTGGTTGGCAGAGGTATGTATGCACCCTGTCCAAGCAGGAACCACAATCCTAGTCAGGGTAGGTAACAACACAACCTAAATTATCCTGTGCTCACCCTCCGGTAGCCTGGCACAGATCAGTCAGGATTAACTTAAGACACAATATGTAAAATATTTGTGCAACACTTCATACAACAACACAGTGAAAACACCCTTAAAAAGACTTCACACCAGGATAGAAAATAGATTATGATTTTATGAATACAACAAGATCAAAACGACAAAAATCCGATGTGTAGAAGCCGAGATATGAATTTTTTAAGTAATAAATGTCAAGTTAGCATTTAGAAGCAATAAGCGCTTAAATGGGTTATCTGGTCATGCTAGACCGGGGCATGGTCAAAAGTTCAGGCCGACCATGATGAAGAGCGGACTGGATACAGGAACCTACTGAACCAAAGTACCTTCAAACGGGATGTGTCATCATCGATGAGGATGCACGTTGCAGCCTAGGCGATGCATCGGTGTCGAGCCGCACAGTAGTCAAGATGCATCGATTTTCTCCACACAACTGCAGTGATGCATCGGTTCACAGTGCAAGTGCTGGTTCTGGATGCGATCTGAGGCTGCTGCGCCCACAGTAAGTGATGCATCGATGCTGAAGGCAATGCGTGGGCTTCAAGGACGATTTACCTGGTCCACTCCACGCAACAAGGAAGCGCTGGTTCCAAGGGTGATACACTGTGTCTGAAATGATGAGGATGCGCTTGTCCAACTCATGCAAAGGTGAAGATATGCCAGTTCCGATGAGGATGCATGGGTTCTGGATGAAGAAGCACCTTAGGCCTCTCTTCCAAGGGTCCAGGACTGGGGTGGCACCACTTGGCAGGGCAGACTCACAGCCTGCATAGTCCATGTGCAGATGCAGGTGGTTCAAGTCTTTTATATCCCTGAGACTTGTGAACAGGAGACAAGCTAACAAGCCCTTGGAGTCACTCTGGGTTCAAGTGATGCAGGTCCAGTTCTTCTCAACCACTCATGAGAACAGGGGGTAGCAGGGCATCTCAGCAAGGCTAGAGCACAGTAAAGTAGCAGTCCAGCAGAGTATCAGTCCATTCAACAGCACAGAAGCTCTTCTTCCTGGCAGAAGTGTACTGACTGGGTAGTGTTAGAGGTCCCGCATTTATACCCAGTGGTGCCTTTGAAGTTGGTGAGACTTCAAAGAAAGCTTTGAAGTGCACAGAGGCTCTCCCTTCCTGCCCTGGTTCCAGACACACTATAGAGGCAGGACACAGCCCTTTCATGTGTAAGTGTCAGCTCCTGCTCAAGATAACCCATCTGCATGCAGATGACCACTCAGGCATACCTATCCCTCCTTTGTTTGTGACTGTCTAGAGGAAATGCAGAAAGCCAACTGTTACCAATCCCAGATGCATTTTCCAGAGACAGGCAGAAGGCACCAAATGGCTAATGTAAGCAAACGCCAACTTTTTAAAATTGGCATTCAATGACAACAAACTTGAAAAGTCTATCTCTTCACAATTGGGAATTACACTCAAAAGATGTAATAAGGTAATCCCAATGTTATCCCATAGGTGAGATAGGCCTTTCAGTAGTGAAAAACGAAATTGGGAGTTTTTCACTACCAAGCCATTTAAATTTTAAAGATTCATCCTTCCTTTTAAATACACTGCACCCTGCCCTGTGGGATATACAGCGCCTACCTTAGGGGCGACTTATATGTATAAAATGGGATGGTTTAGGCCTGGCAAAAGGGTTTACTTGCCAGGTCAACATTGCAGTGTGAAACTGCACACATAGGCTCTGCAGTGGCAGGCATGAAACATGGTTAAGGGGCTACTTATGTGGGTGGCATAATCAGTGCTGTAGGCCGACTAGTAGCATTAAATTTACAGGTCCTGTGCACATGTAGTGCACTTTACTGAGGACTTATAAGTAAATTAAATATGCCAATTGGGGATGAACCAATATTACTATGTTTAGGGGAGAGAACACAAGCCCTTTAGCACTGTTTTAGCAGAGGTAAAGCGCACAAAGCGAGCAAAAACGAGGTCACTACGATGGAGTGAGGGAGGCAGGCAAAAAGTTGGGGGAAGGCTGTCAGGCCTAACAGTAAGCACAAACTGTTCTTTCTCCTACACTGCACACTATGGTGTTCCATGCATTCACTCCTTAGGAGTGTCCAGCGAAGGTCCAGGAGGACTGGATCCATGCCAGATATTTAGAATAACCACAATGTACATTTTTATTAAATTTAATGTAAACATATTTTATTGTTGTACCAGGATTTTATTCACATGTGGCATGGATTTGGCCATTTTGGAACTACTTTGGGCTTCCCTGCTCACGGGTAAATTGAAATGTAAATAAACGTCTGGTCAGCAATTTTATTTCATATTCCAAAAGCATTATGGTAAATCCAGTAGCTGGTACAAGGAGCTAAAAGCAGATTAATTGGCATTTCCTATTGTTTACTTTAAATGTTCAGAAAACCACACCATTTGTTAATTGGCTTTCTCTTTCTTGTTCCTCAATGATACGGGTAAGTATGCAGAGTTTATGTATCCGCCCTATACCTAGAGAGCACGGCTGCCGCATTGCACAGCTGCACTTCAGCACTGAAGGCTTCCCAGTCAGACCCTCCAGTGGGCGAATTTACACTTCAAACTACAGTTATGACAGAGTCAGTGACCAACTGCAAGATCAATAATGGACCAGGCTCTTCCATCCATTCCATACACTGATCGCTTTGTAGTACAGAGTATTATTACGGTTCGCCGTGTATAGGAAGCATTATGAATTTTAGGCACGGGATGGATTATGTCACATTCACAAAAGACCGAAGAACTTTGAAGTTATTTAGCATACACAGACGATCTCCAGTGTCTGGTAGACCTACTGCGCAATGGACAGAGGAGAGCAACTGGATCACTCATTGAATGTTTAAAGCTTGGATTAGCTTTCTGTCTATCACCTTTGCCCAGGCGTATCAGAAGTTAAAGGCTTAGAGTTTTTTGTTTCCAAGTTTTTAAACTATAAAAAACTAAACTCATGCAAATCGTCTCCAATTCATCCAAGAAACATAGTCCAAAACAATTCCAGTTGTGACCAATACTAATGATACGCGGCAATAAAATTTTGAAAAATATATTTTTAGATCTGGCACAACCAAGGTTTTTTATATTTCCCAAGCTTATTTTGACTACATACACCCATCCATCCATCCAAACATCCATCCATCCATCTATATATACATACATACATACATGCATACATACATACATACAATACATACATATAAAACATATTTTGCCTCCATCCACCAGAGCATGAGCAGTGCGTCAGCCCATTTCCACCACTCTGTGCCAGTAACTCAATTTTGCTCCTGTACATGTGAACATCCACCTTAAAAGTATACCACTTCAGTTCCACAGTTCGTGATTCAGTCTATCTTTAATGTAATCCAGAAGTTGCCGGCTTTATAAGGCATAGCAGTTTGCATCAATTAGTAAATTCTTAATCCTTCTTTTCAACTCAGTGGCTGTCATATTCCTTGCTACTGCTCTGCCCCATCATTCCTATATTCCTATACCAGTGCAGTAGAGAGTGGGTCCCAGTAGAACAATTCTAAAGTGCACACACAATTAAATACCACTAGGCATTAATACACTTGTACACCATAGTTGTATTGTTCAATGTTATTTAATCACATTGAATATCCTGAGATGCTTATAAATCAGCAAATAACTTGGAAGAATGTACCGAACAAGTGCCCCACGTAAGGGGGAGAAAAAAAGAAGGGGGGGGAGAAGGTACTGTGCATCAAGTGAGGGTTGGAAGAGTGGAAAGGAAAGGTAGTGACATTATATCCATCACACCAATATTTACAATAATACCGGCTTTTCTAAGCCTCGCAGTTGAAAGATGACAAATACATAGCCATGATTAGAAATACACTGTCACAGTGAAAAAGCACTGTTGATCAAACTGGCATAGAGCAGTGAGACAGTCGACGTTTCGACCCCAAAACAAAGTAGGCTGCTTAAATCCTTACACCGGGGTCTTCCTCAGGACTGAGTGTGGGGCACCTGGGAATTTAACAAAAGGAGCCTACAGGCCCGCCTACAACATTTCCACCATCCAGTTGAGGGTGGCTCATGGTAAATTAAATAATAGTTACATTTCACCGTTCACTTTCACAATACACTAGATACTAAGAACTTCTTTTGTTAAATTCTGCTGGAGTGAGTTCCTGATTCCCAAGCAGTGTATCCCCAGGGCCTGGACCCTTGACTGACATCAAAGTGTGCTCCTCCTGACGAAAAGGGGAAAATACTGACGTTTGGTCTCCTCACGACTACGAACTGGCCAGTTCATGTCAAGACTCTGCCGTCTGTGATGACTGCCATAGCAAAGCACAGGTGAAGCCAACTCATTGTGCCAATAACTGTCCGCGGCGACTGAGACACGTGGGACCTGCACTACATGCGCAAAGACCACCGATGTAAAGTCACAGCAACAACCATCTTTGACGCCCAATCAGTTTTTTTTGCTACAGTGACGATTGCCCACGATGGCTGACCTGCTCTTCGCACTACAGTTATGACAGTCTGTGACACTCAGGCTCCTCCTTGCAGCCTCCTCCAAAGCAAATGGAACTCTTCTCGCTGGACTTAGAAGGTAACTTTTCAGTGGGACTAACCTGGTCCCTGTATCCTACCCACACTCCATCGTGGTCGGCCTCAACTTCTGACTTGTCCCTGGTCTGGAGTGACTAGATGACCACCAGTGGCGCTTTGTTTTTTAGGCGCTATTTTCAATAAAAAATTTGAAATTGAATAGATGCCAAGAGTTCACTAAGTATTCTATTACGACAGACCTAAACGCATGGAACTGTGCAGTTACAACTTCCAATAAAATTGTTCTTGTACAGATTTTACAAAAACAACTTTTTGCAGAATGTGTATACTTCTATTCTTTTAAGACATCACCAACTTCTTAAAATTGAAAAAGTTAATGAAGTATTAAAAGAGACCTCACAAGGTTTGCAAAAAGAAACATTGAATATTATACAGACCCTTAAATCTTTTTCTTAACAAAGCACGGACTTAAATGCAAACTCAAATGCTACTTCAAGTATTCAAGTGCAGCCCACTTGTACACCATAATAGGACTTTCAACCAACTGATAAAACAACTCTGGATAGTATGCAAGTGATACATCCCAACAGACACAGTGCTTGAGAGCCTATTTCATCACAAAGCAATGTTAGACAGAACAGCTTGATGACAGTCAAAAGACAATGGAGAGTGCTAATGAACAAGGCTATCAAGAAATGCCAGGTAGGGAAGATGCATGTATATAGAGGCATGGCATGCACCTAGTTTGTGGATTACAGATAAGTGGCTTCAAGGTCCGGACCTGGGTTCACAAAATGTCCTAAGCCTAAGGCCAGCTCACTAAAAGTATGATTATATAATGCACAGTTGAGGTAGGCTTTAACTCTCAATACCAGCATCAATGAATTGGGTCTTTTTAATGGAGGGCCCAGTGTGGGGGTAGTGTAAAACAAGTATGTGTAGCAGGCGATATTTCCAAGCACTAGGGAGAATAGACAAGACATAGTCCAGCCCATAAGGGGTGTGGTCAGTGATGAAAATTGAGGCAAATTCATGATTCACACTGGAAAGAGAATTGTGACCATAAACTATTCAACAAAATATTTAACAAAAATATGGTTTTCCCTAATTCTGCAAAGCGTTCTGTACTAAACATGCGTTCCATATAAAATAATGTTCTCTCCAACTGTAGGAAATGGCTCTCTATGACTGAACTATTAAACAGATTATGCACCTGAATTCAAGAGAAATTTGTGCAGTACAAGAGATGGCAAGGCAAGTGTGGCAACATGAACTTTCCTTTAAATATAAAAATAAAATGATATCTGCTTTTTGCAACATGTTTAATGGCATGTGTATAATAATGTCAATGACTCTAGAGTCTACTATTGGATGTAAATTAAACTTGTCTGTGGAAGGAATATCCACCTCCTCTTTCTCCTAGTTTTTTCAGCTGACAGTTTATCCACTTGGTCTCCTCTAACTCCTAAAGTAGTTGGAATATAACTGTACGTGATGACTACATGTCACACGGGACACCATTTTTCAGTTTAGAGTTTTCCTTTAACAAACTTGTACATTCTGGAAGTTTTAGACATGGTTTCTGTCAACTGGTTCAATTGATGTAGGACACGTGAAATTATTGATTTATAAAAGCCAAGCTCAGAACTGGAACCTGGTATCCCTTGTGACATCGAGTGATCTGGTAAGATCAGAGAGGTCAGGGACCTCTTAGGGTCATAGAATTCTTTGAGTGATAGAGGATTCTCTCTCTCTCCATTAAAGGTGCAAGATTCTTTATCAAGTGATAACATTATCTGTTATTAAATTGTGACCCTATGGTGTACTCATGCTCATGGTGAGTTGCACTTTGCCCCTTCCCTTGGAATGACTCAGAATCGCAGTTTAATCTCAGTGGGAAAGGGAGGAGATGTGAGATATTGAGCTTAAATGATTTCTGTTTCAGAATCTATCAGTGTTTGGTGAGTATCAAATACAATGCATTAGCTTTAAAGATAGGGTGACCAGAATTTGAGAAATAAAAACCGGGTCGGTCCAGACAAAGAAGTAGGACTAAAGGATGAGATATCTATCTACCTATCTATCTATCTATCTATCTATCTATCTATCTATCTATATATATGTATATAAATATATCTATCTATCTATATAGATATATATATAAATATACGTATCTATATAGATCGATATATACATATATATGTATGTATATCTATATATACACACACACACATACACACACACACATATATATATATATATATATATATATATATATATATATATATATATATATATATAATTACCTACTGGCATGGCGGGGACACGAGTTATGGTAACTTGAGACAGCTATAACTTTAATTGCTGAAATTCTATGGCTTTGTGTCTGTAAAATCTGAACCTAACTACAACGTCCCTCTAACCTTTGGTTTTCTAGTGATTTTCTAAAGTTTTTTAATTCTATTTCCGAACTATTATGTCTATATAACCTTTGTTTTTTTCAGTGAATTTCTTTGGTTTTTTTAAAGCTACTTCCTAACTATAACGTTGCAGCAAACTTTGGTATACACACACACAGATATATATATTATGCCAACTCGTCTTGCAAAGCAGAAATGTCAGAAATAACTTATGCAATTTTTCCTTCAGACAGCGCAGAAGAAGGTCAGCTGTAAAGGTAGTCTTGTAAATGCACACATTACAAGGCTATGTTTACATAACAATAGCAGGACCTCCATCCTGTACCCCCTGACCTCCTTCCCACTCTGTCTTCCCTCTGCTGGGAGAGCCTGATCTCCTCCTGTGCTGCCTGACACAAAAAGATGAATTCTGTGAGTTATTTAGGACTTTAGAGGCACCAAGCATACGTTTCAATTCTGCTTTTCAGTATGGGTTGATATTTGTTCCATAAACCGGAACGTGTATTTCAAATTAGAAAAAGTGTCAGGACACCAGGATAGTCCTCTGAAAACTGGGACTGTCCGGGGAAATCTGGGATATATGGCCACCCTATTTAAAGACAATGCTCCAATAAAAATGTGCATTGTAAATAAACATTGACAGTGATTACTGAACTTACAAGCATCACATAGTGTATACATTCAGCTTTTGATACCATGATATTCTTATTCACACTCTAAAAGAATGTAGGAGTATCAAAGGCAAGATATGGGATTGGTCTAAATCAAGTCTACTTAATCGTTTACAAAGGATCAAAATAGGCAGCTCGTTTATCAAAAGCATCTCCTTGGGAATCAGTCCTTGCTCCTGTATTCTTCCATCTTTATCTTGAACTACTCAGTGACATCATTAAAGGATCCAACATATTTTATCACTAATATTCTAATGACATTCAGCTCTACTTGAAGGTTTCCTCTCATACAAATATCTCCTTATTAGTTTAGACTATCAACAACATATAATCTTATGACTGCTCATTATCTCAAATTCAATCCAAACAAAACTTTCCTTCCTAATTGTCCTCACACTTTCTCCACTCCAGTTCAAAATTCGTTGGACTCCACTAATATCTTAGACTACCTCCAACTGTTATTTAAAGGTTCAAATTACTGTGATTTGTTCATCATAATCAACTTCATCTTCACAAACACATCAACATTCCCAGAAATACCAATCATAAACTAAGACTAATATAGGTGACCAAACCACTTTTACTAGAACAGGACCTCAAAGACCACACTTTGTCCAAGCTTAGGTACCTTTGAGACTACACTATGGAAATGCCATTCTCTCCAGCATTCCTAAAATTTACCTTGTGCCTCTTAAAGATTCCTTGCATTCAGCAGCGTGCTTGACTTTGGGGATTGGTCGCATTACTTTAATATTGCACTCTTTGAGCCGACTCCCAATTGATGGGAACGTCTATATTTAAACGTACAAGCTTAGCACATAAACCTATACACTTTGCAGTTACATGGTCAAAACACAGAAGATCTGCCACACTGTTACTTGAAACCCCAGTCTTTAACAAAACATATACCCTGAATTAGTCTTTCTGTAGCGGTGCACCTAAAATCTGGAACGCTGGTCCTCTTGCTATCCACATTAACATCTCATTATCTCCATTTAGAACATAAAAATAATCTTTCTACATATTTATCACTTCCTTTCCTCCTCCCTTGTAGTGACTGTCCTCGAGCCTGCCTTATGAGGCTTACTGTGAGGTCAGGGTATTGGAAGTAGTCAAAATGCATTTTCAACAAGAGGGTGTATCAGGTGAAGTTGTATCAGTTGAGATAGTTGATGAATATGTATAAGTGATTAAAACTTTGGACAATGGAGAATCTATTGATGATTTTGTGACTGCCATTAGCCACCTGTAATTATCATGAATTCAAAGACTAAATAATTTCTGATCAATCAAATGAGAAAACATGCAACAAGAAAATACAAGAGAATATGCTTTCCTCAGAAGATTTTGATCTGGAATCTGCCATGACCATATCTCGGGCCAAACTGAAAAGCTTAATTATAAAAATGTTTGCATATGGAATAAAGAGAATTGAGATTAATGGGGAATTTGAAGGTATGATAGAATTTGATGGCAAAAAGGCACTGTGAGCCAGATGTACGAAAGCTTTTTGCATTTCTTAACAGGCCGAATCGCAATTTCGGCACGTTAAGAAATGCAAACCAGCCTTTTCATGTGTACAAAGGCCAAAAACTGGCCTCAATTTCCGATTTCTACCCGGTAGAAATCGCAAATTGCTACAGCGATTTAGGAAATGCAAATAGGGATTACCTATTTGTGATTCCTATAGCACATGTACAAAGCAGTTACTAAATGCAAACTGACCAATTCCGAAATACTATCACCATCAACTCAAAGCTGATGGTAACAAATGGGCAAAATTAAAAAATGCATTTAAAAATGCATTTTTTAATGTGACATGAAGCGCACATATGCCCCTAGGGCATATGTGCACTTACATGTGCACTACGACTTTTGGGGTGCCTCCAATGGGGCCTTAAGCAGAGGCACCCTTGGGTTTGGATTTCCTAAATTACGATTTCCTATTAGGAAATTGCAATTTAGGAAATGCAAACCATTTCCAATTTGGCCCATAGGTGGAAATGCAATAGTATTTCCTATTGGCGATTTCCTAATAGTTGAGGAAATGCAAATTAGGAATTTTGTACATCTGGCCCAGTATGTGGTTTACGTGGTAAATGAAGGCTCAGAAGTATTGGGCTAGAACAACCAAAGAGAAATAGACAATATTTAAATGGATCCCAACCATCCTAACTGTGTGGTTGCCAAGCCTGGACTAGCATGTATGAATGTGTCACCCATTAATCAATGGGTAAGTAGGTTCCCTATTGTATTTTCCAAGATACTAGGAAAGTTAAAAGGATTCCAACATAAAATCAATTTTAAAAAAAGGTATATGTCTTTCATGCACAAGGTACCTTTGTCTTTGAGGGATGACTTGCACAGGGAGTTGCATGAGTTGGGTGTGATAGAACCAATAGAAAGGCCCAAAGCTAGCATGCAAAACCAACAATTCCATTTGCCTCTCTGTGGATTAGCATGATGTTAACCTTAACATTTGGGTTGATAGAGAACCCCTTCTGAATATTACAGAAATGTTGCGTGCTTTAGAATGTGCATTAGTGTTCGCCACTTTGGATATGTCTGTCACTTACCATCAAGAATCAAGATACCTCACCTCCTTTGTTACAGTCGAGGGAGCTATTCCTTTTAAACGGGTGGCATTTGTTTATGTATTTGAAGCTTGTATTTCACCTACTGTTCATGTTATTGCCCTTATTGTCATGCTGTGTACAATATACAATGCAAAGTGCTCTGATGGCCTTGTATACACTATATAAAAACTCTAAAGAGATAGATAAATAAACTGAAAATTGCAAAATACTCTAAAAGTGGACCAAACGGTAGCATAAACACAAGGTTGTCATCAGAAAATGTAAGGTAAAACATCTAATCCTACTTACTTATGTATGTTGATGGTGAAAATCCACTTCTTGCTTTTGAAAATAAGCACATATTTATTACTTCCAGTAATGGAGCCACAATTAGAAGGGGTATGATACTGATGACATTCATTACAGCTATGGGCATAAGAAATCCATTCAAATTCAAATTGGAATTCATGGTTTGGAGATAATAGCCAGATGGAATCTGCGTTTAAGAAAAGAGACAATCATTCATTTGATCAAATCACACATAGTGATGGATTGTTTACGTTTTTTCCAAGCTTAAACTGTACATGCATTTGGAAATAGCTATAATGTATGCATGTGTACATAATGCTTGATTGACAAGAAATAAATCTGTAATTAACAATAGAAGTGCTACAAATGTGGAAATTTTACGTAACTTACGCAAAGGTACATTTTTACTAGATTTGCAAAGTGGTTTTCAGAGAAGTGACCGAGAACATGCAATGCAGGTTTGGTAATCCCTAAAAAGCAGTAGTGTTTTGGATATTTTTCCTTAGCAGAATATCAAAGATTTGATATCGACCAGCCAACCTATCGACTATCACTGTATTGTGAAAGGAAATATTATAGGCAGGGCCACAGGTATTATGCAGCAAAGGAAGACCAAAATATGTGGCAGAGTTGAGTAAAATGATGCGGCTAATAAAGCCAAATTTTGCGGCATAATGCGGCACACTGAATGTTAGTAGTAACTCATTATTTTGATATTAGCTTGGCAAAGGTTTCACCGAACTAGAACGACTTTGATGCCCAACTACAGAAATCAGTAACAGAAAGATGACCAGTTAACCTTTGCGACGAGCTTTCGAATGCGCGGCAAAAAGTGTTTCCACAATTTTAATAACTTTTGATTCGTTGGAGCTAGACTCAATTCTTTGCTGTTGCTGAAATGGGAAGGTTATGCAGCAGATTATAGATTATGTGGCAAATACGGCAAATCCATAATTATCTTGAAAATACTGCAGCAGCAAAATTGCATAATTCTAGTGGTCCTAGGTAAGTATCGATTTACTATCTGTAACTCACATATGTGTGCCTTGACAGTATGTGTCGTGTGTTCCTGTGTACAAATACATACATATATAAATATATATATATGCATATATGTAATTATATATATATATTTTTTTTCTTTGTTTGTTTTGTTGTTGTTTTTTCTATTTGACACAATCTTCCGTAGAGAGGGACACGCAGCATCAGTAGGAAAATCTAGGTTAGGAAATGGGCTTTCGTCAACATTATGCATGAGTAACATACGTATACGTACGACGTACCTACATTGTGAAATGCAAATATTATGCGTGAGTCACAAGGAAAAGAAAGTGATTATCTCACTTACCCATTGAAATGCAGATGAATACGCAAAAAGTGAAAAATACCCCTGGGGGTTTGAAATACTGCCTTAGTGTATGTTAATCGTTTTGTAGGTTTGCAAATCATAAAAGCCTTTGGAAGGGAAGACAGAACGGTGAATTAGATTACAGATTATGCTTTATGATTTGGGTCTGAAGTATAAAGGGTTTTTACACTTGCAAAGTCTGATGTGTGCCGAACGTGAGGCTTTGTAAGTGCAAATGCCAAACTTACAACGTAGAAAAAGAATGTTACAAGTTAAAAATGGATTTGAGACTTGCAGTGTCCACATTTCGACTCGTAAGGGAAAATGATGTGAAAAGATCCCTCCCCTTTCTTGTGGCATTCAGTGATATGTATTTCTAGTTTGTGACTAACACTGCGACCCCAGACCATTGATGGAACCAAACACTCGAAAGGGGATGTTGTCCATTTGCAAAGCGTAGGCTGCCTGCGGAGGCAGCTGCTTCCACAGTGTGAATTGGGCTTTGGGCTTCGAGGTCCCTATGCACCATGCATCATCATGTCAGCGTTTTGATTCTGTAGGGGTAAGGGATGCAATATTGCCATTGTGTAAATGCAAATTCAGTGTTGGAGGTCTGCTTTCCCTTCCAGGCCCCCGTCACTCATTCAGAAGGATTTGCTCATGTAATCCTGACTCATTAATATACATGATGCAGATTGTCTGCGAATCCTTCTGAAAGGCTCTTTTGCTCTGTGACAGATGAGTACGTGTTGCAGTGCAAAAAAGAATCGAGTCGTATCGCAGCCCTCTGCGAAAAGAGTGCTTGCATTGTGAACAATCCTTAGAACAAAGAACCCATAGTAACTTAGCCAAATTTATGTTTTAATCTTTTTCTGGATTTCAAGCACTCATTAAATGCATTTCAGTATTTGAAGACACTTTATTTTGTCTCGTAGTCCTGTTAATAGTTTTACTTATTAATTGTGTATTTATATATTTATTTATTTATTTAAAGAAATTATATGAACAGCTACCACCTTCCCTGCTAGGAATTAAATGTTGAGATTAGAAGACAATGTGCATGAGCGAGTAGCAGGACTTAGTGCAGTGCTGATTGTTTCTTTTAAAACAAGTTAAAGTTACTCTGACTGTAAATTTACATTTACATCACAATACAAGAGGACTTCATCAAAAAAGGTTTGGAACTGTTTGCATCACGTTGGACCTTTGCTGAATTTCTCATTGAATTTAAAATCTCTCTTTTGGTAGGACTAAGAACTGGCTTTGTCAGAGAGCTGCTGCACAATGAATGCATACCATTACTCTGAGTCATCTAAAAGCTTGATTACATTCTAAAGTGCTCGGTTTCAGCCAAAAAAACATGGCCGACATACTTCCCAGGGTACATTCTTTTTTCAGTTAACAAATACATTTTGAATAAAAACCTGTTGCAGTGTTTGACTTGTATTCAATTTCTATGTAGGTCGCTCCGCTTGGAACCCACATTGACATGGAAGTTAACCTTAGAGTCTCTTTTTGAATAGGAGCTTCAAGACTGCTGATCAGTCTGTGACCACAAATGAGACAGGCAAAGTAAATTCCTTCTGAGTCCTGCAAACATTTGACTGAATGGAACAGCATGCAGACCTTCTAAGGCATCCCAACATCCTCTCATTAAATGCATCAGACCACAAATGTTTGTTCCTGTGACTTAATTAATCCCTTAGGAAAAGGAAATGAATAGAATTTAAAGTGCACTAAGAGGTAAATGTAAAGTTACTATCTCTATGGGGAAGTGCATAAGAAGTTTCATTTGCATGGTTGCTATTTGCAAAGATGTCTGCACTTTGCAATGGTCTGTTCAACCTCTGCACCTCAGATGCAAACCACAGGTATACAATTGTAGAGATTCAATAATGATCTGTTGTGGTATTAATCTTCACATAACAGTGGCATGTTAATTACAGATAAACAGATGTCTTCTGTAAATTAAAATTGGAGTTGGAACCAGTGAAACTGTAAAGCTCGCAAGGAACAAACCCTGACCCCTATTTGCTTTCAAACTCCTCTCGACATGCAAGCCTTGTACCACTATATGTGTGCTCGTGGTGTATATCTGTTCTTCCTCTGATGTGTTTAAATAATGAAGAGAAATATCATGCATGGGGTCTCTTACTTTGGCAGCGATGAATATCTATGTATCCCGGTGTAGGTCCGGAATATCACAGAGGGAATATCAACTGGTCACAAAGCATGAGCAGAATATGGAAGTCCAAAATGTAACTATGTATAGATTTTCTATACCTAACTACACATATATGTACATTGACGATGTCTATCTTCATGGTACACAGAAGTGGAGTTAAAATGGTAACTCTACACTCCCTTTGTGCACTTACCACCTCGAAACATTGGTTTTCAATATTTAGGATACAATATTGGGATCACTTGATATAACTTCCATGGTATTATAGACTACAGCCATTTACTTTCTTTGACTGAAAGAAAGTAAGTGGCGCGGCTCTGGCTCCAAAAAGCAATCCTTTATTATCTTCAATCAAATGAGGTGCAAGAGTGTAGACTCTAAGTGTTTCGGCCATAGCCTTCAAAAGGGTCATAGAGTTCTTTGGTGCAAAGTGTACATTTAAAGGGAAAATCCCTTCTCCCACCACCAATCCATTTAACAGAACAACTAGACTGCTGACATGATTTATATATAACATTTTGGCATTGGCAATCACCATTTTCCTCCTTTTTCTTCATTTGCACCAACACCCAACCTTCTCATTTGTTATTTGACTCCTGGTTTCATCTATATGGACGCAAGCAGACACGAGATCGTACATTCAAAACTCCAAAGTTTATTCCATTTTCATTATGAGACTCCCAAATGTGTTTAGCCATGGTGTACGAAAAGTCCTTGTTTTTTACAGCGCAAAGATGTTGCAGGATGCGGAGCTTGAGCCTATTCACAGTGCTCCTGATATACTCCTTTCTGCATGTGCACGCAAGAACATAAACCACAAATAGGGTCTCACATGTTATCAATTCATTTATCTTGATGCTCGTCCCATGCATAATCCAAAACTCAGTTGAATTATATCCACATGTGCAAGCTTTACACTTGAGGCACTGCCAAAATCCTCTCTTTTCTTTTGATAGACAGTTCCCAATCCCACCAGATTTTGTTGGGTTAACAGGATTTAAAAATCTTTGGGTTAAAAGATTCCCTAGTGAGGATGTCTTTCAGTATATGATGTTTGGAGTTTCTGGTGACAAGTCTTTGAACTTTTCATCCATTTTCAGGATTTTCCAGTTCTCTTTTAGCAATGTTCTAAATCAAAGTTGACAAAGAAAAGAGGTGTCCTAGCCGTCACATTCAAATGCTGTTAAAGCAATTTATTATTATAAGCTTTATTTCGACATCCAGTGTCATAAAAGCAATTTAAAAAAAAAAGACGTTAATATAAAACCAATACAAAGACATCTTAACTTACAGCAATACATTAAAACATGATATCGTATGTAGTCCCTCCAGGTGCTCTGTTGCACCCTCAGTATAAACTACAGTTACCTTGTTCCGCTATTTGACAAGTTAATACAGATCACGTCAATAAAAACATACAAGCAGTGCAAAAAAGGAGAAACAAACAACATAGTAGTCCGTCTTAGAAGGGGTCCAGTGACGGAATGCGGCCCCCCATAAGCCTTATGAAGGGGTCCAACCCTCCTTAAGATAAAAGGATAAAAACATGTGAGGTTAAAAGTGAATATAAAGAAAAATTAAAGTGCTTAGCATGTATTTTTAGGACTAAAAGAATCAGCCATAGAGCCCTGCAATGAATGGATGTCAACTTGTTTTGACAAGAATAGAGGCAGTACTCTAACAAGTGATATGATATATAATCCATCCAGGTACTCTGATGCACCCTCAGTGTAAAGTGCGGATCATGTCAGTAAAAAATATGCAAGTAATACAATTAAAAAGAAAAGAGAAAAAAGAGCAGCACGACAATTCATCATGGGTGGAGTCAAGTCAAGTGACAAGGTATGACCCTCCATGAACCTTGCAGGAGAATCCAGCCCTCCATGCAATAGCAGCACGTATAGTTATAAGAAGAAGGAGAAGTGCGTGTGCGTAACATATGGTTTGGGGCTGGAAGAATCAGCCGTAAAGCTCTGCAGTGATTAGATATCAGCGTGTTTCAGCGGGATGCTGTGCTAGTCTTGACCAAACCTTCTGTCGGATCCGCCATGCATGGCCTAAGAACCTTGCCACACAACACGCAAAGAGGGGTCTGGAATCGGTCCTAATAATGCGCAGGGCAACCTGGTGGTCCTGTGTTCCCAGTTGCAGGCACAGTGGTTTTAGCCACTTGCCCCTGGGAAGGTTGTTAGCCCTGCAAGCAAACAGAACGTGGGCAACACTTTCTAATGGGGCCTCGCAGCAAGGGCAGTTCTTTGATGTATGATTGCACGAGTGCCATTTCGCTGTGATCTCACATACTGGAAGTGTGCCGAACCTAAAGTGGATGTATAACATCCTGTCCCATGGGACCTGGATAGTATCTAAAAAAGGCTCTAGGCGTCCAGTGTGTTTATGGAGGTGAAATTCAACGGTTAGTCTGTCTAAGTTCGGGTTACAGGTTTCTTGAAGGTCCACTCATTCCCAGTAGCAATGTGTTAACTCTTTCTTCGTGGGTGGCTCTTGTCTGTCCCAGTGTGCTTGGAGCCCCAAAGTTGACATAATTTTCCTTACATAGGAGATCCAGCCTATTTTGCCGCCAGTGTCTAATCGTGTCACTTCAGTAAGGGCCTTAGCATAGGGAAGAAGCTCTGGGGTTCACCTAATGCGAGCCCAAAAGAGGAGGGGGCGCAGCCGCGCTATATCGCCAATTGATCGCCTTCCCATGCCGAGCATTAGGGGAGTGAGGGGGATAGATTGGGGCAGCATCACCAGATCTCTAAAAAACTTATGCTCAGATCTAGAGAAATCATGTGCCTTTTCTAGTCCCCATATCTCTGCACCATACAATGCTGCACCTACCGCTTTGGCGTCATAGACCTGGAGGGCTGGCGCTACTGGTCTGCTGTGTGAGAGGCGATGTTCCCTCCCAATTGCACCCACTACTCGTTTATGCCCCAGAAGCATCTTTGCTAGGTGGGGCTTCCATGACAGTTTGTCAGAGAGTCGGACACCTAGGTAGTCAAAGGTGTCCACCCTTTCCCGAGGTAACCCACCTAGCAGAGGGGTGCTCCTGTAGGACTTGGGGGGGTTAAAAGCCATAAATTTGGTTTTCAGAGTGTTAATAACCAACCCCCGGTCGTCACAGTAGAGATGGAACCTATTGAGCAATTGCTTCAGCCCTACTGGTGTCTTAGACATCAGCAAGGTATCGTCAGCCAATAAAAGAGTCGGTACCTTATCGCCCTCCAAGGTTGGGGAATCCGCAGGGTCTTCTTGAAGGAAGCTAACCACCCCATTCATGTAAAGAGAGAATAAGGTGGGGGCCAAAACGCAGCCCTGCCTGACTCCCCTGTTGACTGGGATGCGCTCTGTCAATTGCCCCTGCGCCCCCCACCTAACCTGGGCATAATTTCCTTTGTGTGATCGGACCAGCAAGTTTAAGATGAATGGGGAAATACCCATGTCCCTAAGAGACGACCACAATTTGCTCTTAAGGACCAAATCAAAGGCAGTTTTTAGATCAATGAACGCCAGGTAGAGGCTGCCCTTACCTATCACTACCACCTTCCAGTAGATAAGTAGTAGCCGGAACACCTGGTTTATAGTTCCTGTCTTGGATCTAAAACCGGCCTGGTACTGGGAAAGTATGGCATTATCGTAAGCCCAAAGCTGGATCCTCTGCAGTAGGACTCTGCCAAAGACCTTCTGCAGAGCATCAATCAAACTAATGGGCCTGTAGTTAGAGGGGTCCTCTCTGGGGCCTTTTTTATAGATCGGAACCACCTCTGCGCCCTTCCAAGACCCAGGTACGGGAGCCCCGGTGGCTATAGAATTTACCAGAAGGAGGATGTAACGTGCCCAATTTGGAGTATCTGCAAGGAATAGGTCTCCCGGCAGGCCATCTGGTCCTGCTGCTTTGGAGGGCACCACTCTACCTATTGCAGCCTCTATCTCTGCCTGGTTGAAGAGCTCATCGTCGCTATAGGGTCTGGGGGGAACCACGGGCTCATGAGGGTCCATGGCCTCTGATGTTGAGTAAAGGATCTGGAAGTGAACATACCATTCCTGGCCCGTGATATGATTTGGGGCCGGAGAAGCGCCTGACTTTTTGCCCCATGTCACTAGAGTCCAGAACAATTTAGCATCCTTGGACGAGCAAGCGTCTTTGAGTTGATGCCATCGGGATTCCTCCCAAGCTACCTTCGCGTGCTGCAGGGCAGCTCTATATATTTTCCTAGCAGCTTTAATCAAAGGGCAGTTCTTGTCCCTGATTGCTGCGGCTAAGAGTAGTTGTTTACTTCTGCAGTCTTTTGTGTACCACGAGTAGGGCCCTTTTGCTGGGATACTAGGTTTACTACCCGAGTTGGGGGCTAAGAAATATGCGTTAAGCCTATCGATCATACGAGAATGGACCTCAGATACGCTGACTAGCCCACTCGGACTAGTGGCAACAGCCTGAAGCTCGAGTGTGCCTGCAGCCAGATCGTGTCGTATGCCCGCAATCTTAGCCTCCTGGAGAGACACCTTCTGCTATTTTAGGAATCTTTTACAGTTCGAGGGAAGAATCTCTCTGGTGGTAGTCAATGGCAAGGTGCTCTCTAAATGGTTAGGGGCTTCCCACAAAGGTTTCATGGTTAAACAGAGGGGGTTATGATCACTTTCTATAGTGGAGCCCACATTCATATCAATCAGATCACCCCACAGTCGCACGTCAAGAAAGATGTAATCAATGCGGGAAGGGCTACTGACTCTGTTATATGTGTTCGCCCCCTGTTTACCTGATGATGTTCTACCATTTACTACCCTAAGACCAAACTCAGCAGTAAGGGCATTAAGTTGAAGTGCCAACTACGTCCATCTTTTCACTGGTGGAAGGTTTAGTGGGGGAACTGCCCATTTGGCGGCATCATCCTTTGTTCCTAGCAGATCGTCCTTATCCAGGGGTTCAAAGGTACAGTTAAAGTCACCTGCTACGACTACTCTAGCGTATGGAGGGCAGATAGTTAGACTATCTTCCAATGTTGAGATGATGGGTGAGGGTCTGCCCCCTTTGGTCCCCCTCGCATAGACATTGAACAGGTTTATTGTGACACCCCCCCTAAGGCCTCGTATGTTGATCACCAATATGTCAGGACTAGAACTGGTGAGGCTAGTAATTTGACAACACAAGGCGATGCTCACCCAAATAATCAATCCCCCTGACGGGTGCCCTCTTCCTATAGTTGTCGCTGGTGAGCAAAAGCAGACATATCCTGATTTGTACAGGGGCACCAAGCTCCAAGTCTCCTGGAAGATGCAGATATCAGCACCCTCAATTTGATCGTTCCAATGGGGGGATGATATTTTGCTACCTAACCCAGCCACATTCCATGATATTACCCTCAACTGTTGGCGATTTACCGGATCACAAACTTCGGGAGGGATTACAGTGGCTGGATGGAACTTGTACAGGAGATTGGTGGGTTAGGCCTGATGGAAGATCGTCTCGCGCCTCCTCAGTAATACTAAGGAAGGGGCTACTTCCCCCCCCGAAACTGGTATCATTATCTTGGGGTGTCTGCTGCAAGGCCATGATAGTAATGGAATTAGTTTTACAGTTAAGTGTGGAGGTATTTGAACCAGGGTGCCACCGCACATTGCTGTATAGACAGTCATTGGTCACCAGAGATGAGCCCTCCGCTAAATGAGAAAGTAAGCAGGGGGCAGACTGTCTAGCCCGATCACAAGTTGGGAAACGCTTGAACTGGATGGAGGAGGTTACCGGAGGACAGGTGCAAAATTCCAGGGCAATAAGATTTTCTGCCAGGTTAGCCCCTTTAAGGGTGAGCTCGATAGAGTCAAATGGCTGCCCGGGGACGATACAGCTCCGGGCCCTAATTATATCGTCTCGAATTACCGAGCGACAGCCCCTGACATAGCGAATCCAGTGGATCACTTTGTTGGTTAAAGAATCTTCACCCTCGTAGCCCTTCTCTTTACCAAGTTTGGGGACATTGACCATATGAATTGTCGAGGATTTAGGAGGGTATGAGGAAGCCGAGTGAGGTGGCTGGTAGAGACTGCGGGAAAGCAGTGATTGGTTCCGAATCTGAGGCGGGACAATGGTTCTTGCGTTACTAACAGGTTCCCGCGCTGCCACTATATTATAGGTGTTAGACCCGGGATCCCTGGTTAGCTGCGGTAGGTACCTTAGGCCAAATAGGGATCCACGTTTCCACGTCAGGGAAAGGAAGGTCACCTTCTGAGATAGCCCCGCTCACCCCCTTGGTAGCTTGGCACGAGCAGCCAGGCTTATCTTCAAGGCAAATGTGTAAAGTATTTGCAACCACGCTCACAGCAACCCAATGATGACACCACAAATAGACTCCACACAAGTTTTATAAAAACGAGTATAAATTTTATATAAAAAGATATACGATAAGACCACACGATATAAATCCAACATATGAGTATGTGTAATATTTCTCCTGTCTGGTTGTTAGGCCGGTCGGCCGGCCAGCCATTGTAAGTTCTGACAATATTAATGAGCACTTCTAAACATTCCACTGTAATCCTAATATCATGTTATGCAGTTCGTAATGCTAGAATCAGGCACTTGTGCAATGTAAAAATAATGCAATGCGTAACGCAACAATCAGACACTTTGCAATGTAAGAATAATGCAATGAGTAACGCAACAATCAGGCACTTTGCAATGTAAAAATAATGCAATGCGTAATACAACAATCAGGTATGTCGTTATGCAGAAATAAGGCAATGCCTAATACACTAATCAGGTAGTTCGTTATGCAGGAATAATGCAATGCGTAATATGCTAATCAGGTAGTTCGTAATGCAGAAACAATGCAATGTGTAATACGACAATCAGGTAGTTCGTTATGCAGAAATAAGATAATGCGTAATACACTCCGGCACCGATCACGGTGCCTTAGGCGGTCTCTCCGCCACTCCTTCTGACTCGCAGTCAGCCTCTGTCAACAGTTGCCCCCAACACGGGTATGGTGTAACAAAAAGTGCAGCTCCGCACTCCGGCCCCGGTACTGCCACTTCCTTGGCAATACGGGCCGCGATACGAGCTGAAGCAGAGGCTCGCGCTGCTGCACTGAGAGAGAGGCCGAGAGCGTCTCCCTCCGAGCCCGCCCCAGGAGTCGACACACGTTACCTGGGGGGGCACGAAATCACTCTCCTCTCCTCGTCCAACGACTTGGGCCTCCTATGCAATCTTTGTGAATTGGCAACGGCGGGCTCGGGCCGGCGGCTCAGCTCCTCCGAGGCTGCCGGTCCGGGCCGCTACTGCTGCAAAGATCTCAGGCTGCCACAGGGCACATGCACACAGCATCGCTGAGACTCCCTTGAGCTTCGGGCGCACGATCACCGGGCACTCCACACAAAGGTGTCAGGCTGCACGAAGAGCACGCGCACAGCGTCGCTGAGACTCACTTTAACTCCGGGTGCACGTTAACAAGGCAATCCTCACGAAGGTCTCACGCTGCACAAAGCACACGCACACAGCGTCGATGAGACTCACTTGGATTCCGGGTACACGATAACAAGGCAATCCTCACGAAGGTCTCACGCTGCACAAAGAACACGCACACAGCGTCGATGAGACTCACTTGGATTCCGGGTGTGCACGATAACAAGGCAATTCTCACGAAGGTCTCACACTACACAAAGCACACGCACACAGCGTCGATGAGACTCACTTGGATTCTGGTGCACACGATAACTGGGCAATCCTCACAAAGGGTTCAGGCTGCAAAAAGCACACGCATACAGCATCGCTGATCCTCGCTTGGACTCCAGGTGCCCTCGATCACAGGGCACTTCTTACGAGGGTCTCAGGCTGCAACAAGCACATGCACACAGCGTCGCTGAGACTCTCCTGGAAACTTTTGTGTTTCTGAGTTTCCGCAACAGGGAGCCAGCTCACCTTGGGCCCTTGGGTATCAGTTACTTCAGGACACAGCACAGCAAAGTCCTTTCAAGCAGGGGGACACAGCACACAGCAAAGTCCCTTTAGCCTTTCCTTGGTTAAAACAGCAAACTGCAGGCCAGCCCCAGAACACACAGCAAGGGTCAGTCCTATCCTTCAGTCTCTTCAGTTGTTTCTTCCTTGGCAAAGGTTCCTCTTGACCATGAAGTAGCTCCAGTCTTATTCAATCTTGATCAAGCCATTCTCCAAAGTTCAAGGGCTTCAGCTCTCATAGTTATACCCCTCAATGGCTTTGAAGTCTTTGTGTTCAGGGGCACTGACCCCTGTTCAAACCAGTTCTGGGTGCCTCCCTGCCAGTGACACCTTTATTCCTTTGATAGTGGGGGTCTGGATCCTCAATCACTCAGCAGGGGCCGGATCCATTGGTTTATGGCTGCAGCCCAGGCCTCTTCACCTCTAGGGGCTACTCCTCCCCTACACTCCAGATGCAGGTGAGCCTGTTGCTGTCTCACCTCCTCCCCTGGGTCAAGACATTCCCCAGATCCTATCACTTTGAAATCCAGACAGTCAATCCACAACCAGGCAGAGACACACAGAAATGTTAAAGCACAAAAACCCAGCCACTTCTAAAAGAGTGGCTTCTAAACACACAAAGCAAAAACCACCTTCATAAAAAGATGTGTTATTACATTGTGAGTTCAGGCATACTAAACTTCACCTCTCCATCTTAAGCCTTTGGGAAGATAGGCTGGAAAACATATTACACAGCCTCCCCATTCTGTCCTATGGGCAAGATGGCCTTTCAACAGTGAAAAACAAAATGGAGATTATTTCACTGTCAGGACATGGTACACACCTTAGTACATGTCCTACCTTTCACATGCACTGCACCCTGCCCAGGGGGTACCCTGGACCTACCATAAGGGTGTCTGATGTACATGGGAAGGGTAAGGTCTGGCAAGTGGGTGCACTTGTCAGAATAACATGGCAGTTTAACAAACTGAGCGCAGGCACTGCAATGGTAGGCCTGAGTTCCCTTTTCAAAGCTACTTGTGTGGGTGGCACAAATAGTGCTGCAGGCCCACTAGTAGCATTTGCATTACCAGCCCTGGCACACATAGTGCACTTTACTAGGGACTTTACTAGTAAGGCAAAAATACCAATCATGGACAACCAATTACCATTATATTTTATACAGGGAGCACTTGCACTTTGACCCTGTTTAGCAGTGGCAAAGTGTCCAAAGCATCTAAGTTGGCAACACAATGTCAGAAAAAAGGTCTAGGGGAAAAGCAAAAAGTTTAGGGAACTTTAGCCAAAAGGGCCAAGTCCCACAATAGGGAATGTTTTGAAAGACATTAAGGTTCTTAGATCGGTTGGCAGTGGATTTACATAAAACATGGTCGTGAGCCGGAGTAGCAAAGCGGGACTGGGTGGAACCATGTGGAGTAGGGCCCCTGTCACGGGTGGCGACCTCATATGTCATGCATTGGTCGTGAAAAGACTGCAAGTTGGTTCCTAACATTAGGATACCATCCTGATGACGGGGAAGGCCGTTCTGCAGTAATGATTTAACGATACTAGTGAGGCCTTCGATCATAGATCTCAAGGCCCCTATTTCTGTTTTGAGCGAATCAATGAGTTGGTGGGTAGCCTGGGGTTCTGGGTTCAGTACTGATGTGATCACTGCAGGGGACACAGGAGGGGGCAGGTCTTCTGGCAGGTCCAGGAGAGGAGTGAACCTGTTTGAGCAGGGGATAATAGAACCCAACTGCGAGGTGTTATTGCTAGAATTATTGGGAATGTTTGCAGGGAGTGAACTTGCAGTGGCTGATGGTGTCTCCTGGCTACATAAAAGGGCCCCTTTGGAAAGGGATTTCTGAAACATTACTGGGATGGTAGGTGACCGGCTGAGGTCAGAGGGACAGGAGGGGGATAAGGCAGGGATAGTGCGTGGGGCAGCAGCTGGTTTCTCCACCAGGATATCCTCGCACTCACTAATGAGGGTGTCAATGCGGTCGATAACACAGTTGCTGCCTAGATGTTTTAGCGTCTTCCTAGCCTTTCTCCCCTACGTGGCTAGACCACCCCCGCCACCGACACCACCATTGCCCTCCATGGATTTCCTTTTTCCCATACCTTTAGCCCACGGACAGGCTGCTAATCCGCAAAACAAGACAAATATCAAGAGCCCAAGTCAATTTCAATGAGTCAGTCACCCTACGGTTAGAAGAATAGTAGCTTAACCGGTGGAAGAAGGCAACGTTGACAGGCAAACCCAGTTCTCTCACAGATAGTAAATCCACATATAATCCAGGACAGTTCCAAGCAGGACCAACAAATGGGCAGGAGGATAAAGGAAGATGAACACAGTACCTCACAGACGCATATCATCCAGCAGTATGGTCCAGGAGACAGATGAAAGGGGGCGGCCCTGCCCTGTCTCTTCCTGTCATTGACGGGCAAGGAAGGGCGCAGCGGGAGCTCCCAAGTTCATTTATGTGCCTCCGGGCACTGGAAGTGGTGACGATGATGCAGCGTTGCGGGGGAGCCTGGGGGATGCAGTCCCTGGCGCTGGCTCTCAACCCTGGTGTTCTTGTTTGCAGAGGAGCGTCCCGCGCAGCGGGAGCTCCCAAGTTAATTTATGCGCCTCCGGGCGCGGGAATCGGTGACAATGATGCAGCGTTGCGGGGGAGCCTGGGGGATGCAGTCCCTGGCGCTGGCTCTCAACCCTGGTGTTCTTGTTTGCAGAGGAGCGTCCAGCGCAGCGGGAGCTCCAAAGTTAATTTATGCGCCTCCGGGCGCGGGAAGCGGTGACGATGATGCAGCGTTGCGGGCGAGCCTGGGGGATGCAGTCCGTGGCGCTGGCTCTCAACCCCGGTATCCTTGTTTGCAGAAGGCGTTAAAGCAATTTAACAGACTAAAGACCATCAATTCAATTGATATGGGCTTCAAGCATTTATTTGCTACTTCATTCTGTCAACCTTAAGCCACATTTTATCATGGGTCAGGTAAGTGCAGATACGTTTCAATTAGAACAAATTATGCATGTTAAAGCAACAAATAAGACAAAGACATACAGACTTTGTGATGAGGTAATGTGATGTAACAAACAATACATGAAGAATAATACACAAAAACAATTATCTAAACAATATATCACCAGTCTTACTTCACAAAAGTAGCAGCTACTGGGACATCCTTTAACATCCACATTGTATATTACATTTGAAAAGCTGCTATCCACGGGAAAAAGAAAATACATTAGACCCAGTAGTGAGACAAATCAAATAACATTTCTACTAGGGAAGACTTAATTAAATGCGAAAGTCCACGCGTTGTGTAATGCCGATGCGTTTCGATTCCCACGGTGGTTTGCGGTATTCTCTTCAGGGTGTGGACTGGTTTATCTGAGGAAAGAGGGGGTTTGATGTATGCATGAGAAGGGACTCTAAACTTCCCAAATATTCAAATTGCGGGATAAATTCCTCAAAAGTACCTGATTAAATAGAGACATAGTTTCGCACGTTGCAGGCGAGAAGAGCCAAGCTAGTGTGTGGATGGCACAATCTAAAATGAAAGTGAATCCACCATCAGTCATGTGCATGAATTGGTGAACGTTGATAGTTTATAGCCAGAGAGACAAGAAAAGGCACTTACTTGCGCCGATCCGGCGGTGTTTTTACTAAAGATTTACAATTACTTGCTGCCGATTAAATGGAAGCCGAGTTAGACTTTGGAGGCACAATCTATAAATAGAAATAAGTGCTACATCAGTTGTTTACCTAATTTTGGTATTTAGTTACTTTGTCGCTTAAGGAGCAAGAAGCGACACTTACTTTCGCCGAGCCGGCGATGTTTTCATTAAAGCTTCTCTGTAGCTTGCAGTCGATTAAATGATTACCAGTAGCTGTAAGTATGACTCAAAAGGGGGCCACGCTGCACCATCTTTCACAGAGCGGAAAAAAGGCTTGCTTCCTTTTCAGTTCGCACAGAAACGGACCGCTTCACATCTCTCTGTGTAAACGAAAAAGGAAGTGTCAGCGTGTGTCTCATTCTGCAATAAGAGAATTTAACGCGTCCGTGTAGTGAGAGACCGCGTAATCTTACTTGTATTCAGCAGTGTACAAGGCGTTTATCTGTGTTGCATTCCCGGTTTCTCACTCAGAAACACTTCCAGGTCACTGAGTGTTTTAAGAATGTCCTAGTCCCATTGCATTCTGGTTCAGTGAGTTTGTTTGGATTTTGAAAGCGAACTCGACAAATGTCATTGCTTCGTATCGATCTAAAAGCAAATCATATCCAAGGTAAGGATGAATAATAGAGGTTTTTCAAAGCTTATGTGTACATAGGTGGTCAGATTTGTGCGCATGTTTCCATAGGTTTGTTTGATTGAGCTAAGTGCATATGGAGAAAGAAAATCCTGAACTGGAACTGTTATTGATGTTTCAACATCTACCTATTTCTGACATTTCATTCAATCCTTTGGCAATACTATTGAAACGGGCTATCATATAGGCTTCCTTCCTTAACAGTGAAGCTTCAGTGTCACCACCTCTTGGTGATGGTTTAATGACCGATAGCACAGTCCATTTAAACTCAAGTTCATGATGATTGGAGTCAATAAAGTCGTTCACCATAGGTGCTTTGCAACTTTATTTTTAATCCTTGATCGGTGCTGAGCTACCCGTTGACGAATCTCTTGCGTTGTTTTGCCAATGTAAATTCTTGGGCAGGGACAAACAATTGAATATATGACATTTTTTGTCTTGCAGTTAGAGAAGTGTTTCCTTGTCCACTTAACGTCATCATGTATGAAGTCAGTACCCACTATCGTGTTACTGCAACAAGTACAGGTACCACATTTATGATGGCCCTTCAACAGCTTCATATTGAACAGTGTTCTGAGATCTTTTTTTCTGTTGGAAGGGGGTAAGTCTGCTCTTACAATCCTTTGTCCAATGCTCATATTCTTCTTCATAGCGAAGAGAGGGACATCAATCCCAAGGTCAGAATTCTGTACAAGGTGGCAATTCTCTCATATGATTGACTGGAATGCATTAGTGTGTGGTCCGTATGCCGAGACACACACCAACTTCTCCATCTTGGGTTTGACTTTTTTGATGAGTAAAGACTCTCTTGGTGTATGCCATGCCCATTTGAATGCATGTTTCAGCAGTTTTTTGGGGTACCCCCGTTCCTTCATCTGCTCACAGAACGCCTCCCCATGTATTTGGAAGTCATCATTGGGGGAACAGTTCCTTCGGATCCTAAGTAGCTGCCCATAAGGAAGGTTGTCTTTAAGGTTCCTGGGGTGGAAACTGCGATAATGCAGGATGACATTCTTGTCTGTCACCTTTTTGTGAAGCGTAGTGACAAGTTTGTTCTGATGGGGAAAGACCTCAACGTCGAGAAAAGTTAGTGTTGCCTGGCTCTTAGTTAAGGTGAATTGGATGTCTGGATGTCGATGGTTGAGCCACTCGTGGAAGTTATTTAATTCTAACTCAGTACCACTCCAAAGACACCAAACATCATCGATGTAATGATACCGTTGGGTAAGATTCTTCATGAACGGATTATTATTATAGACAAATTTGTCTTCGTACCTAGCCATATAGAGTACGGCCATCTCTGGAGCAAAGGGACAACCCATGGCTGTCCCTTTGATTTGCCAGTAAAATGTCTCCTCAAACCTGAAATGTTTTTTCTTAAGTGCCACTTCAGCCAGTTGTAGAATGAAACTCGTGGGGATTCTGTGTGGTCGTATTCTGGATTCTAAAAAGAATTCCATTGCTTCCAGTGCTTCGTCTTTCGGGATCTAGGTATACAATGAAACCACATCGAAGGAAACAAGCCATTGCCGCGACTGGTCATAGGGGGTATCTTCCACTTTATTAATAAAGTCCATGGTATCCCATAGATACAAAGGGACCTCAGGTAAAAACTCTTTGAGGAATGTGTCCACATATTTGGAGATGGGTTCCAGTATTGAGTCGCACCCCGATACTATCGGCCTTCCCGGAGGTTCCGATAATTGCTTATGGATCTTTGGGAGGAAGTAAATGACTGGAGTCCTTGGATGTTTCTTAATCAAAAATTCATACTCCTTCATCCCGACAATCCCCTGTTCAAAGCCCGCCTTGACTATTTGGCTTATATGTTCCATAGGTTCACGTGAAGGATCCTCTTGTGTTGGTCTGTAACAGGAAAGGTTGTTGACCTGCTTGTGTCCTTCATTAAAATACATTGCCTTAGGCCATACCACCACCGCTCCCCCTTTATCGGCCTGTTTAATGACTATTGAATCATCTTCCTTCAAGGCTTGTATCGCTCTGTGTTGCGCACCGGTCAGGGTGTTTTTGCTGCCGGATTTTCTCTGCTCAAGTTTTTGAATAGACGAAAGAACGACCTGCTTGAATGCCAAAATCTCCTTGGGAATGGTATGAGCTGGTGGGATGAAGCTGGATTTATTTGCCAATCCTGATGGTTCCGGAATAAGTGAAGTCTCCCTAGTGGAAAAGAAAGTCTTAAGTCGAATTTTGCTGAAGAATTCCATCGCTTCCGTCTTCAGTCTGGTGAACTTCAAACGGGATGTTGGTACAAATTTCAACCCTAGTTGAAGGACTTCTTCTTCTTCTTTCGAAAGTTGTTTGTTCAATAGGTTCACAATGATTGTCTTAGTTATGTCTTGTAAAATTGGCACCGTGTGCGCATCTCCCAGGACTGAGGTTTGAAGCAAACTTTTTTTTGAGGTTGACCCTTCTCTAAAAAAGAGTTTTGTCTTGATTGATTTCGATTTGATGGACCTTCGCCTGAATCAGATTCACTCGTAGACTCCGAAGAAGATGTCTCGGAGAATGTCTGGAACCTGTTCCTGGAACGGCCTTGATATTCTAACAGAGCCTTTCTGACTCTGCTTTTGTGTAAAAGTCCTCCTTTAAGTATGGCTGATTTTAAATTAATCGTATTGTCCTTAAATGTTGACAGCTCCTTTTCGATCTTTTCCAAGAGGGATTTGGTTTCACTGACAGTATGAATGTCTTTGATTGCTTAAGTAAGTTCAGCCAGTTCCTCAGCTTCTTTCATTCAAATGCGTTGTGCTGTTTCAATGGTATGCACCATCAATTCCCAGCTGCATTTAGTGCTAATGCAACTAAAGCATTTCTTATACTCTGGGTCATCTTTGAATATCACCAGTACATTTTTGACTTGTATTATGCCTGCTTTGAGACTTTCCAAAAGGAAGAAGCCATGCAACTCCGTTCTTGTGTGTTTTTTGTGGAGGCGCATTAATTTCTCTGACTCATTTTGTTGTCTTGCTGAGGTGCTGAAGGAAATTGTAGAGAAGGTGTAGAGATCAGTTTTTGAATGTATTCTTCCGTGAATGATAACGTATCCCTCTCTGACATCCTATTTACGTGGTGTCCAGCCCCTAGGGATTGCACCAACTAAACCTTAATGATGAGTGATCAGTGGGATTAATCAAACAGGAACCCTTGCGGGTGAAGACCCGTCCGTAAGCGTAATAGCAACAAGGGGTTTGGCCCTAGGCGGCTGGACAGGGACTTATAATTAACAAAGAAAAGAGGTGTCCTAGCCGTCACATTCAAATGCTGTTAAAGCAATTTAACAGACTAAAGACCATCAATTCAATTGATATGGGCTTCAAGCATTTATTTGCTACTTCATTCTGTTAACCTTAATCCACATTTTATCATGGGTCAGGTAAGTGCAGATACGTTTCAATTAGAACAAATTATGCATGTTAAAGCAACACCAAAGACAAAGACATACAGACTTTGTGATGAGGTAATGTGATGTAACAAACACTACATGAAGAATAATACACAAAAACAATTATCTAAACAATATATCACCAGTCTTACTTCACAAAAGTAGCAGCTACTAGGACATCCTTTAACATCCACATTGTATATCACATTTGAAAAGCTGCTATCCACGGGGAAAAAACCCATTAGACCCAGTAGTGAAACAATTCAAATAACATTTCTACTAGGGAAGACTTAATCAAATGCAAAAGTCCCCGCGTTGTGTAATGCCGATGCCTTTTGATTCCCAAGGTGGTTTGCAGGTTTCTCTTCAGGACCTGGACTGGTTTATCTGAGGAAAGAGGGGGTATGAATTATGCATGAGAAGGGACTCTAAACTTCCCAAATATTCAAATTGCAGGATAAATTCCTCAAAAGCACCTGATTAAATAGAGACATAGTTTCGCACGTTGCAGGCAAGAAGAGCCAAGTTAGTGTGTGGATGGCACAATCTAAAATGAAAGTGAATCCACCATCAGTCATGTGCATGAATTGGTGAATGTTGATACTTTGTAGCCAGAGAGACAAGAAAAGGCACTTACTTGCACCGATTCGGAGGTGTTTTTACTAAAGATTTAGAATTGCTTGCTGCCGATTAAACGGAAGTCGAGTTAGACTTTGGAGGCACAATCTATAAATAGAAATAAGTGCTACATCAGTTGTGTACCTAATTTTGGTATTTACTTACTTTGTCGCTTAAGGAGCATGAAACTACACCTATTTTCGCCGAGCCGGAGATGTTTTCATTAAAGCTTCTCTGTAGCTTGCAGTCGATTAAATGATTACCAGTAGCTGTAAGTATGACTCAAAAGGGGGCCGCGCTGCACCATCTTTCACAGAGCGGAAAAAAGGCTTGCTTCCTTTTCAGTTCGCAAAGCAACGGACCGCATCACATCTCTCTGTGTAAACGAAAAAGGAAGTATCAGCGTGTGTCTCATTCTGCAATAAGAGAATTTAACGCATCCGTGTAGTGAGAGATCGCATAATCTTACTTGTATTCAGCAGTGCGAAAGGAGTCTATCTGTGTCGCATTCCCGGTTTCTCACTCGGAAACACTTCCGGGTCTCTGAGTGTTTTAAGAATGTCCTAGTCCCATTGCATTCTGGTTAAGCAAGTTTGTTGGGATTTTGAAAGCGAACTCGACAAATGTCATTGCTTTGTATCGATCTAAAAGCAAATCATATCCAAGGAAAGGATGAATAATAGAGGTTTTTCAAAGCTTATATGTAAATAGGTGGTCAGATTTGTGCGCATGTTTCCATTAGTTGGTTTGATTGACTGCAAGCTACAGAGAAGCTTTAATGAAAACATCGCCGGCTCTGCAAAAGTAAGTGTTGTTTCTTGCTCCTTAAGCGACAAAGTAACTAAATACCAAAATTAGGTACACAACTGTTGGTCCCAGTCTTCGATTTCACCATCAGCAAATGTTCTCGTCTCTTTCCCTTTGCTCTCCGAAGGGCATCATTCAACACCTTAATAGGATATACCCTAATTCGAAATCATTGGTATATCTCTTTGGCCTGCAAATCAAATTCTGTCTCCTCTAAGCAATTTCACTTAGCTCGAAGAAATTCCCTGTATGGGACACTCCATTTAAGGCAAGGTGGGTGCCCGCTATTGACATGGAGGATACTGTTCATGCTGGTTGATTTCCTATGGATCTTAGTGCATATTTTGTTATTGCCAATGTAGACTCCAATGTCCAAATAATTTATTTCTTCATCACTGATCTCATAAGTGAAACTTAATCCTAAGAAGTTGTTGTTTAATGATCTCAGGAAGGTCTCAAAGTTATCTCTTTCCCCTACTCAGATGATGAATAAATCGTCAATGAAACATACCCATAAAATCACATGTTCCATACTTGCCATGTTCTGTTCGTTCCATGCGACTTACGCCTCCCACCAACCCATTAGTAAGTTTGCGTAGGTTGGGGCAAATGATGTCCCCACTGCGGTTCCCTTTCCTTGCAAGAAATACTCACTGTTTAAGATGAATACATTGTGGTGGAGACAGAAGTCCATCATCTCTAATAACATGGTAGAATGCTTCAAAATGGACACGGAGCGGGACTTTAAAAAGTATTTGCATGCATTTATCCCATCAGTATGCTGAATGGAAGTATACAAAGAGACCACATCAACGGTCGCCATAAAGTAGTTAGATTTCCAAGGCACTTCATTGACTCTATTCAAGAAATCTTGCGAAACTCTGAAGTGCGAAGGGAGATTGACTACATTTGGAAATAGAAAAATTTCTATAAATCTCGAGGTGTTCTCAAGGAATGATTCAATGGAGCTTACAATGGGTCTCCCCGGGGGATTTGCACAGTCCTTATGGACCTTTGGAAGGAAGTAGATTGTTGACATGATGGGATGGGCATTCCTTCGATACATGTATTCCTCATCATCCAGGAGATCTTTATCATTCCATTTGTTAAGTTTCAGATGGAAAGTTTGCATGTACATATCAGTTGGATCTCTGGGGAGTTTGCTGTAATGATTTTTGTTATTCAGTTGTTTATTAGCCTCAGCCAAGTATTTTTCATAGCTTAAGATCACAATATTGCCCTTTTATCAATTGCTTTAAACACAGTGTTCTGATCTTGTTGTGAAATCCCAGAGAGCTTCCCAGCCCTCTTTAGTCAAGTTATTGCATTTTTTTTATTTCGTTTAATGTTCCTTAGACTGATTCTGTTCAAGCTCTCAATCATGATCTCCTGGAATAAGTCAACCTTATTTCCTGCTGGGAGCTGGGGACAAAACTTCGACTTGGGTCTGCAGCTGCTGCTCACTGTTCCATCTGTTGCAATACCTGGATGCCTGCATAGCTCCAAGTCAGACAGTTGCTCCACTGCACTGCATGTCTTCCCATTTTCTGCCTCCATTTCAAGGCTAGTGTGATCTTAACAGATTCATGTCCCTCATCGTAATCACTGACATGAGTTGTTTGTTTTCTCCACTTTCTGTGGAAAGTATTTTTTTAGTTTAATTTTTCTTGAGAATTTATAGAGGTCAACCCCGGCATTGACAAGTTTTAATTTGGAGTTGGGACCAGAATGTCAATCCCTTGTTTAAGAGCTTGATGTGTTTTTCATTCAGGGTTTTGGGAGAGAAATTAATAATCAAGTTATTTTGCGATATGATCTCTAAGTTCTCTTTCCTCTTGACACTCTTCCTTTTTTTGCTCCCTTTTGATCTTCTTGTCCCGGAGGGTTTGCATCCTCTTTCCGTGGGAGTCCCCTCCCGCTGCTTCTTGTGCTCATTTGGTATATTCTTACTTCGAAAGTCCAGTCTGGGGAACACAGTGGTGGCATCCTCATCCCCCGAACTTATTTCGGAGCTTTCCACACTGTAGGCGGTGGTTACCATTTCAATTTTTTTTACTACAGTCTGCCAGTTATATAGCTGATTGAAACTCCTGGCAAACGTGTATACTCTTCCTGCAGGGTATTCTCTTTTGTATCGGTTGAATTTCTTTGCCTTCCTATCTTCAACTTCCTACTCATGTTTTTCTAGTTTTGTCTCCATGTTCTTTAACACATTTTTCACTTCTTCTATTTCTGCTGCACTTTCTAGTGCTTTCTCCAGTTCTTTAATACTTTTTTTTTGGCCTTTACTAATTTCCTTTCCGCATGCGTGATTAGCGTTTACATGAGCTTATTTGAGCATTCCATTGTATCCACTTGCCATTTCTTGATCAAGTCCGGATCCAAATCACTGAGAGTTGGAAGCACGAAGATTCATAAGCCCCTCGGGACCCTACCACACTCTATGTAGCTCTTCAATGTCGTCATCTCCCACCACATATAAATTTCATTGATCCTTGTCTGTTCCTACTCTTTCACCAATTTTAGAGGCGTCGTTTCTGTAGCTCTCAATGCCATGGTGTTCTCCCCATCTCTGCTTTGATTAACAAAGAACTCCTTTGCTTTCAATTCATGCTTCGCTCGCCTGTCCGCATTGTTGGATACGTCGCTTTACTTCACTTGGCTCTAATTATTTCATTTTAATCTGATTCCTTGCTGTTTGTTTATGTTTTCATCTATGTGCTCTTTAGTTCTATATTTCCTAATTTTGACAGATGCAGTCCAGATTGCTCATTCTGTAATCTTGCCACCAAAAATTAAATTGCTGTTGGTGCTAACCTTCAATGTCAGTTTGTAGCCTTCTCTTCAGCACGGACTGCAGCAGGAACTCGGGGCCTGGATCAGTGGGTCAAACCAATACTTGAGAATCCTCTCTTGCTCTCAAGTTACGTTAAATGTCCTACGTAAAACTCTGCCCCACTGAGCATATGCCTGGTTCAGTGCATTGATGTGTTTCATTTAGCGGGAGAACGGTTTGGGTATAACTGGAATCATGGTGGGGCCAGTTTTCCCCATGTCCCCTTCGGGGACTGGGTAGTCACTTCACCCCTCCCCTTTCCACCTACTTCCACCTTACGTCTCATCCTTGCCTGTACGTCGACACAGTGACTCCAGGCAGAGGCAGACTTTCCCTCTTGTCTTCTGCGACCTTTACCACCGAAGGTAATCTATCTCTCGCTCAGGTGCTTGCTTTGTGCGTACTGGTGATTGCACTCCACATTACAATGAATACTTTCCAGCACCCCACATTCAACCAAACGTTTCTCCTTGCAGCCAGCGGGAAAGAAAGTCAGCAGCATGGCTCCGGTTCTAAAAGGCAATTCTTTATTATCTTCAATAACATGAGGTGAAAAAGTGTAGACCTACATATTTTGGCCGTAGCCTGCAAGAGGGCCATAGAGTTCTTTGGTGCAGAGTGTAAATTTAAAGGGAAAACCCTTCTCCCACCACCAATACATTTAAGAGAACAACAAGACTGCTGAAATGATTCATTTATAACATTATGGCATTTGGAAATCACAATTTTCCTCCCGTTTCTTTATTTCCACCAACACCAAACCTTCTCATGTGTTATTTAACTCCTGGTTTTGTCTGTATGGACACAAGCAGACAAGAGATCGCACATTCAAAACTCCAAAATTTATACCATCTGCACCTTACATGTTATTATTTATGCTTTTTAATCCGGTAACGTACCCCATTCTGGATATAATAGACGTGCAAATTGCTCTCTTCATTCAATATATTCTGTTAATATTTTAACTTCTCTCAGAGTTATGTGCGAATTTCACCGCTATATTCACAATGATAAAGTGCAATTAAAAGGAGCAATAACATCATAGACTCTTATAAGATTCAATTCAAGCACGTACTCCATAAAGTGCAAATGCAATAAATGATGTCCCTAAACTAACAAAGTGCAAAGTGAAATCAATAACATTTTCTACATGCAAAAGACACTAGAAGATGTGCTGGATGGTCATGTATCTTATTATTAAAGTGCAAGATAAGGAGCATGCCATCCACCATATGCATGGTTGAATCTGCATATACTATTGTAGGTTTTGTGTACAAATGTTACAGTAATTCCCTGAGTTTCATGTCATCACATGAATAAAGTGCAAATGCATAAAATCATGTGCTCTGTGATCTCACTGATAAGTACCGCTTTTACCACTCTGCTCCCACAATCCAAAGAGAGATAAACATCTTGCATGTGGGTCTAGGCCTAGGACCAATGTTAATTCTATGATACTGGTCTCAATAATATAACATTTCAAAAAAAGCAAATTATAACAATAATAGATATATTTAAAAAATATAAGAAAAAGTATTGCAGTCTGGAAATAATAGACATACTATTCCCACTGTTTATGCAACAGTTGTCGTGTAGTTCCTATATTTCCCATACAGGATCTGCGCGTTTGGATAACATAAACTGTAGGACTGGTGGCAGACTGGCTCTGAGCACCTCCACCGAGAATGTTAGCCTTTCTGTTTTAGCTAGCTCACAGTGCCACTAGAATCTCCTCTTATCGGGGAGAGAATAGTTTCTGGCAACCTCAGAACATGACAACCCTGATCCCCCAGGATCGTGGAAACAATATACTACTTTTCGCTCAGTCACTCGTGCTCACTTATTCGGTCTCAGAGAGTTACACAGAAGAAACCAGTCGGGTGTGTTACAATAAGAATTTATTGCACAGTTGTTCTTCTAGTGTAAAATAGATGTGCTGCAACAACCGTTAGACAGTAGCAGATATATATGATTAGCAGTACAGTGAAAATAAAAGGATAGTATAGTTCTACCATCTTGCAATAATCATGAATACGTACATGAATATAAAACGCCTGATAAAAATGCGCGTACTCATACGATGCCTATCTAGATCTACCTAAATGTACCTAGCATGTGAGTGGGTGTGAAGCCAAGAATCCCTCTAGGATTTAGTCTAACCCCATTACCTGAAGTGAGAGAGTGTGGGACCCCGTCCTGGTCTTGAGTTGGACACCCCGCGAGGGATGTGTTAGACCACTGTCAGCTGGAGCGTCTGCATGCAGGAGCCTCAGTGTCTCTGGTCAGTGTGTTGGCCTGGAAGTCTCGGTCTCCTCCCCCAACCCCAGCAAGATGTGCTGTATTTATACAAAATGTATCTAGGGTTTCTTTGTCCCTTGTTTCTTGTATTAGCCATTGTTGGATTTGAGGATGACGTATGGGATGAACCTTGTACGTAGATATTATGCAGGTGGTGTGTAGCCCCTGCCTGGTTTCCAAGAACCCTCATAAATATTCATTCATACTGTATGAGTCTATTGATGGAGTTATAAGACGCTATTGTTCAGGGAAAACCCTCCTTCTGTACCCAAGACTAGAACTAGGTAAAGGTTCAATCCTAAAGGCTTGTTACTTGTGTAGTATAAGGGAAATAATGTAGGTGAAGGTGTATGATATTCCCCGGGCCTATATTAGGGTACCTATATGAAACATAACACAGTAGGGAAAGTGTTTTGCTTTCAGAGGGATTACATTTACTATTCCCACTCCAAACGAGTCAAACAATAGGGAAAGTATTGGACTTAGGAGGGGTAAGATTTACTATTGCACCTCCAGTCTGTGCAACAGTAGAGAAAACATTGGACTTCGCAGGAGTAAGATTTACTATTCCCACTCCAAAATAAACAATTTACATGATTATTGAACAATTGCATTATTATCAATTTAAAAAAAATCTTATTTCTTTCTTACTTAATTAACCTCCCAAACTAGACCTCTACAAACCTAGCAACCCACAACTAAAATATAAAACTAAAATAAATCAGTATTACAGAATGTACATAATTAATTATCAATTACACATTACTAATAAATGCATAATGAATTGTTAATTAATTATTAATTAACTTCCCAACCTATCTCCCTACAAACCCAACAGCCTACACCTAAAATATTACTAATTATTACTAAAATATAAAGTTATTACACAATAAGCATAATTAACTTCCCATCCTATATTCCTACAAACCCAGCAGCCTGCACCTAAAATATAACGAAAAAATATAATTATTACCCAATTTACATAATTAATAATCAATTAAATATATGAATAATAAATTAATAATCAATTCCTAATTATTACTTAATTAACTTCCCACCCTATAACCCTACAAACCTGACAACCCGCTACAACACTATTAATTACTACTATCAATTAAATTAAAAATTAAAAATCACTTACATTTACAAACTATATTTAAAAATATCAACATTATACAAACAATAATAACACATAAAATTAATATATGAACTAAAACACATTAAGATAAATAAAAAACAATATTTTTTTACAACTATTTTATTGGAAACAATATTAACAACGATATTCTTAACAACAGTATTACTTACCTGAAAAAACAATATTCTTGACAACCATATTTCTGCATCACAGTATTTTTGTAGCACTATATTTGTTTGTGGATATTTCTGTCTCTTGATATTTACAACTCAATATTTATCCAAATACCCTTAATGAGAGATACTCATTAGTTTGGAACTGTGACTTGAAAGCTAAGATTCTTGCTCTGGTGGGGGCAAAACAATAGAGTTGAAGTGAAAAACCCTTGAAGTGGGTCTTTTTGCAAACAGCAAAGAGAACTTTAACTGTTGAAATAATCTTTGTGGGAGACTGTTCACTTCTGTCTCCTGATGGAGACCTTCCTCACAACAGAAGTCACTGCTTATTAGATAGGGGTACCAAATTTGCTATGGCTCACAAATTGTACAGTCTAATGAAGGTGCTTATAAAGAAAAAACATACAGCAAAAAAGTTGGGCGGCCTCTGACCCTGAACTAAGCAGGTATCTCCAGGAAGATGATCTGGCATAATTAAGGTGAGAAAATGCCCCTTTTTGTATGGTCACCAGGGTTGGAGTGGAACAGAAAATTGGGCCAGGCACAAAAATAAACTTGGTCCCCATTGACAAATCAGATAACTAAAAAACATGCCCAGCATTTGCAATAAAGGCAGTTTTGAACTTGTAAAGACTAGCTCTGCAGGTGTTTTGCAAGGTATGGGAGACTGCATCCATATGTGCTTGCTGCAGGCAATGTTTGAGGTAATATCAGGGAAATCAACAGTAAACACCAGCCCGCCAGGGCATAAAATATGCCCTTGAACAGCCCAAAAACCAGCCCATACACTATGTTATGTTATGTTAAAATTTCTTATAGAGCGCACATACACCGATTGATTTCTTGGCGCGCACCTAGAATATTGCCTGACCCCCATGTGTTTGATCGCCTGCTGGGTTCTAGATATAAGCTTGGATATATAGCCAAGTCTTAAGAAGCCTTCTGAATTCTAATATGTGAGACCAGCGTCTGGGGAACTGCCAGATTTCCCTATATGCCTGCCTGACTCTGGTGGTCACCCTACTTTTGCTGAATTGTTTTGCTTGTTTTAGACTCTGCACACTGGGGCACTGGTGTCCAGTGCACAGTGTTTGTGATCAGACCTCTAAAACATGTAGAGTTTGGCTAATCCCTGATTGGAGGATCTAACTGTCCTATAAGGCCATAGTATATGGTGTAGAAATTGCACCCATGGCATGGAATGTTAAATGTCACCTGCGGACTGTAGCACATATTGTACCATCTACTAGTGTGTCAAGTAAAACAAGAAATCAGGCCTACCATTGTAACCTGACTGCTGCAGTGTAAAACCTGCAGTGCGACCTCTAAAAATTACCATTTTTGTCATGTAAAAACCTCCCTTTTAAATATTAGTAAGTCACCCCTATGTAGGCTTTGTAGCTCTACTATTTAGGGTGCATTGTAGTTAAAAGTGGGATATGTAGTAAATTAATGTTTCTATGTCCCTACTGTGACAAGGCCCTAAAAAGTATTTTCAGTGTGGCGGGCCTAGCTATCCTATGTCGATAATCAGAGTACACAGTAAAATACTAATATTGTATCTTGGTAAAGGAAACAGCTAGCAAACTAATTAAACACTGTTTTAATAAGTATTAAACATCGAATCCAATGTTGAAGTCAGATTTCTAATAAATATTCATGAAAAGTAACTTTAAAAAGTTACCTTTTCACTGCCTGTAGAACTGCCATTGAGCTAGTTGGTGGGAGTGCCTAGGAGTCACCTAACCCACTAGCTGGTGTGTTGCATGACCAAGGCACCTACTCAGAACACTTTCTGGGCCTGTGGAAGACCAGAAGAACTGCACCTGCTTTTGAGCAAGAGACCTGAAGGGCTAGACCTGACTACACTTGTACCCAGGATAAAGAAATGGGCTCCAAGGGCCAACTGGCTTACCTCCTATGTGGCTTCAGGGACACAATAAGCTGCAGGTGGACATTTTCCTAAAGTACCCAGCTCACCAGTATCAACTGGAACTGGACTGGACCCTGCTGTTGACCTCTGTCTGACACCATATGAGTCTCCAATTGACTCCCCTGAGACCCTGTGGCCTTATAAGTGTACACCTGTGGTTGTTTGTGCACCAGAAGAAAGTTTTGAAACTTTTCAAAACGCTTCTTCCAGACCAGTGACACTTAGGTCAGCCTGAGATTGCACCTTGGTCCTAGTGAGCCGTGGCCATTGACTATCATTTGTCCTTTACTTTTTCTTGATATGTATTTAAATATTTAAAAATTCACGTCTCCTGTTCATCTTTTTGGATTTGTGTCATTTTGGTGTCAAAATGTTGGTGCGGGTTTTCTATTTTTATATTGTTTTCAATTCAGCATTAACTCACATACATGTTTATTTGGTACAGTGGTATGCCAAAAATCATTACATTGCTCACATTTGTATTCCAAGATAGCAAAGATCATGTTTTGCCAAAAAACTTCCATTGTAGCCATAATCAGAATGTTGTTTTCCAACCCACTGTATCACCAATTTCTTCTCCTACATTCCTCTCCCTCATTTTATAAAAAGTGCCAGATTATTTGTGCAGGTAGCCCCAGCAATCTGATTAGGATGTCAACTGCTACTCTTTCCTTTATCTTTTTAGAGGTTCTTAGGATTAAATCCTTATGTGGCAACACATTTCACATCATTTGTCTCTAGTCCCTTTACACAGTAGATATTCACTGCATGTCTCTCAAATGTGTGTGGGCCTCAGCTGGATGGGGTTTACAGTGTAGCAGACTTCACATTGGTCATTACAGTATATCATGGCCAGCATTCATCATTAGGAAGGAGGCCTCTTCTCTGCTTTTTCAACTATGCTCTTGGCTAACAGTGAGGCCATTACTGTGTTTTTCTTTACCTTTATGGGTATCTAAGTAATGCCAATGAGGGAGTGGGGGTGGGGGGTTTAGGATAACTACTAAAACACTACCTCCTAAAAATGTGTCATCCTTGGGCAGTGCCATGCTTAGTGCATCAAATCTGTTAGGGAGTACCCACATCACCTGCAAGTTGCATCTAGTCTCAATGCTTTGTCCATCAGTTTTTTTGTGTGTAATAGCTCCTGTGTAAGAATTTATAATGCATTGTGTTATAATTAAAATGCCTTTTAGTGTGTAAGAGTCGGGTAGCCAGTTCACGTAGGTTGGCAGGTTGTAGGTTTATTGAAAATGTTACAAGGTTACAAGTTACTTAATAGGAAACCTCCGCCAGGAGCAACATACTCTCTGCTCAGCCCACTCTCTCCAACTGTCCACTCCTTCAGTCACTCACCAATATTCCATGACAACATACACTGGCTGAGCAGAGCAGAGAAACAGGGAAGCTGTGCAGAGAATGTATTACAACCAACAGCAGGTTATAACACACTGCTCTTTATTCACCTTTTGCCGTAAATGTCCCTAGTCTGTTCACAGCAGTATCTCCATTGTGTGCCCATCAGTGTGCGTCAAGGTCTCTGTCCCATATCCCTCCTATTCCAAGGGGGCACAGCAGCTCTCTGGCTTTGGATATGTTATATAATCTAGCTGTGCTATGGGAGGGATCCTCTGTGATGCAGATTTCTTCTAGAGCCAGAAGTGTCAATGGTTCCTGTGGAATGATAGAGTATAAGCCCTAGGACATAAGCTTTAGTCTATGCTGTCTGTCGACATTGCAAAGTCTTCTAGGGAGATAAATTGGTGTTTGCAGAACAAGTCATCAATCAGTAATTAAGTTTGGCTAGTTGCTGGCATGCTTAGGATCAGTTCCAGGAGGAAACGCCATGTTATTGCTAAGTGCAAAAAGAACAGTTGATGGACAGAATGCTGATCAATGTCAACCATTCACCCCAGTACAGAGATCTGGGCTTAAGTCCATCGTTTTTTTGCTCGCCATGCCATTCTAGTTTAAACCCAGCCATATGGAAATCAGTCTTGATCCTGTTCCCCATGGGAACAGTCCAGCCTGAACTGCAAGGCCAGGTTCTCCCTGGACTGGAAACAAGCATTCTAGGACCAGTTTCGGAGTTTCACCCCTCATCAGCCAGGCTAGCTTGACTCTAGTGGCATAGAGAGCACAGGACCCCCGTCTGGGCATACCCGTTCCTTCGGGGTGATGAATGCAAAAAGAACAACTGATGGACAGAATGCTGATCAATGTCAAACATTCTCTCCAGTACAGAGATCTGGGCCCAAATCCATCGTTTTTGTGCTCCCCATGCCATTCCAGTTTAAACCCAGCCATATGCAAATCAGTCTTGACCCTGTTTCCCATGGGAACAGTCCAGCCCGAACTGCCAGGCCAGGTTCTCCCTGGAGTGGAAACAAGCATCCTAGGTCCAAACTGGGGTGACGTGGTGAGCAAAAGAACAATGGATTAAACCCAGATCCTTGTGACTGGGGATGAATGTTTGCAATGTTCAGCATTCCGTCCATCAATTGTTCCTTTTGCTTTTGTCGCCCTTAGTGGAAAGGGTATGCCAAGACGTGGGTCCCATGCTCACTGCACCACTGGAATTAGGCTAGCCTGGCTGATGAGGGGTGACGCCCCGAAACCGGTCCCAGGATCCTTGTTTCTGGTCCAGGGAGGACCTGGCTTGGCAGTTCCGGCTGGACTGTTCCCATAAAGAACAGGGTCAAGACTGATTTACGTATGGTTGGGTCCAAACTGGGGTGGCGTGATGAGCAAAAGAACACAGGATTAAACCCAGATCCTTGTGACTGGGGGTGAATGTTTGCATTGTTCAGCATTCTGTCTATCAATTGTTCCTTTTGATGTTATTGCTAAGTGGCATTTGTGGTGTCTCGATTATTGCTAGTCCTGCAAGCTTACCTAATATCTCCCACGCTTTAGCAGTACAGCTTACTGGACTAATATCCCTAGTGTGCCTACTGAGAAAGTTGGATAGTATTGTTTTCAATTGGAATGTTTCAGGTATGTCGGTTTCAACATGTTATGACATGTGGCACAAGTGTGTCTGAATGGAACCAATAATGAGCAAACTACGTCTGTGTGCACAAATAATATAATTCAATATTAAGAATTCCCAATCTGCCCTCAACATACGGTTTTGTATTGTCCATTTATTACTGTGCTGTTTTTGCCTCCCCTTCCTAGCCTACAAAGGGGCTGATTTACCAAAAAGTCACGCAATGCAATGCAATGCAGCAGGACAGCTTGCTGCGCTGTGCTGTGTGACAGGGAGAGAGCAGGAATGTGCCATGTCTACTGTGAAATAACACAGTCCTGCTCTCTCCCTGTGCTGGCACACTGGGTGCAGCCTAGTGCTAACACAGGTACCTTTGCACCATGATACAAGGGCGCATGCATTGCAGGCAGGATTGTTTTTGTGCAGAAAGGAACACCTTCCTGCACAAAAACATTCCTGTGAGGCTTTTTCTTCTTTCTATATGTGCTGCAGAATCATTACTCCTCTCCTGGGAAGGCACAGCATTTTGAAGCATTCCCAGGTTTACTAGTGTTAGTAAATCTAGGAATGCACCAACAACCAGGTGTGGATGCGTGGGAACACCAGTGCTCCACCCATGGAATGCCTTCCCAGGGCACAGTAACGCAAGGCAGTGACTTGTGCTGCCTTGCGTTACGGCAGATTTACTAAGCCACACAGAGCCATGCAAGGTGGCTTTACATAACTCAGTAAATCTGACTGAAGGCCTTGCATTACCTTGCACTGCCTTGTGTGACGCAATGGCAATGCAAGCTCTTTGCAAATCTGGACCTTTGTGTAATTTTCAAGGTTGCAAATAAGTGACATGGCAGATAGATAGAGATATTATGAAAAAGATATAGAAATTTTGTCGGAATTCCCATATTTATAAGGACAATTCTTCTTATCACTGTCAGTGGGAGCCTGATCCACGGTCTACCTGTCCGATAAAGTTTAACACAGCTGCTTCACAATTTTCCCTCGATATAGTGGGGATACAGGGCAGTCCTGCCTACTACCACGGGACACGTCTATTGGGTGAGACAATGTGCTATTCTCATCCTATGCAGTGCGTATAGCAACTTCAGTCAGGAAAGATAACCTCCGCCCAGTCCCATCCTTTCAAGTACCTTAACTTTACCACTGTTAGTCAGTGCTAAAGTGCATGTGCTCTACCTCTAAACATGATAATATTGGCTTATAACCATTTGGCATATTTAATTTACTTATAAAGTCCGTAGTAAAGTGCACTACATGTGCCCAGGGGCTGTAAATTAAATGCTACTAAAGGGCATGAAGCACTGATTGTGCCACCCCCTTAAGTAGCCCCTTAAACATGTCTCAGGCCTGCCATTGCAGATCCTGTGTGTGCAGTTTAACCTGCCATTTCGACCTGGAAAAATAAACCTTTTTGCCAGGCCCAAACCTTTATTTTAATACATATAAGTCACCCCTAGGATAGGCTCTGGACAGCCCAGATGTCAGGCTGCAATGCATTTAAAAAGCAGGGCATGTACATTTAAGTTTTACATGTCCTGGTAGGAAAAAAACTCTTAAATTAGCTTTTTCACTACTGCAAGGCCTATATCTCCCATAGGATAACATTGGGATTACCATATTACCTTTTTTAAGTGTAATTTCCAAGTGGGAATATATAACTGGTCCAAGTTTGGTGTCTCTGGAATCCTTATTTAAAATCCCAACTTATGGTGAAGTCGAATTTTAAACTACAATTCTGAAAATGCCACTTTTAGAAAGTTGTCATTTTCTTGCCTTAGCCATTTGGTGCCTGTAACCTGTTTCTGGTCAGATGACTGGGTGTAGCTGACAGTTGGGCTTTGTGTATTCCTCCTAGATAGACACACACATTGGGAGCTTTCATGTTACTGAATTGACCATCACTAACAGGATGGGAGGGAGGAGGTAGACCAGCCACACGTACACCTTAATAGTCTATGTTATGTCCCCACACAAAGGACTGCATACCCCCTGTTAGTCTGGAGACAGGGCAGGGATGGCAGGGCATCTGTGCACTTCAACAGCATGCCTCTAGAAGATTCTCCCTACTTATAAGTCACAAAAGGGTATTAAAGAAGGACCTCAGACACCACCACTTCAGTACACTTCTGGACCTGCAGATACTCTGCCAGGAAGAAGGAAGTAGTCCTTCTTCCTGGCAGAGTATAAGGAAGTAGTCCTTCTTCCTGGCAGAGTATCCGCAGGTTGCTGAAGGACTGCCACACTGCTGGACTACACTGTGCTGGATTCCTGCTCTGCTGATCTGCTGCCCTCTTGCCTTGGTGAGAAGGACTGGACCTGAAATCTGGACCCCAGAACACAGAGTGACTCCAAGGGCTAGTTGGCTGTGCTCCTGATCTGAAGCCTCAGGGACATAACAGACTTCAAACCCCTGATCCTGGACTCTGCCACCTGTGAGTCTACCCTGCCAAGTGGTGCCGCTCCAGTCCTGTACTCTTGGAAGTGGCCCTAAGGTGCTTGCCAGCAGAACCGACACATCTCCTCTGCTGAGCGACGCATCCCTGAGTAGAACCAACGCATCTCCTCGTCTGAGTGGTGCCTCCCTGAGCTAAACCTACAAAACGCCGCTGCTGCCTGGATTGGACCAGTCTCAACAGACTTGCATCGCCGCTGCAACACACATCTTGGGACTGACGCATCGCCTTCGTAACCACCACTGCGTGATGCTTTGCCCGCCGCAGGTCCTCGCAACTCTCGTCGACGGCAGCCTCAACGGCAAAACTCCGTATTGCAGCTACACCGCTCATCGGAATCAACGCATCAACTCGACTGTGCATTGCATCCCCAACATCAGACTCCGCATCGTAAGCCCCGTCGAAGGGATCCTCAACGTATACGCAACAGGAACTCACACTGCAGCCTCGGAACTGACACATTGACTTGGCTCTGCGATGCACCTTTAACAGGGATCCACACAACGCTCTGCAACCAGGATTTAAGGTACTCTGTTCAGCGGGCCTAACTGGGTCCCTGCAGCCATCCTGCGCTCCATCACAGTCGGCCTGAACTTGAGACTTTGTCCCTGTTCGGCGTGTCCAGATATCCCAGTAGCACTTTGTGCTGTTTGGCGCTATTTTTCCACTATACCTTGAAAAATCAGTAACTCCAGCTCTACTCATTACATTTTTGTCATTTTAGTCTTGTTTTATTTATTAAACTAAGTTCTATTTTTCTGACTTGGTATGGTATCCTATTTGTGTAGTGTTTTCACTTTTTTGCTATTTGAAGTGTTACTTAGATACTTTACACACTGCCTCTATGTTAAGCCTGACTGCTCTGTGCTAAGCTACCAGAGAGTGAGCACAGGTTGATTTAGGGTTTGCCTGTACCTTACCCTGACTAGGATTGTGGTTGCTGCTTGACCAGGGCTCACACCCAGTCAACTAGTAAACCAATTTCTAACATAGCTGCTATAAATGTCTCTAGCGCTTGTATTTTGGTTGTCTGTGTGTGGTCAGCTGATCCGTGTTTTCTGAGTTGTGATGCTCTGACATGTCCACTCTCACAGCTTGTTTGTACATTCTATTTTTCATTTGATCTACTTTAATTGCCAGCCAGTCTATCTTCGAATCAATTAAATTTAATCTCTGCCGCATACCGAGTAGAATTTCCTTCATATAAGGATAACTGTCTAGTGTAGGAGCATCATCTTCCTCTGACTCAATTCATGTGTCTCCCCTTCAGTGGGCTTTGGCACTTTTGTCTGTCCAAACATCATTTTGGTTTGCTTGTTATCATGCTTTTCTATGGTGACACCAGTTCCACTTTAGTGGCACTGTCAGAAGTAGTCGCCCACACATTACAGATATAGAATAATGTATTTGGGTGTTTTCTTGTCTCTTTGAACGAAAATTAGTGTCTCTTCTGAAACCAGGCTGGTTTCTACTAAACCAAAGGGAACTGGGGGGGGGGATGGGGTTGATTCTCTCTTAAGTAGAAACAACACCAAGAGTTCCTACGTCAGACAATAGCCGACCCGCTCCTGCGGGTGGAAAGGGAAAGGGGCCCTTTTCTTAATATAGCCCTCACTCACTCTAATAGTGACATGCTTCATTATTGGGCTCACCCAAACTCCTAGAGGTCGGGGTGGGCTCAACCATGTTTCAGGGAGCACTTATGAAAAAAAGGTGTATGGGGGCGTAACACTAAAGATACAATTCCTCACCCACTCCTAAAGTATCCTTTATTAGTGGAGTGGGAGAGAAGGTTAAAAAACTCTATGTCAGGGTTTGAGGATGTAATGGTCCTATGACCCATGACACCAACATGTTTCAGCCCTCTCTAGTGGCCTAAAAGGTCCTGGGCTTTTGTCAGGGTGGGATGCGAAGAGGTCACTTACCCCCAAAGACATGAGTGCACACTGAGCATGCAATTTACATAAGGCACATGAGATAATGTAGTTAGAACAAGTCTAATACTCGCCGCTGTTTCATAAGAGAAATTACGTGTAAGAGAAAAGAGACAAAAAACAAACACAGAATACACTTTGTGATAAATGTTCTGTAGAGTCAAAAGGAGGCAATACTGCTGCCGTGAAACTTCACAGTGTAGTTCCCTCAGGAGAGATAAACAGTGGTGGTGCCTGGTATTTATGCGGGGTACACCTGAACTGAACAGTGCTATGATCAGGGGACCACATGGAAGTCATACCAGTGACACTCTCACAACGCTTGTTCAAACCACCATAAGTACTATGGGCTGAACATACATGCATTCATTAATTCACACTTATCAAGGCACACTTAGCGCTGCTGCACATTGTCACACATTCTTACAACGTCCTACTTGTATAGGAAACAATAGGCGGTAAAAGGCACTCACCCTACATTAACAGGGCATCAGCTCCCAACGAGGACATTAGGGGGAGGCCTTGTAGTCACACACACTGTATGTTGTCAAAACAAAATGTCAGGATTTTTTTAAACAAAAGTGCTCAATTTAGTAAATGCAGAAGGATTACATAAGGCGGTATCGTATGTCAGGTGCCTCAGTGTGGGAGAAGCAGTCACTTACTTCGTCAAAGGTCCATCCCCACGTGAGACCTACTTGGTGCTCTGCTCCCCTGCTTGTCCTGTCTGTGAGTGAGGCCGTAGGGCTTAAATACTGTTCCGCCTGCGCGCGAAAATCTGTTTGCTGTCAGGTAAGCCGCGCCTTTTCTCGCATGCTGTACCGGTATTGGATGTGGAGCGGGAGCTCGGCCACTGTGTCAGCGGGGTTGAGGCTGTTCTTGGATTCTGTCAAAATGACAGATGTGTGAGAAGGCACGTAGGCATAGCCCTCGGCCTCCCACGTCACTGGGTCAGCCACGTGTCTCGAAACGAGGCCGCGTGCTCGATCTTGTACCGGCGAATGGACCGGGTACTGCTAATTGGCAGAGTCCGCATGTACGCAGATTCTTCCAGGCGTACACATGACACTCGCTACACATAGACGGTTATTAGGTCAGTAGGGAGACAGGGATATGAGAACAGGTGAAACTGGTAAGATATTTTCAATTCTCTTGCAAGCAACGAATCCTCGACTGCAGGGTAGGGGTTTTTGTACATTTTCTGCGTAAGTTCGGATTCTGGAACAAAATGGCATGTCAATACATATGGGACAAGATACATACAATGCTCCCATGTGAGTATTCTCGTTAATGGACCTATGCCTGGTCTGTAAGAAGGGGGGGTGGGCGGGGTCGGGGCAAAGCCCATCTAAGGGGTGGGCTATGCACTGTCTTGTACGCGGTTGTGCTAGTTCATGGAGATATCAATACAGGGTTGGCAGGTTCTTTATAATCCCAGGTCTTGTGAATCTTGCAAAAATATGAGGTCACTTATGACGTTGCTTCACTTGGGATTTATACTGGCAAGTCCAAGTAAATTAATAAACCCTGATTGTTATCCAGTGAGATTATTTAGCTGATTCCAAGGGATGTCGTTGTTAAGACCACTGATATGTGTCTGTAATTGATACACCCATCTCTGTTCTTTCAGAAGGAGTGTTCTCTGGGCCCTGCTATTTGGAGTCATTTTTTCTATAATTGTCCACTGTATGTCACCACCTGTATGGTGGGTCTCTAGAAAGTGGGCTGTGAGTTTGGTTGTAGCCTTTTTGCATCTGATAGTACTCCTATGTTCGCTGATGCGGACCTCCTGGTCAGAGTTTATGCCCCCACACATTTCCACAGATCTATTTTGGGTCCGAGGCCTTCTTCTCCCATCAGGTGCTGCATGACTTATGTATCCCCTGGTCTCGTTCGCCACCCTTTTTCCTCTGCTGCTGCTTGAATCAGTGCTCATGATGTTCCAAGCAAACTCGCAATCCTTCTCTCATGCCCTGATTGTAATAATGGGCCAGGATTAAGCAAGATTATTTTGGAATTTTTGGGTGTTGCTGCGGCAATTCACTGGCTTGCAGACATTTTGGGTCTGCTGCTCTCTGCGGCCTCCATTGGAGTGGGAATCCTAATGTGTTGTGCTTTCGACCATTTAACTGGTTTGGTGCTTCTAAATGCTTTACACATTTTCGTTGAGTTAAGACTTTCTGCTCTGTGCCATAGCTAAGAGAGGTTGAGCTCAGGCTTAAATTACTGAAACCGCTGACAAGATAGTGACTTTGTTACTTACTATGTACACCAATCAACCCCAACCAATAAACCACTTTTTCACAAAGGCCTCATACAAATGCAGCACAACATATTGCTGAACAACCCTGTACCTTCAGGAGAAATCTACTACCTCATTGAAGATGCAAAGTTCTCAGAGAGTAAAGATGGCGATGGTTTGACCTACCTGCCTGGTCGCGCTGCCTCTCTCCCCCGATGATCCGTGACTCGGCGATCGCAAGGAGACCGCGCTCGCCTCGGACGTGCTGGAAGGCGGCTTGCCGGGTCGTGCTTCGGATCCTCGTGGAATTCCTTGGAGGAATGAAAAAAGTCACGGCGCAGAGCACAGCATGTCGAACACAGGCGCAGAGGATGACCAGGACGAGGTGGCAGAGGGAAAGCGCGCGGTCTCGCAGTGAGTACCGCTAGCGCTGGAGCTGCGGTTAGCGGGACGGCTAACAGAGCACTATTGAGGATGCTGGGAGAGCCTTGCCAGCAGTGAGAGAAGGAGAAGAAAGGCCCCGGTAAGCCTAAGCTGGGGGGGGGGAACAAGAGGCAATTTGTGAAAACTCAACCTGCGATGGGGCATTCCGAGGAGGGGTCTTAGTCCCTGATTAAGACTATGTCCTCAGCAGCAGTACCGGGGGTGGGAAAAAGGTGACACCCCCTGTAGGAAAGCCTCATAGCCCCCCCAGATGTGGCAGAAGTAAGAGACAAACAAGAGAATATCCAAGCGGGAGAGATCAGCAAAAATAGCACGCAAGAGGAAAATTAAGCTGGATGCTACTCAAATGGAGCAGGGGAATGCACTCAGCCCACTGGAAATATAGAAGCGGAGGATGTTGGTGAGAGTGAGGGTGAGGGCAGTAAAGAGGTTGGAGAGTCCACACCAGCTGAAACAGATAGAGACAAAATCAAAGGTCTGAAGGAGCCTGGCAAATGCAGTGATAGACGCCTGGGTGCCTAGTCTCCAGAAGCAGCAGGGGGTGAATATTTCTTTTCCCTCACCGACGATACAGACTCCTCCAAGCAGAAGAGCATCTCATCGAGTAATGATGACACTATAGAGTCCAACAGTTCCATGGACAAACCGCAACTCACTCTGAGAAATAAATCTTCAAGAAAAAAGACTAAGACCAGGAGAAGGAAGAACAGCAGGTCTGGGAGCAGTCGCCAACAAATGAAATGGGACTACTCTAATACCCAATTGTCGTTTCAAGAGGCAGGAGAAGCGGCTGGAACACTTACTGAAAATCATGAGCCCTCACTATCCATTATATTCTTCTCATTAAAACAAATGCAAGAAGAGAATCGAAACGAGAGCCGCCAAGCCAGGGTAGTACAAGGGGGATACGTAAAATAAGTAAGGCTTGTGGAGAGATTACGGAATGACTAGTGATGGTGGAAGGACGGAGAGAGTCACTGGAGGCACAATTGGAAACTATGAAAGTAGAGCTACATCCCATAGAGCAGCACTAGCAGATGCTATATCCAAACTAAAGGACCACGAAAACCGTCAAAGATGGAACAACTTACGTTTCCTGAGAATCCCAGAGGGGGTGGAGGGAAGCAACCCGAGAGAGTACATGGTGAGGCTGCTGAGAGGTGCTTTTCCAGACTGGCCAAATGGGATTGGGACATGGATGTCTAGCGAGCTCATAGGTTTCCACTCATGGTAAAAAAGAACATACAAAGAGAGCCGGAAAAGCCCTGAGCGATGCTAGTTTTCTTCGGCAATTTCCTTCTCAGGTAAGTAATCTATGATAAGGCTCGCCCCAACTCACAGAAGACATTTGAAAATGTAACTTTTTTTGTTAGACCGGACTTCGCGCACGCTACCGTGGAACGAAGATGGCGTCTCCGACAGCTCAATAACCCATTCCAGCAAATTGGGGCCGAAGCCTACCTCAAGAACCCGGCTAGTTTAATAACAGTGTTTAAGGGACATATCCGTAACTTTGCCTCCGAGATCCAGGCCCAGGACTATCTGTCTAATATCAATCCAGGGGCCAGTATAAGCAAAACATAGGGGGCAAGTAGGAGGGCTCAGCTGGGTCAGATAGGGCATGTGGAAATACAGAGGTACTAGTCAGTATAATCATTCTGTCAAAGGATTCTCCTGGTGAGGTCGCATAGAATTTTCTTACTGGTGAGGGAGGTCTTCTTGAAATTTCTCTTCCTCTTTGTTTTTTTTTTTGGGGTAAAATATATGTTGTCACGGATTGGGTGGGGGGGCGGCGTGGCAGGGGATTGAGCACTCGCCATTGCTCAGGCTTTGCCTGATTACTCATGTTTTGGATGGGGTAGTGGGTGGGGGGGCTGGGAGGGGGATCCGTACAGAAGGGTGTAAGGGTGGATGAGGCTGGAAATTGGGATTCACTAAAAGCAGGGAATGACAGCAATTTCTATCTATTTACAAACAGGAAAAGAGGGGTGGACATCATGATATCCCTATGGCTAACATAGAGAAAGGATCAGGGGCACTGAAAATTGCCACTCTTAACATATGCGGGCTTAATGATTTAAAGAAAAGGCAAAAGGTGGCACAAGAACTTAGGGCACTGCAGGCAGACATTATATGAGACATTATATGTCTGCAAGAGACTCACATAGAGGAATCAAGAAGTGGTCTTCTAAAGAATTTGGGCTTCAGATTTATTGCACGTACTACCCAAGCCACTCGAACTCGGGGAGTTGCGGTCTTAGCTCAAAATAATAAAGTACAGTTTGGGCCGTCTCGTACAGACTCAATGGGGAGGTGGGTGATCATGAGGTGCAATCTGACGGGGGACATGTCCTTCACACTCTGCTCAATATACGGATCAGTGTTGGATGATCCAGGGGTATTTAACTGGTTGAATAATGAACTTGCGCATTGGCCGTTGCCTATTATAATTTGTGGGGACTTCAATATTAATCTTCCAAATAACTGGGAGGCGCACCCTAAATACGGGGGTAGGAAGCCCAAAGTATTGCAAGCCGTACATAATTTGTGTGACACACATGGGCTGCTAGATGTTTGGGACAAGACTAAACTATTTGAGAATGGTTTCACATATTTTTCAGCCCTGTACTCGAAGCACTGCAGATTAGATTATTTTCTTGTATCATCTACTGTACAACAAGACTGCAGAATTAATAGATTTCCCAGGTTTTTGTCAGACCATAACCCGTTGGTGTTAGAGATAGCTATGACAGGAATTACACTAAAAACTTTGAAAGAACTCTGTTATGGGATCAGGGCTATCAAGAGGACATGAGGGCTTGGATACTGGAATTCTTAAATCAAAATGTAGGCACTGCTCCTCTGATAACTGTATGGGATTGCTTTAAAGCAGCGGTTCGGGGGGAGACAATTCAATTCTCCTTGAGAAAAGGGAAAGATGAGAAACGTAAGGTACAGGAGTTATATCATAGGCTAGCCCAGGCAGAGCAAAAGCTTGTTACGGGGGTACAGCATGGAAACGATATCAAGACCGTTCAAGATGAGATAGCACTAGCCAAAGCTTCCATCGGGGAATCTCTTATAGAGAAATCAGTTGATAAGATTGCGAGTAACAAAGAGAAGGCATACGAGCTCAGTGATAAAATAGGACACCAACTCTCAGTTCGCACACGACAGGAATGTGTCCGCAATACAATTACGCACATCAGGGATCCAGTAGTGGGGGAGGTCCATGGTACGGATGAGATACGGGAGGCCTTTCAAAAGTTTTATCAAATTTTTTATCAGGAGGAAATGGCCGGTTCTGAATCCCAAAAACAACAGGCAGTGGAACAATATCTAAAAGCTGCTTCAGGGGAACCGTTGACAAAGGAGTCACAAGAACAGCTAGAGGATCCTCTGACATGCGAAGAGGTGCTTGCAGCGCTTACGAGTCTGTCAGACGGGAAGGCTGCTGGACCTGATCTCATACCGTTGGAATTTTACAAGATTTTCTTTGATCAAAGAGGTAATGTTTAATCTCTTTAGACAGACTTTTCAGGGAGAAACCCCGCCAAAATCATGGGTGAGGCAAAAATTGTGGTATTCCATTAAAAAAAAAACAGTAGAGGAATTAGGCTCTTATCGCCCAATCACATTAATGAATTGTGACACCAAGATATACTCAAAAACACTAGCAGCCCTGCTAGCCTCCTTAATTGATGGTATGGTGACACATTGGCAGCACAGATTTATTCTGGGGAGGAGCACCATGGATCATATTCGGAGGTGACCCTATGGCGGTGATTCCGCTGGATGCAGAGAAAGCCTTTGATAGGGTCTCCTGGCACTTTCTCTGGGCAGTAACGGCTAGCAAGGGGATAGGCCCTAACTTTATTGGGGCTGTTAAAGCCCTCTACGATAATCCTGTAGCAAGAGTAGGCATAAACGGGGAAGTAACAGAGAGGTTGACGATCACAAGGGGAACGCGGCAGGGATGTCCGTGCTCCCCTTTACTTTTTGCACTCTATATAGACCCGTTCTTACTAAAAGTAAATCTGAATCCAAACATATCACCAATAATTTTACAAGGCCGCAGTACTAAGATCCTGGCATATGTCGATGTTGTGGCCGTGGTAACATCTAATCCTGAGGCAGCTATTAAAATGATAGAAGAAGAAGCATCAATATTTGGGGAACTGTCTGGATACTCGTTGAATAAAGAAAAAACACAGATAATTGCAAATGAATTTACTGTGATGAATCATAATAGAATAGTAAAGAGCACAACGTATTTAGAGGTAGTAATTGGGGCAGATCTTGATGTAGTGGCCAATGAGAATTTAAGCCCAGAATTACAGAAAGCAAAAACTGCATTGCATAAGCTGGATAATCTGCATCTGACGTTAGTAGGCCGCTGCAATCTAATCAAAATGGTATATTTTCCTAAAATTCTGTATCTAATGAGAGCCATACCACTTATCATTCCCAACCTCTGGTTTAAAAAATTTGAGAACTTGTTCTCACAATTCATTTGGTCATACACTAAACCGAGAAGAGCAATCAAGTATCTAACTCTACTAAAAGAGCGGGGAGGACTGGCCCTTCCCAATTTGAGGTTATATTATTGGGCCACATGTTTGGTACATTATTCAATATTACTTAGGGACTACCCCGGGGGGAGTATCTCGACCTGTCCCTCCATCTATGAATTATTGATCGGGGCGGACGCCTGGGGATGCCTATGGCGGCGACTCGAGCTAGGATATTACAAAAGGGTCAGATTCAAGACTCTTCTGACTGCCTTTCAGACCTGGACTCCTATCCGAAGATTACTATGGATCGGAAAGCTAACTGCTTATACGCCTCTCCAGAATAATGAAAATCTTCCTGGGATGTTTAATGATTACTGCATGGTAAACTGGGGCCAGAGGGGGATTGTTAACATAGGTTGCTTTTATACAACTCAGGGCTGTACATCCTTTGAGGAACTTAAAGGGAAGTTTAATCTAATATATAGAGAATTTTTTAAGTTTCTCCAAGTAAGGGATTTCCTTTTGAAAAAATTGAAAGGAGGAGAAGGAGTTAAAAAGAACGAGCTAATAGAAAAACTGCAGCAGGCGATCCCTCCCCGTATCGGTATAGTATATAATTTCCTGAATACACTCAAGATAGATGACATGGCCAAAACTGCGGAAAAATGGCAAAACAAGCTAAACGTTCCGGTAGAGGCATTTTATAAAGCCTTCTCAGTGGCTCAGGATGCCCTGATGTCCGCTAATTTACAGGTTCAATTCTATAAAACATGTTTTTTTTTGTACTACACACCAGATCGGATTGCCAAGTGGGGTACAGGGAAGGGGACCCAATGTCCGCGATGTTCTTTATTAAAGGCTGATATTATTCATGTGTTTGCAACTTGTAACGCTCTTACCGGGGTAAATGGGCAGATCAAAACTTCTTAAGGGATGAATTGAAAGTAGAAATAACAATAACGCCGGCTCTAATTTTACTGGGAATCAATGAAAGTGGCAGGGCTGATGAAGGTTGGGGGCTGATGAGTATTGCTATGACTATCTTCCGGCTGTGTATTGCCTCAGTATGGCTACATTCAAATCCTTTCAGCAATGGTTGAACAGGTTGTTCGCAGCCTATAACCTTGAAAAATGCATTTATGCACGTAAAGGCCTAGGGGTGAGAAAGAAAAGGGGGAACATTTGGAAGCCCCTTTCTACCTGGGTAGGGCAAAAAGAAGGGCAATGATGCACATGCAATGTATCTATGTGAATTGTTTAATGGGTATACAGAAAGAAGTTTTATGGTAAATATGATCTGAGATTTGTGTGATTTTTGGGAAGTAGGGCAACTTTTGCTTTATCTCCAGCTTCGGACTGCTCTGTTTAGTATGATATTGTATTTTCATCCTTCTGTAGGGAGGGGGCATGGGGGGTTTGGGTAAGGGGAGTAAAACATGTAAAAACTCAATAAAGATATTAAAAAGAAAAAAAATAAGATGCAAAGTTCTCAGAGGAATAAGAGGCAAAGCTAGCTGAGGAAGCAAAAGGTGTGAGAGAAGCTAACCTTCCTCAGGGTAAGCCTATGAGAATACCTGGTTAACTGTCAAATTATGAGTTACCCAGGAGTCACTTGTAAGAAGACATCTATCAGGGTTATCTGCGTAGAACTGTGGCTCCTGAAAGCTACATAATTTTTATTAAACACTTGACCCTCAGTTTCTCATGCTCAACTCAAACTTTTTCTTCACCTCAGCTCCACCATTAAAATTACAATGATGACATCAAGGGTTCTTCATCTCTAAGTAGTACTGGGACATTCACCACAACATTGCACAGATGCACAGCAGTCATACAGATAAACAAACGGTAAAAAATAAAAGCTCTTGGAACGTATGCTTTTAATCAATCACGCAAAACAATGCTGCTGTGAATGTTTCCCAGGTTGAAAAATAATGAAACACTAAGGGGCTCATTATGATGTGAGGCAGAAAGCCTCCATCCAACCGTCAGAATCTTCCCAACGGCGTCTGAGCCCTTCCGACCGATTTGGTCGGTTTATTACAGTCCGACCGCTCGATTACGATGCCCGCGGTCGGAACGTGAATCAGCAGGTTATTCCGACTCGGTTCCGACCGACTCGCGGAGTATTCCTGTTGGTCTGAACCACACTGTAACCCCCTATGGACGGCGTTTTTGCTGTCGGGATTACGATGTCGGTTTCCAACAGCCTTTCTGCGCTGGCCTTTCCGACACAGAAAGGCTGTCGGAATGTGACTTTGGGGGCCCCTGGCAGGGACCCTGGTCTCCACAGCCTATGGTTGGTGGCAGAGGGGGTACCTAAGGTACCCCCCTGTAAAACCCTGCACTGTGTAGCAGGCACCATGGGGTGCCTGGAACAGGGTGCAGGGTTTTACACACACACCCCATTTCCCCAAAGGAGCCTGTGTTACAGTTGGTTCTCGGGTGTAACATGGGCTCCCTTAGGAAACAATGGGAATCCGACTGAACATTGTTCAGTCGCATCGTAATCCAGCTGTCGGAACAGCTGACGCAAGTCGGTCGGTCCCGACTCCGAGACGGTGTTGGGCAGAGGCTTTCCGCCCGACATCGTAAGGAGCCCCTAAGTTGTGTATCAGTATTAAGCGTGCCATGGCATTTACTCCTCTGCAATCACTAGACCAGTTATCTTCAAAGGCACCACAAGTATACAATTGTAATTTTGCTCAGTTGGTAAATTAATTATTGAACGAGACCTGGCTGAAAGTAGATGAATTGTATATCCTAAATCTTTATGGTCCCAAACAGTTGTGTTACTGGTGTAAGCATTGTGCAACATCAAATAGCAGAGGTAACATGGCAAAACAATTCTAGCAATTCAACATATGTAATTTCAATGGACATTTAGTTGGCAGAACAAAATGTCACTTGGATTCCAGTAGTGAAGGACGACAGGGGCCCACCAAGCATATTTTGAACTGGGTCCGCTAAGATTCCAATGATTCTGATGCCACACATTTTACTTGAGAAACAAGAAACAATGCTAATGCAGTATAAGAAGCATAAATTATTTTGAACTAAAATATATGGAGTGATATGAGAGATATCATCAACACATCTTCGAGTAAAATCCAGTCAGTGCTGGTTTCGAGCAATATGTTAAAAATTATATAAGCTGCTGCCCCAGTTGTGAAATGTTTACTATGCAGGCAATATTTAATAGAAATGTGTTGATTTTACTTTTGTATAGATTGACAAAGGTAAGGAGTTTCCTCAGGCATGACTTTTCTAGTTAAATTGATGCTGGTATGTACACAGGTACCTCTAATGTTTGTCTAAGCATTTCTCACATTTTAACCAGGAGAAATCAGGAATCTAATCTCCAACAATATATCTGGACAGGTTCCTGAAGATCTAGATTTATTCACCAGCAAACAGAACCAGCAAACTGTATGGCCATTGATTGTATTATTGTGTAATCAATATTCTAATGCTGTGTACTGGTGAAGGTCTATAAGAGCAACCTTTACCAAAACATGGCAAACAATATAGCCTTGAAAAGATAAAAACACTTTACATCCATAGAGATAAAGCCTGAAGATAGTTATTGACTAGAGAAGTCGAGCTACAAAGTTCACTTTATGAATGTGCTCACTCACTCACTCATTCACTCCCATACATAAATTATTCCTAATTATAAAAGCACCAGACATCACCATGACACTGACTTAATTCTTTCTAATTTCCCATTTGCTAACTGGGGACTTTGACAAACTTAGGTCCAGATTTACTAAAGACTTGTGCTGTCCTTGCGTGACACAAGTCAGTGCAAGTCCTTATATTGGATTTACTAAGCCATGCAAAGTCACTTTGCATGGTTTAGTAAATACAAAGTAATGCAACACAGCGCATAGTGTATATCGCTAAATACAAAGTAATACAATGCAGTGCTGCTGTGCATTACTTTGCATCAGAGAGGCGTTCCAAGGATAAGGCATGAGCGGCGCCACCCGCACCTAGGGGCGTGGTGCCCTTAGTGGCATCTCGTGCAGGAGCCAGCATGGTTTTCTTCGAGGCAGGATTGGGGCAGGGAGGAGGCGGCAAGGTAGAAGGTTAGGCGTGCCCCCGTGAGCGCAACGTCATCAAAGGGCGCAGGGTCGACCTCCCCTCCTCGGTGGGTATAAAAGCGTTGGGAGAGGCAGACTAATCCTCTTTGTCCTCTCCAGGCAGCTCCGGTGGCAGCAGACCAGCGACGAGTTAAACGCTACGGTGGAAGCTGGGTCGCTGCACATGGAGAAAAGGAGAGGGTCTCACAGCGTAGTCAGGTCTTGGTGAGTTGATAGAATATGTTGGTGCGTTTTTTCCGCAAAAAGTTCTCCACCGCGCACCAGCCTGAAGGCTACATCAAATAAGTCCCGGAGTTTGCATGCTTCGGGAGCATTTGTTTAAGGTGATCTTGGGGACTGAGGGGGCGGGGGTAGGTGTGCGTGTGGGCGGGACTACCATGACCGTAGTCGTGGATACATGTTCAGAAGTTGTTGGAATATTTTCTTTTGCACTAAACTATTCGTTCTTATTTTCTCTTCACTTTGAGGAATATTTCGCTAAATGGCGGCAACGTTGTCTGGGCAGTCATGGAGAAAAGTTCCTGGTCCGCCACCTTGCGCAGAGAGCGGCAGCGTAGCCCCAGTAATATCGCCCGGGAACTTTCGGAAGATCGTCGCAGTGCCTGCTGTAATGGCGGAGGACTCATGGCTCGTGCATTGGCTGGGTATGTAGAACGTGAGTGGCGGGTCTGCCATGGTTTAAAAGCAGGGGTTGCTACAGTTATAATGCACGGCAGTTGTTACAGGCAGGATTTAGGGAGTCAGATCTCCTTGTTGCTAAGGAGCCTGCATAGAGTTCACTTAAGAAGGTGCTTAGACGGGTCCCTATCGGGCTTGCCATTTTAAGCCATTTTCGGACGTGGAACAGAGAGAACATGATGGCGCAGGAAGAAGGCGAATTAGTATACCTAAAATTTTGAATGTCTCTTGTCACGGGTTCGGGCATTTGTTTTCGTAGCTGACTGGTCAAACTGACAACGCGATTTGGGAGGGAAAAGGCAGAGAGGTCGGCACATCATTGACTAAGACAGTTGCGAAGCGCCCGGAAAACGTTTTAAAACGTTTGGTTTGAACAGCTGTTTAGGGGATGGGTACTGTATCTCTTGCTGTCCAGCGTGCATAACCAAACATTTGTTTATGTCTGAAGTGTATGTTTCCCATCAAAGATTGCTCAGCACAGTAATTACCCGTGGCTGAATGTGGCACAATATACAGAGGTGCCGACTTTGGAATTGGAGACCCGGGTTCGTGTCTCGGGTCGGTTCAACCCTCCTTGCCTTGAGTAGCTCACCTGTACCTCCGTGCCACATCGATGCGCTCTGCATTGACCGTGGGCACATGGCTGATAGGTAAACTTGGGGCCGGATCACATGGCCCGTGCAGACGCGCACAATGTATATTCTGTCTTCTACCCCTTTACACTTGATTGTTTGGCCTGCAAACGTATCCTTGTTAAATCTGACTTTTGTCTGGAAATAGCATCCCATATATCTGAGCCACAGTCGCTACACATTATCAGCTGTTAATGGCAACAGTCGACTGGCTCGCTGAAATTCTCATTCCACTCGGGGTTATTAGTTACTCTTGATGTAAGTTTTGTCGGAGCACAGAGAGCAGCGCTTAATTGGGAGCCGGTGTGTGCAAGGGGCCCCCACCGGAACTCTTTTTTGGGGGGATTGCATGTAGTTTTCCTCATCAGACTTTGATCCAGAGATCCTACCCATGTATTCAACTATGCACAGACGCAACACGAGACAGGTTTAGTTCACGGGGTAAGGAATGTCGAGAGTCTTCCTTTAGCACTGCTGCATGGTTGGAGTGCTGCCCACTGCTGGGGGTGCCCAGTGCAAGTGCGGCTCATTTCAGCGCAGACTCTTAACGGGTTGCGACTAATTCATGCAAGAAGGGCAACCGCTGGTAATTCTAGGGGGCCGGGCCGCAAGGTTCTATGAAGAGCCTCGTTCGCATTGTAAGTCAGCATCTAGTAACTTGTGTGCAGGATTTAAGGAGATATGGTTGCGTGTGGTAACAACTAGGCTGGAATATGACTTTGATATGTACAGCAAGTTGGAGGGGGCATTGAACTATCTATTCTTTTCTTTTGTTTTCATGGATTCTATCACTGTGATGACGGGGAGGCTCATCGCGCTACAAAGCTGTCAACGCGATTGCAGGAAGATGGACCAGAAGGTACAGAGAGGGTATGGCCAGCGGTGGTTAGTGACGCCAAGCATGGAGAGAGTTTTTAGACGTCACACAATCTGATTTTTAAAACTTAGCTAAAAGGTATTTATCAGGCCCCTGCATACATTAATGCATTCCTTGCCAACATCACATAGCAGCCTTTTGATTGGGGGATGGCTATAAAGCCTTAGCTCGGCGCGTTCATACACGCAACTGACGTCGCAGTGGGAGCTGTGCGGACGTGTGTTGCTCAGATGGGAATAGGTTCCTGTGCAGTCGGTACCTGGAAGCATCCAGGCAGGAGCAGTTGGGGGGGGGGGGGCCTAAGCAGAGCTTACCATTCTTCCTAAGGAATAGGTGGTCTATTCGTGAGACCAGCATCCTTCACGTTGGGTTGTCATTCCTGGCGTTTCATAGACTTCCAAGGCCCGAATTGCGGCCTGCCTTAACACTGAGATGGATGTTGGTCGCTGGCGAACTCCACTACCAGCACTGGTTTTCTTTAGGGGCCCTTGGCCAAACTAACTTGTATTGCTCAGGCACCCGCTGTAAATAGCGGAGGGGCCCCCTAGTTTCAGCTATATGTGTTAGATCTTGCGGGCACCCCTTCTAGAGCCCCTAGCGGTATTTTTCCATGATTGGCCATCAATTCGGGCATTGCTACTAATCTATTCATGCTAGGCTTGTACATTGGCGCTGAGCTCTGGCAATCCAGGAAGACTCAACCAATGGAAGCCATATGCTGGCTCCTTAGTTTCCTTCTGATCTCCTGACTATTCCTCCCAAGGCTAAGGAATTGTTTGTACAGTTGGTACGGAACTCCCATGCAGTAGCTGGTCGCCAGCCTGGCCTGCCAAACTCATCAGTGTGCCAGTAATCAGGAACTGATAAGGGCACCACGAGCAGGTTCCAAAACATTGTTTTCTGGAATACTGTTTGACTTGGGGGGAATGTGTGAAGGCCGTTTAAGAAGATAATCATACCTCTGGGGGCATTTTTTCTACTGTTAACTTATATTGGCGTGATGCATGTCAGACAAATATGGTAGATCTTATATAGAGCGTGGCATAGGCCAGAAGATATTCAAGTACTAGCCAGTGAGAGAAGACCATAGGGGCCAGAGGCATTATACAAATTCAGGCAGTGCAGCCATTGCCTGTAGCCGCCAAAGTCCGGCCCAAAACTCCCATGACACTATCATAGAGGTAACTTCAAGTAGCTATGGGGTCCGCCATGTTTCGGAAGATCACACAAGGCAACTTTTGCCCAGATTGATCTAGTTTGGGATGCTTGCCAGGCTATACCCAGATCTGCAGTGGGTAGGGTTGATTTAGAGTGCGTTTGGGCACACCCTTCTGCCAGGGGCAATGGCTGCTATTTCCCCAGGAGTAAGTAAGGGAGTAAGTAAATGCAATTTAGTGCAGAGACATAATTTCTCGCAGAGCCTGGCGCTATGGCGATAACCAGGTCTTTGGTTGGTCGCTGATTATTTAGGGTAAGTCTGTCCAAATCCGCCCTCCAATAGCAAAGATGACTAATTTTCTCTAGACCTGGAAACGTGGCTAGTGTAGCAGTCCATGATTTCACACAGGGCCCGGCTGGTGAGCAATAATCCTCTTTGAACAGCCATTTGTCACCTTCCGTCACATTCCGGATATTCAGGTGCATTACACTTTGACCGGTCCTGGGAACATCTTCTTTTATTTGGTTACACATCCTGTTTTAAGTCTAACCACGGTGCTGGGTGGTGGCAAGGAGATTGAATAGAAATGGGGCAAGGGTCACCCTTTGGGTTCTGCCGGTCCTTTTGGATGTGGTGAAGTTTACAGAGCTGGTGCAAGATGCATGGAAGCCTCTTAGCATTAAGGCTGGTAGGACTGAGGCAGTCACATATCTGGGTATTCTAACGGACAGGGGAAGACCAAATTATGTGGCTGGGTTGCTTAAGCAGGCTTGCAGAAAAGCCTAATTATGCAGCAAGGCACGGCCTGCTGCCACTTTAAGAACAGGTGCAAGCGGACATTATTGCACAGTCTCGCATATTTTAAGGTTCCTAGTGGTCGGGGAGGACAGTCCCCAGTTTGTTCACAATCATCTAATAAGCCTGTGGGGGGCAATGTCTTCATTTTATTTGAGGGCCCATGTGATAGGATAAGGGGGGTTCGGTTTAGCAGGGAATAATATACTTAGGAGATGGAATGAGGGTCTACAGTCCAATTCGTAATAGAACATCACATGGAGGACAAAGCGGAGGCTTTCGAAAGGCCCAGGCTGTCGCCTAGTATCCAACTCAATAACTGGATGTTGGGGTATGTTGTTGGATGCACATGTGGTCCTGTCGCTCAACAGTGGGTCGTGGTGGAGGCAGTGGGAGGTACAATCTGCCAGCTTCACCTCAAGAGCTGGATATATTATGCAATCTGCGTTACATTATCCTAAGGCGGCCAGACGCTCTATAGCTTGGAATTACCGCTAATCGTGAAGCTTACCAGTGGATGATCAAATCACCATATCCCACATAGAATAGGTTTTATCAGCCTTTTGTTCCACAGGTGGTCTTGTCACTCAGCTGTGGTTGTGGTGAAGGCAGTAGGGAGGTGTAATTTACAGACCTCACCGCAGGTGCGGGATTTATCAGGCAATCTGCATTACATTCTCATTGGGCGGTCAGACACTCTGTAGCCTGGGGGGACCCTTAAACATGAAGCTTTCCAGGCTTTGAGGCTCATTGAGAGCGTAGGGAGGGGCGGGGTTTGGGCAGGCAGCTCATCCCGTTGGGGGATAAAGAGGTCACCGGCACAGTTCTGCCTGGTTGGGCATGGTGCGTAGGCGGAGAGCCATTGGTGGGCTATCCGATACCAAATTGGAGGCATGAGTGAGGGCACCGGATAAGGGCCTAGTTGGAGGAGAAGAAGAGGACTGACCGGCTGGGGTCGTAGACTTGTCAGCCCTACCTGTGTTACCCTGGAGTTCCCTTTTAGGATGGAGATTGGCCACAACACAGGCATCATGACAGACGGTGTGTTAGGCGGCTCCTTGGAGGCGCGGGTAGGGGGCCTAGTAGTTGCCATCAGCCGGTAAGTAGCTGGTGGGGCGCCGGGCTGGTGGGAGAGGGACCTGCTGGTAGCCCCGGTTTTTCTGGACATACCCGAATTGGTAAGGGCTTTGGGGGTCGCACCCGAGCAGTTAAGCAAGATATAGGTTGGGGGGAGGGTGAGAGTGCCAGTAAGCTCCTCGCCCTGTGGCGGGGTCCCAGGCAAGAAAAGGGTGTGGACTTCCTTTTTTGGCATGGACTGGCTGACCCTGGACAGGGCAAGCATTCATTGGGGGGCTCTGGGCTGGCGGGAGGGGGGACTGACCTGCTGGTGGTCCTGGACTCTCCTGCCCTACCCAGGATGCCTGTGTGTATGTTTAAGAAACGTTGGAGGGGGTATACCCCGGTCCGGTGGGGCCAAGGCGGAAGCAGTGCCCTGGTGGTAGTGCCTCTCTCTGGGAGGAGGACTAACACGGAAAGTTACAACTGGGAAACAGTGCAAGTTGGGGCCTGCTGGCGCAGCGAGCACAGGGGGCCATGACGAGATGGATGGCCATGATTGGAATGTAAATAATATCGTTTGAATAATGTATTCCTTGGAATGGAAATAATCTTACGCTTCTGATAACAAGCGTGTTGTGTGTATACCTGTGCCTTGAAGAAATGGTCAAGTACCTTAATCAAAGATGAATAAAGGATTACTCTGCTTTAAGATTTAATAAAAGACTACGCAGTGATCAACAACAACCTGCTTCATGTCTTTTATGTTGCCATATGAGTTGGGAGGAGGGATAAAAGATGTTTGGTCTTCAGGGGGGGGCGACTCGCACGCTGTATGCACACTATGAGCGGCGCCACCCGCACCTAGAGGCGTGGCGCCCTTAGTGGCATCTTGTGCGGGAGCCAGCATGGTTTTCTTTGAGGCAGGAAGGGGGTAGGGAGGAGGTGGCAAGGTAGAAGGTTAGGCGTGCCCACGTGAGCGCAACGTCATCAAAGGGCGCAGGGTCGACCTCCCCTCCTTGGTGGGTATAAAAGCGTTGGGAGAGGCAGATTAATCCTCTTTGTCCTCTCCAGGCAGCTCCAGTGGCAGCAGACCAGCGACGAGTTACCCACCCACCCATCCCTAGAAATAAGGACGAGAATGGCGGGGTCCCAGGCAAGAAAAGGGTGTGGACTTCCTTTTTTGGCACGGACTGGCTGACCCTGGACAGGGCAAGCATTCATTGGGGGGCTCTGGGCTGGCGGGAGGGGAGACTGACCTGCTGTTGGTCCTGGACTCTCCTGCCCTACCCAGGATGCCTGTGTGTATGTTTAAGAAACATTGGAGGGGGTATACCCCGGTCCGGTGGGGCCAAGGCGGAAGCGGTGCCCTGGTGGTAGTGCCTCTCTTTTGGGAGGAGGACTAACACGGAAAGTTACAACTGGAAAACAGTGCAAGTTGGGGCCTGCTGGCGCAGCGAGCACAGAGGGCCATGACGAAGATGGATGGCCATGATTGGAATGTAAATAATATCGTTTGAATAATGTATTCCTTGGAATGGAAATAATCTTACGCTTCTGATAACAAGCGTGTTGTGTGTATATCTATGCCTTAATCAAAGATGAATAAAGGATTACTCTGCTTTAAGATTTAATAAAAGACTACGCCGTGATCAACAACAACCTGCTTCATGTCTTTTATGTTGCCATATGAGTTGGGAAGAGGGATAAAAGATGTTTGGTCTTCAGGGGGGGCGACTCGCACGCTGTATGCACACTATGGATGTTCCCATGCATCTGATGCAACTCCAGATTTACTGAGGTCAGTAAACCTGGGATTGCACCAAAATGGTGTGCCTCCCAGACCCAGGTGTAATGAGGAGAAATATCTGTATTTTTCCATGTTACTTCCTTTTTCTATGTGTGATGCACAATGCATCACACATAGAAATAGGAAAATGTCTTTAAGGATTGTTTTGTACAGGAAGGTGATCCTTCCTATACAAAAAGAATCCTGCTCGTAACATAGGCATCCTTGCAGCAAGGCGCAAGGGGGCCTCGGTTGGTCCTAGACAGTCTGAAGTGTTCCAGCCCAAGGAGGAAGCAGAAGTGCACCAAATCTTAGAGGTAGATATCGTGAATTTCTGCTCTCTCTGTTTCATGCAACGCAGTGCTGCAACTTTGCTTGATGCCCTCTGTTGTGTGAAATGTTAGTAAATATGTCCCACTTAGAGACAATGAACATAAACCCAACTATATTTTTAAAACAATATTACAAATATTTTTGTTTGCCGTATATTGTTGTGTATTTTTGACTGTGTGGTAAAATATAATAATACACACATATATATGTTTGTGCTGTTAAAACATCACATAATTTTAAAAAGCCAGTCCTGCATTGCTCCACGAAGATGCAACCAATTCCTACACAAACAATCTTAAGTCACATTGGAATAACTTGTAGACAGTGATACGATTGGAGAATAGGTAAAAAGTGTAGAGTACCAGAGTTTTGATGAATTATTCATGCAACAATGTAACTGGAAGTGATCCAGATTGTATGGCTTGAGACTAGTGAATAGGAGCCTACATTAGTCAATGCACCACAAGTTAAGATTTGAATGAGGATTTCAGTGTTGTAAGGGCATCGATATGGAGGTTTCTTGGCAAAGTGTTGAAGGAAACTACTGTCTATACACAGGGGCTCTGAAATACAATATGTGGGTTTGTTGGCAATAACACTATCATAGGGCGAACCTCACTGACGTGGTAAATAGAGTAATACAACGGTGTTAAAACATTCAAGAGAAAATACATTTTTATGGCAATATAATATACACGGTACAACTTATTTAACTTACCTGCATAGTACAAGTTCGATATAAGATTTGAAAGATAAAAAATGGGAAAAGCCGGACGAGAGATTTGGTGTTTTCTACATTGGCTTCACCATACCATCCACCATAATTTTCCTTTGCGCGATCCAACCAGCTGGTGACGCGTCCGCTTAGATGACGATATTGGATACAACACATTCTCAGTGCATTAGTAAGGACCCCAAAGGTTATCTGGAGAGAACCACCTGAAAATGTAAGACACTTCGGTTTATTTCGCATAGACACTTGACTACAGAGCAAGCACAATCACTTTTATGACCCCCCTCCACAAAAAGTATTTTAGCTTTTCTAATCCCTTCGACATTGAAGAGCCTTCTAGTAAATTTTGCGTCACAGTTGTAGTTTGTCAATGTATATACACCTGCAGTAGATATCATAGACGTTTTTGAACTTGAATGATAGCCAATTTGCTGGTTTTCCCAATGTGTGACTCTTCCTTTGGGCCCTTTACAAAGCCCCTCTGTTTCTCTGATTCCTGTGTCTCACGCTGGACAAAATGGTGATGTCCTAACGGCAGGTAACACATAATGCTCTGTAAATAGAATGCTGTTCTTTGAACAGTGATTATGGCTACTATTGTTCTTGTTTTTGTAAGTGGTATTTGTGAACCACCACAATAAAGCACTGCATTTGTATTCTGTTAACCATGTGTAAACTAACTTAAAAGGACGTTCTAATACATAGCAATGGTTTGTCACACTTTGGGCCTAATTGACAAAGGTGTATAGGTTTACGCTTTATCAGTATTCCCAAACTGCATTTTAATAGTAATTTTATGACTGTGGAGATTCCGCAGTCATGGAGGAAGAACTTCGCACATAAAAAGATAGGAAAGGCCTATCTTTTTATGTGCTGAGTTCTCCGCCCCGACTGCAGAGTCTCCGCACATATAAACTTACTATTGAAATGCAGTTTTGTGAATACTGAAAAGCGTAAACTTACACAAACGTGTAAATTTCCCTTTCTGAACAAGGCCCTCGGTCTCCATGAGTACAGATCTTTCACCCCCATAGTCTTTCCAAAATACATTGTTCACAGATAAACCTTTCTCAGTGGAAGTGCACCTGCTAGGTTTGTTTAATTAATGCAAATCCCAACTCATATGTGGGAGCACCTCTTGAGAGGGTAGGAAATCATGAATACTGTTATCTTCCTGTTTCTGAACATCACCCTTGTGAAGACAGCAATGCCTTTTTCAGCGCGAGCAATATTCACACAGAAGGTCAACACAAGGGTGTTTCATTTTGAGCAATTTTTCAATATGTCATAAAGGACATTACAAAATAATCGAATAGTCAAACTAGTAATATGAAATAGCATGTATTTTAAGCAGCACTGAGAACTCGGCCCTTCACTTTTGGTGGGTTTGTAGGACTATAAGGTCCAGTTTTTATCAATGAACTCATATAGAAGTACTCATTATGTGGAGACAGAGCTTCGAGGTGACCAAGATGGCAACTGCCTGCTGAAGCTCTGTCGCAAAACCGGTGCTTCCCGGCCCCTTCTTTGCACCAGGGACCGCTGGCGATCCAGGAGGGGTTGTGGGGTCAGCTGGGAACCAAAGGCAACCTGGAAGACCCAGGCCCGACCGCACGGGGGAAGTGGGAGCAGGATGCTCTGGGCTACATCCGACTCTGTAGACCCACCTGACCCTGGGCCCACAATACAGCCATGTGGCCTTCGTGAGGAGCATGAGGGGTCCTTCCCTACCTAACTCCACAGGACACACCTTTTTGCCCTGATCTACGGGGGGGATCCTATCCTCCACACCACCAGGGACACCATCATTTGTTGTCATCTGCCGAGGAGCCTGTGAGGAGGCCTTGGTGACTGCATTGGCATCCTGTATGCCAGCAGTAGAGAAACTGGGGTGGTGGAGAGCAGCTGCAGGTCATATCACCCCCACTCAACTCACAGATGGAGATGATGAGTCATCCAGATACCTACCTGAGGGCAGGCTCGGGCCTGGATGGTATTGGATGGTGATGGAGGGGCTTGTGCACCTGGGTAGGCACTGCCTCCTGTCCCAGTGAGTGTGGCTCTCTCTAAGGGGACTGGGGAACTATCTGCCCTTGGGAGTGAGACCACCAGTCACAACTGCACTGCATGTCCTGTACAAACACTCCCACTGTGAGTATCTATGCAGGTCGGTGTCCTGCACTGCTTCCCTTCCTCCTGCCATCTTCTTCACCAGACTTAAGAAGCGCTGAACAGCATACTTCCCAACCACCACTGAAGCAGAGCCCACAGCCAGGTGGGCTTGGTTTGTCCCAAGCCTTCTTGGATCCTAGTTGGGATCCCAGCTGATGAGGGAGGGGAGTGGGCTGCCAAGCTGCCTTAGGGACATGCTACGAAGACCACACATCGCCTGCCTTCCTCCATGTCACAACAAAACCAGAGTTGCACCAACTTCTCCGCTCGTAGGCAGTCGTGTGCTCTAAACCAATTAAGACCTCATACCCAGGCCACCATTCCAGCCCAGCCATGTAGTCACTCTTCAAAAAAATCATGACCATAGGCCATGTCCTCGCAGAAATGGACACAAAGATGGTTAACCTCACATGGGAGGTAAAATCCATGCGACAGGAGATATCCACATTCCAGAACAGGATGGACATGATAGACCAGCAATTAGATGAGGTTGAATTATAGTGGGAGGGGGGCCCTGACTGGAGAAGAGACTGAAGGTTCTGAGCCACAAGATCACAGACCTTGAAGACAGGTTGCACTGTGACAATCTTTGCATTTATGGTGTACCAGAGGATGCGAAAAAGGAGATCTGCTACGATTAATGGGGATTTGCTGCCCAAGCTACTAGATCTTTACTTTAATGAATCTCTGGAATTCCAGAGAGCGCACCCCATCAGGACCTGTTCATCAACCTCATTGTCCTCACCCCAACCAATTATAGCCTGGGACATTGGGGCCTTAAATATGACCTCCTGGACATTGTGACCATGGGTTGGAAGACTAAGGACTTTTTTTGACACAGATGAACTGGGAGCCTTTCTGTACACTCTCGAAGAATCCAATGTGGACACTGTCCCATCGACCACAGTGTCATTGCCTACAGAGAAGGAGAACAATTCTACCTCTGCATAACCATCAGTTACAGTTCCACCATCAGCTGGATCTGCCCTGACAAGTATCAAAATGGCTAGGACTCAGCCAAGTGGGGAAGGCACTTCATAGAGATAGTGGCAAATTGAGGTCACACTTCATTCAATGTCAAAGAAGGTACAGGCAGCGAACGGATAAGGCTGACATCAGTTGTGCTGCTCAACACAGTGTTGTATAGTCTTAGTGATGATTTGGTTCTTCCAGATAAGTTGCTTGGAGTTTTCCCTTATGAATGAATGAATGAATATGAAATTTGTAGAGCGCGAACTAAGCCCAAGGGCATCAAGGCGCTATAAGCGGACCTAAGGGTGCAGACAAAGAGACATGCTCATACCGAGGTCTGTGAGAAAAGCCAGGTCTTTATGGCCCATGCGGAAAAGAGAATGGGACACCTGACTTGAGAGCTGTTCCGGGAGGGAGTTCCACAGTCTAGCAGCAGCAGCAGTGGAAAAGGCTCTACCTCCCCATGTAACCTTCTTGAATCTCGGTACTATAAGCAGATTCTTATCTGCAGACCGGAGCCGCCTGCTAGGAACATAACGATGGACAATAGCCTTAATCGCCTTAGGACCTGACCCGTAGTAGGCATTGTGAGTCATGCACAAGGTCTTAAAGAGGATCCTACGGTCCACAGGCAGCCAGTGCAGCACCCTAATAGAGGCTGTTACTGAATGATATTTTGGTAAGTTCATCACCAGCCTGGCTGCGGCATTCTGCACCATCTGCAGACGTCGCACCAAGCCTTTGTTAATGCCCAAATAAAGGGCATTACAATAGTCCAATCTGGATGTTACCAGTGCAATGACGGCCTGCTTACGTGCATCGAAAGAGAGATAATGGGAAATTTTCCGTAGGATCCTAATGATCCCAAAACACGTGGAGACTGTCCTACTAACCTGCAAGTTCAGGGACAGTGAATTATCCACGATAACCCCCAGGTTTTTACCATGGGAGACCGGAGAGGGACAGATGCCAAGCGCGTCCGGCCACCAGTCACTGGACAATATTTCCTGTTTACTCCCGAAGATCAAGACCTCCGTCTTCTCTCCATTTAATTTAAAAAAAATCTCCACCATCCAGGAGGAAACTGCCTGCATACAGTTCCTAAAATTAAGGGCCAAATCCTTTATACTATGCGAAATAGACACCATAATTTGGGTGTCGTCCGCATAGGACAACACCTCCAACCCAAAGGATCTCACAACCTTCGCAAGAGGAGCGACATAGATATTAAAAAGAGTAGGGCTCAGGGAGGAGACCTGAGGAACACCACACAGCAAGGGTTTGGGGGCTGAGTAAAATTGACCAAGCTTAACCATCTGTGCCCGCTGACTGAGAAAGGAAGGAAGGAGCCCCAAAGCCGAGCCCCCAATACCTATCTCTCTGAGGCGATCAATCAATCTACAGGGAGACAGGGTATCAAAGGCTGCGGTAAGATCCAGTAGAACAAGTAGGGTGGTGTGCCCTGCGTCCACTTGAACCTGGATATTATCAAATACAGCCGTCAATGCTGTCTCCGTACTATGATGGCTTCTGAATCCATGTTGCGAGCCATCAAGTAGATGGAAATCTTTTAGGTAAGTGCTGAGATGAGAGTTAAGGTAAGTTTCCAGAATCTTAGCTGGGACAGGAAGTAAGGATATCGGGCGATAATTCTTCAGTTCACCAGGATCCAGAGAAGGTTTCTTCAAAAGTGGCTTCACTACAGCCGTCTTCCACAGAGTGGGATATTGCCCTTCTGAAATGGCAACATTAAAAACATCAGTCAGGTGGGGAATAATGACTTCACGACCATATTTTAGCACCTTGAGGGGACAAGGATCCAAAGGGGAACCTGATTTAACCCCTTCGAGGATCCGATCGGTCACCTCGGAAGACATAATAGGAAAGGTAAGAAGACTGGGCGACCCCTCGATGAGTGCGGCCCCAATGGGATGGAAGGTGGATCGGACAGATGACCCCGCAGTGGGGTTGGAGGCTTCGAGCAAGGAGTAAATATCTGAAATCTTAGTATGGAAGAAGTCAGAAATTTTATCACAGCGCTCCTGGGAAAAATCTGAAGGGTCGGAAGCAGGGGAGAGGTAAGAGAATTTATTACCTTGAAGAGATCCCTAGAGGATCTCATAGAATCAGTAGTCTTAGAGAAGTATAATCTCTTTTCCTCCATGACGGCAGCTTTATACTCTTTGAGGCCCTGCTTATGTAGTACCCTACTCAGCGGATCTAGGTCTATACGCCAGTGCCTCTCCTGTTTATGACAGCCCTGTCTCAGCGTTCTGAGCCTCTCCGTAAACCAGGGAGCAGAGGGTTTTTTCCTTGCTGAGTAGAACTTACTAAGAGGTGCAAGGGTGTCCATTGCTGCTAACAATTGTTGCGATAGCTCTGCCGCTGCCAAATTAGCGTCATGAAGCTTAGTGAGCTCAAGATTGTTAAGAAGATTTGAAAGAGACTCTACTTATGAGGCTAAAGTTCCTCCTTTCGTCCAAAGTCATGTTACCAGAGATAGTCAACGCCGATGACATAAAATGTAAGTCAAAAGGGACGGCGAAATGATCAGACCAGGCTAGAGGGATAGGTTCCCCCACACTTACACGTGGGTCATTAGAAAAGACCCCGTCAAGTATGTGCCCTGCTTGATGGGTAGGCTTCTTGACCAGCTGTGGGAAACCACAGCAATTCAAGGTATCCAAAAAACCTAGGGTGGCCTTGCAATCAAGGTTATCAAAGTGAAAATTAAAATCCCCCAGGAGAGTGAGATTGGATCTTTCACAATAAGGTTCTAGAAGCCTGCTAAAATCCTGACTAAAGGCAGCCCTAGAGCCTGGTTGCCTATAACATAAGATGCCAGAGAAGCTTTCCGTAGGGTGAAGATTGAGTGAAAAATAAAAGGCCTGGTAGAGATCAGGAGGAGCGGACAAAGCCTGAGTGCGACAGATCAGGGTTTCTCTATATAGAATGCCCACACCCCCTCCCCGCCGATCTACCCTGTCCATTCTAGCAAGGGTGTATCCAGTGGGAATGGCATCTACAAGGTCAGGTGCCATTATCCTGTTTGTACACTCATCCACACACCCCACTCGATAGGGTCACTGTTCCGCCACTCACACTTTGTGCTTTAGATGGCAGCTATAGATATTCAGAGTGTTTAGAATAGTCAGGTATGTAACCTAGTCTACCACCATTTACTGCTCCTGTAGAGGGCCACAGGGAGGCTCCTGCCTCTCCTCCCCTTCCCTGGTTTACTGCCCACACTCATGCTCAGAATTCCCAGGGGAACCCCTTCCCTGCTTCTTCCCCCTCTCTCATGGATATTACTGGTTTGGCCTCATGCATGTGAAGGGTTGCGCTGTTCCCAGGATGAGAGAAGCACGCTGACTGGTGCAGGAGTTAGCTCCACACTAAAAGGATTTAGTTCCTTTCTGGTCCCCACATACCCGACCCCTTCTTTCCTCCCTACTTTCTAGTCAAGTGCACCCACCCCCTTCACCAAGGGTTATCAGGGAATTCTCCCTCCTCCCGATATCCACTGACCCTTGCATCTTGATCTCGGCATGCCCTGCCAGAGGACTCAGACAGCTGACCTTGCATAAGCTGAGCAGGGCTAAGCTCCACTGGCCCCTCAAAATACATGACAGCAGTTACACTAGTGCGTTATACGCAGATCGACTAGGAAGATGGTCTTTCCTGCCTGGCTCGGACCCTCACCCCTCAGTCCACAACACTCGGACCTTGAGCCATAAAACCTGGACCTTAATCCCCCATATTTAAACCCCTCTCAATTGCTACCTGGGATGTCAACGGCATGTCCCATGTTATAAAACGTAACATTAACTACACATGTACAGGGCTGGAAAAGCACTGATCCAGGAGATCCATCTGTCTCCATAGGAGTTCCTCAAACTCAAAAGGCATTCGGTGGGTACGGTCATTAGTAGCAGCAAAGTCTTAGGTATCTTAGATGGAACCTCCCTCTCCCCCGCAACGCATCTAAGCGATGCAGTGTAGCAATCTTGATCGGCCATTGGCTGGCTTGCAAAATCCTCAAAACATGGACGGATGGGGAAGGCAGATGGGTCTTCACCAAATTATGCATTCAGGACAAAATCACTGCGGTTGGTTCAATACATGCACCTAAAACACACTTCCTGGCTCATATGTCCCAAATTATTAACAGGATTTGGTGATACTCCTGTTCTCCTTGGCGATGACTGGAATCTGGCACCAGATCTAGTCTGGCATCTGATTGGAAAGCTGGACCCCTCCTATGGAGTGGATAGAACCCTGCTGCATGACCTGCTCTCTGGCTCCTGCTACATTGCAAGGATAGGGACTATACCTTCTTGTCCTGACCCAACGGCACCCAGTCCCACATTGTTTACTTTTGCCTTCATGGCCAGCTGCTTCCAGATCTGTCCGGATATAGCATCCTGGAGGTCAGAGTTTCGGACCAAAGCCCAGCCCAATTGGACTTGGATGTGGGCTTATTGACTCCTTCTTTGCCCAGGAGTAGAAGGAGGCCTTCGCATACAAACACCCTGACCAGCAAAAACAACTCCAGCAGCGTATTGGCTCTTACCTCAAGGACTATGGTGGCTCTGTGACCTCCCACAAAACATTGTGGGTGGCTGGGAAGGCAGCCATTAGGGGACTGCTGATAAGGGACTCTGCTCTTGCGAAACGCAAAGTTTGTGCAGACCTGGCATCCCTGGAATCAGAGTTCCAAGACCTCACCTCCAGATACTCTGCAATTCTGATCACTGCACATCTGAGGGAACTGGAGTTGGCAAAAATGCACTTTAATACATTTTTCACAAAAAGTGCTAAAAAAGCCATTATGATGGCCTTTTGTGATGCATCGACCATTCATTATGCAAATAGCACTTTTTTGTCTCATACCCTGGATATAACTAACCGCTTTGCAGAATACTATGCCTCCCAATATACAGAGGAATCTCACGCTCCACCAGCACAAATTGACACGTTCCTGGCTCTACTGGAAATCCCCACCTTTAATGAGGAGGGTCGGGCGCTACTGGCAGTTAGTTTCACTGATGACGAGGTAGCAGGGGCTATTTTGGCCCTAACAACGTGCAAGTCTCCTGGGGAAGATGGTTACCCCAGAGAGTTCTACAAGGCTGGCAGACCCCTCCTGATCCTCACTTCTGATGAGGGCTTATCAGGAGGCGTCAGAGATGGGCTTGTTGGGGACATTGTCTAGTACGACTGCTATTACCTTACCCCAAAGGAGAAAAAGACCCCCTGGAGTGTGTGAGTTACCGCCCAATCTCTTTAATAAATGTGGACATCAAAATCAAGGTAAAGATGCTGGCAAATTGATTAGGGAGAGTTATACCTCAATTGATTCACCAGACATGGCTGTATGACTTTACAACGCATGCCTTTACCACACATGCCCTTACCATGAGTCCTTTGCCGCGCAATGCCTTTAGCACGCGTCTTTATCATGCATATGCCTTTACCATGCATGCCTTTACAAGAAAAATGTAAGTATATATCGAGTAAGTGAAACTCCTTTTATATATATACATATATATATTATATATATATATATGTATATTTATATATATACGTACACACACATATTTATATATATGTGTCTGTATCTCTCTCTCTCTCGCTATATATTATTATGTATATAAATAAAAATATATTTATTCCCTTATCAACCCCTACCCCTAAAAACACCCTTACCACCCAATATCTCTACCCATCCCTAAACCCTAAAAACACCTTTACCACCTAATACCTTACTCACCCTTAAACCCTAAAAACATCCTTACCTCCCAATATCCCCTACCCACCCTTAAACCCTAAAAACACCCTTACCACCCAATACCTTTACCCACCCAGAAACCCTAAAAACGTCCTTACCACCCAATACCCTTATCCACCCCTAAACACACCCTTACCACCCAATATCCCTGTCCAGCCCTAAACCCTAAAAATACCCTTACCACCCTTTACCCCTACTCACTTACCTGATATGCACTTACATTTTCGTTATAAAGCCATGCATGGTAAAGGCATATGCGTAGTAAATGCAAAGCGTGGTAAAGGCATTGCATGGTAAAGGATGCGAGGTAAAGGTATTGCGTGATAAAGATTGTGTGGTAAAGGTTGTTTCACACCAGATGCAGGTGGGGTTTGCACCAGACCGCAGCTCCCGAAATCAGTTGCGCACCTTGGCCCACGTGCTTTGGCAAGGTCAGGAGGATCCAATTAAAAGATGTCCTAAAAAATAATAAGCAAATGTTGCAAAGAAGTACTCTTTATATTGATATCCAAAAATATTAAAGACCATGGTGTTCTTACTGACCTCAGAACTAACTACCCTCAGGTTTGCCAAACATATCTTGGACATTTTTTTTTGTTGAAATTATTTTATTGGCATTTTCACATAATAACAATACACATTTACAGTTATCATATCTACTGACATATATCTCTTCTCTTCGAGTCCTTGTATTTGTATATCTTGACATTTTTAATCCTAAAATATTCATTCTAACACATATATGTTTCAGGTTATTATGTCAGTTTAACAATAAACACCAATATTCCCCACCCCATATCTTGGACATTAATCTCTTAACGCTTCCTCAGTGAGTGCCCTCAATTCTAAAAAGGTGTGACTCACACTCTACTAGAATATTATTTCAAATCTGACAATAATTAGAACGTAGCTGTCAGAAATGAGCCTGGGTAAGGGATGTTGTATTTACTGATGGGACAGACTCGTTCATCCGCTATTTGCACTGCAGCCTAAGGAGGATCTGTTTTGCATTTAGGAGAACTACGGTATTAAAACTCGTAAAATGCTTAATAAGGTATAATCAGTATTGGTAATCCTTTTCAGTTGTCTGTACCATTATGTGTTTCCTTCTAATATTTTTCACTTGATAAAATTGCAGCTGCGCGCCTTTAATTAATGGAATCCTGTTGTGAGGGAAAAGCTAATCATCTCCTAACAAGGCCTTTACGAGCATGGCTTAAGACGGAAGCTCATTTTGCCAGCAATTATTATGATGCCACAGCACAGTTTACACTTGTGTTTTTCAACAAAATCATTTTGTAATTAATCATGTATGTTTTTGAACACATTCAAACAACAAATAATCTACTCTCTATGTTTGACGGTATTAAGCGCTTTAATATTTTTAAAAATGTCGAAACAAATTGTTGATTAGTTGAACAACTTTTATATGAAATATTTTTTTTAGAGTCAAAGATGGCTTGGCACAGATCCAGACATTAGAACCCCTGCAACGTTGCAAACGTTTTTACGAGTAAGCGGAGTGATGTAACACATATGTTCCAAATGGTATAGATTCAATCAATCAATCAATCAATCAGGGAATTGTAAGCGTGCTACTCACCCGTGAGGGTCTCAAGGCGCTGAGGGGGGGTTCCGCAGATCTGTTTAGCCGAAGAGCCAGGTCTTGAGGGTCTTCCTGAAGGTGTTCAGGGAGGGGGCGCGTCTGATGTCTGCCGGTAGCTCGTACCAGGTCTTGGCTGCAATGTGAGAGAAGGATTTTCCACCTGCTCTGGCTCTGTGGATGCGCTGGGTTTCGGCCAGTGCGAGGTTGGAATATCGGAGGTTTCTTTTGGGTACATGGAAGTTGATTCTGTCGTTGAGGTATTTGGGTCCGTTGTTGTGTAGGCATTTGTAGGCATGAGTGAGGATTTTGAAAGTGACTCTTTTCTCCACGGGGAGCCAGTGGAGACTTCGTAGGTGTTGGCTGATGTGTTCGTGTCGGGGGATGCCGAGGACGAGTCTGGCGGCGGTGTTCTGTATTGTTTGGAGTTTGCGTAGTAGGGACTTGTTGATGCCGGCGTAGAGTGCGTTATTAGTCCAGTCTGCTGGTGATGAGTGCGTGGGTGACTGTCTTCCTTGACTCAGGGGGGATCCACTTGAAAGTCTTGCGGAGGATGCGGAGGGTGTTGAAGCAGCTGGAGGTGACGGCATTGACCTGTCGGTTCATGGTGAGTGATGAGTCGAGTACGATGCCGAGGTTCTTGGCGTGGTCTGAGGGGGTAGGTGGGCTTCCAAGGGCGGTCGGCCACCAGTTGCTGTCCCATGCAGAAGGGATACCGAGGACGAGGATTTCTGTCTTCTCGGCATTGAGCTTCAGGCAGCTTTTGGTCATCCAGACTGCAACGTCTTGCATTCCTTTCTGGAAGTTGAGTTTGGCAGTGGTGGGGTCTTTGGTGAGGGAGAGGATGAGCTGGGTGTCGTCGGCGTAGGATACGATGTTGAGGCCGTGTTGTCGGACGATGGCTGCGAGGGGGGCCATGTAGATGGTGAAGAGGGTGGGGCTCAGTGATGAACCCTGTGGGACTCCGTAGGTGATTTTCGTGGGGTCGGAGAGGAAGGGTGGGAGTCTGATCCTTTGGCTTCTTCCGGTGAGGAATGATCGGATCCAGTCCAGGGCTGATCCTTGTATGCCTGCATCGTGTAGTCTGGCGACTAGTGTGCGGTGGGAGACGGTGTCGAAGGCCGTTGATAGGTCGAGTAGGATGAGGGCTGCGGAGTGGCCTTGGTCCAGGAGGGTGCGGATGTCGTCTGTGGCGGCGAGTAGGGCGGTCTCTGTGCTGTGGTTGCTTCGGAATCCGTATTGGGACGGGTCGAGGATGGCGTTCTCTTCAATGAATCGTGTCAGTTTCCTGTTGACTGTTTTCTCTGCAACTTTGGCTGCGAAGGGGAGGAGCGAGATGGGCCGATAGTTCTTGAGGTCGGTGGGGTCAGCTGTGGGCTTCTTGAGCAGGGGTCTGACTTCTGCGCGCTTCCAGTCATCTGGGAAGGTGCCTGTTTTGAAGGTGGTGTTGATGGTGCGTTGTAGTTCGGGTGCGATGGCGGCCGCAGCTCTGTGGTAGATGTGAGGGGGCAGAGGTCGGAGGGGCCCCCGAGTGGATGCTTTTCATGGTCGAGGCGGTGTCTTCGGCCGTGATCGGTGTCCAGTTGGAGATGGTGGGCTGGCTGGTGTTTCTGGGGGGCAGGGGGCCATCTGTGGCACCTGGTGGATGGTCGATGAAGTTGTCATAGAGGTTTTTGATCTTGAGGTGGAAATAGGTTCCAAGCTTGTCGCAGAGGTCTTGGGATGGTGTGATGTCTGTGGCTTTGCTGCGTGGGTTGGTGAATTCCTGAATGACACTGAAAAGTTCCTTGGAGTTGGTGGAGTTGGCCAGGATTTTGTTGTGGATGAAGTTCCTCTTGGTGGCTCTGATCTGGTTATGGTAGTCCGTCAAGGCGTCCTTGTAGGTGGTGTTGTTTTCGGTTGTCTTGGTGTTTCTCCAGTTCTTCTCCAGGCATCTGCAGGTGCGTCTGGCTTCTTGGAGAGCGGTGGTGAACCAGGCGGCTATCCTGGGGCGTTGTCTGTTGGGGTTGCGTAGCGGGGCGAGCTCGTCTGCGCAGTTGAAGATCCAGGTGTGGAGTTTTCTGGCTGCGTTGTTTGCGTCGTTTGCGTCGGGTGCCCAGGTGTGGTTGTCTCAGGTGAAGGTGGAGTTAAGTTGCTCGTCGGTAACCTTACTCCAGTTCCTTCGAGGTGGGCGTGGGGCTGGTTTGGGTGCCTTGGGTTTGTTGTTGGCGAAGTGTACGCAGTGGTGGTCGGTCCATGGCGGCTGCGTTGGGTGGCTGAATTGGACGCTGTTTCCTGCCGCGAAGATGGGGTCGAAGGTGTGTCCTGCTCTGTGGGTCGGTGTGTTGACGAGTTGCTTAAGTCCGATGCTGGCGAGGTTGTCACGAAGGATAGTGGAGTTGGGGTCGCTGGGGTTGTTGAGGTGGAAGTTCAGGTCTCCAATGAGTATGTAGTTTGCTGAGGCGATGGCGTGGGGTGCGATGAAGTCGGTGATGGTGGTGGCAAAGGGAGTTTGGGGGCCCGGGGGTCTGTAGATGAGGGTTCCTCGGAGTGTTGCTTTGGGGGTGGTCTGGATCTGGAAGTGCAGGTGTTCGGCGGAGGGGAAGGTTTCACTGGAAGTGGTGAGGCGGAGGGTGCTCTTGTGGGCGATGGTGAGGCCCCCTCCTGGGTGGTTGGGGCGGTCTTTCCTCTGGATCTTGTATCCGTCTGGGATGGCGGTGCTGATGTCGGGGGCGGAGGGTGCGTTGGTCCAGGTCTCTGTGAAGAAGGCGATGTCGGGCGAGAGAGAGTCGACTAGGTTCCAGATTTCCATGGCGTGTTTGTGTACGGAGCGTACGTTGAGGAGGATGCATTTTAGGGTGTCCCCGGTGCTGGCGTCGGCGGTGTTGGAGGCCGAGGTGGTGGTGAGGGTCTGGCGGCAGTGGAGGCAGGAGAACTGGCCGTGGGTTGTGTTCGGCGAGGCCTGTTGGCATTCTCTAAGTCTTCCAGGGTTGAGTGCGAGGAGGGTGGTGGTGTCGTAGCGATGGGTAGTGGGAGGTCCAGGGTTCCTGGCACTGGCGACGGTCGGGTCGCGGACGGGCTTGCATTTGGCGCGCCAGCAGCACGACCGCACAGCAGCCGCCATTAAGTAGGGGAGGTGGGAGGGAGGAGAGGCTGGGAGGCAGGAGTGGGGGAATTCCGGAGGGGAATTCCGGGGGGGAGGGGCCGCAGGGGCATCAGCAGTGAAAGGCGAAAGGAACAGGCAGGCACAAGAAAATAAAAACAGTGGTGGAATTAGAGCAAGACACAGATGGGCACAATAACAGTGGCACAACAGGGAAAAATTAAGAACAAAACAGCTAAGAAAGGTTATGGTGGTTGCAGGCAGTCTGATCCCAATTGGAGCGGGCAGCAGGCACAGGAGCGGGCAGCAGCCTCGAACCTCCCAAGGAGGAGGTCGGGGTCTGGAGGCAAGAGACGGCACAGCGGAGCTGCGGGGAGAGAGTGGAGAGAGAGTGGACCTAGACTGAGGGTCGGAGGTTACATACATTGTGTGCTGTGTGCTCCCAGGCTGTTACTGTGCACTTAAATGAGAACTATCACATCATTTGTAATATGTTTAGAGGAGGTCCTCTGAACTGCCATAGCTGATTTAATTACTCAGAAATATGGTACCACATGAAATAGGTGTCAGAGACAGTATGACTTTTAGATTTTACATGATGTTTTCTTTTTCTCAAATTGAGGAGCCTGTTTTATGGTCCGCATCTCATATGACTTGTTCATTGAATCTCGTTCGTTGCCTTAAGTCACTGATACATCCTTTTCCCATGTACTCAGGCGAGGCCCTTGATGCCCCATACACAGGGGAACCTGATCGAACCCCATTGATCTTCTGCCTAGCTCTGCTACCTTCAGTTCCGAGTTGCCAAACAGGTAAAGTAAGCACCGGCCTATGGGCCCCACTCCTTCTAGGGTCCCGCGAAAACGGATCAAAATAATATTGATTTGATCTTGAAAGAAAATTACAATCAAGCTTTCTTAAATAGTTTAGTGTTTAGTTTTGTATAATAAAATTGATTTATTAAAATTGTTGGTTGGTGAAATTAAAAACGTATTAGGAGATCATTTGCGAGTGGGGCCCCGAAATTTCGACTGCCTAGTGACCTCCACAGGGTTTAATCAGGCACTGGCTACCTTCCCACAATTTCTCCGCTCTTATTGCTCAGAGCTACATAGGGAGCAAAAGAAGGACCAGACACCCAAAAAGAGGCCCTAGGGCTGGGTTGGAAGTAGGCACACCATATGCTGCGCCTGCTCGGGCTGGCCCATTTTCATTTATGCATAATGAGAACAGGCCGGCCAACAGTCTGTGCTAGGTTGGGGATGTTATGCTATAGCCTCCTGAGTTTTGAGGAGTAGTGCAAGCCAGCATCAAACATTGACAAAAGTGCAGGGGAAAACGGCCCACCTTCCCAATCCGACCTGGCTACTGCTCACCCACCCAATCCCCCTTTGCGTGCTTCATTGACTACTACTCTAGCTTTTCTGCTTGTTTGAAAAAATTGAACTTTCTGCCCACACTCTGGGGCTGCTTTATTAACATTTGACTCGCTGCGCTCCGCTGCATCACATGGAGAGGGTATGAATGCGCCATAACTACCATGAAATAGCCCATTCCTGCTCTCTCTGTGCACTGGTGCACTAGTGGCTGCCAAGTGCCAACTCAGGCAGTATTGTTTTTGTGCAGGAAGGCACATCTTCTTGCACAAAAAAAATCATCTGAGGCTTTTTCCTCTTTCGATGTGTATTGCAGAATGCAGCACATGTAGAAAGAGTTAAAAACAAGGAGAAATAAACATATTCCTCCTAGTTACGCTTCCCTTGGGAAGGCATAGAATTTTGATGCATTCCCCAGTTTATTATGGTTAGCAAATCTGGGAATTGGGAATGTGCCAAAAACATGGGTGGATGCATGGGAACACCCATGCTTCCCCGTGGAACACCTTCCCAGGGCAGAGTAACACAAGTAAGCACCTTGTGCTGCCTTGCATTACTCCAGATTTACTTTGCAGTGCAGAGCTCGGTGTGCCATAGTAAATCTCACCTAAGGGCTTACTTTGCCCTTGTGTTACCTTGCATGACGCAAGTCAACGCAAGACCTTAGTAAATCTGGGCATGTATCTTTGGTTCTTCCCACACCATAAGTCTATGGCCTTACCCCTGCTTGATTCCTGTTTTCCATCTTCCATCGCCCACTTGTACCACTGTTCCTGTTGCTTCTTCTGTTCTCCCGGTTACTTCCATCTCCTTTCCCTAATGGCAATTTACTCTCCTCTCCTTTAATCCAAAACCCAAAACCTACTCCTTCTACCATCTACTTCCACCTACTTTCATTTCTCCATCCTTCCAGTTACCTGCACCCCCAATTTTCCTGTTACTTCTCTTGCTGAAAGGCCTGGAAAGATTCCTATGGATGACAAATGTGATCGGCACCCAATAAAGCAGGTTGATTTTGCCATATTCCCCTGGAAGGCCCAAAGGAGTCTGAATTATTTAGCACTTGCTCTGTAGTCAGTGTTTTGACTCAACAAAATCAGGGTATTGTGAAAAATGGGACAACTTTTGCCTTCTTTTGAACTTTTATGCAATTCCTGTTTTTCTGTTTAGTGCTACGTATGAAGCACCAGCAATAACCTTACACCTCTTCTATTACTAGGTCCATTTGTTACACATTTCTCTTCTGTGCTGTTGTTCTTTCATAGAAAAAAACCCTGGCAGTGTATTCTAAAAAAAATCCAAATAGTCCTAAAATACAAGCTCACTAATATTATTTCACATTGTGGTTCTTCATCCCAGTGTTTGTGCTCCACTGTTTGATATGAAGGCTGCATTTTGTTTGTTTCATCTCTCTTCATTATTTCGTTCATCACCATCTTTAAAACGGGAGCATGCAGTCCCTATTCTGTGCTTAACATGAACATTATGCTTTGACGGTCTCCAAGCAGTATTGCAGACCACTAGATCAAGGCAGGTATGCTTGACAAGCTCAGACTTTCAGCTGAAAAAAAGGCAATATGCTCAAACGTCGCTGACATCTATTCTACCAAAAAAGGATAAGCAAACACATCTAAAGACAGGACTAAACTAAAGACAATTCATGAATGAGTTCTTTGATGGTTACAACAATAGCAAGCATTGGCAATGCCAATAGGTCTGGCTTTAAACGAATGTTGATTGGTAATGTGAAGCATTACAGGTAAATCACAAGGTGTTAGATATGCATTTGTGTGGAAGTAAAGAACTGTACAGTATCATTTGTGGAGACTAAAAGGGCAGGTGCCAGTTGCACTGTCAAGCCATACCTAAAAATCCATGTAGGTTAATGAATGTGCAGTAATCTGCTAGTGTCTGTGAGGTGGTGGTGGAACACATGATGTTCTGTGTCCCATGCGCGACTCATGGAATGTTCTGATCCAGGTTGGCAGTTGCCTCCTGGTGCTGCGTTATGGAGTCCGAATAAACGTCTCTGCTCTACACCTACGGTCTCCTGCTGTATGAACTGTACTACAATTTTGGCGACTAATGAATTTTTGGGACCCTGCAGCTTTGTTGGACCTGGACTGTTGTGTTGGAGCGTCTACTACGTTGGAGAGTGGGTACGATGCTGTACACACCGTAGGTGAGAGCACTGCGCACCGCTCTACGAATCATTGTCTCAAAAGAAGCATAGATCATTGTTTCGAGTGAAACACGTTTTTTTTGTGGTCGATTCCTAACATTTTACTGAGGTTGTTGGTTTTGGTGAAGTGTCGCGCGCTGCGTGCGCATAGCCTCGTGGCTACTTACAGTTACGGGTCTCGCGCCCATCCTTTCACGAGACTGTGACGAGCTGTTCTGCGCAGGTGTATCCAGGCTTTGAAGTCCCGGAACAGTAAGAGGTCACATTCCTTTACGCCAAGCATTCTCGGGGTTGAAAATCATCGTTGTGCGATCTACTGTGCAAGGTTGCTTTTCTTGTCTCAGCGGAGCTCATCTGAAGAAGTCTGTGATCTACAGTTCATGCCTGTTCCACCGTGATTGCAGTGATTCACACACTAGGACCTACGGTGCGTTCCGATTTCACAACAATTGCAGTGATACGCACACTTCTAGGCTTTGCTGACAACTACGGTGTGTTTTCCTGTTCCACCACGAATCCAGTGATACGCACACTCGTTTGTCTTCAAGTATTTCTGCTGGATATGGTGATTTTCAAACCTTTTGGCTCACAGCGCAGTGTTTAGCTTAAACTTCTCTTTGTCTTTGTTTTTTGGTTCTGCGTGTTCAACCAGTGACACGCAACTTTGACCAGTGCCCGAAACTTAGGGCCAGATGTACGACCGTTTTTTGTGGTCGCAAAGGGGTTTTTGGCCCATTTGTGACCGCAAAAAACGTGTGGCCCATGTACCAACCCTATTTTGCGAGTCGCTAATCAATTAGCGACTCGCAAAATAGGGTTAGCGACTCGCTATTAGGAAGGGGCATTCCAAGGGCGTCCCTTCCTAATAGGGACTCCAAAACCAATGTATGAATGTTTTGCGACCGCAATTGCTGTCTCAAAACACTTACAGTTTACCACCCTTCTCTGAAGGGTGGTAAGGCACTCGCAAACAGGAAGGGGAATGCATGCGCAATTATTTTTTAAGGGCAGGCAGTGGTCCCAGGGACCACTGCCTGCCCTTAAAAAATGAAACTTAAAAGTTTCATTTTTCTTTTTTTAAATGCATCCCGTTTTCCTTTATGGAAAATGGGCTGCATTTGAAAAAAAAACTGCTTTATTTAAAAACAGTCCCAGACATAGTGGTCTGCTGACCCCAGCAGGCCACCCTCCCTGGGAGTTCTAGCCATTCCCAGTGGGGTCGCAAATTGCGACTGCCTCATTAATATTCACGAGGCATGCAATTTGTGACCCCATTGGGAATTGCAAACAGTGTCTCAGACACTGTTGCACGTAGCATTTTGCGACTCGCAATTTGTCGCAATTTGCGAGTTGCAAAATGCGATGGTCGTACATCTGGCTCTTAGTCTTTAAAAACATTAAATATTCTGCTTATTACCAAGTGAACACACAGGGAAATGACATTTGCGTCTGGAGCTGTTTAAATAGTCGTTTTTTATTATTGTTTTTTTTGGTTTTAGGTTTGTTTTTTGGGGTTTGTAACATGCAATCCGTAAATCTACCTCCTCCATTTCTACAATCCCCAGGGGAACCGCCAATCAAATGGAAGATCTGGTATAGGGCGTTTACGAAGTATTTAGGGGTGGTAGGAGGTAATCGCTATTGCCTAAAAAGGAAAAGGTTCTTTCTTGTGCATAATTTAGGTTTTGATGGTCAGACTATTTTTGAACATCTTCCTCCAATTCCAAGAACCTTTGATGATGAAGAAGAGTTGGATGAGTATCAGGAGGCAGTTCGGAAGTTGGATAAACAGTTGGAGGTTGTACCTAGTCTAATTGTCAATAGACATACGTTTTTCACAAGAGAGCAGCACCAGGAGGAATCAATAGACTGATATGTGGCAGCTTTACGTGTGCTTGCCACTGACTGTGACTTTGAAGATCTCATGGATCAATTGATTAGGGATCCATTTGTGTTTAGATGCTATGACAAGAAAGTACAGGAAACATTACTCACTTACAAGAATCCATCCTTGTATGAGACAATAGACATAGTCAAGAGTATTGAAATTTCTCAAGAGAGTTCAAGAGAATTCATGAATAAAGAGAGTGTAGGAGCAATGCTGGATCAGGGGTCTGCCAAGGGTGACAACAACAAATTACATGATCAGAAGAAGAGATTTGACACTAATATGAGATAAGAATTCATTTTTTAAACAAAAGAATATTTGCTTCATGTGTAGGTATGCTCAACATTTTCCTAATGGTCACCTTTGTCCTGCAAAATATGCAACTTGTAAGAGCTGTGGTAGACTCGGTCATTTTGTGAAAGTATGCCAAGCAAAAAAAAGTAAGGTAAATGTAGTAGTTGAGGAATCTAGTGAAGATATGGAGGGGTTGATGGATGGAACAAGGGACATGGTTTTGGTCCTACATGATGAGGGTGAACGTGAGTGTAGAGATCCCTATTCTTATTTTCAGGAGGATGGGAAGTCCCTGAAATTACTTGTCGATTCCGGTGCTAAAATGACCATAATTACGGAATATTTGTTTAAGGGCACATGAGACAACAAGGCTTTGTTGCCCCCTGACAGGTGTCCTGTCACATGTGATGGGAAAAGAATTGACTTGGTAGGATATTTTGAGTCTACCCTTCAGTTTAATGAGAAAACCCTTTAGGGTAAAGTGTATGTCGCAAAAAGGGGACTCACCATTTTAGGATGGTATCACCAAGGTGTGTTTGGTTTAACGTTGAGACAGGGAAAGGAAGCACAAGTGTCGTTGGTCAAAGAGTGTTCTTTGGACACCAGTAACGAGTGGATGTTGAAGTTTCTTAAAGTTTTTGATGAGGGATCAGGGAAGATCAGTGGGTTCAGACACAAGATCAAAGTGCGTGACAACGCTACCCCTATCAAGCATAGACTTAGAATGGCGTCGTTTAGCATCAGGGAGGAGTTGGCTAAAATTCTGGAAAAGATGTGTATCCGAGGTGTCATTGAACCCATTGAGTCCTCTCTCTGGCTTTCTCCGTTGGTCATTGCAAGGAAGAAATCTGGGGACCTCAGGGTTTGCATTGACCTGCGTAGTTTGAACAAAGTGTTGATTCACATCCTTTACCTCGGATCGATGACATTGTGTTCAGTTTTGCAGGTGCTTCCGTTTTTGGCAAAATTGATTTAGCATCCGATTATCATCAGGTGGAACTGGATCAATCATGCAGGCCCCTCACTGTGTTTGTATCGCCCATGGTACTTTCAGTTTAAAAGGATGTCCTTTGGGTTAGCATCTGCTGCGTCAGTCTTTCAATGAATTATCGAGTCTATTCTTAAAGGCATTGCTGGTTTAGTTGCCTTTCAATATGACATTTTGATAACAGCAAGTGACCTCCAGAAACATGATGATATTATGCACATTGTTTTGGAAAGACTTGAACAAGCAGATGTCATTGTGAATGCACAAAAATGTGAGTTTGCGAAGTCATGAATTGAATATTTGGGGCATGTGTTTTCCACGAAGGGTGTAGAACCTCTGCCTGGTTTAGTGGAGGCTATTGTTGGAGCCCTGGCACCCAACAGTAAAGGACAAGTGTCATCATTTTTGGGGGTTTGCGACTTTTATGCAAAGTTCATTAAGAATTTTGCAAGCAAAAAGAAAAATTTCCAGAATTTACTCAAAAAACAAAGTGTTTTTAAGTGGGATGGAGTGTGTCAAGAGAAGTTTGAAAAATTGAAGGCAGATATAGGGTCCGAGAAGATTCTGGCACCATTTGATCCAGAAAAGGTTTGCATTCTCACTGTGGATTCTAGCAATAGTGGCCTAAGAGCCACTTTGTCACAAAATGAAAATTCATGCGAACTCACCATTGGATTCACTTCAAGAGCTCTGCGAGAAAATGAGAAGACATTTTCTGTTATAGAAAAAGAGTTGCCTGCTTGTTGCTGGGCTGTGGTGCATTTCAAATGTTTTGTGTGGGGAAGAAAATTTAAGATTTTGACAGATCACAAACCTCTACTTGGTATTCTGAGTGGGGATGTTATTAGAGATTTAACACCAAGTATTGTGAGGCTTAATGCAAAACTTCTTCAATACAGTTTTGAGGTTGAACACATTCCTGGTGGGAAGAATGTCAGGGCAGACTATTTGTCAAGGTCTCCCCTAAATGTGTTGGAAGTAGAAACTGAGGAGGAAGATAAAGAGTGCCTTTTAGCAGCAATGGATGTGTGTTTGGAGAGTGCTTTTGATAGGGGTGAATGGATGGAAGGTATGAGCAAATACGAAGTGTTGAGAAAGGTATGTGAGTATGTGGTGTGTGGATGGCGGAAGGAATCCGCTCTTCATTCCAGTGTCCAACCTTTTTTCAAGGTTTCTGATGAGTTCACATTGGAAGAAGATGATCTCATCATGAGGGGTAATAAGTTTGTTCCCCTGGGGTCTCTGAGACGGTGTATTATACAAGCAGGTCATGAAGATCATTTGGGGCAAACGGTCACTAAGAGAAGGATTCATTCTGTGTATTGGTGGTGCAGCATGGACAGAAAAATTGTAGAGATGGTCAGAGACTGTGTCATCTGTGCAACAAGTGACAAGACACTTAAAACTATAAATCCCCCCTTGCATCCTGTAGAGCTGCCGGACAGACCTTGGTCCAAACTTGCGGTGGATTTTATTGGACCTTTTGGTGTTCTGCCTAATAAATGCAAATATGCCATAGTTCTGGTGGAATACTACAGCAAGTGGTGGGAGGTGGAGTTTGCCACAGAACCAAACACCAATGCGGTTATTTCTTTTTTCTACAAAATTTTCGGAAGAGAAGGCATACCCAAAGAGTTGGTTTCTGGCAATGGGGTGTAATTTGTCTCTAGAGAGATGAGGGAGTTTCTGTCTAAGCTGGCATTACACACAAAAGAGAGGCATTGTATCATCCTCAAGCCAATGGTTTGGTTGAGAGGATGAATTGTATTTTGGTAAAATGCATCCAGTGGGCAGTCAAAAATGGTGTTGATGTGCCTGATTCGGTTGAAGAAAATGCTTTTTGCCCATCGTACTAGTCCCAATGCCATTTCAAACAGGACACCATTTGAGATTTTGAGAGGTTTTGTTCCTGCCATTGTTTTTTTGCCTGCACGGCTGAAGGAAAACAGGTCTGGTTCTGCTTATGAATGTGCAATAGACAAATGTATTCGTCCTTTGGTAGAGATAGCGCAAAGTAGGACAAAACTAAACTTTGACAATAAACGTGGAGGGAATAGGCACGGCAATGCTATCATGAAGGGAGATTGGATTTGCATAAAAGAACCATCTCATGTTCCCAAAAGCCAATATAGATTCAGGGAACCAGTACAAGTTGAAGCTGTGAGCGGGCATTCCATCAAGGTGAAGGGTAATCAGTGGTGGAATAGCTCAAGGGTTGTTAATGTCAAACATGGAGATTCGGTTGAAGGATCAGGTGAAAGTGGGCTGTGTTGGAGGGATATGGTTCCTGCGGGAAGTGGTGTGCGCCAAAAGCGTGTCATCAGAAAGCCTTTAAGATACCGATAAGCCCACTGTATTTCTTATGCATTGTTGTGTTATGTACTGTATTTTCAACTTTTGTTTTATATAATTTAGTTTGGGTTCACTCCTTTGTAACCTGCCAAGTTTCTATGTTAAACAATGTTTCTTCTCTTTCGTTGTTCCATGCGCGACTCATGGAATGTTCTGCTCCAGGTTGGCAGTTGCCTCCTGGTGCTGCGTTATGGAGTGCGAATAAACGTCTCTGCTCTACACCTACGGTCTCGTGCTGTGTGAACTCTTCTGTGATTAACATGAACATTATGCTTTGACGTCTCCAAGCAGTATTGCAGACCACTAGATCAAGGCAGGTATATTTGACAAGCAGAGACTTTCAGCTGAGAAAAAGGCAATATGCTCAAATGTCGCTGACATCTATTCTACCAAAAAAGGATCAGCAAATGCATCTAAAGACAGGACTAAACTTACTACAATTCATGAATGAGTTCTTTGATGATTACAACAATAGCAAGCATTGGCAATGTCAATAGGTTTGGCTTTAAATGAATGTTGATTGGTAATGTGAAGCATTACAGGTATATCACAAAGTGGTAGATATGCATTTGTGTGGAAGTAAAGAACTGTAGAGTATCATTTGTGGAGGCTAAAAGGGCAGGTCCAGTTGCACTGTCAAGCCATACCTAAAAATCCATGTAGGTTAATGACGACCCTCCTGCCATCTGTGCTGCTGCCTTGAGAAAAACAACATTAATTATCTAGTTATCTAAGACACTTTAATAGCATTCCAATGTCATGTGTGTGTCCCTGAAAGTTCAAGTTCAGACAGCCAGATAAGTAAATTATCACAGTTGCGTGGACGGCAACATTTTTAGGTGGAAGCGCACAACTTCTGTCCAATCAAAACAAGTATTCCTGGCTATCAACATGTGAGTGGAGGCAAAGTACCTTTCTAGTGTACCTCTTCCACTATTGCTAGCACCACCAAAGCATGGCAGAGACTCTGCCATAAAGTGGGAAACACTTTATATATTCCCCTATTGCCACTTGAATATCACCCTCTGCTGCCTAATACGCTTGAGCCTCTGGGGAGGCGCACGCTCAAAAATAGAGGGCTTCCTCATTGGGTCGATCTATATCACAATGGTCGATTTCTCACGCAGGCAGACGATATAGACAACGCCCCGCCTCTCCAGTGGAGAAGTGTGGCTCAATGGTTAGAGCGGCAGACCCTGATGCAGAGATCTGGCCCGGGACCAGGGTTCAATTCCCGCCTCGGCGGGTCTTGGGCTCAATTTCCTCGGACCTGATAATTCTCGCCTCGGTGCCTATTCTAATCATGGGTCCCACTCTGCAACTCTGGGCAATAGCTTGCTTAATCTCCACAACGGCCCCACCAGCGCTGGGATGCCTGGCTTCACCTTGGGGGTGCCCAGGAGTGGACATTTCACAGGGAAAAGACAGGAAGGGTTCCACAGCGGTATGCGTACAGCGCCAGGACACCCTAGGGTAACAGTGCGCTTTACAAGTACAAATTTCATTTCATTTCATTTCATTTCTCCTTTGGAAATCTTCACATACCTTAGGATGCTTTGTAGCTCCAAAGCAGCTGTAATAGACTTTCCGGCTGAACCACCTCCCTTCATCACACTCCACAACATGCTTCAGGCTACTGGTACTAAATGTCTGGTATCGTCTCTTTAATGTTTCGCACAGACTGAGCCCTCTGGGCCCTGGGGACAGACTCGTCGATATTGGGAAACAGATCTAGGGCATGTGCTCTCGGATGAACAATGGAGCAACTGATGTGCACAAACTGGTCACATTTCTTCTAGTAGTAGACTTAGAATTATCCATTATAAGTTCTTCAGAGGGTGCATTACGCTCCGGTTCTGCTCCACAGGTTTGACATCTGATCTGATGAACAATGTGCCTGGTGTGGGTGGCATGGCGCAGACCTTATACATCTAGCTTGGGATTGTGGTCCGAAACTTGTCGATTGGATCCAGGTGCAGTCTACAGTTTCCCTCATGGTAGGAGAGCCTCTGCTGCTTACTCCACTAATTGTCCTTGTTTGTTATGTTAAGGATGTTCCTGCCTCATACAGGTGATACGTGGCATTGGTACTCTTACTTGCTAAAAGGAGGGTAGCCAGTCGTTGGGGGCATAGATGGGCACCTAAATTCAAGACCTTGATAATAGATTTACCATACTGTAATGAACATTTACCATCACATGAAGAACTTTTACCTGTCCCTTCCAGACCTCAGAATATCTGGAGTCTGCTCAATACATACCTCCAGATGTATCCTCCTCAGGATGACCAGCTTGCTACAACTCAACCTTTTAACATATAACAAAATCCCTCCTTTTTGACGCATTTGGCCATCTTATCTGTGAATCCCCCACTGCTTGCCACCTGCAACTCTGCTTCCTCACCTGGACTTTATACTGTCTACTGTTGATATGTGTGTGTTGCTGTATGGGGGCGGGAGAAGGAGCTCACCCTTTGGGGTTTTCGTGCATAGGGGGACACACATACTATGATCCTCCACATAGTGTACTTTTAGCAGAGTTGCTATTTGCATTTTAACACTGAAACTTTAATAAACAAACCAAAAAATAAAGTCCTCTCTAGTGATGTTCACATAATTGTCTGGCAACAGCTACGCTGTCAAGCAAGACCATAAAAAGGCTATCAAAATCTGTTTGAAATTAAAAAGGTGCACTGAGTTCATACAGTTTGATAGTCAGCGTCAACAATGAGCATGTACAGATTGAGTACCCTTAAACCAAACCATAGTATGCGTGGCACACACCTTACTTCAACCAGTACTAGACCTTTGCTTTTAAGTGGCATGCAGAAGATACACTGAAGCACAGCTCAACTAATGGAGCTGAATGAAACCGTTATCTGGGGGAAAGAAAATTACTGTTGAGCCCTCCACTCATTCACTTTGAAAATACACTTTATGGTGGTGATCTTTCACCCAATGTAAGTCAGTCAGCTTAGAATGGGCCTGCCTTCTGGTTGAGCGCAATCATTGCCATCATTATTTTATGTTTGTTTGAGCTCTCAAGCGCTTTTCCGAACTCATTGGTCTTTTGGATCTGAGAAGAATAAGGCCTTTGACGAGGCAAAGATATTTTTAATCTCCTTATTAAGCTTAGTTACTGTCTTTAGTAATAAACGAGGTGTTCCTATTCCTAGAACATTTTGTTGTGAAATCAACATTAAACCTCGAGGAGAGGCTATCTCATGCTTGTCTGATTATACAAGCTTGTTACTCAAACTAATGTATAGTCAATCTGGAATTATGTGGCAATGGAGGACCAAATTAGGTGGAAAGTTCAATAAATCATTTGGTAAGAAAAAGCAAATTATGAGGTTTAATGCTGCTCATTTTGAGACATACTTATTTCACTATTTTGTCTTTTTAAGACCAATTAATACTATCTGGGGAAAGTTTAATCTTATTTGTACAAGTTTAACATCTAAACATAGCAACCAGCAACTAAGACTTGACCAGTAACAATTTGCAAAAAGACTGTGTGGAACTCTCTATTTAGTAACTTATGATCCATTTTAGAAAGGACAGTTTTTTTTGTTGAATCTGAAACTTATAGTAATGTCTGTGAAGGGTATAACAATAAGCGCTCGGGGTTTATTAGCTGAAAATATAGTGTAGGCTGCTATAAAACCCATCTTTTCTCTTAGTATAATGAAGCTGATGCACTTACAATCAGAATAAGAAGTTTATTCAGGGACCTATATTGCAGCCACTTATTTGTGCATGCATACCATTTCACAATTGAGAATGATGCTTCCAATGGTTTTATCCGTGCTCTTATTAAATTTGCATTGCTGAACACCAGTGCATCTTTTATTTTAAAGAATTCACAGACTGTAAACTTAATTTTGCTACCATTAAAACTAAATTCTACCACCACCCGCTGTGTAACTGGTATGAAGTAATTTATAGATATGACCACGGAACCCTGCATGTCTAAGAATAGTCGTAACGCCAGATAGTCCAGATGGGCTTTTTATGTCTGTTAGTTTGACTTATCTGTAACATATATACTTGGAACTCAAAAAGCTATGGCGAATGCTCTTTACCCCCTCGTATGGGCTCTTAGTCCTAGTCCTTACAGAGTAAAGTAGCCCAGTCACCACATATAGCCCCCTCACAAAAGTTCCAGTCCTTTTTTTACTTCTAGTATACCCCTTCCTCCATGATGGCTTCCTGCTGGGTTTCTGCCTACAGATGGTGTTTGGCATTCTAGGTAAACCCTTCTTGATTATATTTTTAAGTTCTTTCTTGCTCACGTACGGCTGGTTCTGTTTATGCTACTAAGCGCATAGTAGAGGACTGGTGTAGTGAGGCTGATGCAATCCCCGCGTATGTATGAGGCGAGGGCATAGAATGGTTTCAGTGTTCGTCTTCGTGCCGTGTGGTCACCCGGTGGAGGGTAGTCCTGATTAGTGCTGAGTGAGCCAAGTCTGCGTGTCGCGCTAATTAGACAAGTACCAAGGGTTTTCTTTTTAGAAACAGTTCTCATCTCACAAGATGAGAGCTGTTCCTATGGCTTCCCTATATAAACAAGCAGTAGCCCAGCCTGGCATCTGACAGCCATTATGGAGTCTGAAAAGTGTGCAGACAGTTGGGATCCAAAGGCTTGACCGGTAGATGCCCCTTCAATTCCACAACCCAAGGGATTACTCTATGCATTCCCTCCAATTCCATTAATACTCAAGGTTCTTCAAAAAGTGCAGTCAGAGAATGTGGAATGGAATCTAATTGAACCTGGGCAGACCATGTTTCCTCTGTTAAAATGCATTGCAGGACATCAATTTCGCCAGCTCCCATTGGATCCCTCGCCTTTTTGATTTCCAGTCCTGTCTCGCCAGAAACTGTCAAGTTTGCACCTGACAGCATGGAAATTTAAAGGGCGGCATTATAAAAATTTGAATGTGCTACAGAAGTGGCACATGAAATCCAAACTTCTAGAAAAGATTCAACTCTGAAGGCATACTCAAAGCATAGGGCTCATTTTGAGGAATTGTGCCTTTCTAGAAATGTGAATCCAGAGTCATGTGATCCATTTCAAATTCTTGAGTTTTTAAGAGATGGATTTTTATTGGGTGAAGTTCCAGCTGCCTTAGCAGCACAGTGGACAGTGATCCGAGCCTTTAGAAAAGTTGGGTAGATCTCTCACAGATTACTTCACCGGTGGCTAACCTTTTAGAACGTTTTCGATTAAAGAAACTAGTGACACCTGTTCCAGCAGCGGAGTGGGATTTATCAATTCTACTTAAAAACATGCAAGAAGTGCACTTTGAATCTTTAGAAACAGCCAACATTGCATGGAAATCTGTGACATTACTCTTTCTAATAGCTATACCTTCAGCAACGAGATTGGGAAAAAATGGTCTCCTTAGTGATCAATTAACCCTATCTAAAGTGCCTTCCAGATCAAGTTGCCTTAAGACCTGATCCAAAGTTCAGACCAAGGGAAATTTCATCTAGCTCAAGAATTAATTTTCCAATCAGAGATGAAAATTCAACCAATTCTTTCCCAGTGTCTTTAGATGTGAAAAGAGCACAACAAAAATATCCTTACGAAAGGCTTAAAGGAGACAAACAGGGAATTTCTGGTTATTGAAAGCCATTTAAAGCAAACCTGTAGGGGGAGGAATTTGATTATTTTTTTCACTGTAGGCAGCCAGATGCCTGTGTCCAGAGTCTGGACCCACCTCATGATATAAAGACTGGGGCAAGGAAGGGATGAGGCGGTAATGTGACACACTTCCCAGCTGATTCTGTTGGTGTTATGATCCCTCACACAGAATGCAACCAGTAGAGTGAGCACAAAAAACACCAAGAATAAAATACATTTTTGTTAGTCTGATCCTGGGACATTTTTGTAGGAGGCACCAGGATCAGTCTCCATGAGACTCATGGAGACCAGTGGCGGCTCCTCTGCTAAGACGAAGGAGCGTTGCCCGACTGAACAAAAGGAAAAATAAAATGAAAATAACTATCGTTATTATTATCATTGTTTTTTTCCTATAGCTGTCAGTGGCACTCGGGTGGGGCGGGGCTGGTGGAGCAGGGAGAGGAATGGTTTTCACTCATGAAGTGCGCAGGACTGCTTGGCCGGCCCTCTTGGGCCGGCCAAAAAGTCATGCGCACTTCGCATGTTCCCCACTAGGCTTCATCACACAGCCTGGTGGGGAACATGCAAAGCCTCACTGCATTGCAGTGCTGTGATTGGCTCAGGGGAGCCTGGGAGCCGAGTGCTTCCTGCTGCTGGCCGGGAGTCTGCCGGTCGTTCCAGCTAAGTGTTTTTTTATCTTTCGTCGTTCCGTCCTTCGCCCAAAACACCACCCAGGTCCGGTAGCAGCCGCTACTGATGGAGAGTTGTCTGGGTACTGCGGATAATAGGGAAGAGTGAATAACACAATACCCACCATGCTGTTCACTTTCAGCCTGCAGGAATCACACTGCATAGTGATACAACATGTCAAAGTGTTAATTTGACCATTTAAACTGTTGACACATTATTTTCTCCCCACCTACTACTGCTGCATCGGCAAAATGAATTATGGCTTTCCCACTGCAGGGTGGAGTTAAACTTAATTACCCACTTCTGCTTTTTCAACTTCCTTGACTTCTTGCTGAACCTCTGCTTAGATGAGACAATTATTGCCCATCTCAACCCAAGAAGAATCGAAAGATCATTGGTTTTGATTTTGGTTATATTTTCCAGCAGATCTTAGGATCAATTGTGTCAAAAAATTGATATATACAAATGCAACCACACAATACTTTTCAAATAATCAGTTTCTTACCTTTCTTAGGTTGATATATCAAGTCATTTCGCACCATGTGAATGGTAATCAGGGACATGACTACCGACATGAATGGAATGAGAAACCCGAGGTTTTTGGCCACTGATTGCTGAATATAGGCAATTCCCACAAAGACTACTGCAGAGTTGAGATTCACCAACCAGTTAAACCTATAACAAACAAGCAGACATAAAACGTACTTCAATAGATGCCCTTAAAAATAATTATGAATACACTTAAACTTCCATCTTCAAAATTCTGGTGCAGATTCAATTTCCTACATGATGACAACAGCATGAGATATTTGGAGGCCGTTGGAATGTGTCACATATGTCTCTAGTGTTAACTTTTCTCTGTGAAGCTGATGTACTGAATTCTCAACTGGAAATGCTGGTTGACAACTTACAAATGATTTATGATAGTTCTGTTTGGTACATATTTGCTTTTGGACTCTGCCCTACATAACTCTGCCTTAAATACTAGTGGCTAAATCCAAATATCCAAACAAAAGAAGAGTCACCCTTATTGGACAAAAGAGACAGGGTAGTTTTAAACCTAAAAAAAAGTTAATTTCCTTTTCATGCTATACTCGTTTTTTTATACTTCTTTTTGGGCACATCAATTCAAAATTCAAAGGAGTACACATTAGGGGTAGTATGAATTAGCATTAAAACTTTGAAAATTTTAAATGCAAACTGAAATTCAAAACCACAGTCTCTGTCTCACTATCCTGTCCAGGGAATAACATTTATTAAAAAGTATTTGTAAACCACATATTCATTTTAAAAACATATTAATCAAGAATCATGTACATAAACACAATATTCAGAATTCATAAATCATTTAATTCCACTGCTCTGTATAAAGAGTAGAGTCTGTCGATGCGGCGTTTCGGTGGCAACCAGATCGGTTCACACCAGCTTCTTCAGAAAATACATATTAAAATCATGAACTGATAGCATATGGTCTCCAAGTATATCCGTGATTTCGGAGGAGCAAGCTGCACTCTAACAATTAGTCAACTCCTGATTAGATATGCCGTGGTATAATGACCAGGACCGTTTCTCCCTTCTTTGGATTTTTTATTTCCTTGGAGTAGGATGGTACATCTCCTGTTCTTTAAAAACAAATTTGTTTGTGACCACGTTATATTTATACACATGTACTTCCGGTTCTACCTTAAATGTCTCAGTTTTACAACTTGGTGTATTAAATTACAAGCAAAGGGTCAGTTTCCTTGTAGGTGTACTCAATTCATAGGAAAGCTCCTGGAGCTGGTTGGGTTATTCTTCTCTAAGACAAATATAATCTTCCTTCACAGAGGGTGGTGGGGCAGAAGTGGGGAGTGGAGTGGGTGAATAAATACCTGGGTGCTGCCGGCCGCCGCCTCTCCTCAGTCATCTTCTCCGAGCCACAACAGGAATCACACAGTCTCCCAGAATTCCCTGGCCAATCATGACGTTGCTTTACAGCAGCATTGTGATTGGTCTGAGCGCCGTGGTTTAGCGCTCAGACCAGGACAGGGAGGCTGTGCATGTTCCTCATCTGGCTATATAATGTAGCCTGGTGTGGAACATGCAAAGTGCGGAGGACTGTTTTGGGCCGGCCAAAACGTCCTACGCATTCTAGAGTGTGCTTAACAGTCCTCCCTCTGGCCCCTGCTCTAGCCAGCCCAGCCCCACCCACCCCGCCCGCACCTAAGCAGGAAGGAAAACTAAAATGATAACAACATTGATTATTATCATTTTAGTTTTCCTTTTTTAAACTGCTCACGGAGCAGTGAGGCGACGCTCCTCCGCCTTAGCGGAGGAGCCCCCCTGCAAAGACCCCATCCCACGATCGTTTGCTTTTTAAATTTTCAAATTTTTTATGTTGATACATACTACCTTCAATGTGTACTCCTTTGAATTGATGTAACCAAAACGAAATATAAAAACACGAGTATAACATGAAAGGGAAATTAACTTTTGTTCAGTAAATACAAATAACTTCAAATCAAAATATTTGATTAGACACAGTAACCAATTTCAAAAGAGGCAACTGCAATTAACTAGGATTTTCTCTGTAATGCAAACACCCAGATGCCTACAACTGCATCCAATGGACACCATTTGTATGTGTGCAACAGGAATGTTCACCCGGGTTGCTATTTACATTGTCTTTTGTTACGGTTTTACACAATGCGCGAGCTGTTGGCTCTCTGAGCGAGCGGGTGCAAGTATTGATCGTGCCAAGACAACAATTGTTTTTCAAGTACTGGCAGCAGTTCCCTAAGCCTTATTGGGATATGAATTGGTTTGCCAATTGACACATCACTGTTTGCTTTTTAAATAAAGATAATTATTTTACTTTATAATAGAAACATTGCATTTTGCTGTATAATGCTGCATAATGTATTTTTTGACATTCTATTTTTTATTTCGTGCGCTCACTCATCTTTTTCTACTCTAATTTTACAATTTAGGGCATCCTCACTTACATTTAACTAACCCTGGGCGGAGCTGGAGTAGTGTCACTACGCGGAGGTCCATGGAGTTATGAAAAAACTCTGTGGAACTCCGCTCCGCGCCACCACCCGCCTCCACAGAAACAGGGCCCGGGGCCTGGGCTCCGGCAGGCCCCGGGGTGCAGGAGCCCACGTCCTGCGGCCAGCCGAGGGTCCGTGTGCCCGGGACAGGGGTCCCTCATGCCCGGGCAGGCTCCCAGATCCCCCCGGCCTGGCTGGGTTGAGAAGCAGGGACCGGGCCCTGGGCTTCGGGCAGGGCCTGGGGTGCGGGAGCCCCCGTCCTGCGGCCTGCCGAGGGTTCGTCTGCCCGGGAAGGGGGTCCCTGGTGCCTGGGGAGGCTCCCCCTCCTCCCCGGCCTGGCTGGGTTCAGAAGCAGGGACCTGTTCCGGGGCCTGGGCTCCGGCGGGCCCAGGGGTGCGGGAGCCCACGTCCTGCGTCCAGCCGAGGGTCTGGGTGCCCGTCACGGGGGTCCATCGGGCCAGGGCAGGCCTCCCCCGCTTCGCCTGCGTGTCAAGGTGCCTGCGGGCCCTGGGTCAGAGTTCCGTCGGGGGCCCCCCTAGCAGCCCCGTGCCCGAGACCCAGCTAAGGGCTCTGATGAGCCCCCGGGATGCAGAGCCCCGAGCCCTCCAAGGGCAGGCGGGAGCCCTCCCGCGAAGGCTCTGGGTGGGCAGATTGGCATCCTTCGGGCCCGGCCATCTGGTCGCGCCTTTCCCCTCGGCCATCTGGTCGCGCGCAGTGCTTTCCAATGGGGCGGCCAGATGGCCGGGCTGCCCTGGAAGTCCCGATGAGGGCTCGTTTGCCTCCCCGATCCCAGCCAGGGCTCCAGGAGGTCAGGCGCGTCTGCACCTTGGGTCCCCTCAGTCTCGCGGTGCGCACGGGTTACCAGAAAAGGGTGTAACCTTCCTCTGGATTACTAGGGACAGGGTACGCCGGAACCCCTCGTGGGCTGGGGGCTCTCAGCCGGCGACCAGATGGGCTAGGGCAGGGCAAAAACCTCCCTCCCCTGTCTGGGGCTCTGTCCTCCGGCCCGCCGCGTGGCAAAGTGCCCAGGATGGGCTCCATCGGGCCCGGGTGGTCCTCCCTTGGGTGTCCGGGCCCGAGAGCTCTGGCCGGGCACTCCCTACACTGGGCTCCGTCCTCCACTCCGCCATGGGCCGGGGCCCGTCGGCCGTTCCCCAGCTCGGCTTGGCTTCAGGAGCTCTGGCAGGGGCCCTTGGTGGTCCTGGGGTGGAGGGCGCCCTCCCCACCCCGGGCTCCGTCCTCGGGCCTGCCGCGTGGCAGGGCGACCGGGACGTGGGCCTTGGGGAGGCCTCCCCTGCACGTGCCGGCCCGGGACCTCCGGCCGGGCCCAGGGGACGGGGCTCCATCCCCCTGCTCCGCCATGGTCTCAGAACGGGGATCCGTCGGGCCCGGGCAGGCCTCCCTCCTGCTTCGTCCACCTGTCAAGGTGCCTGGGGGACCCCGGGTCGGAGGTCCGTCGGGGACCCCCGTCCGCAGCCCTGGGCCCGAGGCCCAGCCGGGGTCTCCAAGCCCCCGGGACGCAGAGCCCCTGAGCCATCCAAAGGGCAGGTGGGAGCCCTCCCACGAAGGCTCTGGCGGGCAGATTGGCGTCCTTCGGGCCTGGCCATCTGGTCGCACCTTTCCCCTCGGCCATCTGGTCGCGCGCAATGCTTTCCAATGGGGCGACCCGATGGCCGGGCTGCCCTGGAAGTCCCGATGAGGGCTCGTTTGCCTCCCCGATCCCAGCCAGGGCTCCAGGAGGTCGGGCGCGTCCGTGCCTTGGGTCCCCTCAGTCTTGTGGTGCGCACGGGTTACCAGAAAAGGGGGTACCCTTCCTCTGTATTACTTTTTTTTTTTTATAAACTTTGTTTATTAGGTTTATACACAACTAACAAGAGACAATGGCCTACTTCACAAGATGGTAGCTTCGTGCGACATTCAGAAGTAAACGGCGCAGTACCGTGCTGGTAATAGGTATACAGTGCATCATACATTTGGAAAACCCAATCCGCTCATTGCCATAGACCCCTCTGCTGTCTTAACCATTTCGTCAAAGGGCAAGGCCGGACGGCCTACGTCGTTGGGAGCACTCAGTCGTAATTCTACAAGGGGGGCTACTGGTCAGGGGGGGGCAGGGCGTCGTGAAGCAGAGGCGGCGTCCAAGTCAGTGTCCACCAAGGTCGCCCCTCCCGTCCTGTACAGGGCCCAAAAGTTCTTTGGTCTGTTGCGGGGCGGTAACAAGTCACTGTAGTTTTCGGTCTGGGTGCAGCAGTACATCATATCTTTAGTCCACTGAGCTATTGTAGGCGTCGGGCCACGAAGCCAACAGATCGCCACACATCTCTTTGCTAAAAGCAATGCCATGTCTACTAGCCGTCGCAACACTTTAGGGAGGGGCTTGGAGTATCCCAGCAATGCTAAAAACGGGTCAGGGGCCAACGTCAGTTCTGTGATTCTATTTATTTCAGAAAAAACCCGATCCCAGAAACGGGCAACCCCCGGGCATGTCCAGGCTAAGTGGAAGAAGTCAGCAATTTGTTCCCCACATCTTTCACACTGAGAGTCCTCCCGTAGCCCATAATGATGGAGACGTTCCGGCATGTAGTAAGCCCTGTTTAGAAAATTAAAATGTACAAGTCTGTGCCGACCATTTAGGGAGACCCGCTTAGTGCTAATGCAGCAGTAGAGCCATTTGTCATCCGTAAGGTCGACCTGTAGGTCACGCTGTCAGGCTAGCCGTGATTTGGTGTATTTGTTTCCCCTAGCAGACTGTGTGGTGCGGTAAATCCTAGATACCATCTTAGCAGGTGTTTGCGCTCTAATGACGGCAGTTAGAGCCCCGACCTCAGGGGGCTCCGCCATATCCTCGCCCAATAAATCCTTAAGAGCATGTCTAATTCTATGGGCAAGGGGCGTCGGCTGAGCGTCCTCTCCATTCATAGCATCCCATGTGCGCGCCTCGCCATCTACAAAAAGGTCCCCCATGGTGTGGGCATTTAGCGTCTGCAAAGCGGCTGTGACCCCCCTATCTCTACATGGTGCAAGCCAATGGCACCACTCAAGGCGGGCCACTGGGGAATACAATATGTTGCCCGCCTGAATAGCTAATAAATAATGCCAGGCATGAGCGACCGCATTAAGGGAATCCAATATACCCGTACGTCTATCAGGGGGTGCGAACAGTAAGGCAGGAAGAGGCCTAGGGGCAGCAACTATCGCCTCTATACGTACGTGCAGAATGTCAAACGGGCCGTGAATCCAATAATATGCTTGAGAACTTTGAGCAGCTCTATAATACAAATCCAAGTCAGGAGCACCCAGTCCCCCCATCGAGTACGGCATTGTCAGTATGTGCCAGCCAACGCGAGCCTGCTTGCCCGCCCAGGCCAGGTGTACCATTAAGGACTGGAGGCGCTGGAAGAATACACGGGGAAGTACCATGGGGATATTCGTGAAGAGGAAGAGAAAGCGCAGCAGCACAATCATTTTCATAAGGGACACTCTGCCCATCAACGATAAGGGGAGGCGCACCCATCGGTTAATATCCTCTTCCAACTTGGAAATAGCGACCCCATAGTTCTCCCTGAGGACCACCTCAGGGTCAGTGTGCAGTTTGATCCCCAAGTACCGCACCGCCTCTGTAGACCACTGCAGAGGGTACTAAGGCTCGAAGGCCGCCGTGGCTGGGGTCAGGGGGAACATGATGGATTTGCTCCAGTTGACCCTTAGGCCAGACAAATAGCCAAATCGCACCACCTCACGTAAAACCGGGGAGAGATTATCCTCAGGGTCTCTGACATAAAGCAGTGTGTCATCCGCATAGGTGGAGACAATTAGGCGGTAATTCGGAAAGCGAATGCCTCTATGGCTATGATACTCCCGTAGGGCGCATGCCAAGGGCTCAGTAATCAGGGCGTAGAGAATTGGAGATAAGGGGCAGCCCTGTCTCGTACCTCTGTAAATTCGAATAGCCTATTTTTATGCGCGCTCTGGGGGAGGAATACAGTATGGCAAGAAGTTGTAGAAACACCTCCCCCACCCCCATGCGGTGGAGGACCTGCCTCATGAAGGGCCATTCGACCGAGTCGAATGCCTTTTCCATGTCTAAAAATACCGCCATAGCCGGCACCTCCGGTCTTGTATGTTGAAGAGCAGCAAAGACCGTGCGCAGGTTGTATGTCATATTTCTGCTTGGCACGAATCCGGCCTGCTCCGGGGCCACCAAGGTCGTGACGAGCGGAGCCAGACGATTGGCAAGCAGTTTCGTGAAAATTTTAGTGTCCACATTCATCAAGGACAGAGGACGATACGAGGCACACTCGTCTGGAGACTTACCCGGTTTAAGTATAGCCACCAGGATCGCTTCACGCATAGTTGGGGCATCACGCCTGTGGCACACATGTCCTCAAACAGCGCGAGCAGGTGTGGCAGTAAAAGATCAATAAACGCTCTGTAAAAGGCGACAGTGAGGCCATCCCCTCCCGGCGCGCTCCCCGCCCTCATGTCAGAGAGAGCTAGGATCATTTCATCCCTTTCGATCGGCCGCATCAGAAACTCTCGATGTACGTCGGACAGCCACGTTAGCTTTATATGCGTCAGATAGTCTAATATTTGCTCGTCCGGGCTGCAGCCTCGCGAAGCATAGAGGTCCGCATAATATTGACGAAATTGATCCGCCACTTGGGCCTCTGTCAACGGAGAGTCTTCAGGCTGTGGTCGAATGTCTGGGATCGCCGTGGCATCCCTACGCTGCCTGAGGAGCTGCGCAAGGACCGCTCCCGGCCGTTCGCCCTCGCCATAAGTGCGAGCAGTGGCATACTTCCCAAGATGCTTTATTTCCCCGTCGGCCTCTGTATGGTATTCCTGTAGGGTCTGCGTCAATTCTAGATTAAGCGCTGCATTCGGGCCATCGATCAGGGAAACCTCTAGCGTCTTTATCTTATGCTCCAGGACCGTCAGCCTATTACGAATCGATTTAAGAACCCCCGCGTGCTTAGATATTGCCACCCCCCTAATATATACCTTAAAAGCCTCCCATATTGTTTGAAAGGAATCAACTGACCCCACATTGGTTTCAAAAAACGTCTCGATTGCCGTAGCAATGTCTTCCTTAAAAACGGCGTCCAGGAGAGAGTAAGGTGGGAAGCGCCACATAAAGGGGGGAATACGCTTCTGAGGAGAAGCGAGAACCAAGAGCAGGGGTGAATGATCAGAATATGTGCGCGGTAGAATCGTGCAAGACTGGATGTGAGGCAATAAGTTTCTGGAGGCAAACCAGTAGTCTATTTTGGTATGGACATTATAATACGCAGAATAATGTGTGTACCCGCCCTGGCCCGTGTGTCCGTGGCGCCATACATCGCGCATATCCAACCTGATCAATGATGTCTCCACGACTCTAGCCGAAGCGGAGACACGTCTGTCCGGGCCGTCCGACCTATCCAAAGCAGGGTCCCTAACAAAATTGAAATCCCCTCCCCATAGGATCTGTCCATGAGCCTGGAGATGAGACAGGTCAGTCAACTTATCGTAAAAGTCTGGGTGATCATAATTAGGTCCATAAACGTTTAAGAAAAGCAGCTCCATTTCCCTACCGTAGCATTTGGTAAGAACAAACCGTACCTCCTTATCCGTCTCCAAAGGAGACAGACGGAACGCCGTCTTCGGATTGACCCACGTCAGGACCCCCCTTGCATGCGTGGTGAAACCAGCCGCGTGCACATTACCTAGGAGCCCTTTAGTGCGTAAAATGGGGCTATCTAGAGGGAGGTGTGTCTCCTGTAGGAGAGCGATGTCTATATTATGCCTATATAAGTAGCTCAGAATTTTCCGGACTTTCCTATAATCATTAAGGCCACGTACGTTCCACGTAAGCACTGCTACCGAGCCCAGGGCATTGTCAGAACGCGCCGTAGTCCTATCCGTCATGATGAGGTATCCAGCCTAGGTTCCATAGCGTCAGTCTCGTCGGGTCTACACAGCCATGATGTTGCACTACCCAAGTTGTCACAGCAAAAAATATGTCAGAGGTCAGTCTCAATGCATTCCCACCCCCTACCCACCCCCCAACCCACGTCAGGCCCACCCCAACAGGACCCGCGCCATACAACCCCCCACCCCGCAACTCTGCAGTTAGTCGAAATAAATCACTCTCAACAATCCCAAAAAGAATCAAGACAAATCCCAAAAAACCCCCCCACCCTCCACCCACGCCTGCCCCACCCCAACTTGGCTGCGAATTATACTCTCCCCCCCATAGTACATTCCCACCCCCCCAACTGAAATTGTACTCCCCAGTGTGATTCACACGAGGGCGGATGTTGCTCTCCCCACAAAGAAACGGTTGGAAAAAGCGTTCGGCTTTCATAAGGCCGCGCTCCGAAAACCGTCAAGACTAGTGTAAGCAACTACGTACAGCTTGTAGTACTGAAACCTAACTGTAATCCCAAATGCCACTCCAGGAGATTGATCAAAATCAAAAAGGTGAAGTAACCAAAGGGCAAGCTAAGGTATGGTGTATGAACCCCATATTCTCAAGCCGTAGGTGAGGATAGTATCTGAGCTACGCCTGCGGACTAAACACCTCAGATCCCTCAGGGTATCACGACCCCAAACTAGAACCCCCCGCACACCGCTATCTGGACCTCCGCAGCCTGGCCGGGCATCGGGGTTCTTCACTTCCCGACGGCAGCCGGGAGCAGCCGCAGGCCGCGCAGCACCTTCCGTCCCGCTCCCGATCTCGCGCCGTCTTCCGGCTCGCCCCCGGGTGCCTCAGGCGGGGGTCGCGCCGCAGTCGTCCATCGCCTGGTGGTGCGCTCCCGGTCTCACAGTCTGGTCAGGGGCCAGGGATTTGCGCGTTGCGCCCTCCACCGCACTTATCTACTCAATGCGGGCGGAGCGGTGATGCAGCAGCTCTCCTGCAGAGTGGCAGGCCCGTCCGGTGCCGCGAACGCAGGTCGCGTGTGCGCGCTCCAGTGGATCAGAGCTTCTCAGTTTTTTGCCCAAACCGGGCAGCCAGAGATCAGGAGTCGAGGGGTCGTCTTCACTCGATCCTCGTGTTACGTAGTTGCAGGATTCCTGTAGTATCGGCTGACGGATTATCGGAGCTCTCGGCTCAAGCGGCCATCTTGGTCGCGAGCAAGCTCCGCCCCCCTTCCTCTGTATTACTAGGGACAGGGTACTCCAAAACCCCTCTCGGCCTAGCGGTCCTCAGCCGGCAGCCGGACGGGCCAGGACGCCCCCCCAGCCCGGGGCTCTGTCCCCGACCCAACGTGTGGCGTGGTGCCCGGGATGGGGGCCCGCGGGCCCGGGGAGGCCTCACCTGTGCCCGGGAGCCCCGATGGGGTCCAGGGGCCCCAGGCTCAGTCTCCTGGCCTGCAGCTCTGCCAGGGGCCCGAGACAGGGTTCCGCCGGGCCCGGGGAGCCTGCTCCTGCTTGGCTGGGTACAAGAGCTCTGAAGGGGCCTCCACAAGGGCCCTTGGGAGGGTGCCCTCCCCACCCTGGGCTCTGTCCTCAGGCCTGCCGCATGGCAGGGCACCTGGGACGGGGTCTTGCGGGCCCGGGGAGGCCCCACCCTGTGCCTCTGGGCACGGGAGCCCCAACGGGGTCCAGGGGCCCTGTCGGGCCCCAGGGAAGGCACTCCCGCCCTCGGTTCCATCTCCCAGTCTGCCGCTCCACCTGGGGTCCAGGACGGGGTTCCATAGTGCCCGGGGATCCTCCCCCTGCTTGGCTGGGTTCAGAAGCTCCGGCCGGGGCCCCTGAGGGCCCTGGGGAGGGCGGCCTCCCCACCCCGGGCTCCGTCCTCGGGCCTGCCATGTGGCAGGGCACCCCGGACATGGTCCTGCGGGCCCAAAGAGGCCCCACCCTGCGCCTTTGGGCACGGGAGCCCCAATGGGGTCCAGGGGTACTGCCGGGCCCCGGGGAGGGCGCTCCTGCCCTGGGCTGCGTCTCCCGGTCTGCCGCTCCACCAGGGGCCGGTGACGGGGTTCCATAGTGCCCAGGGAGCCTCCCCGCAGGGCCATCTGGTCACGCAGCCAGGGGACCAGATGGCCCGGGACGACCCAGCGCCCAGATGGCCTGGGACGGCCGGACCCAGTCACCCTTGCAGTCCGATGACGCCGAGGGTGGCCAGGCGGTCCGAGGCCACTGCTCGGGAGACTCCTTCCCGGGGCTGCTCGCCTCCCCGCTCGACTTGCGTGGGAGCGGTGGGAAAGGGGGGGGCCCGGACGGCCCAGGCCATCTGGTCACCCTGCTGACCCGCAAGGGATGGTGGCCCCTGTACCCACACCCCGGTGGGGCAGGGATGGGAGGGGGAGGCCCCCGTGCCGGAGGGCACGTGGTGGAGGCGGCATCCCGTGGGCCTGCGTTACCCCCTCCGCGTCCCACCCGGCGGCAGAGGGACCCACCCCCGGGTGTGGTGGAGGAGGGCGTCCGCCGGCGCCCACAGACGTAGAGACAAAAGCTTGGCTCAGAGGATGACTTTCAATAGATCGCAGCGAGGTAGCTTCTCTGCTACTTACGAAACCCTGACCCAGAATCAGGTCGTCTACGAATGATTTAGCACCGGGTGCCCCACGAACATGACGTGCACTAAGGGCATTGGAGGCGGCCCCCTTCCGTCTGCGCTCCGGTTCCTATACTCCGCGTTCTCAGTGGAGCGCGGAGTAGGCAAATCTCCGTACACTCCGCAGGCGGAGCGGAGTTCTCTGCCCGCCCCTAATAAAGACTACCGTTCAGAGCTATACAAAGGGGTGTGGTGTAAGGATTTCAAACAACAACGCAATATTTTACAGTTTCTAACAATATTTAAGAAAAAGAGTACAATTTTATTAACTAAATGTCCAAAAGTGTGTACCATTGGATGTACATGCCACCAGTTACAAATTGAGGTCAAACAGAGGTCAAAGAATGCTTGCAATTTAGAGCCATTAAAACACAGGGAAGACTACGCAAAAAGTAGTTGGATTCCTACAATGGGTCTGCCACACACCTGCATGTTTCTGGGCATTCAACTACTTAGGTAAGCATTCCATTCCACATCATGCTCCTGTGAGCAGAAACTTAGGCCATAGTGGTACAATATTATGTGTCAGTAAATACATGTGTGTCTACATTTGCATTTTGAGAATGACAACCATAACTTTGCACATGTAAATTAAAGTATTTGTCAGAGCTCAACTTATTAAAAAAAAAGTGTCAGGGTTCTTGCCTGGAGGCTATTGTAGCTTGCACCAACCATTGCCATAGCCAGCACTGCCAATGACAGCACCAACACAACTTCTATCACACTCCTACACGTGTGACAATTCAGAGTTTTAATATACAGTAAACATGACTAATACCTGCCTGTTAAAGGTGTAATGCTGTTTAGATGGTATGAAGCAAGTTGTTTAAAAACAAGCAACGATGTTAGGCAATAGGGTGAAACTGTTACTAATTCACCATTCTCACATTGCAAGCATGCATATGCCAAGCAGGTGAGCCTAGAAACCACATCAAGGATAAGTGGGAGCAATTTAATATCCCACAACTATCCGTCACTATTTTTAATATTGACCTAGAGTCCTGAGAATAAAAATCACAACTTGTGGAAAGGAATCTCGAGCCAATTTTATCTTTTTTTTCACCTCACGCTGACACACACACAGCCACAAGATCACTACGTCACAAAAACCAGTTCTGATGAAATCAAGTCTCGTAGCACACCCTGGAAGCACTCGGCAATCAGGGTGGGAACCCTATGATCAAGCATGTCACCTACTAGGTAGGGGAGTGAAGGTTCTTTTAAAAAACACGTTGTGTTTCCCAAATCAATGATACTTTGGACAACAATAAAACAAGGTAATGGAAAAGATATCAGAGATATAGGTAGGAGATGCGTTCCATTGTTGCTGAACATAATGAGCCTATAAATGAACATTCACTTAAATTCCACATTTTAATAATATATTCATAACTCACACTGATGGAATAGTGGCCTTGCAAGTTCAATTTAATAGGCAATACACTTAAGCAATAAGAAATGTCATTCTACAACACATATGAGGGTGAGGCATGTTCAGCAGGTCCTAAACTCCAGCAGAAGACAGACATCCAAAACAGAGTCTGGTGTTAAATTATAGCCAGTACCATTCTGTCTTCAGTTGCCTTCTATTTACACTTCCAAATAATGCATCAATTCTTTATATATCGTGCAAGGATGGCTGTAGTACCCTTATGTTGTGCTCCACGTTAAAGTCTGTTCTGCACTGCTAAAGACAATTTGTCCCACAAATCACATGCTTCATAGATAATGTATTCCTAGTTCTAGCTATGGTACATGGCTCCCAGAGTGCAGCTTCTAGCACATAACAATGTTCTTGTTATTGAGAAACTAATTTATATATATAGCACCAACAATGGAAAACAGCTATCACCAATAGAAAATTAAGCATAAGCAGGGCCATAGCCATGGGGAGGAGGGGGGAGGGGGGTGGGGGCAGGCAGCTCCTCCCTTCCAGGGAGGTTTTTAAAGGAACACTTGGCACCGCTGAAGAACATTTTGAGCTGAGACACCAACCTCTCCTGCTCAAACACTAACTCAGCAGGTACCACTGATGGCTCACCAGAGCAAGACATGATTGTGGATCAACTCAAGAGTAATAAAAAAACAGGAGAAAATCAAAAGCAGTATGTGGTCGCGTAATGGTCTAAGTGCAGAGTTTGTGTGCAACAATGAGTCACTATGGTACTGCACAAACGCAAGTCCTATCCTCACCGCTGACAACCAATGTTAGAAATGGGGTTTCTGGGTGGCTAGGGTATGCACCTAAGCCAGGCAGAACCCACCACTCTAGTCAGGGTAAGGGAGTTACACACCCAAGATAACCCCTGCTCACCCCCTTGGCAGCTTGGCAGAGCAGTCAGGCTTATCTCAGAAGCAATGTGTAAAGCGCTTGTGCAGCACACACACACACACACACACACCAGTGGCACAACAAATGCACCACAAAAGAGACTCCACACAGGGTTATATAAAAATATCTCATATATTGTATATAACACTTAGACCACAATCACATAAATCATAAATCACTTTGCCAACTAGGCAATTGTCATAACATCACAGTTAGTGCAACAAAGAAAATACTTATAGGTTGCACAGATCATGAAAACAACACCCTACATCAACACTGTACATATTATGCAGATCCTGAAAGAGTAGTCATTATTCTGTCAGTATAAGGTATGAGCACATACATCATAAATCAGGGCACAAAATATGAAGCAGTTGGATAATGCACACAAACATATGAATAACCATATTCATATCACCATAAGTCCCGCAGAGTGCAGAAATCACAAAGCCATGCCCTAAATGTGCAAGAAGCAGCAACCTGCACTCCTACTACCTGGTATATGGTACTGTGCACAACACGTAGGCTACAGGGACACCTGCATGCCTACCATGGTGACTACTGTAATATAGCAACTTCGGTTCTCTATTATGCGGGGGTCTCTGTTGAGGGCTTTCCCCGGCATTGCTATCACTGCCAACAAATGCCCCCAAGGTACGATCAACAAGACAAGAGGGAAAAGTGGCGAACCCACACTATTGACTCCAGCGGAGAGACCTCACTCGGTCCTCCGCGTGCAAAAATAGTGAAAGGCAGTTGCCTGATAAAACGTGCGGCGCAGCCTTCAGAATTTGCCCCACAAAGAATGGAGCCACCGCGAGGCTTCCCTGGCACTGGAAGTGCTTCCGTGGGGTAGTACTTTCCTGCGGCCCTCAGGTATGCCTTGGTGTTGCCCAGGCAATGCACCGACAACAGGCTGCGCTGAGAGGCATTGCGGCGGCTCCTCAGCTGGCGGTCAGCTGCGTGACCTTCCCCCATCCTGGTAGGGCGCACTCGAGCAACGTTTGCCCACTCAAGGCTGTCAGCGGGCCTCAGGGACGGGGCCCGCAGTGCAGGAAGATGAGCTGGACTCCATACGCTCCCCGGAGCACTGGCAGTTTGGCAGCTCTGTGCTGCAATGCCAGTGACTACGGAAGGGGGGTCCGCATTGGTGCGATGCACAGCACACAGAAGCAGGTGGGCCGGCCTCCTGGAAAACAGCGGTGCTCGACTTGGGGGTTTTAGCAAAGGGCAACTTCACTCCTCCCTTGTGGCAAGAGACAACAGGCAGGGGCCCACCAAGCCGAGTACAGGGCAACCAGCAATCCCGCATGGCAGCCTGACTCTCTCTCCTTCAGAATCTCCTCAGAATAAGGGGGAAATCAGTCACAGGCTGGAGAAGTGAAAAGCCAAGAGCTCACCACGTGCTTCCTTCTTTTTAAGGTAGAAAGAATAGTCCAGTCCTTGTTCAGCACAAGATAGAAGAAGCAACTGCAGGCCGACCCACCCCACACACATCAGGGGGCAACGCTCCTCACAAAGCTCTTCAGCTCTTCTTTGAGGCAGGTTCCTTTTGATCCAGCAAGGATCTTTGATTTCCCTGAGACTTCTGACAGGAGGCAAGCTCTATATCAAGCCCTTGGAGATCTTCTCAAGCAGGCTGCCATAACAGGGCAAAAAGAGTCAGTCCTTTTTCTCTGCCCACAGATAGAAGCAGCAACTGCAGGCCAACCCACCCCTCACACATGAAATGGGCAGAGCTCCTCACATAGCTCTTCAGCTCTTCTTCTTGGCAGGGTCCTTGTGTTTCCAGAAGTGATCTAAAGTTCTGGGCTTTTAGGTCCAATACTTATACCGCATTTTCTCATTGTAGTCTTTGTTTCAAGGTCCCTGAGCTCAGCACAAACCCGTTCCGTCCTCACTTGTCGAGCACGACCACAGGGGGTGGAGAAAGCATTGTGCAAAGGTGACACAGCCTATTCAGGTGCTACTGGAAACTCCTGCCATCGCTCTAAATGCAGAAAGTTCTATTCAGCCTGGCTATGAGTCACCCAGGCAAGGCAGGACACACCTAAACTCCCCTTGTGACTGTCTAGATTGGATGCATATCCTCAGCTCCTGTCACTCCAAACCCAGACAGTGAATGCACAAACAGGCAGAGGGACACAGAATGGTAACGCACTAAAATGCCCACTTTTGAAAAGTGCCACTTTCAAACACACAATTTAAAAAACACCTTTACTAAAAGGTGTGTTATTAAATTCTGAGTTCATAGAGCCTAAACTCAATTTCTCTGTCTTGTCTCAATGGAAATTTACACTTGGAATATGTTACAAGGCAGCTCCCATGTTAACCTATGGGACACACAGCCTTTCAATAGTGAAAAACGAAATACACAGTATTTCACTAGCAGGACATGTAAAAACACACCAGCAAATGTCCTTCCTTTCACGTACACCGCACCCTGCCCATGGGGGTACCTTGGGCCTACCTGAGGGGTGTCTTACATGTAAGAAAAGGGAAGGTTAGGGCCTAGCAAGTGGGTGCACTTGTCAGGTCAACATGACACACAGACACTGCAGTGGCAGCTCTGAGACACATTTACAGGGCTAATCGTGTGGGTGGCACAACCACTGCTGCAAGCCCACTAGTAGCATTTGACTTACAGGTCCTGGCACACTCAGAGCACTTTACTAGGGACTTAACAGTAAATTAAATATGGCAATCATGGATAACTAATCATAATCACAATTTACACAAGTGCCCAGAGCCGTATAGCCAAAGAAACAGGGTGAGAAACTAGGAGGCAAAAGGGAAAACGTTTGGGGATGAACCTGCAAAAACAGCCAGGTCTAACAGTGTGCTCCATCTAATTTCCAAGCAGACAATCCACAAGCTTGGCTAGACTCACAGTTACCCTTAAGGAACCTGAGACCACTATTGAATCAAAGGGAATCAGAGCCACAGGATAATGACTCATGGTTGTCCGTTACTGCAACCTGGCAGAATACATTAGGAATTACCTGCTTGGAGGACACCAGATGGCACCTGACAGGAGTCATACTGGTTTCTGTGTCTCTAAGAGCCTTCACTCATTGCACATTGATCGTGGCCCACTGCTTTTACTTGGTAGTATTGTTTAGCATGTGTGCTTTTGGCAATATCTCTCTGTCACCAAGGGACATTAGGGTAACCTCTGTATGTCCCCCTATACTAACTGGGGCAACATACTTCCCAAGTGCTACACTAGTCATCCCCATTGTCTGCCATCAGTGGGGGCTGCAGCCTTTTAGGGCAGTGGGGATCCCCCTTGACATTCCTGTACCCGCAGCACTCGTAGCACTTATGGGAACATCATCAGGAGGATTTCTTCTTAGGATATTTACCTTTCTTCTGGCAAAGTTGGGACTGGGAAACATTCCCTGGAGAACTGTTTTGGGGACCTTTGGAATATTCTTTGTTTTTATTTTTGTCTCTCCCTCTTTCTTGTGGCGGGGAGCCAGTCCACCCTTTTAGTGATCCCCCCCGAGATTCCTTCTTGTGAATCCTGATGCTAAGCCAGAGGTCCGCCTCCTTGGCAAGCTTCCTGGGATCAGTGAGCTTGCTATTTATTAGGTGTTAGCGAAGCTCTGGAAAACAACTACTGAACATGTGCTCTCTTGCAATCAAATTGTACAGCTCATTGTACTCACTTATGTCACTCCCGTTCACCCAACCATCCAGTGCCTTGCAAATGTAATCTACATAATCTACCCAAGACTAATGGGGCAGCGTCCGGTTGTCCCTGAACTTCAACCTATACTTTTCAGGGGTGAGGCCATACTTTCGGGCAAGCAAAAGACACACAATTGATGGACGGAATGCAGAACAAATCAAAACATTCACCCCCAGTCAAGAGATCTGGGTTAAATCCATCATTCTTTTGCTCACCATGCCACCCCAGTTTAGACCTGGCCATATGCAAATCAGTCTTGACCCTGTGCCTCATGGGAACAGTCCAGCCCGAACTGCCAAGCCAGGTCCTCCCTGGACCGGAAACAAGCATCCTAGGACCGGTTTCGGGGTATCACCCCTCTTCAGCCAGGATAGCTTGATTCCAGTGGCACAGTGAGCCCAGGACCCACGTCTGGGCATACCTGGCGCACTTAGGGCGAGAAAGCAAAAGACACACAATTGATGGACGGAATGCAGAACAAATCAAAACATTCACCCCCAGTCAAGAGATCTGGGTTAAATCCATCATTATTTTGCTCACCGTGCCACCCCAGTTTAGACCTGGCCATATGCAAATCAGTCTTGACCCTGTGCCTCATGGGAACAGTCCAGCCCGAACTGCCAAGCCAGGTCCTCCCTGGACCGGAAACAAGCATCCTCTTCAGCCAGGATAGCTTGATTCCAGTGGCACAGTGAGCCCAGGACCCACGTCTGGGCATACCTGGCGCACTTAGGGCGAGAAAGCAAAAGACACACAATTGATGGACGGAATGGCATGGTGAGCAAAAAAACGATGGATTTAGGCCCAGATCTCTGTACTGGGGTGAATGTATGACATTGTTCTGCATTCTGTCCATCAATTGTTCTTTTTGCATTTGTCACCCGAGTGGGACGGGTATGCCCAGACGTGGGTCCCGTGCTCTCCAAGCCACTGGAGTCAAGCTATCCTGGCTGATGAGGGCTGAAAGCCCGAAACCGGTCCTAGGATGCTTGTTTCCAGTCCAGGGAGGACCTGGCCTGACAGTTCGGGCTGGACTGTTCCCATTTGGCGCAGGGTCAAGACTGATTTGCATATGGCTGGGTCCAAACTGGAATGGCATGGTGAGCAAAATAACGATGAATTTAGTCCCAGATCTCTGTACTGGGGTAAATGTATGACATTGTTCTGCATTCTGTCCATCAATTGTTCTTTTTGCATTTGTCACCCCGAGTGGGACGGGTATGCCCAGACGTGGGTCCCGTGCTCTCCATGCCACTGGATTCAAGCTATCCTGGCTGATGAGGGCTGAAAGCCCAAAACCGGTCCTAGGATGTTTGTTTCCAGTCCAGGGAGGACCTGGCCTGGCAGTTCGGGCTGGAGTGTTCCCATTGGGCGCAGGGTCAAGACTGATTTGCATATGGCTGGGTCCAAACTGGAATGGCATGGTGAGCAAAAAAACGATGGATTTAGGCCCAGATCTCTGTACTGGGGTGAATTTATGACATTGTTCTGCATTCTGTCCATCAATTGTTCTTTTTGCATTTGTCACCCCGAGTGGGACGGGTTTGCCCAGACGTGGGTCCCGTGCTCTCCATGCCACTGGAGTCAAGCTATCCTGGCTGATGAGGGCTGAAAGCCCGAAACCGGTCTTAGGATGCTTGTTTCCAGTCCAGGGAGGACCTGGCCTGGCAGTTCGGGCTGGACTGTTCCCATTGGCGCAGGGTCAAGACTGATTTGCATATGGCTGGGTCCAAACTGGAATGGCATGGTGAGCAAAAAAACGATGGATTTAGGCCCAGATCTCTGTACTTGGGTGCATTTATGACATTGTTCTGCATTCTGTCCATCAATTGTTCTTTTTGCATACTTTCGGGCAAGGGCTTTCATCATGAGAGGGTATTTCATCCTGCCACCCTTCCTTAAGGCTAGCAGAGAATCCCTCTCATCATTAGGGATATGTCACCAGAGACTGTCTCTTTAATCCTCCTCGGGGACCCTATGAATCTCCAGAGCTATTTCATATGCCTCAAACCACTTGCCTATGTTATCCCCCACAACAAAGTTAGGCACAAGATCCTTGTGGGTGTGGGTCCTCCTGTCTCCATTTGACACTAGATTGTCGCTACCACAATTACTGATGGACTCAGTGTGCTGCTTGGACTTTTTGTCTAGCTCTTTGAGGCTTGCTTCATGAGCCAACAGCAGTTACCTCTCTGCTAAGGCCCTTTTGGCCTCAGCTTTCTCCTTACCTCGAGGGCTCTCCCAGTCTCAGTCTTCTCCTTGGCTATGGCATTTGCTGCCTCAGCCCTCCTCTCCTCCAAGGCCTGCTTGGCAGCTGCCTCCTCTTTGGTAGCCTCCACTTTGAGCTTAGCCATCTGCAGCCTGATCTCCCTTTCCCTCCAGCCCTTCTGTCCTCCAGTTCCTCAGGGGACAGGTTGTGGGAGGAAACACTGCTCTTGCAGGGAACCTCACTCCTGAGGGCAAGTTGTCCTCTGAGGCCATGGTCAGAGGATTTCCATCTGTCTCCTCTATTATTTCCTCCTCCTGCTCCTCCATATCCTCATCATCCTCTTGCTGCTGTGCTGTAGTTAGCAACTGGTGGGCCTCCTCCTAGGCCCTGAGGGCTTTCTGGAGCTCCTGCCTTTTGAGCTCCTGTTTAATGGCAGTCCCCTGTCCCTGCAAAATCCTTTCAGATAAGCCATACTGTAGCTCTCCAGGTTGTTGAGATCCATCTCCATGCTTGCAGGTATGCGTCGCAGGTGCACAAGTCAGGCAAGAATGGGATAACATTTGGAAGAAAAAAAAATAGCCGTTAAGGAGAAGTTGAATCTGAAGTCAGATTAATTATATGGGATTTTTAGTTTTGCACAAAATCACTGAGTAGGACTGCACATACACAATTACTGGATCCCACCACTGAACACCAATGTAAGACATTTGGTTATTGGTTGAGGGATGTGGTAGCCTCACTCAGGCATCAACCACAATCCAGGGTCAGGGAGAACAACAAAAGTCACTACATTAACCTGCACTTAACCCTCTGGTAGCTTTGCACAAAAACAGTCAGACTTAATTTGGAGGAAACATATAAAGTATTTATGTAGTACACAAACTGTAAAAACACAACACAGGAAAAATCCCAAACCAATTTAGAAAAATAGAGTGCCTTTTAATGATTAACATTACATAAAAACGACAAAAGTCCGATCAGTAGAACCAGAGATATGTAATTTCAAAGTTTTAAAGTGATAATAGCACCAAAAACACAAAGCGCCAATCGGGGTCATCTGGTCATACTAGACCAGGAGAAAGTCACGAGTTCAGGCTGACCACAATGGAGCACAGGTCGAAGACAGGGACCAGGTTAGTCCCACTGAAAAAGTTACCTTCTCATAGTGAGGCACAAAGACTTCCGTTCGCAGTGGAGGAGGCCGTGAAGAGCAGGTAGAGCGTTGTGGATGGTTGTCACTGTAGCATGAAGAGCAGGCCGGGCATTGTGGACTGTCATCGCTGTAGTATGAAGAGCCAATTGGGTGTCAAAGATGGTCATTGCTGGGGCTTTGTGTTGGCAGTCACTGCAGGCTGTCGTTGCTGTAGTGTGGAGTGCGGATCTTGCAATGCTGGTTGTTCCTGGTGGTCACTGTAGCACAATGAGAAGGTCTCAATGGAGGTTTGCACTGGCAGTTGTTGAGGGCAGCAGAGTCTTGGTACAAAGGGACTCGTTTGCGGTCGTGAAAGGTCCAAACTTCAGGATTTCACCTTTTTGTCTTTGGAGAAGCTCCGACTGATTCCAGCCAAGGTTCCAGGACCTTGGGGGAAGCACTCTTTTAGACAGGAACTCACTTCAGAAGAGGCCAGCAGGGCTCAGGCAGATCCAACTGCAATTCCAGGCTTATCCTGTGCAGCAGGTCATCTGGGCAGTTGCAGGGGGGCTCCAGAGCTTATGTCCCTTTAGCACACATAGGAAGTCAGCTAACTGACCGTTGGAGTCACTAAGGTTAGCCTGGGATGAAGGTAAGCATTTACAGTCTTCCTTCTCAGACTACAAGGAGCAGTCCTGGGCAGTCCTTATTCTGTAATGTCCACAGGTCCAGGAGTGTTCTGAAGAGTGACTCCAGAGGTCCAGTATATATTCCTGGTGTCAGCCTTTGTCCTGGGGGATTCCCTGTCCTACCCCCACATCTGGTTATGGAAAGTTCTTCCCCTTCTTCTGTCAATGCTCTAAATGGTCTGGGATGCCAAAAGACAGGCTGGCCAGGTGTCAGATTCCTTTGCCTTTAACATTAAAGAGGATTTTAAATTACAATTAATTGAGTATTAACAGCATATCCCCTTTTGCTTCCAATCCAAAGTTATTACTTATTAAATGTAAAAAGATAACCCAGTCAATGTGAGAGATAAGACTTTAGGAGTTTGTCACTGCCAGTACATGTAAAACTAAAGAACAGATGTCCTACTTTTTACACATAATTCACTCTGCCCTATGAGGCTTTTTGGCTCACTATAAGGGTGACTTATATGTATTAAAAAGGAAGGTTTAGGCATGGAAGAATATTTAGTTTGCCAAGTCAAAATGGCAGTTTAAATTGCACTACAGGCTGCAGTGGCAAGCATGAGACATGTTTTAAAAGGCTACTTCGGTGTGTGGCACAATAAGTGCTGCATGCCTACTAGTAGCATTTAACTTTCAGGTCCTGGGTACATGTAATACCGTTTACTAGGGACTTACAAGTACATGTGCCAATTTGGTGTAAGACAATTTTATCATGTTTGAAGGAGAAAGCACAAGCACTTTAGCACTGGTTAGCAGTGGCAAAGTGCACAGTCCTAAAGACAACAAAATAAATTCAGCAAAATAGGAGGAGTTAAGGCAAAACGTTTGGGGGAATACCACACCAAGGATGTAGGTCTAACACATACATACTTATACATAATGAGAAATGGCTTTTGAACAGCCCCTTTCAGCCACTGGCTACTGGGGATCAGCTGGCTTTTGGCATTGGCTCACATGGATGTTCATCAGTTTTAGTATTAGTCCACAGCATTTTGTGGATGTGTTGAGAAGAGCCTCCGATCATTCTTGCACACATACAAAGTATGGCTGCCCTGCCCCCGGCTCGTCTGTTCTCAAAAAGTGGCTGCCCACACACCTTCTTTGCTCATTCATGTTCATTGGTGCTTCCCATCTGTCCTTGTCCCATTCCAGTGCTCCCCACCTGTGCCACCTCGCAGGTTTTTTTAACCATTTTAGTCATCTTTATTCTTCTTGTGAACTGAGCCTCACATGGTGTGTTAAAATTCCACTGAAGGATTCTAAAACTATTTTCTGCTGAATCATGATCAGGGAGCAGAAATGGCAAATCGTTTCCAAAAGAAGGAGAAGGTCCTGGTCTAGATATGATACCTATTGACCTGTACTGTAGTGAGAAAAAGATTTGAGGCCAATATTTTACAAGCATTTTCAATGCAATAGGTCTTGCATTTGCAAGAGTTTAAGCTATTGGCATTGTAAACGACAATTCCTTTATTTATGTGTTTTTAAACCCAACACACATATAAAAGGCATTGCTATTTATAATGCCAATTGCTCAAACTCTCGCAAATGCAAGACCACTTTAATGGTGGCTGCTCCCCTTTCTCGCTGTATTCAGGTTACAGTGAGCAGCGTCTAAGGAAAGGGGCGCAGCCAACATTAAAGTAAAAGCACAGAATGGGGCGCTTTTCCCCCAAAAAATAAATAAATACTTAAAGGTTCTGTAGCGTGGCCACTAAAGTTAAAGCAGACAACGCTGGAAAATTAAATAAATTAAAATGCGTGTCCGCTATACTTAAAGCGGACCGCGCTGCAAATTAAATAAATAAATAAGCGCTGCCGCTATGGTAAAAGCAGACCACGCTGCGAATTAAAAAAACAAGTGCGGTCGCTATAGTTAAAGCCGACCCCCAGTTATTCCTATTAAAAATATAAAATAGTGCAGCGTGCTGCCTTTTAGGAAAGCATGCCGTGGGTGGAATACTGGAAAATCATTAAAGAAAATAAGGCTCACAGAGTAATAAAGCAGATCGTGTAATAACACAAGTAAAAAGTCCAGTCCTTATGGGAGGTTACAAATGCAGACAAGGCGGTACCAAGGAGGGACTTCTAAGCCTATTTATCAATCAAAAGCAACGATTTTGAAAGGACAGTAACAGGAGACAATTGAAAAGATGGGCAGGAAATGGGTGGAGCTTCTATTCCATACCTCAACACAGAAGGCCTCGCAGAGCAGTGCATGCGCTGCCCAGGCTCGACTTAAAAAGGTTTCCTAGGATCAATGGAAATCCCACTCTGGTGTCATTTTTTGTTGATGGCAGTGTTTTAATTTATATTTCTCCACATGGTTTAAAATCTAAGGGGGATATTCACAAGAACGAGCGATAATTATAGCCAACCTAGGCGAACGCAATTTAACATAACGCCGTACATCGTGGGAAACTAACGCCGCGTCAATGGCGTATTCCCAACTCGCCGTCAACAGGCGATAGTGACCCGATAACGCGTCAAATGACTGCGATAAAATCAACGGGACGCCGATAAAAAAGGAAACTCGAATGTGAAAAAAGTGGCGATGGGCCCAACAGCCATAAAAACATCAGCGATAAACAGCGCCAGGCCTGCAATTCCCACGTCAGGTGGGAAAAATCACCATAAAAGCTGCAAAAAAAAAAAAGAGAAATCAAAACCCAAACCCAAACAACTGAGAAGCACCATGGAGGACGCTGGAGCAACTACAGAGCCCAACCAGAACCCCACAAACCCCCCGGAGGACCAGCCAGGGACCTCGGGGAAGGAGAAGGGCAAGGAGAAGAAGAAGAGGAACCCGCGATTCAGTCCGCAGGAAAAGAAGATCCTGATTACGGAGGTGATAGAACACCACCAACAACTGCTCATCACCTCCACTGTGTCATTGGCAACTAAAAATGCAACATGGCAGTCCATCTTGGCCAAGCTGAATGCAGTCGGAGTGAAGAGAAGGGAAGTGGACGACTGCAAGAAGCGCTGGAATGATGTGAAGCGCAAAACCAAGCAGAAACTCGCCAACAACCGGAAAGCAGCAATGCAGACTGGAGGTAGGAGTCCAGCGCCACAGCAGGAGCTGGATGAGACAGAGGAAATGGTGTCCACAGTCATCAGTGGGGAGACGGTGGCAGGAGTTGGGGGACCGGACACTGCACAACATGACCTGACCCAACAGCAACAGGGTGAGCAACGACCAGGGACTGGGGGGATGGGGGGAGATGGGCACAACGGCACACATGCACAATTAAGTATAGCACAGTGCACACACACAATGACCATGGATCATGTCCCAGATCTCCCTGGCACACTGCAGCACACATAGAAACAGCAAGTAGGCCCCCGTCGACAATGTGCCCAGAGGGGGCCCTCCCCACACATCACCAATCTCACAACAAACCCATGCATGTGTAAACCCATGCACATGCACAAGGCTGGCCCTCCACGGGGCAACAATGTAAAATGGGTATGCATGGCCATGTACTGGTCCAGCTTCAACACTCCACCGAATGTGACCAAAACATTCTAATTCACACAGATGTGTCATGTCCATTAGCAAGCAAGTATGAAATCATGGATGAATGTAGGGGCAGTGATACCAGAAAAAGGTACTCCCTGGGAACTGATATCAATGCGCATGTCTGACCATGACCCAGACAGGCAGTGAGAAGACTGGGAATGTGTGAACCACCTGTGGGCCCAGTGCTCCTCAACAACAATCTCGCAATTTCCCAACTTAGCCCCACGTCAATGTAGGAAATAGGGCTGTGTGTAAAAATACCTAAGTCCAAGTTATGTGGATGCCACAGCTCGGAGCAATGATTTGTTTGAGTGTGCAGCGGTTGGACTCCTGAGATGGTCTGTGCGTAAGTGTGAAGGTCATTCCATGCAAGAGAACTGGGAGCAAGGACCTCTGTCTGTGGGGTGTGTATGCGTTGGTCCCTGGTTAGCGCTGTGCGTAGTGTGGGAGTCGTCATCAGCTGCTATGGTATCTCTCAGGGGGAGCCAGGCGCATGCAACTCCAAGGTCGGAGGTGCAGTGCTACCGCCTCCAGTACAGACAGAGGAGCTCTCCTCCCTAATGTTAGTTTGTCATCTGCTAGCATTCTGGAAGAGTGATGTGGTTGGGGGGGATGTCACTGCTTACCCTTCCGGCACGGTATTCCTGCTGCCTATTTAGCTGGTGTGCATCTCCCATGTTGCTGAGGTGTTCACTGTGCCCCCATCCCCCTTACGTCCATGTTGCTCAGGTTGTGGGACTTGAGTCACAGGGTACATCTCTGCATCAGGGTGGGCCATATTTGACCCCAAATGACACCCGCTATTTCATATTTGACCCCAAATGACACCAGCTATTTCATATTTGACCCCCAAATGACACCCGCAAATTCACACCTGACCCCGAATGACACCCTGCTGTCTGATTTGGAACACCAATGACAGCCTACATGTCATGTATGTGTACACATGTGATACGCTGATGAGTGGGAATACGTACTACATCTGACACCCTGAAATGGCATTCCGAATACGTGACACAATGAACAGCCTCTCTGTACAGAGGCGACATACCCACCATCTATTTGCATATGTGAGATTGTTAGCACTCAATGTTGCACTTACACTTGTCCGAGTGATGTGCAAATGCAGAGGACAGACATGCACACAGGGAATGTGTGTTGCAATCAATTCATCTGCACATGCTGGTCATGTGATCATTCTGTACTGCACCATGATTGCTAAGGACTGTTACAATGTGACATGCCCATGCGAAGAAATTGTCAATGATTGTGTTCCTTCGGGCCATTCCTGCTGCAGCTGCAGTGGGGTGTGGCCCACCTGCCTCATCTCCCTCATCATCGTCCGGTGTATCTGGCACTTGGATCCATGGGGCATTGCTGCGTACACATATGTTGTGCAATACACAACATGCAATGGTCAACTTGCACACTATTCCTGGGCTGTACAGGAGTCTACCACCTGTGACATCCAGGCACCTGAAACGTGACTTAGACACGCCAAATGCCCCTGGTGCATTTGTGGGCCACATTGTACTGCCCCTGGGCCGGGGTGTTCGGGGCTCGGAGGGGTGTCATCATCCACGGGCAGAGTGCATATCCCTGACCACCTGTGAGAGGTAAGTGAGACCAGTGTAAACTGGCGGTTCTGCATGCTGTGCTGGCAGACTCACAAGTTTTGTGGTGTGTGATTTGTGTGACTTTGGGATTCATGTTTGCCATGAATTGCTTCAGGCAAATGTGCGGGGACAATGTGTGTTACGTAGCCTCACAACTGCTCCTCCCTCCCCCCGGGCCTATTCACCTGTTAGCGCTGCTCGCTTGCATCACTTGCACTCCTACGGCACACCTTTGTCATGCCTGTCTGCACATGTCCGCAAGCCTGACAACAACACTGCAATGTTGGTTGTTGAAGGTGGGCGGCCACGTGTGTGTAGGCCTTGGTAAGGATAGGGCGGACACAGATATGGAGTCCAGGCCTGGCTGAACTCGCGCTGCGATTGGGGCTAGGCCTCTGGCTCATGCTGCAGCAATGAAGATACACACACAACAGTTGGCATGTATGAGCCAAGACCCCAAGCGCTCCTTCATTTTCCATTCGGGCGAGCCCGCACTCCGGGTGTATGCTACTGTCATGTCAGGTCATGTCATGTGGGTAACACGACCAAGCATGAAACGCTTTGGGTACGAGTGGCGGCTCTCATAGAGGGCTTGCCACTCTCACATGTAACACGTACTCTTGGCCATCAGAGCGTGGGACCCCACGCTGTAGGCAACACTCTGGCTGACGAGGCAGCCAGAAATGCAATAGCCACTTGTTCAGTAGCAGCAGTGACAAGGTCTGTGACAAAAGTCGATACTGACACACTGGCAGCCGTGGGGGCTACCAGAGACGGGACGTCATACCCACAGGGCTTTCCGTCCAGATATGAATACCAATTGTCCCCGGATCAAGTTCCGACAGTAACAATTCCTTCCATTGGGGATCCGTTGATTCCCAACGAGGACCGCAGACATGCGTTGATCACAGCTGCACATGAGGACAAGGCTTCGGCGCATGCCGGTGTATCGGCAACAGCGTCCCTCTTGCAGCAACGTCCTGTTTCCGCCCCCGCATGGCATTGCTGATAGCTCTCTGTGGCCTTCTGTTCCCACTATGAAAGCAGGCTTCAACAAATTAAGGAGGCTTGAAGCACTGTTATTCCAACATGAGGTTGCCTTGACCTCGGGCCGTGAAACATTTGAGCTACAGGTGGCTCGGACATCAAGTGAAATACAACCCCAATTAAATAGCAATCGCCTCCCACATTTTGGGGAGTTGATACACCAATTATACAATGTATCTGACACAGGAGGCCTTGCACCTTTTTTTAAATTGTTGGGCTCAGGTCTCGTCCTCGTTTCGAAGGATATTTGGTGTGATTCCGGCTTTTATTCATTCCATTCTTTTCCAGCGCTTTTGGCTGGGTTGCCGTTGATCCTGTTGCTCGCTGGTGCTGTCCTGGTACTTGTATTACTACTTCGTAATGGCTGCCCTTCATGTGCTACTCAATCATCCGGTCCAGCTGGAGCTGTACCGTAGCCGATTGCAGGAATTCCTTGGTTGCCTGCCTATGGCTGTTGTGGGTGCTGCCTACAATGTGACTTACAGATACGCATACTTTACATGTGTACATCCAGTTTTTTGGTGCCGCGACTGTCCCTTCTCCTGGGCTTTGGATTTGTGCCTCTCAAACGCCATACGGCCTTGCCCTGATTACGACCGGTTGCTGTGGCCTCTATTGCGTCATGATCAATCATGTGCAACTGGTACCCGCATGCTGATGGCGGCCGTGAATGGAGTGCTGGCACAATGGGACATCTGTGAAGGGGCGTTGCGCCTGCTGCACCACAGCTACATTGAGTACGATACAGGTTGTCCGACCATGCTTTTTGAAGCTATGGATTATGATGAGCACGTATGCTCCTTCGAGTTGTTGAATTGGGTATTGTCCCTCCTTGTCTATGAGGAGGGGGACCGTCTTTTGGAACACCTTGCCTTCCAAGGTTCAACGGATCTCATATGATTCCGATGACAAGACATTTTTTTTCTTTTTTTTCTCCTCATATTTTACCACTAATCAACCTCATTCTGGTTCTGATTCTATTGAACTTTGCCCCTGCTATGCTCAGTGCTTTGACTCTGCTTGCGACTTGGACCTTGTTTTTTCTATTCTTCTGCAACCTGGCCAGGGGAAGGGTCTCATGTGGCTTTCAGGGACCCCGTTGGCATCTTTAGGTAGAATGGGTCCGGAGGCCATGATGCTGCTTTAGCCCACGACACTACAGGCCTCTTCTAATGCAAGAATGTGTTCGCTGGCCACACGCGAGCCGCTGGCTGCGCTGGTTCCCTGCTTGTTCCTGGAGTTTAGTCTGTGCATCGTGAGCAAGGTCAAACAACACCGTCCCCTGTGATTTTGATCTGGTCAGGCCCTGGCACGTTGACAAAACATACCCTGCAGCTGCTGTTTGTGGGACATGCACCTTTTTCTTGATGTTAGGAGAATGCATGTTACACGCAGACACACTTGAGGAGTGACTTTTCAAGAATCAGGAGCTGTATGGAGCTGTGATGTAGAGGCACGATCTATGTCTTAGGGGTATGGGGTCTGCTATACAGACCCAGGTTTCTGCTATGTTGTCATCTTGGTTTTCCCGTCCATGGGGAGGGAGTGTAGGTTTGATAGTCCTGTCTCCAGGATCAATGTACGCTGATTTCTCCTATTATTTGGTATGGACTTGCTACAATGCTGACAATGTTTGTATTATTCATTCTAATTTTAGTAGTGGCTCGTATGCTGCATTTCAGAGCACGTTAGTTGATATAAACATTTTGGACTGACTCAGTGGCTCTGTCAATCTCTTGTTGTGGATGAGTACGAGGGTCTGAGCGATGGAGAATGACCTGCTACCACGATCCCTGAGTGATTAGGGGAGTGTTGTGTTCTGGGTTGTCTAAACGCCAGTTTCTCAATCTGTGTATAGAAGGGCAGGTGGGACACCATGGCTAGCCGGTCGTGGGCTCGTGGGTACTAAGACTGTAGGAGGCGTAGCCCCTATATACCGTAGTCCCGCATTGCTGTGCAAAGTTCTGTGTATGTGCAGACTCCCTATGACACTACACTGCAACATTGTCAATTGAGGGCGGGGTGGCGCCGACACCACAACAGAGACACATGCCATAGTTGCTTTGGTGGCCATCCCGGAAGTGGACCACGCCCAGGGCCCCGGGCTGTTAATTCACACTCCTGTGCTGGACTGGCGTACGCTGGACCAGCCCACTACGCTTACGCTTACAGGGGTGGCGACATGGCTGCATGTCCAAGGTCTTCCCCACTGCCTGAGGTGACATGATTGCGTCCACTGTCCACATCACTACAGGCACCAGCAGTATATGTCCACATGGACATGTCTGTGCTCTGCATACTCAAGACTGAACGGCACATCACCGCCACACTTGGCATTGTGTACATTCTCATTCATGGGTCCATTGCCTCCTTCGCACATTCTTGGTTCCCACCTCTCCCGACCTTCTGCAGTCGTGTGGCAGAGGGGCTATGCCTTTGTGGATGGTTTGTCTACATGTCTGGCCCCTGTTGCTACAGTTGCTTGTGTTGTCGTGTCTGGTAGGTGGGCATGTTTGTTGGCATGTTGTATGTGATTTTGTTATGTGTGCATTCCCACAGTTGTGAGTTGTATGATTGTGGAGTTGAGGTGTGTGGTGTGTTCCGTTGGTGCTTGCCAACGAGCAGTGCATTTCCATAGGTGCCATCCTGGAGGCGCTGGTTGGTGATGGACTGTCGGAGGATGTGGGAGTCATGCACACTGCCTGGGAAGTTGGCTACAGCATTGGCGAACAGTCCCGGGTGGTCCACTTTTGCCTGCACATTGATGGAATGCGTGTGCTTTCTGTAGCGGTAATTGTGTGCAGTGTCGGCAGGGGGCACGAGTAGGACATGTGTGTAGTGAATTGCCCCCAACAGGTGCGGGAAGCCAGCTATGGCGTAGATGCCTTGCTTGGTCTCCAGCTGTTCCTGCGTAGTGTGGGGGTAGTGAAGATGCTGGGGTAACAAGCTGATGATGGCATCCAAGACAGGTGTGAGGAACTTTGATGGGCTGGCTGTGCGACTCCTCCGACTCTGGCAGTTGTTGTTTGGGAGGTACCAGAGGCCAACAAGTGCAGCACAGCCAGCAGCTCTGTCTGCGGAGGGATGTTGGTTGTCCGCTGTGTTGGTGCCGTCAGCCTGTGGGCAATGTGGGTCAGGATGCGGTGGATGGTTGTCCTTTTGAGCCTGTAGTGGGCAATGTCATCCTCTGGCATTGAGTCTCTGGGGCTGGTGTGTTTTCGGAAGGTCCGCTGTCTTGTTCTGCGCTGCCTCGGTGGCAGTCCGGGTGGTGGTGGTCCTGGGGGTGGGGGTGGTCCTGGGGGTGGTGGCGGTGGGTGTTGTGGCCCTCTTGGGTCTCCAGGCTGCATGATTGGTAGCTCCATGGCATCTGTTGGTCTTCAGATGTGGCTCTGGGCTGGGCTCCCTTTGTGCTGCAGGTTTTCGTCCTACTTAAGACCAGGTGAAAGCCGGTCTTAAGTCCCTGCTGCTAACGTGCCTTATTGCCTGTTTTTGGACCTCATCGCCGATCTGGCTGGTCGTTGGGAATATCGCGAGGTGGTGTTATCATGGGTTTTTGCACGGGAACGCCTACTCTGCATATGATTAGCGTTAGTTGTCGCTGTCAGCCTTGGCGATGTTTTTGGTGGCAGCTATCGCAGGGAAACTGACGATGTGGGCTGTTAGCGCAGGCTTGTGAATGGGGCGATGGGTCTATCGCAACTTTCGTGGTGGTTAAGTGCCGCTAATTCGGCCATGGGTCCTTGGGAATATGCCCCAGTGTCGGGTGCCTTTCCTACCTATGCGAGCTTTGAAGAACACTTGCAAATTAACTAGGCAAAGAGTGAATGTATTATTATCAATCCATCAAAGAAGTTCAATTGACAAATCACGAATAATTGGACACCAATTCACAGTGTCTCCAAGTTTGATTATCTGAGTATTCACTTCCAGGAAGAAAGTAAATAGGCATAAACAGAATGTAATTTTGTTTTTTTCTCTCTGTAGAGGGGCCACTCGGAAAGCAGAGTTTGGGGGGAGGGCAGTGACCCCCGATATTGAAATGCTAGAGGACACAAACCATGGGGGACAAGTAAGTGCTTATTTAAACTTTTGTAGGAATGAAAATGTAGTTTTAAAAAACCTACTTGTCCTTTCACCAGGAACTCCAATATTTCCACTCGTATTATATAATTTAGTCTAAAAGAAATCCAGCGTGCGGCATTGAGGGGCACGTTGCGTACTCGATTCAACTGTGCAATTGTCCCCTTCTCTCTATTTTCAGCAATACTCAGGGAGATGGAATGGAAGCCCAAGGGGAGGTCATCCATTCAGTGGTGTACTTGATTATGGTTGAATAAAGTAGGTATGCCTGCTCTTTGACTTAAGCGTGATGGTATCATGACAAGGCATGTTTGGACTGGATGGAGTCACAGAAAGATGAGAAGGTTGAAGACTGTTGAGTGCTCCATGGCTTCATTCTGCTTGTAGCACAAGGATGTGCCAAGTGGATACTATTAAATCGCCTAATACACAACTCCTACATTTGATATTCATGCTTGGACTATTGCCATTTGCTAATTACAGAAAAACCTAACACTCTTGTGGGCTGCTTTCCCATTTCTGTGGATTTTATACTGCCAGAGAAGATATTGGCCATTTGTCCAATAGACTGTGCTGCACACAATCGAATTTGGAGGAAATGGATAAGACCAGTCATAATTAACTACCGGTTTCTACCCTTAGTGAGGTATAAAAAATATGCAACTACACAGCAATCTCCATTGTTGGTTTTACATTTTTTTAACTATATTGAGGCAGATTAAGGCAGTTTGGATGTAACAGCATACCGTATAAATGGTATCAGACTGGAAGGATTTTAGCATATTCCTCTACTGCCTTTCCCTATTTTTTTTTTTACATATGCCATTAGCCAGGACCTTTTACTAAAATGATATGTATAATATACTTATACGGACTTTTAATCAGCGCTCTTCATCTATTGATCTGTTCTTGTGCCATTCACATTTTTCGTCTTCTCACTAAAGCATGCAGCATATGGCAATAGAGAAACAAAAATCGAGTAATTTGAAGAAAACCTGCCCTTGGGGAAGTTGATAGGATACAGCGAGAATCCGCTGTAATCACTCGTCTAGAAAAAATACTTCTTTTCTAGAGACCCCTCACCCACCAGGGTTGCCCCTAGGTGGCATGCTTCGTTATTGGGGTTCCTCTCAATCCTCTACAGATTGAGGCGTGCTGCGACTTGTGAAATACGTAGGCGCACTTACTGGTTCAGACTATGTGTAGTGCAGTGAAGTGGAGTGGAGAAGGGAAAGAAAACTTAAAAATACCTAACTAGTTGGCCACTCTTTTATTCCCGCCCCTAGTTGGTATGGGTAAAAATCAGGGGTTGTTACTGAGGAGAAACCAGACCTTAATGAGTCTGGTTGTCTCAGTAATGTATAGTCGTCAACATGTTTCGAGCCGTTCCCCTAATGGCTCTTCATCAGGACTCCACGGGGTCCAGCCCCGTGTGTGCCACTCTTAGTCAATCCTATAATAAGGACGCAAAACGTGCACACTTAATGCGCATGCATTGTATATACATACGGTTTTTTAAATTAATCCGTATTTCTGTAAACGCTATATTAATGCGTCATCTCAAAACCAGGGGTAGAGGGGCTTGTTGTCAAACATTCGTCAAAGCCGCCTCTGGTTTAATAACCTACTTCTCTCCCTGGAGACCGCATATGGACCAACTTGGGGGCGGGAATAAAAGAGTGGCCAACTAGTTAGGTATTTTTATGTTTTCTTTCCCTTTTCCACTCCACTTCACTGCACTACACATAGTCTGAACCAGTAAGTGCTCCTACGTATCTTGATTTTTGTTTCTCTACATAACTGTCAGGAGGATAAACCTAGCCTCTACCTCTGCCTCCCTCTTTTCTTTGTTTGTAAGCATATGGCAGTAGCCCAGCCCACTTCAGATATTGGCTAACTTCACTGTGAGTGGCGGCATTATGCCCATTTTAGATTTACAAGGGCCTGGTATCTTCCCCAATAACAACATTTTCCAATGTCATGATGCTAGACCTGTCAGCCTTATTCGTCCATATTTTTCTGGTCTTGTTTTTGTTGACCTTGGGACTCTGTGCACTTTACCACTGCTAACCAGTGCTAAGGTGCATGCACACTCCTTAAAACATGGTAACATCGGTTTCTCCCCAATTGGCATATTTAATTTACTTATATTTATTTACTTATAGGTCCCTAGTAAAGTGGTACTATCTGTAACCAGGGCCTGTATATTAGCTGCTGCTGGTGGGTCTACAGCACTTGTTGTGCCTCCCGCTGGAGAAGAGGTGTGGTGCAGCGGCCAGAGCAGCTGTCTCCAGAGCGTGGGCTCACGGTACAATCCCCAATGCCGGCGGCAGCTCAGCTCAGCACCTTGTGACTCTGGGCAATGGCGCACTTAATCTCCCTGACGGCCCCCACCACCTTGAAACCTTAAGGGATGATATGTGCGCGGTTTACAAATATGGATTATATTCTATTATAAACTTAAGTAGCCTTACAAACCTGTCCCAGGCCTGCCATTGCCGCATGTGTGTGCAGTTTTAAACTGCAATTTTGACCTGGCAAAATCAACCTTTTTCCAGGCCTAATCCTTCCTTTTTAATACATACAGGTTATCCCTAGGGGTAGGCTCTAAACAGCCCACAGGTCAGGGTGCAATGTATTTAACAAGTAGGACATGTAATTAAGTTTTACATGTCTTGATAGTAAAAAAACTCTTAAATTCATTTTTCACTATTGCAAGGCCTACCTCTCCCATAGGATAAAATTGGGGTTACATTATTACATTTAGTAAGGATAACCTCCAAATGGGAACAGGTGAACAGTTCATGTTTGGTGTATTTAGAAATGGAATGAAAAATCCTTTTTCATGGTAAAGTCAAATTCCAGTTTTGAAAAAGCGACTTTTACAAAGTTGGCATTTTCCTGCCTTAGCCATTTACTCCCTACAGCATGTCTCTGGGTCACATGGATGGGTGTGGTTGGCAGTTTGTTTTTGTGTATTCTTCCCAGACAGCCACACACAATAGACAGCTTATCTGTGCCTGGATGGGCCATGACTGGCAGGTTGGGAGGAAGGAGCTGGGCCCAGCCCCACTTACACTTGAATGGGCTGTGTCCTATCGCCACACAAAGGGCTGCATATCCCCAGTAGTTAGTCTGGAGACAGGGCCAGGAAGTCAGGGCACCTGTGCACTTCAAAGGCCTGCTCTAGAAGCTTCTGCCCACTTTAAAAGCACAACTGGGCAAAAATACTGGACTTCAGACACCAACTCTTCTGTACACTTCTGGGCCTGTGGATACTCTGCGAGAAAGAAGGACGGCTATGCTGCTGAAAGGACTGCTACTCTGCTGGACTGCTGCCCTTTTATGCTGGCCTGCTGCCCTGCTGCCCTCTTGCCTGGGGGAGAAGGACTGACCCTGTAACCTGTACCAGGGCTAGTCTCTTGTAACCAGCAACTGGGCACTGCCAAGTGGTTCCACCCCAGTCTTAGACCCTTGGAAGTGGGCCTGAAGGTGCTCTGCCAGCCCATCTGTGGACCCAGAAGAAACAATGCATCTTCTTTGCTGTGTTGCGCAATCCTGAGCAGAACCGATGCATCGCCTTTGGTGCATGGACTTTTCCGTCGCAAGAACTTCACATTGCCGTCAAAGCTCACGACCTTTTCAGAACCAGCCGGTGGGCGATACATCCGCGATGCAGGACTCTGTATCACAAGCCCCCTTGTCCACAACCTCCTCGACGATGATGCAGGGCCTCGCACCACAGCATCACAGCCCCCCAGAACTGATGCTGAGGGATGCATGTCTGACCTGGAACTTGCATTGCCTCAGCTGTGTGACACATTCTTGACGCTGGACCTTTCAATGCACCGTAACCAGGATTAAAGATACTCTTGTTTAGCGAGCCTAACTGTGTCTCTGTAGCTGGCCTGTGCTCAATCACAGTCGGCCTGGACTTGTGACTTTGTTCAGGTCCGGCACGACCAGAAATCCACAGTTGGTGTTTTCTGCTTTCTGGCACTAATTACACTGAAATCTTTAAATGTGTCTATATATGGTTCAACTGATTGGGTTCTTGTCATTTTGGTCTTGTTTTATTTATTAAAATATACTCTATTTTACTAACTTGGTGTTGTGTCTTCACCTTATTACTGTTTGTAGTGTTGCACAAATACTTTAGACATTGTCTCTGAGTTAATCCTGACTGTTCTGTGCTAAGTTGCACTAAGGTTGAGCACAGGTTAATTTAGTGTTTGCTCGTGACTTCACCCTGACAAGGATTGTGGTTGCAGCTTGATTAGGGTTTCACCCAACCCCAACCAGTACCCCAATTTCCTACATTTGACAAAATTAAATAAGTATTACCAAAGCCAAATAAGGCTGGTAGCAAACACCAGACCTATTTGCTTTGTTAATGCTTGTTTATTAGAATGGTTGTGTATTGTAAGTGAGGTTTCATCAATGATGTATAGGAGATTGCTTCATATATCAAGGTGATTTGTTACATGAGACTGCCATAGATGTATCAATTACTTTTAGTTTAGTTTGGAATGATTTTACTTAATAGTATTTCTCACTTCTTCTATTGCATATGTATTTTTGTCCCAGGTTTGTATCAGAAAGACGATGCCTGCTGGGCGCTCATGCTGATGCCATCCTATGTCCAGTGCTTAATTTGTAAGAAAATACATGCAGGGGCCCAACGTTTAGCCCAGAAGCCTGCTGCAAGCGCTCGCAAAGGCAAGAGTGCCAAATACCGAGGCTGTGTAGTCTTGATTCCACCTGATGCATCTTTAATCAACCACCAGGCACTCCTTGTCTTCTTATCTCAGTCTTGCAAGATCTTCTTCATCCCTGCTTACCCCCTTTGTCACTGTATTACCATCATTTTCTTAATCTTAACCTTGTTCTTTACCTGTTTTCTGCCCTTCTCTCTCTTGCTCTACGTCAGTCTGTTGATGAAAAATAAGTTGCTGTCCCCATAGATGAATGCTGGTGGGCCCTATCTGCAACCACCATCTCAAATTAACCATTGCCTATGCCATTATTATACTTTGCCATGTAGAGCACCATACGAGTGCAATATAAAGTGTGCATGTGAACAGGGATGCCACAAGGAATAAACTTTTCATACAATTTTGTTTATGAAGAGGAAGTTCTTTAAGGAGGTCCTTTATTACGAGATGTAATAGTTAATTTGCCAGAAAGGAGCAGGGGTTCACAGGGTTTGACTCCATTTAATACGAGAGCATAAGGTAGAGCATACTGGAGTGTACAAACTTATGCTCTCTCCATGTACAACCCAATGCCAGATTGACTGCTCTATAGCTTTCAAGGCTACAACATAATTATCTTGAAATGAATCTGACAAGGGCAGAGATATCATGCTTTTCCGCTGATTCATCTATCAAATATATGGGTTCCCAAGTACACAACGTTGTTATGAATCACTGCATTCACTGTGAGGAAAGCCAATTTAATCCTCTCTGGTGGTTAAGATGGCTTCTATGGGAAGCCAATAGGGGATTCAAAGAGGAATATTCCCATCATTTCTTATTACATAACTGTACCTTGTCTTGATATTGACAAAGCACCGAATGACCCACAGCTGCTTCTTCTCAAACTGACACTTTCTCCTAAGGTCCACTTCTTTTATTTTCTGAATATTTTTCTTGGTTCTTTTCGTTTTAGTTAGATACTCTCACATTTATCCTTGTATTTGTTTCTCATTTATCCCCTCCATTACGATGGTATGGCCAATAAATGAGTGTATAAATGAGAAAAATGCTGTGATGCAACTGCTGTGGAATAAATCAGTGGTCAGTTGTAAAATAAAGATTTGTGTTTCTGAACTCAGGGTTCCTGGTTTGAAGACGTACAAAAATATGTTCCTTTCAAAAACCATGGGACAAAACATTTCTGTTACGCTTAGTAGAAACAAAGGGTCCGATTTATAGGTCGGCGGACAGAGTACTCCGTCCCACAGCAACGGATAACCCTCTCCGCCAAACTGAAGGTCCACCTGCCTTATTAAGAGTCGGGCAGACCTTCAGTATGTCGACAGCAGAGACTACTCTGTTTCCGCCACCAACATACACCTCCAGCAGCCTGCAGAGTAAGGGCCGTCAGAAATTTGCCCATTTGTCCGCCAACCCTATTTAGATTGCGCAGACAAATAGCCAGTTTTCAATGTCTGTCATCACCAGGTAGGGACAGTGAAGACTGTAGAATGACCCCCACGCCATGGAAGAAAACTCCCATGGTGAAGGGGTCATTGTTTTTTTTATTTTCCAAAAGAAAATCCCACTTTTAGATTTTCTTTTTTAAATAAAAATACATTGATTGAAAATTTGCCGCATGTTTCCACTGAGCTTTCCATCAAACTTTCAGTGCAATTACAGAAACCACCAGGATGCTGGGCCAGCAGATATCCCAAAACTGGGAGGGGGAGTACTCCATCAGGATGATGGAGTACTTCACTTTGTCACCATGACGATGTAAATACTCATTTGCCAAACCCTAAGTTAGGCCCACAGTTTTACCACCAACAATGAAAATTTGAATATGTGAACTGGATTAGAAGCTTAGAACATACCAAAAACTATCTCAGTGGACTATGAGCCACCTGCAAATATGTGAGTTCACTCAGTGTCCCAATATTCTGAGGAATAATAAATGAGTACTATTAAGTTGGGGGTAAAGATAATACTTTATGTACAATTTGAGATGCTGTAACAATAATTTTCTACCTTAATATTTTTAATATTGTGAACCCTTGGAATGTCTTTCCATGACAGGCAAAGATTTCCTCTTGGCCACTCAGTGCCTGGCATAAGAGAAGCTGAGTACAACTCCCCTCCAAACACCTTAACCTGATCAACTCTTTACCACTAGTACAACTAGTGGGCAGTGACTGTTGCTCAAGCAGTCTTCAATGCTTCTCAAAGCATTCCTTGAGATTCACTTTACATGAATTTAATTTTGCACTATGGTAGACCATATCTGTGGTTAATGACTTCATTCAATCTGATGTCTTTTCAAAACATATAAGGAGAGAAATCACTTATAATCATTGGAACATTTATAATTTTACTACACTATTCATCATTATTTATATTTACATTCACATTGGGGTTGCATGTGAAGAAATAAAATTGGTGCTGACAGTGTAACGTGACAAACAGTGTAGAGCAACACAAACTGTTTCTCAGTGCAAAAAATGAAAATGTTTTGCTCAGTTGCTGAGCACAAAAACAGCGTAGCCATGCCTTTATCTAGAACTACCAAACATTACCCTCAAGCATCTGTCGCCAGATAATAAAACTTATACATTGGTTTGTGTCTGGAATATCTGTGTGTTGTTTTTTAATTGCATGTGAGTTCTTTCCTTGGTGTCACAGGTCGGTCAGATGTTACTGACCATCAATTGTAACTCTCGTGTCCCGGAGCCACAATTCTGTTGCACTCCAACTAGTTGGCGAAGTTCTGTCATTTAGCACTGAACTCTCACAGGGTAGTGAGGTAGAGAACCAAGGCTCAGACAAGGAGATGGTGTAGGCAGGGGCATAACGCAGGCACCGGCAGCCCCTGCAGTGCTGGTGGAAGCCCAACCCTCCAGGGGGCCCCAACTCTTCAAGGGGGTCACATTCAGCTCAAGGTCAATGTATATCTGTGAGATATAGGAGACTCAGGAGCTCCTCATCACATTTTGCATGAAGGCCGCATCATTTTGCGTTTTGCCACTGGGTGTAGGGTTAGACAAGCAGAATACAGTACGACAGGTAGCAGCCGTTAATAAGGTCAATATCCACTCAGCTCTTTACTTCAAAAATACATGTGCTCTAATTACATATAGGAACAATGATCTACACATAAGACTAGGATAACAATGTAAACCAGAAATGCCTAACACAGTGCTTGGCATTTGACTGGGCAGGTGGCTGGGGTACTTTGTAGCTCCCTTACAGTCTTGGGCCATTGGGATGTCTTCCAAAATTCCTACCAGTCAGCTGGGTTTAGCTGTTGCCTGCAGATGGTAGTTACAGTTCAGATTCTCATGCAGGCAAGTAGGTCCCCTTTTCTTTAAAGGTCTGCAGCTGGGAAATCCCCCTCTCTTTCCCATACTTTTACCTAACCAAAATGGATAGTAGCAGCCTGCAGAGGATATAGTCCTGGATAATTGGTGTCTCTCTAACACTTGTATTCAGCTTGTCATAGAATGTCAAGATGGAACATTGAATAATGTACTAATAACAGGGCCAGCACTTATTTCCCCCTTATGGCCGGACCTGACTGTTAGAAATTGGGTTTCTGGTTGTCAGAGGTATGCACCCTGTCCAAGCGGGAGCCACAATCCTAGTCAGGGTAAGTATGATATATTAATACATAAATAAAATGGCTCACTCTCTGGTAGCGTGGCATAGAGCAGACAGACTTAACTTAAGAAGCAATGTGTAAAGTATTTGTGCAACACTTCAAACAATAACACAGTGAAGATATCACAAAAAGACCCCAAATCAGTTGTAAACAAAACAAGACCAAAATGATAAACATCCAATGAGTAGAACCAAAGTTATGAATTTTTAAAGAATAAATGAAAATGTAGTGCTTAAAAGCTTAAAATGGCAACCTTCTGGCCACACTAGATTAGGGTAATCCAAACATTCAGGCCAACTATACTGGGACCAGCCTTGGCCAACTACAAAGTATCTTAAATGCCTCGTACACGGAGTCGAGATGTGAAAAGCAACAAAGCGATGAGTAGGTGTTGAGCCATGTTAATTCAGAAATGCGAGAAGCAACGAAGTGATGTGTCGTCCACTGGACTGTAGGCGATGCCTCGGTGTTGAGCTGCTCAAAGTCGGAGATGCTTTGGAAATTGGAGACGATGTGTCTCGCAGTTGGCGATGCGAGGTGCATGCAGCAGCAGTGATGCACTGGCATCGAGGGAGATGCGCTGGTTCCGATTGGCAGAACGTCATCGATGCATGGATTCTAGAAGTTGTAGCACTTTATTCCCACATCCAAGGGCCCAGGACAGAATTGGCACCACTTGTCAGGGCAAGACTTGCAGAAAGAAAAGTCCAGGTGCTGTTGCAGGTTGATGAAAAGTCTTTGATTTCCCTGAGATGTAGAACAGGGGGCAAGCCAGCATGGCCTTGGAGTCACTCTGGGTTCAAGTGAGATGGGTCCAGTCCTTCCTCAGCAGGGTAGACGGTAGCCGGGCAGCAGGGCAGCACAGCACAGCAGAAAACAATTTTTCCAGAGCAGCAGTCCAGCAGAGTGCCAGTACTTGTAGCAGAACAGCAGTCCTTCTCCCTGCCAGCGTTGTTCACAGGTCCAGTAGTGTACTGTCTTGGTGGGATCAGAGACCCAGTACTTATACCCAGCTGTGCCTTTGAAGTGGGTGTGACTTCAAAGAGGGGCTTTGATGTTCGCAGAGGTCCTCCCTCCCTGCTCTTGCTCCAGATTCACTCCAGGGGGGTATACAGCCCTTTGTGTGGAGGCAGGACTCGGCCTATTTAGGTCCAAGTGTCATGTCCTCCCTCCCATCTTGCCCAGGACGAACCATCAGGATGTGAATGGCCCCTCAGTCACACCTAAGCTCCTTTTGTGTGTGGCTGTCTAGAGGGAATGCACAAAGCCCAGCTGTCACCTATCCCAAACGTCTATTGGAGACAGGCTGCAGGCACACAGAGCTAAGAGTAAACAAATGTCATCTTTCTACACGTGGAATAAAAAGAACAAATGATGGTCGGAATGCTGAACAAATCAAACGTTCATCCCGAGTCACAGATCTAGGTTTAATCCATTCTTTTTTTCCTCACCACGCCACACCAGTTTGGACCCAGCCATATGCAAATAAGACTTGACCCTGTTCCCTATGGGAACAGTCCAGCCCGAATTGCCAAGCCAGGTCCTCCCTGGGACAGAAACAACTATCCTGGGACTGGTTTCTGGGTATTACCCCCTCATCATCTAGGCTAGCTTGAATCCAGTGGCACAGTGAGCACGGGACCACCTTGCATTCTTCAGCATTCTGTCCACCATCTGTTCTTTTTGCATCTTTCTAAATGTGGAATTTTTAAAAGGGTAATGATAAATTCAACTTTACCAGTGAAGAGGATTTATAATCACCATTCCAGTGATATGAAACATGATAGATCTAGTCCTTCTCAATCAGGAATTACAACTCATAAGTGTAATAAGGAATTCCTAATGTTAACCTATGAGAGGGGTATGCCTCACATTAGTGAAAAATGAATTTGAGTGTTTTTCACCTACAGGACCTGCCAAACTTAAAAGTACATGTCCTACCTTTTGATTACACATCACCCTGCCCTATGGGCTACCTAGTGCCTATCCTAGGGGTGACTGATATGTAATAAAAGGGATTTTAAGGCTTATCCAGGGGTTTTAAATGTTGAGTGGGTATGGCAGAGTAAACTGCACACACAGGCTCTGGAGTGGCAGACCTGAGACATGTTTAAAGTGCTACTTGTGTGGGTGGTACAATCAGTGCTGCAGGCCCACTAGTAGCATTTAATTTATAGGCTCTAGGCACATGTAGTGAACTCTACTAGGGACTTGATAAATTAAATATGCCAATTGTAGCTAAGTGAATCAAACCATGTTTTAGGGGAAAAGCATGTGCACTTTAGCTCTGGTTGGCAGTGGTAAAGTGCTCAAAGTCCTAAGTCCAACAAAAAGAATTCAGCAAAATTGGAGGAAAACAGGCAAAAGGTTTGGGGGAAGGCCACCCTAAGGCTGACATGTCTAACACTGACTAATTGAATGAGCTGCATCTTTCAAATCTTCAAAGGCCCCTCCGTTCCTCAGGGGCATGTCCTAGCATTATCAGCTCATGCACAGATCATATAGTTTGGCACCTAACATGAGTCCAGTTTAGTCTGGCTCAGGTAGGTTTGTGGAATGTCTCCTGTAGGAAGGTAGGATCCTTCTAGCATAGTTACCCCCACTTTTTGCTGGTGTCAGCATGTTTCTTTGACTAGTCTGGCTGGGATCCTGCTAATCAAGACCCCAGCCACTGTGCTTTCTCCCTAAATTTGTCATGGTAAGTACTTTGGTATCTCCCAAATTGGCTACTGGTGTACCCATGTAAGTCCCTAGTATATGGTACTAATGAACCCAGGGTATAGGTACATCAGTGTTCCCCCATGGGCTGCAGCACGTATTATGCCACCCATTAGAGACCACTCAAACTGTGACTACCGGCCTGCCATTAAAGCCAGTGTAAGCTGGTGCTAGCACCACTTACAACAGATTTAAGTTTCCTCATATCTGAGGTCACTACACTTAAAACCTATAAGTCACCACTAAGGCAGGCCTTTCAATACTGAAGGCAGGGTGCTAGGTTATAAGTGTGAGGGTGCCCTGCATGAGCAGGCCACCCCCTACAAACCCTATAGTTGATTCTCCAGGCTTTGGAAGTGCGGTCAGCCATTTTGACATATATAGTGGCCATGCGTCATTACGCGATAGCTAACCATATATTGGCTGCGCCACACCTGGGTATGTTTGGCATGAAACATGTTGGAATCATACCCCAACACATTACCGGTGTTGAAGGTATGATTCCATGCACTATGGGGCCCGCCTGGGAAGCCCCCAGTACTCCCGGTAACAGAATTCCAGGGTCTGCCAGCAAACTTGTGCTGCTGCCGGCCCCAGATACGATTCTGCCCTCCTGCTGCTGAGCTGAGTTCGAGCAGGGGAAGGTAGAACAATAGGTTTTCTGTCACAGGGAAGTGTGACCACCTCCCAGACAGGACTAGTGTATTGGGCTGGGGTGGGGGCGCTTGCCAGCACCACCAGACCGCTTTGAAGGGCACATTTGGTGCTCTCCTTGCATACTTTAGTTAGAACCAGTGACTCTGGCATGAAACTGGACAAAGGACATGGGAGTATCCTGCCCTCTGTCCAGTCCCTCCACTGGAAAGGATCCCTGAGTCGTCCTAACCCCTCTCTTAGGTTATAAAAGGGCTTACCTGTGTGTTATGGTCCATATAGGTACCCTAATATAGGCTCAGGTAGTCACCTAACCCTTCACCTATATTCTCCCTATCATTACACTACATAACGATTCTTAGTACTGACCTTTTACCTAGTTACAGTAATGTCCAACGATGACATGGGGTTTTCCCCGAAAAGCTTGAGCCTCATTCATTATGCATTAGGATTCTTGGAGTCACAGCAGGCCTACCATCTCCTGCATACTAACTATGTATAAGGGTCATTCCTTCCGTCATCCCAGTCCAACATGACACAGCAAGGTATATCCCCAGGGGGTACCACTTTGGGTATATATACATCATCTCTTGCTGAGATAGTCAGAGGAGAAAAGGACTTCCATGCCGACACACTGACGCGAGACGCTGAGGATCCTGCATGCAGACACTCCAGCTCCCAGTGGTCTGACATCCCTTGCGGGGTGTCCATCTCGAGACCAAGACGGGGTCCCACAGTCTGTCACTTCAGGTAATGGGGTTGACTTTATCCTAGAGGGATTCTTGGCTTTACACCCACATACATGCTAGGTACATTCAGGTACATCTAGCTAGGGCCGCATCGTAGGAGTACGCACTCTACTGTCATTTATTTTATATACTTGCCTTCATTGTTTTAGCACAATGGTAGAAATCTACCATCCTTTTACTCTGCTAGTGCTTATAATCATTTATCTCTGTTACTGTCTAATGGTTGTTTCAGCACACCTTTTTTACACTAGAATGACGCTGGTTCAATGAATGCTTATTGAAAAATGTCCCCACAGTTTATTCTGTGTATCTCTCTGAGACGAAGTGAGCACGAGTAACTGAGCGAAAAGTAGTATACTGTTTCCACAATTCTGAGGGACCAGGGTTGTCATGTTCGATAGTTGCCAAGAACTATTCTCTCCTTGGTAAGAGGGGCTTCTAGTGGCACTGTGAGCTAGTTGGTACACAGGCTGACATATCCGGTAGGGGTGTCCAGAATCAGTCTGACTCCAATCCTACAGTATATGTTGTCTACACGTGCAGATCCCATATAGGTTTATAGGAACTACACGACATGGCACCGCCAACGTTGGTTTGGTACTTATTTAACAGTCAAATCTGAGTAGTTCAGTCGTGCTATTCTCAGAGACCCCTACTCACATTTCTTCAGAGACGTCTGGAGTGGGAAGGGTATTATCCGCCACAGCTGAGAAGTCAAAATATCCTATGTATTGGCTGTAGGTTTAACAAGCTTGAAGGACAAACAGTTCCTATTGTTCATAAAACCTTATCGCAGCTTCCTTGAAACTCTTCCTTGAAATTCTTTTTCAACAATGACAGAAGATGACGCTGTGCCAGCACAGCGTGTTTTAGTACAGGAAGAAGGGGAAATTAACATTTCAGAAAATGTCAGAAATGCCCTTACTCAAAAGCTAACAGACTACGGAGTCACAGCTAGGGGTGGGACAGTAACTTTCGTGATTGAGGCTCAAGAATCATATAGAACAGAGGTATTCTATTCATGGGTTAAATTCCCACAAGCAGATGCACAATCAATACATTTCATTCTTACACTGAAGATGAAACACCAGAGGAATACAGTAATGTTAGAAATGGGGGTCTCTAGTTGGCAGAGGTAGGTACCTTTGTCCAAATAGGGACCCTTGCTTCTAGTCAGGGTAAGGGGGATACACTTCTAAAATAACCCCTGCTCACCCCCTTGGTAGCTTGGCATGAGCAGACAGGCTTATCTCAGAGGCAGTGTGTAAAGCATTTGTGAACACATACAGTAATACAGTGAAAACACTACAAATGGACATCACACCAGTTTAGAAAAATAAGCAATTTTTATCTAAACCAAAATAAGACCAAACAACAAAAATCCACAATACAGTAATACAAATATGACTTTCAGATGGTAGAAATAGTTCAGTTCAAAGCAAATTGCAGATGCGACACTTTTCACACAAAGTACCTGGGATGCGTCACGCAAACAAACAAAACGGGCCGCAGGGAAGGTGATGCGTCAGTTCCTTACACTCAGGGAAGGTGATGCGTCGGTTCCTTGCGCCCGGGGAGGTGATGCGTCGGCTCCTTACTGCTGCACAGGGGAGGTGATGCGTCGGTTCCTTACCGGAGAGGAGGTGATGCGAGGGATTCTTACTGCGTGGAGAGGTGATGTGTTGGTTTCTTACTGCGTCCCCCAACGATGCGACAAACTTGACGCCTCGATGTGATGCGACGATCCGGGACGATGCGTGGATTCTTCCAGCTCCCAGCGGAAAACAGTCTCTAGAGATCCAAAACAACAGCAGGCACCTCTTTGCAGGTCAGAACTCCCAGCAAGGAAGTTCAGGGGAGCTGGTGGTGAAGTCTTTGTGTCCCTGAGACTTCAGAACAGGAGGCTAAGCTCAGTTTCAAGCCTTTGGAGATCTTCCTCAAGCAGGGGACACAGCAAACAGCAAAGTCCTTTTCTCCTTTCCTTGGCAGCAAGTAGCCACTGCAGGCCAACCCCAGACAGCAAACAGCACAGGGTCAGTATTCCTCCTCAGCTTCTCCGGCTCTTCTCCTTGACAAAGGTTCCTCTTGATTTCCCAGAAGTGATATAAAAGTCTGGGGTCTGGGCCCCTCTTTTTATACCCAAAAATCCTTTGTTCTCTGAAGGCAGAGAGTGTCTGTACCCAGCCAAAACCAATTCTGTGGGGCACTTTGCAAGTGCACAACAACCTCCATTGTCAGTGTGAGCCGTGGCTCCAGACACACCACAGGGGGGCGGAGCCGTCATTTTGGAAGGCAGACACAGCCCTATTCAGGTGCAGGTGCTACTCCTCCCATCACTCCAAATGCAGTCCAGGCCTATTCAGCCCTGCCCTGACTCATCAGACTTCTGGAGCCACTGCCCCTCTCCAGCCCCTGTCATCCAAAATCCAGACATGCAATACACAAACCTAGCAGAGGCACACTGGAGGGTTAGGCAAGAAAATACCTACTTTCTAAAAGTGGTATTTTCAAACACAGAATGTAAAAATCACCCTCACTAAAAGATGCATTTTAACATTCTGAGTTCAGGCATACTAAACTTTATTTTTCCACCTTGTTCCCAGGGCCAGTTATGTTTATAAGATGTTATAAACAAACTCCCTATTCTGTCTTATGGGAACAAGTAGCCTTGCAATAGTGAAAAACGAAATTGGCAGCATTTCACTATCAGGACATGTCACACACATCAGGGCATGTCCTACCTTTCACATACAATGCACCCTGCCCACAGGGGTACCTTGGGCCTACCTTAGGGGTGACTAATATGTAGAAAAGGGAAGGTTTAGGGACTGGCAAGTGTGTGCACTTGCCAAGTCGACATGGCAGTCCCAGACTGCACACAGGCTCTGCAATGGCAGGCCAGAGTTACATTTTACAGGCTGCTTCTGTGGGTGGCACAATCAGTGCTGCAGCCCACTAGCAGCATTTGATTTACAGGCCCTGGGCACACACATTGCACTGTACTAGGGACTGACTAGTAAATCAAATAGCCAATCATGGAAACACCAATCCATAATAGTAATTTACAAAGGGAGCACTTGCACTTTGGCACTGAACAGCAGTGGCAAAGTGCCCAAAGCATCTAGATCAGCAAAACGGGGTCCAACATACAGCAAAAACACAGGAGGCAAAGGCACAAAATGCAGGGGAGACCCACTCTAATGGTGCCAGGTCTAACAAGTCCGTAGGAGACATTGAAATTCCGCTCACCTACCAGGAGCATATAAACTGGTTTAAAGGCGCCCTCCCCATACAAGAAACAAAGTAAGACTAGGTCCGCTCGGCAGAGACAGGGCCACTTGGCCTGTCCTTGCGGCTTACACACCGCATCCAGACATTGACACAATGCCAGTAGCAGACTTACGTACAATTCACAAAGAAATATTAAAACTCTATAGGAACATGACACAGTTCGTGATGAGAACACTCACACTTCAGCCAACAAGAGCTACACAAACAAATCAAGTTCAGAGTTCAACAACTTAAATTACTCCACAAACGCTATACGCAGTTATGGGTAGAATGCCCACTAAACGTGAACAAATGCCATTCTGGATAGCTCAGAAAATAACACAGCTAGAGGCAGTATTTCCACACACAAGCCCTCAATAAAAACACAGAATACTAACAATCTGCTTGCCAACGGGGATAGCTCGCCTGATAGATGATTGTACCACTTGGGGTACAGTTTTCGCTGAAATATATACCAGAACTCATGGTATCCCTTCATTAGCAGTAATACCAGACGTATTAAGACAAATACAGATTGAGTATGGAGCATAACCTGCTCTGAACTTAGGGATGAAATTATTAAGTAATTTTGCCCAAGTATCAGCTTTCATATTAGCTAATATCAAAGGGGATGCAGCAGCAGTGGCAATACGCTTACGCCTGAGGGATTTCACTCCTTTACAACAGGAACGCGAATTACCTAAAATTATCACTGACACATATGCAGAATTAGGCAGAGATAGTTTGGGAGCTAGAGCAACAAAATCTCAACTGATGGGTGGTCCTGAGAAGGATAACACCAAGCAAGCACCTGATTCTTCTAAGAAGAAATGGGATAATAACAATAAAAACAAAAAAATTAGAGAAAATAGATCTCTATCTAGAAGTGGGTCTCCTCAGCAGGAGAACTCCAAAAGGAGATACAATCTCAGGAATAGAGATAACATTAAAAAACCTGGCAGGTATCAGGATATTGATACATGTTCCTCTTGTTCCTTTTAGGGTTCACCAAGAAACTCAGAGAGAGAAGGACACAGACAAGAAGAGCGCACAAAGTCCAGAGACACGCCACACGCTTCAAGCTACCCTTCTAAAAAAGAAGACAAGCCACAATCTAAACCTCAATTTAAAAGGAAGAAAGTAGCAGGTCTCAAAGTTAGACATGCCCATAATTCTGAGGACTCAACTACTGAGCGGGGAATGGGCATTGACAATGCTAGACAGCGCAGCAGAAGTAACAATAGCTCGCCAGAACCTGATGGAATTTCTGGAGCACATCACGGTGGAAACACCTGATACGAGGGTAAGTGTCCCCCATAGGTTAGAAGAGATAACACTCCAAATGGAGGAGGACAAACCCAGAAAAATTAAAGGTCTCTTTTGGGAGAACTTGACTTATGGCTATGACATACTTTTAGCTGAACAAGATTGGCCGCCTGAAATTGTTATGGATTGCCCAAAGGGAGAAACGGTAATTTTACCATTCTTTTCCGACCACATTCCAATACACTTAAAACACACATACGCGTGGGAGTGGGCAGCAGCCTTTGCTCCAGCACTTTATTGCAACCATGTTGGGTGGGATGCTGAGTCACCACACCATGTAATCCAAGTAAAAACTAGTCCAACTCCCCAGAGACAGTGCCCAATAAAACAAGAAGCAAAAAAGACAGGTCAGGAAGATCTTAGATCAACTTGAATACCAGGGTATAATAGAAACTTGTACCTCCTCCATGAATAATCCTTTGTTTCCTGTAATGAAACCCGACAATTCATATCGTCTAGTCTTAGATTACAGACATCTAAATACATGCACAAAAACATTTGCAGTACAGAATGCACATGGTGCCGCATTAATGAATAACATTGTGCGGAAAAAATACAAAACAACACTGGATATCTCAAATGGATTTTTCTGCCAAAATATAGCGCCTGAAAGCAGGTACTTAACAGCATTCTCAGCGCTAGGTTCCCAGCGCCAATTTTGTCGACTCCCCAAGGGTATAAGAATAGCCCTGGGCTGTTCAGTGCTAGGGTAACAGAATTACTTCAGAATTTGGATGAAGAGGCATTGTCCTATGTAGATGATATTTATCTGACGGATGATGATTTACAGGATCAGTTGACCAGAGTGAGCACCAGAATTTTGGGCTTTGCCTCTGAGGGCTGCAAGTTCAACTTTAAAAAACCAAAAATAGCCCATCTCAATGTCCTAATTTTGGGATACGAATTATCAAGTGAAGGGAAAAGCCTGGCAGCAAGCTTTTTAGAAAAGTGAGCGCTGCTCCAACCTCCTAAATCTTTGAAGAACTTACAATCCATATTGGGATTTTTAAACTTTGGCCGGAACATACATTTTGGATTATGCAGAAAGAGTAAAACCTTTCTACGACTTAATAAGACCTGATTTCTCCGTTAGGCATTGGAAGGAACACACAGATATCCTTTGTTCCCTACAAGCTGACATGATAGCTTCAAAACACTTGCAGACACGTGTAAACGTACGCAATCTAGTGATTTGCGTTGTAGCGGGTCAATCTGGGTATACTTACCTAACCTTCAACGAAGGCGAAACAGTACCCATAGCTTACAAATCACATTTGTACACAAGCGCTGAAATGCGCTTTGCTTCTACAGAGAAAATACTGACAGCAGTACAGACCGCTGTAGTAAGAGAAAGAGCACTGGCTCAGGGGAAACGAATAATTTTCGTAACTCCAGTACCAGCCTTAGAGGCTGCTACAAAGGCTACCGTTCCTAATGCTAAAGCCTTACATCCAAGATGGATACAATGGGCTAATTTCTCTCACTGCAACGGATGTAGAATACAGATATGACCCAAGGTTGAAAACACAAGCATTCCTGCAATATGAACAATATCCTCTATCAAATGAAATTATGCCTCTTGATCAGTAGGAAAACATTATTTATACAGACAGATCTGCTCGGCCGGCCAAAAGAAGTAAACAACAATACAGCGCCGCTTGTGCGATTGTAAAAGGTCGTATGCGGGAAGGCAAGTTCCATCCTAGGAGACTGCACGGCTCAGCTGGCAGAACTAAAAGCCCTGTTACTGGCACTTATAAATACGGATCGGGATTCCCCACACTGATCTCAGAATGGGTTTAAAGAGTCAAAAGGTGGCACAATTAAGCATAAAATGCTATGGGAACAGGTAGGTGAGTTGAAAAACAAACTACCAAGAGCTCACGTGATACACACGCTGAGTCATAAACGTGATGGCGTTCACGTTGAAGGGAATTCATTGGCTGATGAAGCCTCAAGGGGGCAGTACGAACTGCTGCCATAGCTGCAATCACTCGTTCTAAGATGAGAATAGACGGACAGATAATGGTAGCTGTCATTGCTTCACGCAAAAACAGCAAAGCCTTACCAAAAGGTTTTCCACTCAAATACTCCTGCAAGTTAGATGCAAACAATATTCCGTATGCTCAGATTCCTGGAGTGGGGATAGAGTAATACCAAACATGGATCGCAGATTGGGTTTAATACTAGCTGCACATGAGGGTCTAGGTTCTGCACACGCAGGGATTACCGCGACGGTTTCATTATTGAAACAACGCTATTGGTGGCCTGGTTTAGCAAAACAGATGAAGAATTTTGTCTCAAAATGCGACATCTGTCAGCAGATGAAGGGTTCCATCGTAGCACGTCCAGCGCAGACACCTTTACTAATATCTGATAGACCATTGGCTTGTGTCTATTTGGACCACTGCGGTCCACTACATTCGGATGGGGCTTACAAGAATATCTTGGTGACAGTGGATTCATGCTTGAGATTCCTATGGGTATGGTCTCAGCGCTCGGCTGACGCTCGAACTGTTATAAAAGATGTGCGAGTCTTTATAGGGACATACGCAGTTGGCATATTACATTCTGACCGTGGCCCTGCGTTTAGCTCTCGGGCTTACAGGGAAGCCATGGAAGGTTTGGGCGTAGCATTGCGGTACTCCTCTCCGTACCATCCCGAGGGAAATTCAGTAGTGGAGAGGAAAAACCGGGACTTAAAGCAGTCTTTAACAACGAGAGTATTAGGTTCGGGTGGTAGTTGGGTCAATCACCTATATAGGGTACAGCGTGCCCTCAACAACATGCCAAGAAGTTCTCTATGAGGTCCTGTTTGGGACGAGAATGTGGGTACTGATCTCAATTATGAAGGCACAGTGGCTGATGAAAACCTTTTGACATCAACAAACGCTTGGCTGTTTTACAGAATCTGAACTAATCCAGAGCACTACTAAGCAACGTGCAGGTCAAGCGCACCGCCACTGGGGAAATCAAATCAGTCACGGCAAGACCTGTCTGGATCCCAAAAGTCGGGGATCTGGTCAGAGAAAAGATCGAGGACAAAAAAGATTTTGGGCCATCATACGGAAAGCCTGTACCTGTCTTGGCTGTTGAAGGAACAAGAACAGCACTTCTTCCGCCTCTTGCCGGCAAAAAAGAAAAGAGATTCGTCTCTATTGATCTGATCAAACCACATTATGTCGCTGATACTGAATAGTAGACCTCGTGGGCTCCTGGGTAGCCGACGCTCTCTTCTCGCTACCATTAAGGAAGTACAGACAGAAAGACTCATAACATTCGAGGAGTCTCCAATTCGAAGTGATGGAATTTCCAACAATGAAATAGGAACTCGTTCCTCTGGAAACAGAACTTCAAGAAAGAGATGAAAGACAAATATCAATTCGGCCATACACCGACGTCTACATCAATATGCCTCGACAAGAGACACCTGCCGGTTCAATACAACCTGCTGAGCTACCAAAGATTGATCGAACTGCATCTGGTTGCTTCATCGATTTTGATACCTTCTCTCTTGATCCCAGTGAACTCGAGACACCGCCAGCTCCAGTTTCCCATAAGCAACAAATGTGTGAATTTTATACTTTTCTGAAAAAGACTTACTTGGTATCACCTTGGCTCCAGCTCTGGATAATATCTGCAATATTGTTTTTTCTGTTCTGGATTGGCCTGGTAACCGTTTTTTGCTTACCGATAAATGGAAAATATCTCCCAGAACGCTCTGCAGTATCTTATGTGAACTTGGTCCTGAAGCTTGATACATTATCTGATCGCGAACAAAGAGACTTGTTTTCTGTGAACATTACAGCCGTTCCAATTCCTGATGGTATAGTCTGGGACAAAATTGATTATGGTGTATTTGGCCCCACTGAACTTTTGAAGATTCCACATTTATTTAAAACTTCTCTTAATGATATCATTACCTCCAGTACATTTTACGATGATTGGGATTTTGAAACTGTCAATAATATGTTGTCTGATTTAGAAAAATCTGATGCATTTTCACACAATGAAATGTTAGAAGACACATTTGACTTTGATAGTATGTACTGTTACCACCATTATGATCATCACTTTTTACACAAGTCCAGTATCCCACGTAATGTTTTCACATACCACCAATGGGAGCATTGCCCAACACCGCCGAAAGTTAGTTCGGAATCTTTTGCACAAAAATTCTCATATTTTTCAGGGTTTAACACTTCTGACCTGACCTCGTATTACTATAAGGTTAGCCGACACCTGCACAGAAAAATATGTTGACTAAAACCAAACATATTTATTCCGCATCCTTTATTGCCCAACTGTCTAAACAGGGTTTTGACTTATGGAAGGACACTGTAGACACAAAATCAGTCTGGGGTCTAAGGAATGGCAGGTTCAGGGAACAGAAGCACTATTTAGAGCATGCCTTATTCCGCAACAAATTATATTTCTGAATGAAACTGTGCAACAGACTTCCTGTCTTGGACTAGCCAAGAACAAGGATTTGAACACACCGCGGTTTCCAACACCTTCACACATCAATTTTACATCAAGTGGGGGGGGATACAATAGATGACATCATGCAGTAGAATACATCAGACCCCAATTGGAAAGGATGGTTAATTTGGCCCACAGACAGAAATAGATGTCAATCAAGATTCAACGGTACAACCGAAAGGTTTAGTATCCATAGGCCGGACCCACCATATGTACAAAGAGAACATTCGAGGGTAGTGACGTCATACAGTGTTGGGAAGTTGTGCCTCGATTGGCTAAAAACCTCGACACTGTCCCAGGTGAAACAGCACTTATCCTTACTTTCAGATGAAGTGGATTAAAGGGATTTTGTACTAGGTCCCCGAAAGCCACGTCAGAAATGTTTCTATTACGCTGTCTATAATGAACTCAGGAATATCTCTCTACAAGAAGCTGCAGAGAGACTTCGTGAAATAGATAGAATTAACCTAGAAAAAGCATTAGCTGTAGTTGACAATGGTATGACTACATTAACATCCAGGATTTATTCACTGGGCAACATTGTATCTTCTGCTATTGATATACTGGAACCGGACTTGTCCATACTACAACACGGACAATCTCAACTATGTTCTATTATGTTATTAAGCTGGACGTTGCAATCATTGCGTGCTGGTTATGTGCCTTGGTGGTTTATCAACAGTACGTCACTCTTTCCTGCATATAATTTAACAGAAAAGCAGATAACGATGGCACATAGAGGAGCACAATATACAATCCTGCATATTGAAAAACTTGACAAATTACCTTTTACTGTGGCAGAGTCACCATCCACAGAATGGTTAATTCATGGCCATATAACACTACCGATCACAACTTTCCAATTTCATTATTGCCTAGAACAACACCAGGCAGGCAGATATGAAGCAATGGGTAGGGAATTCATCAAGGAATCTTGGGAATTACCATACAGATTTTGATGTAGGAATGGGGACATGGAAATGTTCCTTAGCGGTACCAACTGTGAGAATTCCTTATCCTGGATCTCTCATATGCCAGGATATCATGCTTCATGGGGCCTGTAATGGTTCAGTTGCTAACTTGAATGATCAAGGTTGTTGTGGGATGCTCCCGGGCATCGCCTATTTTGTCACTGTAAGCCTCAGGGTTACTTGCTGTATACAAGTATTGTTTCCACCGACCCACAAAGTCAGGGAGGCGCTGTTATGGCATTCGTTAAATGTTTCCTTCATACGGTTTGATACTCTGAGCAGAATGAAAGCCATGCTTTTACAGCAAACCGTGCCCTTACCTCCACCCGAGAAACTTATGATCGCCAGGTTGCAAGGTCCTCGGCTGAGATACAGGCACTGATACGAACAAACTGCCCTTTCCATTTCACAGAAATGGTATAACGTATCTTTAACATGTCTGATACGACGGGTATTGTCCACCTATTTAAGACCATAGGTTCTGGACTGTTAAGCACCTTTCAGATAATCCTCGGAGTTGTTCCCAACTTTATACACTCCGTATTCAGAAGCATTTTTGGACGGTTTCCGCTGATCCTGTTTCTAATAGCAGGTATCCTGATTGTCCTTTTTCTGCTACGCAATGGATGTCCCAGTCACCAAGGAGATGGAACGCACGCTCTTGGAGTGCCGATACCGCGATCGCATGGTAATCCATCTGGGCGCACCTCATCTTCGAGAACTGAGCGTGTCTTGGTTCTTGTCATTTAGACCAGTTTGGACCGACTGTATTCTGCCTGTCCTCCGCCTGTTCTGCGGACAAGAATGCATGTTGGATCTTTGTCTAACACTTCCAGCAATTGCGCCATTGAACATTGATGCTTTACTGGACCCGATAGCGGCCCATGTTCTGCAGTGTCCTCAGCGTATTCCAATGTTGATGTCTGCATTCTTAGAGCCACCACGGGATGCTTCAGCTCCTGTGGGGAAGGATACCGGCTCCTCAACAAATACTCAGGCCTCGGATGACACTAGTACATCCCCAGCAACGGCTGTGGTGAATATGGATGAACATCTGTGCTCGATTGACCTGATCTGCGAGGTGTTGCAGGGACCGTTGCCTGCGATTGCAGGCAACAGTAATGTTGCATCTCCCAGCCAGGACACATAAACATTTGGCTCATCGTGTGCTGGGAAAATTCGGCCTTTTTCAAAAACAACAACATTTGGAATTTTAAACAACACACTTTGTCTAAGCTGCATGGCTTTCAGTCTCTCGTTGTTCGGACTATATATACATACTTTTTTAGTACAGACTTCTATAGCGTGCACTATCTTTCTTTTTTAGCATTTTTTTGAAATTTTACATTCTTAAAATATTGTTTTTAATGGATTTATTAATAGTTGCGTACCACGTTTAGCCGTACATAGAATTTTTAGTATGTCGTCCTGTCACATGAGGAGTGGGTGTTATGTTCCATATAGGTACCCTAATATAGGCTCAGGGAGTCACCTAACCATTCACCTATATTCTCCCTACCATTACACTACATAACGATTCTTAGTACTGACCTTTTATCTAGTTACGGTAATGTCCAAAGATGACATGGGGTTGTCTCCGAAAAGCTTAAGCCTCATTCATTATGCATGAGCATTCTTGGAATCACAACAGGACAGCAGGCCTACCATCTCCTGCATAATAACTATGTATAAGGGTCATTCTTTCCATCATCCCAGTCCGACATGACACAGCAAGGTATATCCCCAGGGGGTACCACTTTGGGTATATATACATCATCTCTTGCTGGGATAGTCAGAGGAGAAAAGGACTTCCATGCCGACACACTGACACGAGATGCTGAGGCTCCTGCACGCAGAAACTCCAGCTCGCAGTGGTCTGACATCCCTTGCGGGGCGTTCATCTCGAGACCAAGGCGGGGTCCCACAGTCTCTCACTTCAGGTAATGGGGTTGACTTTATCCTAGAGGGATTCTTGGCTTTACACCCACATACATGCTAGGTACATTCAGGTACATCTAGTTAGGGACGCATTGTAGGAGTACGCATTCTACTGTCATGTATTTTATATACTTGCCTGTATTCATTGTTTTAGCACGAAGGTAGAAATCTACCATCCTTTTACTCTGCTAGTGCTTATAATCATTTATCTCTGTTACTGTCTAATGGTTGTTTCAGCACACCTATTTTACACTACAATGACGCTGGTTCAATAAATGCTTATTGAAAAACGTCCCGACCGTTTATTCTGTGTATCTCTCTGAAACGAAGTGAGCACGAGTGACTGAGCGAAAAGTAGTATACTGTTTCCACGATTCTGAAGGATCAGGGTTGTCATGTTCGATAGTTGCCAAGAACTATTCTCTCCTTTGTAAGAGGGGTTTCTAGTGGCACTGTGAGCTAGGTGGTACACAGGCTGACATATCCGGTAGGGGTGTCTAGAATCAGTCTGACTCCAATCCTACAGTATATGTTGTCTAAACGTGCAGATCCTATATAGGTTTATAGGAACTACACGACAGTGAGTGGGTCCTCAGATTCGTCGTGGGGCCTGTTATATGGCCATTGGGGTCATTGCCGACATTGCTAAGTTAGCATGAGCACGGCTGCCATGATGCGGCTTTTGCGCACAATACTACATGACTTTGTTGTGCAAGACTCTGTTTGTGCCTTTCACATGAGAACTGTCTGCTTTCTGCGTTCTCTGCCCGCTCTTGGAGTTTAGTCTGAACACGATGTGCAAGGTCGATAAACAAAGCCCCTTGTTATTCTGTTCTGGTCAGTCCCTAGCATCTAGGCAAAACATGTTAACACAGCTGCGCTACTGGAAGCTCGTGCTTTGATATTACAGGGATGCATGTTGTCCTGAGACACACTTGGAGAGGGTCCTTTCCAGGGAGAAGAGCTATGCGGTTCCTATGATGTAAAGCTTCCATCTAGGCACTAAGGTAGTGGGTCTGCTGACAAAGCCCAGAGATCTTCTTTTACATAATAGTCACCTTACCAAGGGGAGGGTGGTCAGGCCTTATAGTCCTATTTCCACTGTCTATATATATAAAGACGTCCCCCTTTATATTCTATGGAATTGTAACAATGCTAATTGTTCTGAGTTTATGCATTTCGCTGCTGGTATTGGCTCGTATAGTGCATTATAGAGCACAATAGTTAAAATAAATATTTTGAACTATAACAGTGACTCTGACCATTCATATTGCTTCGTGATTTTGGAGGAGAACGAATGAGACACTATAGCTAGTCGGTTTTGGGATTTTGGGTACTAAGGTGGTAGGTTGGTACACCCCTTTACACCGAGGTCCTGTTTTCCTGCGCATAGTTCTGTGTAGGTGCAGATTCCCCGCAACATGGCGCCGCCAATGTTTGGTCTGGTTCTTATCTGCGAGACTCTTGAGTAGTGCTTGTGCTTGTCCACAATCCCCTCACATCTGTTTCCGGAGACAGTTGTGACGGTGTGACCTCCTATATTGATGCTTTATGGGTTTTTTCAAGCTTGAATTTCAAAAGGTTCCTTCTCTTTCTTTTTAACCCGTTATTGCACTGCCACACATAGGTTGTTATTCTTTGCTATTCCTTATGGCGGTTGTCATTACCTAATCGGGCGGCAGTCACAGCTTATTTAACTCAACATGGAGTCCCTAATGATGGGGTTGCCCTCATTTTTGTTGTAGAAGCGGATGCAGCTTACCGCTTCGAAGTCTTTTATTCTTGGGTCACCTTTCCGGCGGTGGATGGAACAGATAATTTGTTTCACGAATATACTGCCACGGCCCTACCTCAGAATTATCAGCCTTATAGGTCTCTTGAAGTTCCGCTAATGGCTTGGCAACACCAAATATGGTTTAATGGCGCCCTTCCTCACCCAATAACGCCGGTCCGTTTAGGCCCTTAATCGATAGCTGGGGCCACATGGCCTGTTTTGGCTGGGTATACCCCACACCCGCGTTGTCTGACAACTGCAACACTTGCAGAACTACGGGTATTACATATTTCCTTAATACGTATACATAGACCTGTTCTACAGTTCATGTCGCGCAACTTCCAGGTGGGACCACCTGGCGTTGCTGCACAACCCGCTGGACCTGGTGGTGTAACCATCAGTCCTCTTATGGCTAATTCAGTGATGGGCAAGCGTCCACAGAATAAGGATGATTTTCCTTATTGGCTTGCTGAAAAATTTGGACAAATTGAGGCGGTTTTTCCGAATACCACTCCTGTGGAGAAACACAGGATTCTAACCATAAGTTTACCGAAAGACTTAGTTCCCGAATTAGCTGATTGCAACACTTGGGGTAAGGTGTTTGCAGCCGTATATTCGATGTGCTTCGGCACCCCCTCCATGACCGTACTCCCTTCCGTGATAAAGCGTGTTCAGGATGAACACAGAGCCGAAGCGGCTCTGGAATTGGGGATGAGGCTGGTGGGGGTGTTCAACGTTGTTACTGATTTGATCCTTGCTAATGTTAAGGGTGATGCTGTCAGCTTACAAGTGGCTAACCGCTTGGAGGCTGTGGCAGACGCAGACAAGCCATGCGAATTACCAAAGATTATTGCCAAGGCTTATAAAACCTTAGGCCGCAATAGTCTGGGAGTTAAGCCTTTTACTCAAACGCAGACGCAATCTCAAACTCAACAAAAGGCCCAGACTGATAAAGATGGGTGCCCGTTCTTTCCTAAAAAGAACTGGCGAAATAAAAAACAGGGGCAGCAACAGCAGAAGCAAGGTTCGCGTGCTGGTTCACCAACACCTGAGTCTTCTGAGCGTACTTATGACTTGCGCGACCACGCGAAAATTAAGACACCTGACAGATTTCAAGTCCCTGATCAGCACTCTCCTCATTCTTTACAGGACACATCGGACTCTCAAGTCGGTGGAGGGGAGCGCCAGGATCGTGCCAAAGGTCCGACCACACAACAGCGACGGGATCGGCGTCGACAGCTTGACGTTAAAGCCAAACAGGAGGATCTGCCTAGTTTTAGACCCCCGTTTCAGAAGAAGAAAGTTGCCGCTTTAACTGCGAAGTATGCCTCAGATGGTGAGAACTCTTCTCCTCGACTGGACATGGGCAGTGACTCTGCTCGACAGCGCGGCGGAGGTTACCATAGTGCGGGAGGCACTGCATCCCTGTCTGTAGGCGACAGCAACTGATGCCTTCATTACAGTAGAAACAGCAGATACCCGGGTTGCCCCCCCCGGAAAGACTCTATGAAATTATCATCCAAATTGAAGGTGATATACAGCTTCCAATCAAAGCGGTTTTCTGGGAAAATCTCACCTCCTCATACGACATTTTGTTGGCGTAGGCAGATTGGCCTCCACCCTTTGTGCTAGCCGCTTCTAGAGGGGAGGATGTGATACGTCCGAGTTTTTCACGTTACGTCCCTGAGGAACATGCAAAGGCTTACGCAGCTGAGTGGGGTTTGGCCCTTGCCCCAGCGGTGTACCGTAATCAGGTGGGCTGGGATATTGATTCACCGGCACATGAAATACCATTACGGTCTATGCCACAACCACAACCACAGTATCCAATCAGACGTGAGGCTAAGGCCCACGTTTGTGACATTCTGACTCAGTTGGAATATCAAGGAGTGATTGAATCCTGTGTATCACCGATGAATAATCCTCTTTTTCCGGTCTCAAAACCTGACGTATCATACCGCATTGTGTTGGATTATCGAAATTTGAATAGTCATTGTCGCACTTTTACGGTGCAAAACACACACAGCTCTGCGCTGGTGAACAACTTGGTTCGTAAAAAATACAAAACTACACTGGACATATCCAATGGTTTATACAGTCATAATCTGGCTCCTGAGAGCCGTGACTTGACAGCATTCACTGCCGTCGGAAGTCAGAAAAATGTACGCGCTTGCCTATGGGGTATAAGAACAGCCCCGGGGCTTTTGCTGCGCGTGTTGATTCTTTGTTGCACGACATAGATCCAGATGCATTCTCGTACGTTGATGATATTTATCTGACGGACGACGAGCTAATGCCACATCTTGACAGAGTCGACCGCATCATCCTATTGTTTGCCGACTATGGATACAAGTTCAATTTTGCGAAATCACACATTGCTCATTATGCGGTGCTCTTTTTGGGCTATGAGCTCAATAATGAGGGTCGGGGGTTAGCCTCCATACTTTCTGGAGAAATGTGCACAATTGCAACCTCCCTCTACGCTGAAGAAACTTCAGACTTTGCTGGGATTTTTGAATTTCGGGAGGACATACATTCCCGATTATGCCCAGCGTATCAAACCGCTTTATGCATTGATACAACCAACATATTCTTATGCCAGCTGGCTTCCGGAACATAACACTATCCTACAATCTTTGCAATCTGATATGCTTGCAACTAACTACTTATTGATGCGTGATAACACCACGAACATCGTCTGATGTCACGTTTATCTTTGACCCTGCACTTCAGACACAGGAGTTTTACAGTATGAACACGTTCATCCTCCTCCATTGTCGTTGCTTCCTTTAGATGAGTGCAAATGTATCATTTATACCGATGGCTCAGCTCAACCGGCCACCGGCTCCAAACACGCTTATTCAGCGGCTTGCGCTATTGTGGCTGGTTCGATTGTCGATGGAGAATTTAAGTCTTCCATAGTGCCTAATCAGGCACTTGGTGACTGTACAGCACAATTGGCGGAGCTGCGTACTTTTGTTCTTGCCCTTGAGTTTGTCGATCCTACTGTGAATACTCTTATTGTATGCGATTCTTACTACTGTGTTCAGTCTTTTAATGGCAACTTATTCTTTTGGTCTCAGAATGACTATCGAGACTCTAAAGGCAGCGCAATCAAGCATAAAACGCTTTGGTTTAGAGTGGCAGACCTTAAACAACATCTGCCCCTCACGCACGTTATCCATACTCTTGGCCATCAGCGTGTGGGAGCACATGCTTTTGGTAATTCTTTGGCTGACGAAGCAGCCAAGTCTGCAGTAGCCACGTGTTCCGTAGCAGCAGTTACAAGCTCCATGACTAAAATAGATAATGATATTCTGGCAGCGATAGCTGCTACGAAGGAGGAAACTGCTTATCCTCAGGGTTTCCCTTCGAAATACTCTTATCATATATCTCCCGAACAAGTTCCTTATGCTAAGATTCCATCTGCTGGGGATCGGCTGATTCCCAACATGGACCGCAGACTTTCTTTGATCATAGCCGCACACGAGGGCATGGCTTCTGCACATGCCGGGGTGTCTGCGACAGTCTCGATTTTACAGCAACGTTATTGGTGGCGTGGTTTATATAAACAAACCCGTAATTATGTGCTTTCCTGTGACATTTGTCAACAAATTAAACCGTCTACAGTCACACGCCCACCACAAACACAGCTAAGTATTTCTAATAGATCATTTGGCTGTGTATATCTTGATCACTGCGGTCCTTTTTCTTCTGATACTGCGTATAAATACATTTTTGTGGCAGTTGATTAGTGCACTAGATTCCTTTGAGTTTGGCCACAACGCAGTGCTGACGCTCGAAATGTCATCAGGGATTTGCGTGTCTTTGTCGGGATGTTTGCCTGTGGCACCTTCCATTCAGACCAAGTACCGGCGTTCGCCTCTAAGGCGTACAAGAATGCGATGAAGTCGATGGGGGTGCTGGTGCAGTTTTCATCTTTATACAGGCCTGAGGGTAATTCTATTGTGGAGCGAATGAACCACGACTTAAAGCAATCTTTGACAGCTAGAGTCTTAGGTACTGGCAGGAACTGGCTGGCCCATTTGTATGGAGTTCAACATGCACTTAATAATCTCCCTAGAAGATCTCTGGGTGGGCGGACCCCCTACAAACTGCTCTTTGGCATTAAAATGTTTGTGCCAGACCTTGATGATCTAGACGTTGTGGCGGCTGCCGCAACCTTTGATGTAGATAATCATTCTCCTATGTTACAGGACCTACAAAAGACCCGTGACAGCTAAGCAACTGAACAATTACCCTCTTCCAATGACACGTCAATGCTGATTCCGGTCACCGGCCGGCTTCCTAAGATTGGAGATTTGGTACGAGAAAAGCTGGAGAACAAGAAAGAATTTGGTCCCTCTTATTGTGCACCAGTCCCGGTTCTTGGATTGAAGGGTACTCGTACAGTAATACTACCACCTTTACCTGGTCGCAAAGACAACAGATATATTTCAATGGACAATGTCAAGTTACACCCTCTGGCCGATTCTGAATAGTGTAACTCCTGCTGTTTCCTGCAATGCTATCTCAATGAATCCGGTGCATTCATCCACTTCAAATCATCCTCGTATTGAAATGGGGTGAAAAGGAAACAATTATTGACCTTTTACCAATCACCACACCTCCCTGTTCCACTGCAGAGGTCGAGTATACTTATCCTGCGGAGGAGTCACACACTGAAGTGCCGAACAGTCCAAGTCAACACCAAACTGATGTCTCCCACCAGCCTTTAATGAATATGAGTGCAAGCGGTTATTTTGGGGACTGTCCGAGATTCACCTGTGACTCGTCCTCCTCGTCTTCTACGTTGACACTTCCACCGACAAAAATAAATATTTTCATCTCTTGGTTTAAAAGGACTTACTTTGTCCCACCCTGGACCAACATCTGGCTGGTCCTTATCCTGGTTTTCCTCTTCATGTCAGTTGCTTTTGTGACTGTCTTTTTCTTACTCATCAATGGTCATTACCTGCCAGAACGTTCTGCTGTGAAATTGGTCGATGGAATTCTGGCCCCTCATACATCATCCCATATAATGAAATGAGATCAAGCCCTAGTGAACATATCAGCTTTCCCAGTTGCAGATGGCATCGTTTGGGATAAAGTAGCTTTCGAAATCCATGGTCCGACGGAGGTCCTCAATGTACCATACGTGTTTCACGTTTCTTTAGGAGACGTGGTGATACCGGACATACACTCCGATGATTGGGATGTACAAGCAGTACATTCATTGTTTTCAGATTTAAAGTATTATGCTGCTTTTGTTGCTGAAGATTTGTACTTGAATTCTGCCAGTTATGCTGACCTCTTTTGTTATCAACATTATGGGCATCATTACTTACACAAAACGAACACGTTACGTCCTGTTTTTAATTAGAAATAGTGGGAACATTGCCCAACTCCTTTACAGGGGCGTTCTAAAACACTTAGGGATAAGTTCACTTGTTTCACGGATTATGACACGTCCAATCCTGAATCCTATTTCTTTAAATTACAGTTTTCGTCGCAATCTGAGTTTATCCTGACCCACACTAAATTGATCTATTTCAATTCCTTTAGATCTGAATTGGCCTCGCAGGGTTATGATCATTGGAGTGCTCAGCGGCGTCACTAGGGTTGGTGTCACCCAGTGCGGTAACTCATGGTGTCACCCCCTCACGACTTACCCCATGACACCATCACATGGGGTGGCACCTTTCCCAAATGAGACTATTTAGTAAATAGTCTCATTTGGGAAAGGTGTCACCCCATGTGATGGTGTCACCCGGTGCGGTCCGCACCCCCCGCACCCTCCTAGTGACGCCACTGGGAGTGCTACCATTGATTTAAAAACAATATGGGGCACTAAGGATTGGCAGGTTCAGGGAACTGAAGCTTTACATCGTGCCTGCCTCATACCTGCACAAATGTTATTTTTAAATGATACAGTATATCAAACCACTTGCATTGGCCTGGCAACTGCAAAAAATGTAAATAATCCGTCCATTCCGTCCCTGGCTGAGTATGATAATTGGCACACACACACAAATTATTCAATCGATGTTTTGCAAACTCTCATTCGAAATGGTACTTTCAATGTTTCTAATGTTGACCCTAGTGGATGGTTGCTGTGGCAAACAAGTTCAAATTCCTCTCAGCTGCGTTTTTATAATATAACACCAGGTTTTACACAGGCTAGACCAGATCCACGTTTTTCGCACTCACATTCGGTCACAACATATTCGGTGGGTAAACTGTGCCAACAATGGTTGGAACACTGTACGTTGTCCTCAGTTAAACAACACTGGTCTCGCTTGTCGAGTGACATCAATTTGGCTGATTTTCTTCTGGGTCCTAGGACCCTGAGGACAAAACGATTTTTCTATGCTGCGTACAATGAAATATGGAAATTATTGCAGATGGAGGCAGCATTTTGTTTGCGACAAATTGACAAAGCTAATTTGGAAAAAGTCCTTGCAGTGGTCGATAATAGCATTAACACACTGTCTTCACGCATTTATACCTTGGATAATATTGTTTCATCTGTTATTGATATTGTTCAGACTGATGTATCTGTGTTATATCATGGTCAGAATCAATTACGATCAGTAATGCAGTTTGCAAGGACACTACAGACTCTTAAAATGGGTAAAGTACCTTGGGAATATTTGAATGCTTCAGCTTTGTTTTTGCCATTTAATTTAACTGATAAACAAAGGTTTATGGCCATGAAAGATGCTACATACACATTATTACAAATTGAACAATTAGAACACTTGCCGTTCTCTGTGGCGGAGACAGATTCTGCTGTATGGTTAATACACGGGGTTATCTCTCTCCCTTTCTCGCTGTTTCAATTTAAATCTTGCATGAAACATTTCCCGATTGGTCGCTTTGAACCCCTGGGTAGTACGTTTCTCCATGAGTTATGGTCCCTACCTTTCACTTATAGATGTCATCGTGATGATAAGGAGGTTTTCCTAACAGGGGACACTCCCTAGTTTGCAAACACGTTAAATTGCACGGCGCTTGTAATGTATCCGCACCTAATCTTGCTTGCTTTTTGTAAGAAAGTCTCATGTCAGCGATAATTCCCGCTTTTACATTGCTTACTAACAGCAGTTATCTTATTTTGAATAACCACGACTGTTGTGGTTTACAGGCAGGAATCCCGTATATAGTAACAGTTTCACAACGTGTTACTTGTTGTAGCAATGTGCTTTTTCCGCCCCGCATGAGAAAGTAGATATTTCCATTTGGCCTTCCATTCCAACTTTGAAAACAGATTTCAACAAATTAAGCAGGCTCAAAGCGCTATAGTTTCAACAAGAAGTGGCTCTCACTTCGGCTCGAGAGACCTTCGAATTACAGGTGGCTAGAACTTCGAGTGAGATTCAGTCACTTCTGAACACGAATCTCCCACTACATTTTGGGGAGTTGATACATCAAATATTTAATGCGTAAGGATACCGAAGGCCTTGCTCATTTTTTTAAACTGGTGGGATCTGGCCTGGTTACTTCTTTTCAGACTATATTTGGAGTAATACCGGCCTTTATTCATTCTATTTTTTCCAGTGTCTTCGGAGGATTCCCATTGATACTGGCGTTAGCTGGTGGAATCCTGCTGCTTCTGTTCCTGCTACGCAATGGCTGCTCATCTTGTGGTACTGCACAGGCCAGGCCAATTGCAACTGTACCGTGATCAGATGCAACAAGTTTTTGGATGCTTGCCTTTAGCGACGCTTAGCGTGAGTTATGAATATCACGCAAGTTGCCCGGATTTGCTTTTGGAGGCATCGGATTACAAGGAGCATGTTTGTTCCTTTGGCCTACTTGATTGGATATAATAAACAAAAAACAGTGTTCACAAGGAACTCATTTACCAAAAACAATACAATCTCTGCAAGAAGGTATAACTTGCTTGAATTAATCAAAGACAAAGACAAGTATAGAGGATAGGACCTTAATTAAATTCAGTCAAACAATATTGCATAGATTTGGATTCAAGAGCCCACACGACAGTATATCAAAGCCGTACTCACTTCAGCCGAAATGAGTATAGTTTATTTTGCAATCACAATAATAATTAGTACCAAAAACAGTTTGTTCAAAAATATACTAAGTATTTACACTATTTACAATTTATGCGTGATTTGGTGAACCCCAGTGAAGTGACCATAACCTAACAGTGCTGTACAAATTAAGTGAAAGAAGGGGGAGATGGTTATTGGTAGTAACACAAAAGAGGAGCTCTTCACAATTGTAATATAGTAAATTGTATTTGATTTTTCTTAGGCTCTCTCTTTGTACTAGTCGATGACGTTTCAACCCTCTCATGATACGGTGTCTCTTCAGGACAGGAATTCTGGGGACATAGTTAGCACAAACAGTGTGCCAAGCTTGGATGTCTTCTTGGGTAAAATCTGATAATTTAAATGTTGTCCAGAAGGGATGTTCCAGGATTCAAAATGCCAAAAGGACTATGCGAGTAATATGCGGCAATGGATGTGCCGATTCCAAAATGGTGTAGCGAGTGGGATAATCTCGTGATTCCTCCAGGGAATCCGATATTGATTCGGTGATGAGTAATTTAATTACTTCACTTCCACCCATCACAAACTTTATTAGTAGTGACGGCGGGGCGCTTCCGAGATCTGTCCTTTCACGCATCTTGGATGGCATCCCTCTTTGCTGCTAACGATAGGGATGACCTTTTGGAACTTATTGCATTGACAGGATCACGTGCTTTCATGGATACACCACCTCCATGTTAGAAACGTTTTTCGTCCAACAATAAATTTTTTAACAACGTAAAAGTTATATATATATATCTTTTTTTTTAAAATTTTCCAATCTGGTTTTTTCCTGCTTATTTGAACTCTGCTTACCCTTGAAATCTGTTTTGGTCTTTTGTCTATATACTATGACCTTACCAAGAGGAGAGTGTTATATGGCCATTGGGGTCATTGTCGACATTGCTAAGTTAGCATGAGCACGGCAGCCATGATGCGGCTTTTGCGCACAATACTACATGACTTTGTTGTGCAAGACTCTGTTTGTGCCTTTCACATGAGAACTGTCTGCTTTCTGCGTTCTCTGCCCGCTCTTGGAGTTTAGTCTGAACACGATGTGCAAGGTCAATAAACAAAGCCCCTTGTTATTCTGTTCTGGTCAGTCCCTAGCATCTAGACAAAACATGCTAACACAGCTGCGCTACTGGAAGCTCATGCTTTGATATTACAGGGATGCATGTTGTTCTGAGACACACTTGGAGAGGGTCCTTTCCAGGTAGAAGAGCTATGCGGTTCCTATGATGTAAAGCTTCCATCTAGGCACTAAGGTAGGGGGTCTGCTGACAAAGCCCAGAGAGCTTCTTTTACATAATAGTCACCTTACCAAGGGGAGGGTGGTCAGGCCTTATAGTCCTATTTCCACTGTCTATATATATAATGACGTCCCCCTTTATATTCTATGGAATTGTAACAATGCTACTTGTTCAGAGTTTATGCATTTTGCTGCTGGTAGTGGCTCGTATACTGCATTATAGAGCACGATAGTTAAAATAAATATTTTGAACTAGAACAGTGACTCTGACCATCCTTATTGTGGACAAGTACGAGTGAGCGAGCGAAAGGGTATGTCTTGCTACCGCGATTCCTGAGCGAGTCGGGAGTGTTGTGTTCTGGGTTGTCTAATCATTTGTAGCTTCGTGATTTTGGAGGAGAACGAATGAGACACTATAGCTAGTCGGTTTTGGGATTTTGGGTACTAAGGTGGTAGGTTGGTACACCCCTATACACCGAGGTCCTGTTTTCCTGCGCATAGTTCTGTGTAGGTGCAGAATCCCCGCAACACGCCAGACTCAAGCCTGAATCTACATCACTTTTCAACCGTCTGGACACTTGGGCTTCTCTGGACTTCGCCTGGAACCACAACTGCATCGACGAAGACTACTGCTGCCCCTGGTCTCACTGTTCTGCAAGTCTTTTTCATCGTCTGTGTCTGTTCTTCTTCCAGGATCTTCAACAGACCTGTGGGCATCAAGGACACCCGAAGTAATCTCCCCTAGAGTGAAGTAGTCACTCCCCTACATCTGCAGGCACCGCAACGAAGCTGACCGGTCTACTGCTCCTGACATCCCATGGACTTGGAAAGGCTCAGCAACACAGGTTGTGGTTCTCCAACTCCCTCGTGGCCTGACCTGTCCTCTTTGCAATTTTGATGCCAGTATCCTTCGTCGGAACAATTGGGACTAAACCCCTGTGCACCCCACGACTTGTCGCTGCCAGGGCTTGTTGGCTCTGCACTCCAGAGATATTCAGGTTACGAAAAGCTCCAGCCTCCACCATCTCTTCCTGCCAAGATCTTCATCCTCACCGCATCCTCTGCACTGTGGGCCTTCATCTTTGGTGAGCTGCTCGAGGTCCTCTTGTGACTCCTGTGCCTTCAGCCTGTGGGTCCTCTCGAGGGTCTTCTCTTGCTTCAGTGGGCTCCTCTGCTTGCTCGAGGCCTGCTCTGACTCTCCTGCATTTAGTGAGTCACTTGAACCTTGCTGGTCCCAATGTTGCTCCTTCATCGTTTTCCACATCTGTTGTTGCTGCCAAGGCTTGTTGGTGCTCCTGTCGAACACCGACCCCCTGGTTCTCGACTTTTGATGTGGGACAGCTAGTGAACGGCTCCTGGTCTTCCACAGTGTCGTCTGGTCCCCACAGCTTCAGCGACAAGATCACTGTCATCACTCCTGCATCTTCTGTCATTGGTGGTCATTGCTCTACCGTGCCTCCTGGTCACCTTCGAGTGCCATAGACTCTGTCCCCTCTGCTTGCAAGTTCTTCTCTTCACTAATCCACCCTTGGATTCCACCGGACTCTTGCACAGTCTTCGCCAGCGGCATCTTTTCTGAAGGACTCCATTGTGGTCTACGGTGGTTTCCGACGTCACTGCGCACCTATGCACATGGCTTCCCTGATGTAAGTATCCTGGTTCCTGGGATATCTGTGGGTGGGATGACTCTGCAACCTTCTGCCTTCCACTGGGTTTCTTCACGGTCCACTGGGAAGGACCCTTCCTCTTAAAAACTGCAACCGCGACTTTCCTGCTGACTTCCATTGAGTACGCGGTTGTGTTTCCACTCTGCACACAGCCTCCGTGGGTTTCCTGGGTACTTACCTTGGTTGGTTTCTTGTGTCCCCATCACTTCTGAGTCTCCTGGTCGCAGAAGAGTGACAGTTGCAGTCGCAGTTCGCATTCCACTTTCTTAGTATATGGTTTGGTCTCCCCATGAAGGTGACTGTGTATTGTGCTTACTTACCTGTTTACAATTGAAGTATTGTGTGTATTTGTGTTGATATCTCCGGGTCAGACATATACCAATGTGTTAGTGAGTGTTTTGTAATAAATAGACATATTTGTATAATACCCTGTGTGGTTATTTTTCTTTTAGCCTACACTACATGATTAGATCTGGTAAAACAAGCTGCTCAACACTGCAGTCTTCCCGCTTAGGCTGCCCACCCCCAGAGATGCTGCTCATGAGCAGAAGTAGGCATAAAGCTAGGAGAAAAAAGCACCAGTTGCACTGTAGAAGGTGAAACTGAATCTTGAGGAGGAGAAGGTTACTGCAGTCTTAGCTGATGATGAGAAACAGGCAGCAGAAACTTTTGCACTGGTGGAGAGGAGATCAGATTTGGAGATGGGAAAGGCCATAATAACTCATGAGAGGAACCAGGGCAAGATACACTTGAGGTCCAGGAGGTATTAGCGTTCAGCAAGGATAGTGGCAGTAGCAATGATGTACCTAGGAAGTCATTCATGTCAGTATCTTCCCAAGGTTAATGTATTTAGCTGTTTGTTTGGGGATGCTATAGATGAATAGCTAAATGCATATGGTCAGGGAGAGATCAGTACACACATACAAGAAGCGAGCCAGCAATTCACATATTTGGTCTCACTCCTGAAATCTATTGCACACAGTTCATGGAGAACTATAAAGAGTTTCAGAAGTCTAAGGAAGATTTTGTGTCATTGTAGTCCCTAAACCAATCTGTAAAAGTTGGTGCTTTGACCGTCTCCTGACAAAGCACAATAGAGGGAACTCAGCTTACTCCAAAAAAGCCCTGCACAACTGGGCAGTCCCCAGCAATAGCTGGTGTAGGATGGGGGGTGGGGATGGAAGTTGGCCCAAAGAGGACAGAAGAGTGGACAGAGGGTGTTTTTATGGGTGAGGGGTGATTTGGGCCTCCATTTTTCATCCCAGCTATCGTTAACAAGTACCAATAATGGCTGTCCATCAAGAAAAAGAAGGGGGAGACCCTGTGAGATGCAGGAGCCAGAATGACCACTGTTTGCTGTCAGCTGGTATCTCAAGGTTCTTCTGAGAACAAGGGGCAGAGCAGCAAATCAAGGGAGTCAGGGGGACCTGGATTCTGAAAGGGTGAACTAGGTTCCAGCAAGAATGAGCAGCAGCAATTTGTCTGAATTATTTGGGGAATTTTATTGTTTTCTTAGCATTGAAATTGTTGGCAGTGCATGAATTTAACGTGCATTTTCCTGTGGAACCGTCTGCTGCTTTTGCCACAGCTAGCATGCACTTAGCAGAACGCCTCTTAGAACTGTGTTTAGACTGTGTTCATTAAGTTAAGAAGGGCGCTCCTCCCTTCTCAAATTAATAACCCACTTTCTGACAGCTTGACACCAGCATATTAGTATGCATATGTTCAGGAAAAAAAGACTCCTACTTAAACACTGGGCAATTTTACTGATCAAACTCACTAGTGCTGGATAGAAGGCTACCATGGTTGGAACACAATTAGAGAAATCTCAACAATATTGTATAGCCGGAATCCAGTACAAGCCTTCTCTCTGAGCCAATTCAAGGGGTGAGAGAGACAGACATGTGAGGTGAAATGTGCACTTCAAAACATTTTTCCACAATACGTTTGAAAACACATAGGGCTTGATTTCGAGGCTGGTGGTCTGAGGACCGTCAGACTCGTGGTGGAATGGCGGTGGCAGTCCAGCCACTGCTGCACAGGCGGTCAGACTGCCCCATTACGAGTTGGGCGGTCAAACTGCCCTGGGGCTGCCCTCAGGGAACCGCTGTTCCCTGGAAGTGGCACGTCGGTCAGAAGCTGCAATATGTTTGGTGGGACAGCCACGGTCCCACCAAGTACATTACGGGTTTCCTCTCCGCCAGCACTGACATGGAGGTTCCTCCTCCATGTCAACCCTGGCGGAGAGGAAATAAAGGGGGCCCAAGAGGGCCCCCTCTGCCTCCTACACGTGTGCATGAACACAGGAGGGCACAACATGTGCCCCCTTGTGTGCATGCACAAGTGTTCCTACATGACATGGACTTTTCAGGCCATGCAGCGCAGGAACCTTGTGAGGCGTTCCTACTGCGGTGCCTATTTAAAAGGCACCGTGGCCTTTGAAAAAGGCACCACCCTGGGAACACCACACCGCCCGCCCACCAGACTACAAATAACTTGCAATCTGGCCGGCGGGTGGCGGCGAGTCTCTGCGGTGCGGGGGCCTGGTGGTGGAGTACCACCCACCCTCGCACCGCTGAAACTTGTAATCGGGCCATAGTTCCTAGAGAACCCAGAAATGGAACGCTGGAGATCCTGTTCCAAGGTTTAGTTACACAATGAAATCATGGAAACAAATGATCCTGACACACGATCCATTACGCAAAGATAATACCATGGACACATCCCTGGTGTCCACATTCGTGTATGTGCTGAGAATATATCACAAGACCACCGCTCATGAACTCTTTCATAATGGTAAAATGACATAGACAATCAAAGCAAGAACACATGACCACCATTAAACCTAAAAAAATGAGAGCACGTAGCCAAAGTAGGTTAACAATGACAAATGATCTTCTGGTCAGAAAATACATTGAAACTGTGTGCAGGAACACAGAGCAGGGATGAAGCAGGAGCGTTCTTTGAATTGGGTCAGTCCATAAACAGGTTTATGAACTTTAAACAGTTGTGAAAGGACATTGAAACCAGTGGCTGTTCCACTATTTGAAGTATATAAATTATCAGATTCATTCCCGTTCGATAGAAGAAAATAGAGGGATTTACTACTTGTAAAAATTACGCCTACACCTCTGTTTATATATCTCATTTTTTCTAATTTACATACATTGCCATGAGTTACACATGGATTTTTGGGCTCCTTAATGTACTCGTCGGTCTTGGATTGGTGTAAACTGATCACTGCAATACTCGTTGCTCAGTGAAATGTAGAACACTTGGGCCACACGCTGCAGTAAAAAAGATTTGCCTTTCAATTACATTCATTCTTTCAATGGTTTGGAAGAATGGAGGTAAAATAATTTTTTAGGATTAATTTTTTTTTTTTAAATAAATAATCCACAGCAGTTCTTTAATGCCCAGGTAAAATTCTTGACTGACGCAGGACTGAAAACGGGAGCACTTAGCTGTCAGCAAAATAAGTGCAAATTATCTGCTCCTCTTTTTGTGACTCATCAAACTGCTTTGGAATTCGTTCTTACCTTGGTGGGTGTAGGTTGTCATATATTGCGTAACCTTACAGGCTTATTGGGTACACTACTTAGGGGCATATTCTCAAGGACTTATCGCCAATTTATCGGCACTTTAGCGCCGCAAAAGGGGCGATAGATTTATCGCCCTATTCTCAAGCTGGTGCAAACTGCCGATATCGCCAGTTTTCCAGCGATAGCTGCCGCAAAAAACATCGCCACGAATGAGAGCGACAACTAACGCTAATGATATGCAGAGTAGGCGTTCCCGTGCAAAAACACACGAAAACACCACTTCGCGATATTCTCGACGACCAGCCAGATCAGCGAAGCGATCCAAAAAGAGGCGATAAGGCGCGTTAGCAGCAGGGATTTAACACCTGTCTATTACTGGTGTTAAGCAGGACGACAACCTGCAGTAGAAAGGGAGCCCAGCCCAGAGCCACATCTGAAGACCAACAGATGCCATGGAGCCAATGATCATGCAGCTTGGAGACCCAAGAGGGCCACAACACCCACCGCCACCACCCCCAGGACCCCCCCCCCCGGAACACCCACACCCCCCAGACTTCCACCTAGGCAGCGCAGAAGAAGACAGCGGACGTTCCTAAAAAGCACCAGCCTCAGACACTCAACGCCAGAGGATGCCATTGCCCACTACAGGCTCAAAAGGACAACCATCCTCCGCATCCTGACCCACATTGCCCACAGGCTGGGGCTTGTGGGGTTCTGTTTGTCCTCTGCAGTTGTTTTGGTTTTGTCTGTGGGTTTTTTTCTGCTTTTATAGTGATTTTTCCCGCCTGACGTGTGTGAATTGCAGGCCTGGTGCAGCTTATCGCTGATTTTTTATCGCGGTTGGACCCATCGCCACTTTTTTCACGTTCGGCTTTAGATTTTATTGCCGTCCCGGTGATTTTATCGCTGACATTTGACGCGTTATCGGGAAACTATCGCATGTTACCGCCGTGTTGAGAATAAGACGTTAACACGGCGTTATTTTCCTGTGATAGACGGCGATATGAAAAATTGCGTTAACCTATTTTGGCGATGATTATCGCACGTTCTTGAGAATATCCCCCTTAGTACCCAAACTTTTTAAGAGTAATTATAATTTACTAGAATATATTCCGCAAAGGCTGCTCCCCCGTATGCATATAAATTACACTTCTATAGGATGTCCAAGCTTTTTGCCCACTTTGCATAGAAGGTATTGAAGATATTGATCGCATACTTTTCTTCTGCTGATTATATCAACGGGCTAGACGAATACGGATTAGACGGCTCTGCCTTACCTTGGGTTTAAGGCAACATCTTGTGGCTTCCAGAATCTTCTGTGAAGACACTAGCTCCTTGATTGTTTTTACCATGTATAGATATCTATTTGTTGTCTGGCTTGTAAGGAAACGGCTGGGGTTAGCATTTTGAAACAAGGAGATCTCCATGTCTATATATCTTGAGCCTTAATAGCCCTTAGAGAGTCCGTTCGAAAATGTAATTTACTCTTTAATATTTAGTTGTACCTGGTCTTGTCTGGGTTTTTTGCTACATTTTAACATACTTAGGTATTCAGTCTTGTTGGCTCTTGTACACCTATTTTATTGTAGATATCATTTTTATGACTGCTTATGAAACAAACCTATGTTTGTTCTATGTTTATATAAGTTTTATACCTTGTATATAATGTTTTTAACTGTGCTGAAATGTATTGTGCTTAAAGCATCGTTTTATGGGGTACTACCCCCGAAATTAACTGTTCATATTCATACACTTCTATATTCTTTTGTAACTGAGGCACGCTTCACTGATGTGTAAATTATTCATCTATTCGGGATCAACTTTTCATTGTTGTGACAAGTTTCCATTGTTATTGTCAGATGCAGAAGCAAACGCTCAAATAAACGGGCCCATCAAGGCTTACAAACATTAACAAGAGGCACAGCAGATACCAGGGCTTTGCAATATCCGAAACGGCAAGTGAAGCATAAACTATTACAAAGGAATGGTACACATGTAAAGCAAGCCTCGAACAGGATTGGCAGTCACTCTCCACATACGAGTTTTTAATCCAACAGGGAGCCTTTTGTTCCTGCAACTCAGAACATAAACCAAACTGTAGCTGCAATTCAGGACAATACCCATTTAAAGCTGAATGTAAGAACTGCCATCATTCTTCTATCAATTAAATGCTTCTTTGAAAACTGTAATTTTCTGCTCGAGTATCATGGATGATTGTACTGTAACCGAACAAAGGAATTACAAACCACTTAGTGAAAGTGTGAGGGAAAACATTTTCTGCAACCTATTTAGATGCCAAACAAATGGAAACCATTGTTTTCACTTGAGTTGAAAAGGCACTTGTAATCCATTTTCAAGAAAGGTTCATAAAAGAAAATGGGAATAAATTTGCTATAGAAAGGTGCCAGATTCACATCGCTCATAGGTAAAAATGCTCTATTTCTATGCAGCTCATGTACAATATGTGTGGATTCTACACAAAAAGAAGGGGGGAGAGGATAGCACCTTACTTCGACCTCTTCAGGGTAAGTATCAACATACAGAAAGAAGTAAGGCTACTGAAGTCGCAAATTTTATTAAGTGATAATCTAAGATAAAGGTGTAGCAAAGTACAATACTTTGTAAAAACTGCCCTCACCCACAACGAATTGTGGCATGCTTCATCATAGGACTGCTGCGACGCCTCAGCGCAGACCAACGCTTGAGGTGGAGCAATAGGGTGGGGAAGACAATACAAACACACAGAAAAGGAAAAAGGATCCAAGAAGAAATAGTGCAGATTATAAGTCTAAAACTAACTAAGGGATATCCTCATAATAGTTTTATTCCTGGACTCCCCTGTCAGGATTAAAAAGGTAATTCATACCCTAGGATGGTGGTGAAGTGAGTGTATTAGGCACCCAACACCCCTCCGTTCTGCATAAAGGTCGACATGTTTCTGCCGGAATCCGTGTCTCTACCAGCATTCATTAGGACTGTAAGATCCCTATGCTAAATTCCCTTACTGCCAATATACCACGGATGTACGACGGTACATCGCATGCAATTACTTCGCATACCTTTTACACGCATTTTTTAGCGCGCATGTTTTTACCGCGAAAATGCAATTAAAACGCATGCCAATACCACGCATTGTTTATATATTTAAAAACAATGTATTTGTGGGGGAGACCCCCACTCCCCCCAACTTACCTTAAATGCGTTGTATTGGCATGCGTTTTAAATGCATATTCGCGGTAAAAAATATCTGCGCTAAAAAATGCATTGTAAAGGCTTAACGAGGTAGGCTGTTTCCCATATACCACTAGTATATCAGATTTCTCCAGATTACTCCACCTGTATTTAGTGGTAAGGTTCAGTAAACATACTCCTATTAGGATCGAGTGTCACTATGTATACCGCTAGAACTGGCACGAGGGAAGAGGGTGACCCCCTGTAGTCACACAGTTATCAAGGGTGGTGCGCCTCCACTTTGTGGTCCCTCCTGGTGCCTTTTTCCTTTTCTGTGTGTTTGTATTGTGTTCCCCACCCTATTGCTCCGCATCAAGCGTTGGTCTGCACTGAGGCGTCGCAGCTGCCCTATGATGAAGCATACCACAATTCGTTGTGGGAGAGAGCAGTTTTTACAAAGTATTGTACTTTGCTACACCTTTACCTTAGATTATCACTTATTAAAATTTGCGACTTCAGTAGCTTTACTTCTTTCTGTGTGTTGACAATATGTGTGGAGTCAGAGAATGGCTTTGCTCCATTATTCTGCCCTTCAGGCATGTACTAAGCAGCAAGTGGGTAATGCAGTTCCAGTGCACGCTAAATTACTTTAAATTTTGAGACTGAGACGCAGAGGTACTCTTAGTTACTTTCAGATGTTAATCTCTTAGACACTCAGCCAAAATTTACCCTAAGTATGCTGGGCGTGTCCTGAATGGACAAGCCGCAAGTAGAGTCTATTCCATACTCAACAAGTTATTTCACTGCTCTCTGATCAGGCAATGATTTGTGTCCTTCAAATTAAAATAGGGCAGATGGACTAAACATATTTTTGCACATCACTTGACATCACATCACTAACCACAGTAATAAAGTTGAAATAAACGCTTATTTTACTCTAATAAAAAACACACAGAATGCCTGTTAAAGTGGCCACAGTGTGTCCAGCCTCAACTTCTCCAAGAACCTCTGCTTCTGACTCCAAGATAAATAACAAAAAGTTTACAAGCCATCCAAAACCATATAGCAAGTTCACACTCGGACTAGGAGCACGCTTTAGTCTTTGGCGGAAAGGGCGGTGTGGCATGTGTAGGGCACGTTGGAGGGGGAGCGCAGGGGGGGACGCAGGGGTGTTAGAATATTAAAAACATAATAATAACTTATCTTAGGGTGCCGGCCGCCTCCCGCTTCACGCTTCTTCTTATCTTCCTTGTCCCAGTAGACACTGGGACCACCACATCACAGACTCCCATCCAATCTCCGCACTGCTCTCCTGCTAGTTAGCAGCGCGGGTATTGGCCTGAGAGGCTGAAAAGACGCTCCACTCAGGCCAGGGAGTCTGTGGGGGTTTCTGCAGCCCGGCTGTTCAATGCAGCTGGGCTGGAGAAACAGAAGTGCGCATGTGTGTTTTGGTCGGTCTGAGACAGCCAGCCAAACACATATGCACACTTAGGGAGTGCACATAGCACTCCTCCTCCTGTGCCCTGCCCCTCTCTGCACAAGCTGGCTCAGAGCCAGCAAATGAAAAATAAAACAATGCCAGAACATCGATGTGTTTTTCATTTGCTGGCTCTGAGCCAGGCAGTGGGGCGACGCTCTTCCGCTGTTGCGGAGGAGCCGCCCCTGACCTTAAGTATTCTATCAATGGACCTCCCATTGGCTCTGTCAACATAATACTTCCACGATGGCCCAACAGAATCAAGGCCATCAGAGAAAAGAAATTACACCACCTGCCCTATTTAAGGTGGGCGGTGTAATGTATGTTTTTCCAGTCTATCACTGCCAGGAAAAACCTGGCAGTGAGGGACAGGAAATACATTTTAATGACCTCCACACTGTTGGAGAAAACCCCCAGGATGTAGGGATCAAACAGTATTCTTTTGCAAAGGGCATTTATGAGTAGTAAATGTCCTTTGTGAATACCGAAAGTCGTAATGTTAGACTTTCGTCTAACTTTACCTTTGTGAATCGGGCCCTTTGTTTTTTAAATAGAGAATTGTTCAAAAGATGAAGGCTGTAGAGTTGCTATCAGAAATTAGTTATTTAGATGTGTATATACTGCATATACTTATGGGTTGTGCTTTATACCTTTCAAAGCACATCAAGTTTTCAAGACCTTTGTTTTTCAAATATAGAATTGTTCAAAGGATGAAGGCTGTAGAGTTGCTGTCAGAAATGTTTATTATGATGTGGCAGTAGGAATTGCTTGGTTTTACGTTCTGTCAAACAGAGTTTTAACAATTAATTATAGTGGGAAGGGGGGTGACGGGTTGGCCAGATGGGTTCAAATCAATTTTCTATTGTGTTTTTAGAATGTTTTATGGACAATTGTCCAAATAAACATGTTTTCTACCTACATGATTGGAGTCCCTCCCTAATCCAAATCCTGATATAGAAATAATTCTGTCCTTGACAGGAGAAAATCTCTGACCATATCCAGTGTACAAATGTGCCTGTGAAAGGTTTGTGATTACCCACAAAGGCTCATGCTTTTGGATGTTCACCAGGCCAGACATGGATCACTGCCACTGAACACTTAGTGATAATTACTTGTTATGACAGGGGAATAGAGAACTGTGAAATGCATACTGGGTCTGATTCATAAAGGTAAACTCAATTGTAAACCAAAGTTTACAACTGACTTTTCTAATTTATGTTGTGATGCACAGCAGGCGTTAATGCATTTACAAGTGCAGATTTATCCTCCATGAATACAGAGAAATCCACACTCATAATCCACAAACATGCACAGTTGGGAGCATTTCCAAGCTGTGCTCTGACCACTTTCCACCCTAGTAATGGTTGGAGATTTACTAAAGCAAAGGGGTGAGTAATTTACCTTTCACAGTTGGAAGGGTAACGGTGGGATATGGAGGAAGGCTTTTTCGATGGGATATAATTTATCCTCACAGACAAAGAACAAGCATTGGAAATGCAATTGTTCTTACATTTGTTTGAGTTAGAGCTATTGGCATTGTAAATGGCAATGTTTTTACCTATGAGTTATGGAGTGTATGTATGTGGTGTGTAGTAGAATTATGTGGGCTGGATTGGATTATTTAGTTGTGGAATTGTGTGGCGTGGAATTGTGTGGTGTGGAGTGGATTTGTGGAGTGGAATTATGTGGTTTGGTGTGCTGTGGAATTATGTGGTTAGTAATTATGTGGTATTGAGTGTACTGGAATAATGTGGAGTGGGATTGTGTGTTATGGAGTGTAGTTATGTGGAATGCTATTTTGTGTTGTGCAGTGGTATGTAGTGTAGTGGAGTTTAATTATGTAGTGTGCTGTTGAATATTGTGGCATGATGTGTAATTGTGTGGTGTGGATTGGGTGTATATGGTGTGTTCTGTAATTGTGTTGAGGTGCATTATGTGGTTTGGTGTCAAATTATGTGTTGTGGATTTGAAATGTGTGGAGTTTAATTGTGTGGCATGGAACTGTGTGAATAGCTTTGCCTTTGTTGGTGACAAAAAAAAAAAATACATTGGAGCTAAGCTCCAGATCTGTGTGTTTGGGTGTTTAAATAAAGAGTGAGCTATTGGCGTATTAAATGTAAATATCTCTTACCTATGTTTTATCTAGTAGAGTGGATGTATGTGGTGTGCAGTGGAATTATGTGGGTTGGATTAGAATTGTTAGTTGTGGCATTGTGTGATGTGGAATTGTGTGGTGTGGAGTGGACTTGTGTAGTTTAATTATGTGGCATGTTGTGCAGTGGTATTATGTGGCTAGTAATTATTTGTTTTTGAGTGCGCTGGAATTATTTGCAGTGGGATTATGTGTTATGGAGTGTAATTATGTTGAATGGTATTTTGTGTTGTGGAGTGCTATGTAGTGGAGGTTAATTATGTGGTGTGCTTCTGAATTTTGTGGTATGATGTTGAATTATGTGTTGTGAATTAGATATATGCGGTGTGGAGTGGAATAGTTGTGGATTGGAATTATGTGGTTTGGTGTGAAATTATTGTTATTGTTATTGTTAATTTAGTCTTATTAGGCGCACAGCTACGCAAGGGTTTCCCGGCGCCGCCTGTCAGGGCAGAGGAAGACCAAGAAAGATAAGCTTTACAGATTAAACAATCAGGTTTTTAAACCCTTACGATAGTTCTCATAACTGGTTTCAGTCCAAAGAGCCATCGGAAGGGAGTTCCACATCAATGGACCAAGATAAGAAAACGACCGGCCACCCATGCGGGACAGCCTGATCCTCGGCACCGTGAAATTAACCTGTGTGGCCGAACGTAAAGGACGTGATGGAAGGTAAAGATGAACTAAAGCTTTCAAATATTGAGGGTCTTTGCCACTTTTGATTCTGAACATATCACTCAAGGCTTTGAACTTTAAGCGGTTCTCAACCCTGAGCCAATGCAGGTCGCGAAGGGCGTCTGACACGGAAGCTGTTTTGGGGATCTTACAAAGCAGCCTGGTCGCCGCATTTTGAACCAGTTGCAGCTTTTGTACTACATCCTTATCGGCTCCAAGATATAGAATGTTGCCATAGTCCAGCCTAGATGTAATAAGGGCATGGACCACAGAATGTTGTGTGGAATATGGCATCATCCAGAGGATTTTCCTGAGCCATGTAAGGATGGTAAAACAAGTGGACAACACTTTCACAGCTTGCTGCCTCATTGAAAGCTGTTCATCGATTATGACCCCTAAGTTCCGAACCTGCTGACTGGGTTGGGGTAAGACACCCATTTCGGATGGCCAATGTCGGGGGCCACATAAATCCTTTTTCCTGCCCAATAATAACACCTCAGTCTTCTCTCCATTTAATTTAAGCAGATTGGCCTGCATCCATCCTGCAATGTTTCTCAATCCTGATTGGAGAGAGGATAGATTGGATGCTCTATCAGCTGATAGAGAGAAGACAATCTGGGTGTCATCAGCGTAGGAGAAAAGGGAGAGCACCGATTCTTAAGCAATCAGCGCCAAAGGCCTAACATAGATATTAAATAACAACGGGCTCAGGATAGAGCCTTGAGGGATACCATAGGGTGAAGAGTACGTTTTTGAACTGGATGTAGGAGAAAAAACTTGAAAGGTGCGATCTACCAGAAAGTCTTTTAGCCAGTTGAGTGCTACGCCAGTCACTCCCAAGGACTGTAAAGCTTGCAAGAGCAGCGCATGAGAAACCGTGTCATGTGGCAATTATGTGGCATGTAATGGATTTGTGTGGAGTTGATTAGCCTGGGGTTTTTTTTGCAGGAGGGCGGAGGAGGCAGCTTCAGCCGAGGAAAGGGAGTGAGCATTGCATATGTGAAGAGCAGCTGTTCAAAAAGAAAAAAATGCGTTCTCAGAAAGTAATAAAAAGCATGATGAGTACGAGCACATTTAACAAGGGCAGCCCTCATGGGAGGTTACAAAAACAGAAAAGGAGGGACTACTGAGCATATTAACCAAAGAAAAGCAGCTATTTACAAAAGACAGTAAAAAGAGCCAATTAGGAAGATGGGCGGTGCTTAAAGCCCATATCCAGAGACAGCGCATGTGCTGCCTAGGCGAGCACTAAAAAAAAAGGAAATGGGGTGCAGATTTCTCTACTATGGAGAACTCCATATAGGGGGAATATGAGCGCTTGAGAATAGTCACATGACAGTTCCAGAAATGTGCCTGGTAACCTCTGCCCAGCACAGCATTCCTGGCATACTTCTGGGAATGATTGAAAATTCTGAAAATCAGTAAATCTGTACTTGCACAAAGACATGTATATATGAGTGCAGAATTACTACTTTTATCGGGAATCGGGCCCACTGTCTCTAATGTGTTCCTCTGCATAAGAGAACTGAAATTAAGCTTCTCTGTGTATCTGTACGGTCCACATGCAGAGTTGTGGGATGACTGCCCTGGTAATCCTACGCCTGGTATTACTGATTCCAAGTGCTGGATTACTGGAACAATGTGATTTAAAATGGCTATGCTCTGATCACCCTTGGTAATAAGATTGAGCATAATGTTCCCTTTACAGCTACACTCAGTGACAAGGCCTTCTTGATCAACATCTATCCTACAGCATTTCTTGTGGTTTTCTGTTCAGAGCCTTCTGCTATAGGACAGACTCTCCAGAGATACAAGACCTTGCCGTTCCCTTCTGACTCTTGGAAAATTGTATTAAATTAAAGGTTCATTATTTTGACAATTTTCAATTTTAGCTGCTTAACTGTTCAACTTGAATAAGCCCCCATTTGGTGTTTGTAGCTCAGTGCCTATCTCCAACTTCGCAAAGTGTGGCTTGCTATACAAATATCTACATCATAGTAAATGTGACCTTCCATTACAATCCTGAGGGATGGATGTAGAACCATAAATCATTAAACTCAAATTTCAGGCTGAAAAATGCACAAAAAAAATTTCAGTCAGGCTTCTTCAGTAATTTACAGGGATTGGAATGTCAGGCCCATGTGTAGATAGATCCCATAGAGTGTGAGAATCAGAATAAAAATAACTGCTGCCTTTCATTAGTCATCTAGTGTATATCAGGTCAGCGTGTTGCAAGTTGGGACTTGCTGCCCATACAATTTATGAGCTACAAAGTATAGCATGTAAAAAAGCCAGGGACATCCCAAGAACTCACCCAAGACATTGGGTAAAATCTTGCGAGCTCCCTGGCCGCAGCGATGCACTTAGCCCTTCAAGTGTTCACGAACAAAAACCCGATCAGTTGACTAACATTAACAGATGCTTTTCAAATGAGAGGAGACTGGGCACTCTGTGTTGTCCACTGTGCACCTGGTCGTTATTAACATAATTGAATTGTTTTTTATAAGAAACACATTGGCAGGACAGGTGACCCAGAGTAAGCTTTTGAAGAGCTCCACGGTCATGCATGTTCTCTGTGCCTATAGTACTGACAAATATGGCACTTATCAAAGAGAATATGTATGAAACTGCATAACCCTACTTTGTAAACTCCTCAGACCTCTACTCTTAACAATAAACTCTTATTGCGGACTAGGAGCCCTATCTAGTGGTTTTGTCTAAGTTTTATTGGAATTTGAGTGTGGTAGTCATCATATGATGTAAACAGAATCGGGTCTCCACTATTTGAATTTGTTAGTGGTAAAAGCGGTGAGGGGTATTTTAATTTGTCGGAGTAAATTGACAGCTTAAAGCTAGGACTACAGTACACCATATAATGTAATTTTTCGCTGTTACCAGTGTATTTTGCACAAAAAAAAAAAATTGCACAACAAATTAAACCTCCACTCACATTTTTTACCAGCGAATACCACTGACAAACACATCTACTGCCGACACTAAACGACCTACTTGACAGGACCCTGGCTATTGTTTGTCTTCACCAATCACCAGCTGCGCTCGTGCCGGACCCGTCATGTTCCCGCCTCCTCTTTAATCAACACCGGATATGTCACTTTGATGAAACACCATTTTGATTAAACGCACCCGTGAATGGCTCCGGCAGCAGAGAAGTACATTCTCCCGAGCTATCTTTTGGAACAACTGATTGCTCTTCAAATCTTCATCCTCATGAGTCTTATTTAATCAAAGTAACGCTGCTAATTAATGACTAGGATTCAGAGTGGAATTGGAAAAAAAAAAAAAAAGGATTTTTGGCTCCTTTGGGCCGGCCAGGGAAGCAGATGGAAGGAAGGAAGGACGCGGTATCACCATGGTTTAATTCCAGCATGCCCAAAAGAGTAAATAAACCCAAACCCCTCTTGGCACCAGAACATGAACAGCTTGGCAGCATAACACCTGCGAGCTGCCTACAGGGTAACCCTATCTACTGAGAGCGGAGTGAGGAACGACACCAGACATCTTTGAAAAGAAATGCATCCAGTCACAGGTAGGTCTGGGTTTTAAAGTGGGCCTCGCCCTCAAGCAATGCTCTGTCCGAAAGCACGTCAAAAGTAAATACAGAGATTTGAAGTATCCAGACCCTCCTCGAGTTTCTCCAGGCTGTTTTTAACTGTATGGCATGTGATGTAATGCATGCATATAGCGTTTCCTGCTCCTGAATATAATTACTAAGCTCGTGCCTAATTATTGTTCTGTGAGTATGATCTCGTTCAGACCTTAATTATTAGGCTACACGTAGCTCACGTAGTTCATTTTTTCCTTCTGCTTATGCCAATCGCACAATTTTGTCTCATGGCGAAGGTGGTTCGAGCCAGTGCTTTAAATGGGAAAAAAATAAGTGCAGGTACTCATTAAAATGCGCTAGAGGTGTAGTGGGGGGGCGGGGCTAGGGGCGGGGCTAAGGGCAAGACATGATGATACTTAACTTCTATATTAGTTGCAGCACATACCAAAACACATGAGAAATGTGTTTATATAAACAAAGCAGGTTAACTCATTACACAAAATGAAAGAGAAATGGAATAATATGTTAACAGTTCCTTTTTGCAATAGTTGCACCTTCTTAATGTCATACTGTTAATTGCTGTTAAGCACAATACTATATATTTTTGAGCATGCGAGTAGGAAGAAACTGCAAATACCCCCACGTCGAATCAAAGCTCTTATGGCACCAAGCAAATGAAGCAACTCATTATGACCCTCCCCAGAAGATATCTCTTGTCTCTTCCATCGATCTATCCATTCATCCTTTCATCCTACCATTTACCTGCTGATGTCCACCATTTAACATTTACATTCTATCGTCTATTCAGTCTTTCATCAATCATTCCGTTTTTCACCATTCCGTCTATCCACCCTTCATATCCAAACCTATCCATCCATCCATCTCCAAACCTAGCCATTCATCCTTTCACTCATCCATCTCTTTATCCACCCTTTCCCTCATCCATCAATCCTTTCGCTCATCCATCCATCAACCCTTTCACTCCTTTATTCCACCCACCCTTTCACTCAATCCCTCCTTTCACTCATCCATCATCCACCCTTTCATACATCCTCCCTACCTTTCATTCATCCATCCAATCTTTCACTTATCCAACCATCATCCGCCCTTTTATCCAATCATCCACCCTCTTTCACCCATGCATGCTTTTACTCATCCATCCATCTGTTCATCCATCCACCCACCCTTGCTCACTCATCTATCCACTCACTCACCCACCCTCCCTTTTACAATATTTATGAATCTTTGTCACCGAGCAGACATGTACAAACAAAGTGCCACCTATTTTCTTTAAAATACCTACTGAGAGTGTCTGGATTCTCTCTCTCTTTCGCTCACTTTTTTCTTACAAAAACAGGCATACACACAAACATAGCAGACACACAAAAGACTAAGGAAGATGAAAGCCATCTTTTCTCTTCACCTACCATGGCTTTTTTAATTGCCACCAGGGCCGGACTGGCCGTGGCCTGATTGTCACTGCCAGGGGACTGACATGATTCCTGTGCTTGCAGGAGATAGTGTGAATGTGATTGACAGCACAGGGCCTGAACGGACACTGCTCTGTCAAGATGATTGTGAGCACCCGACATTATTCAAATGAGCCCTGCTGAATAGCTCAGCTGGGGCTCAGATCAGGGGCTGCAGAAGCGGCGCCTTGGCTGCCAGAGACATGTCCCACTCCTGCTCACCAGCACAGGCAGTGACTTCCATTATGATTTTACATCTGATCATATAAGGCGCCCCTATACCGCTGTTGTTTCCACACCAGTAGAGGCATGGATCCAAAGCAGGAATTTTCTTAGGTTATCTTTAGTCATTTTGTTGAAAAACTAAATCCTTTTCTTGGGGCCATTTCTCCCCCAAAACTGTCTAGCTTCAAACCCTGCACTTCTGGCCGATGTCAGTGATGACCCATATCTACAATGTATGTGGTGTTTATGGAAGCCGCATAACATGGCACCTTGTGATCTCTGTGCCCTTATGCAGTCCTAGGCTTTAAGTGAGAAAGTGGCGAAGCTCCCTAAGGGTTTGAATAAGTTAAAATCAGGTCTCCACACAGGTTCAGGATTGGGAACCACACCTCATTGTGTTTTAGACGCCATTCCCTAGAAGACATTAAAAAAAAGGAAACGGGAACACTCTTCAAGCACAGAAAGATCAAGCGGTTGTAGGAGATGTCTTCTTCATTTTAAGAGTCCATGCAACCCGTTCAACCGGTACATTTTCCTCCCAGGCGGTGCCTAGGCTCAATATTTTGAGGGTTTTGAAAAGACCATATTTAAGCAACTGCTCTCTGATGCACTTGCAGGAGCTTCCATGATGTATCTGTTACCAATGGCACTAGTCGGTTTTGGTACAAAGCTATCTTTCTCAGCTTCTAAGACTTCTACAGAACCACACTCCAATTAGTTTCAGCTGTGGTGTTTGATAGGTTGTTGGTGTCTGTCTCCTCTTCTAAGTACAGTCTCAATTTCAGTGGTGCCAGTCTTGACGTCTGTTCCAACTCCGTCCAGCCTGCCTGAATCAATTGCTTCCTGGCGGGTGAGGTCACACCAGAGGCGCAACTAGAGTCAAATTTCGGGAGGGGGGCTTAGAAAAAATTTCGGGGGAGTGCTGATTCTTCAGCCAAAAGGCAGAGTGGAGCTGCAGGGGCTCTAAGAAGGGGTGAAACACATCAAGCCTCATTAACAAGCAAAAGGTCTTCTAAAGACCTGTGAAGTGCTCGGGTGCGGTGTGTGTGTGCCCGGGAAGCTGTCTCATCCCGGGCTGCCACACAAGACAGGTGGGTGGGGGGGCTGAAGCCCTCTGAGTCCAATGGGCGTTGCGCGCCTGGGTCACACGTTGCTCTGACTTGGCGTCACTGCCCTCCTTGTGAAATCACCAATATGTGAGCATGCGCCGCAGTGTAGAAATGCGATGCATGCTCACATGATTATGTGTGACAGTGAGTACCGGTACTCTATTTCGTAACGGAGAAGTGCCGGTACTCTTGGGGGGGAAAAAAAGAAGTGCCGGTACTCAGTACCGGTGAGTACCGGCCCATTTAAAGCACTGGTTCGAGCTGAAATGTCTCACACGGCAGTGAGCAGACGCGATGGAAGGTTACGCAAGATCATTTATTCTTACAAATAAATCATGTAATTGGGTTCTTTTGATGAAAAGTATTGTGAAAGTCCTGATAATCACGCGGACGGACTCTTGCATAGCATGCTGCAGATCAGGGCCGGCCATCGCGCTGGTGGCGCCCAGTGCAAGCATGTTTGTTGTCGCCCCCCATTGGGGGGCGCCCAGTGCAAGCATGTTTGTTGGCGCCCCCCAATGACCTCTTTGTCCATGAATTCCCTCACTTACCACCCTTCAACAATGACCCTCAAGTCTCCATAGCCCCGCTCTCACATGCTTTTCTTTTGTTTTATAGAGCTATTCATACCAGTGTAGGGTGTCCTAGCACTTTACATCACACAGAGACAATGAATCACATGTGTGTAAATCAGTGTATAGGAAATGTTACATAAGAAAGAGGACTACAAGGTATAGGACTCACATGCCATTCATACTGAGTATAGTTTAAAAGTGCTTGACCTGGAGAAGAACAAACTCAGAATTTAAAATGTACCACCGTGGTTGAGCGTTGCCTTTACTAATAAGAATTGATTTCTACCCAAATTAACCCTTTTTGCAACATTAGGATAATGAAAGACTGTCGGGAGAAATCAACGCTTTAACCGATACCTCGCAGTTTCCAAACTGCTCTTTGATGACAGTTAATAGCTCACTGTTCTATATCAGGATTTTAATTTATAAATTACAGGTAATAAAAAGATCTCTCCAACAAAATTAGTAACCCACTGATCTATTTACATTATATGCACTTCTGTGATCTGCATGGTGCACATGCTTTGCAGCGGGCATATTAACACTCTGCTACTTTATAAGCCAAAACATCCACTAGACAAAACTCGATGATCCCCAGTAGGTCCATTAATCACCAGAGTTTTCTCGAACCACCACCTCCGAGGGCATCTTCCAGCTCCACCAGCGACAGCAGCGACAGTGATGTGGACCGCATTAGCAATTGGAAGTAGCATGAAGAGAATTGGTGGAAAGAACTGAAGGAGCGCAGACGGAAGGAGCAGGAGGAGGAGCTGTGAAGGTTGCGAGAGCAAGAAAAAGAAGAGGCAGAAGCAAGGAAGCGGGAAAAGGCAGAGAAAGGAGGTGACAGTGACAGCAGCCAGAGTGGCGGTGTAAGGAAGAGATCTCTCTCAAGAAAGCAAGAAAAAACAAAGCCTGGCCAGCATTATCCTCAGACTCTGACCTGGAGAAAGAGGCAAAACCAGAAAAGGCCAAGAAAAACCGACCTTCAGCAACAGATGGACATGCACGGACGGCGAACGATGGGTCAAATAAAAGGGCGAAAAAAGCACAAATCCAGCGGTCGTCCTCCTCTGGATCAGACTCTGAATGGGAGGTACAGAAACCAGTAAAAAAAAAAAGTCCGCCTGAGTCTCCAAGAAAACCTGCTCTGAGACAAAAGCCCGGAGGCAGATCTTCCAAAGTGGATAAACCCAAGAAAAAGCCTAAACCCATTTCAGAGAGGAGAGCGGCAAAGAAAAAAGAGCCCTCAGTGGAAGAGAAACTACAGAAGCTCCATAGTGAAATCAAGTTTGTATTAAAAGTAGACAATCCAGACATCAAGAAGTGCCTAGATGCATTGGAAGAGCTGGGGACACTACAAGTCACTTCCCACATTCTCCAGAAGAACACAGATTTGGTTGCCACACTAAAAAAGATTTGCCGTTATAAAGCCAAAAAGGATGTGATGGAGAATGGCGCAGAGGTGTACACGAGGATGAAATCTCGTGTCTTAGGACCAAAGCTGGAAGCATTACAGAAGAGTGGCAAAGCAGAATCAGATGAAGGCAATAAAGAAGAAACAGAACAACCTCAAGACAACAGAAAATGGGAAGAAGGAGACTGAGAAACGGCTGGATACAGGAGTTCGCTCTGCCCCAGTAAACAGCGATTCTACATCACAAAAGTGTGAAAGCATTGAAGGTAAAGAGCATGCGGGTAAACAGAATGAAATCAACAAACAGAGAGTGGCTTCCCTTGGAGATCAGCCAGCAGACTCACAAGATCATCATACAGTAGAAATGAAGAATAGTGGCCATCGAAGCCCAGAGGAACAGGCGGTCGGCGACAGCTGAAATTATGCTTGGAGCTCATGAAATAAAAACTAAGGCAGAGGAAGTTTCTGTATCTCCTCTAGCTCAGACAGTTTCATTACCATGCTGTGGCGTAGTTTCCCTCTCCCCAACCCTCCTCCTTACTCCGCCTTCTGCCTTTTACAGGAAACTGAAGGTTCTTGGAGGCTTGGAGGGGTGTCCTGAAAGGTTTGGAGACAGTTCCAGAAGGCTCAGAGATGTATGTTTGTATTTTCTCCCTTGTTTTTTTCACATAATTTCTTGTGATTTAAATCTGAATGATTATAAAGCGTGTTTAATGAAAGAAACCAAAAACAGAGTTTTCTTGACATTTTTATTGTTGCCTGAAACTTGCTGGAGGCAAGGAATGCTGCAGCAGGTGCTTTTAAATCCACTATATATGTGACAACACAGCGCCCCCTGAAGTCAGCGCCGGGTGCAGTGGCACTGATCGCACCGCCCTAGAGCTGGCCCTGCTGCAGATAGCCTTGTAGACAGTCTCTTTGAAGCCACACATTTCCAGTTTTAGAATTCAAATAGGGTTCCTGCATTGAAGGGGTGAAAATTTATTTAGGGGTCTGCTAAATGAACCTACAGTGCGTGGCTGCAAATGCAAAAAGGGTCAGGAGTCCCTCAGCGTGCTCACATATGTCTAACAAGACATTCGCCTTTTTTAAATTCTTGTGCTGCATTTTCATACATCTCATTTGTTCAATACAGTACAATGGTTGTTGACGACTTTGGTGATTTTGCTCCCTGATATTAATTAGTAAGGATTTAATTTAGTAAATTTACACCTGGCTATATTTTTGTGGAAGTTCAAAATTCCATTCTTTTTAAATAGCAATTTCCGTAAGAAAAAAGACCTCAAACCTATGCCTTCAAACCCCAGGCACTCTGCTTGAGACCACAAAATGGTCAATCTATTTGATTTAAATAGTACCTGCGTCACCTTCCCACTGGCTGATGCACTCTAACAGGTGACCATATGCCCACAGGTGACTGAGAGTGGGACCAATGACAACTGTAATTGTGGGCAGTTAGGACATGGCTCTAGCTGCTAAAGAAGTTCTGCCCATCTTGGTATGCTGTCCTCAGCTACCTGAAACCGCGGCGCACTCCAGCACCCTATTTGCTGAAGATCCCTAGAAGAAAGACAAATCAAGACAGCCATCTGTGGGCAGTAATCAAAAAGATTGAGTACAGATAGGGCAAGTGTTAGATCTGGGGTTTCTGTTTGGCAGAGATATGTACCCTGTCCAAGCAGGAACCACACCTCTAGTCAGGGTAAGCTAGATACACACTGAAAGATAACCTGTGCTCACCCTCTAGTAGCTTGCCACAAAGTAGTCAGGCTTATATAAAGAGGCAATGTGTAAAGTATTTGTGCAACACCCACACAATAACATAATGAAAAGACCACAAAAGACCCCAAACAGGTTTAGAAAAATTGAGAGTATGTTTATGAGAAAATCCAAAAGTTGTGAAATATTAAAGAATAAACCTAAAATAGTGAATCAAAAATAATGCTTAGAAGTCAATAGCACTAAAAGGTTACTTTAGTCGCGCTAGACCAGGGTAAATCCAAAGTCTAGGCCGAGACAGGATGCACGGCACATAGAGCAGTAAGAGCAGAGAAATATCCACTTTCTAAAAGGGGCATTTCTAAAATAGTACTGTTAAATTCAATTTTATCATTAAAGGGGATTTATCATTACCATTCCAAAGATATGAAACATGATTGATGTAGCTACTCCTTTCTAATCAGGAATTGCGGCTTAAAAGTGTTTAAAGGAATTCCCAATGCTAACCTATGAGAGGAGTAGGCCTCACAGTAGTGAAAAATGAGTTAAGCTGTTTGTCACTACCAGGACAGGTAAAATATAAAAGTACATGTCCTACCTTTAAGTTACACAGCACCCTGCCCATAGAGCTACCTAGGGTTTACCTTAAGGGTGACTGATGTGTAATAAAAGCTTGGCAAGTGGTTTTAAATGCCAAGTCGAAGTGCCAGTAAACTGCATACCCAGGCCCTGCAATGGCAGGCCAGAGACAGGTTAGACAGGCTACTTGTGCAGGTGCACAATCAGTGGTTCAGGCCTACTAGTAGCATTTAGATTACAGGCCCTGGGTATATGGTATACCACTTTACAAGGGACTTACATGTAACCTAGATATGCCAATATGGTATACACCAATGTTACCATGTTTAGGAGAGAAGCACATGCACTTTAGCACTGGTTAGCAGTGGTCTCAAGGCCAGCAAAACCATACAGCAAAAAGTGGAGGTAAGCAAGCAGAAAGTTAGGGGAAGACCACACTAAGGATGACAGGTTTATCAGTAAGGCTGCTATAGATCTAAAAGCTGACACACTCTTCCTGCGTTTTGAGAATGGCCATTCCACCTCAAGCCCCAGTGGCAGCAGAGGGGATTGTGTGTTAAGGATCAGGCCCGTAGCCAGAAATATATTTTTAGGGGGCATGACCCTCAACAATGACCAAACATTAAAGCTGTGCGCTATAGGTGCATTCTTTCCCAAATACTGGTTTTACTACTAAATAACGACCCCCAGAATATCGTTATACAAGAATATTGAGGACAGAATAGTGAAAGTTAAGTGCATATAGGGAAGTATAGATTTACTATTCATAACCCCACATCTACGTCTAACCTACTGGCGGTCGCCAGTAGGTAGTTATAGTTAGGACCTCGTTTCTATTCAAAAAGCGTTTTTTGTTTTGCCAATAACTTTGGCGCCGGTTGACGAAACTTCGTGAAATTTTCAAAACTAATGGGGCGCTCCGGTCAGCACCTGTCTTGAAAGTTACGGGGTGATTCGTGAAGCGGGGGCCGAGGAAAAATGGGGGTCCCAAAACGCGTTTTCCCCATGTTAATTTCCATAGGATATTTTAGACAAGGCTACAGCCCGAACTTCTGAACGGAATTACACCAAATTTGGCAAATAGGTAGGTCTTGGTTCAGATAGCGACCTTTTCTTTAAATGGTGTAAATCCGTTCAGTAGTTCCTGAGAAATTAAAAAAAGAAAAATATCGATATCGAGAGCTTCACTCTGATTGGCTGCCAACACTCTAAACCAGAATGTGTTGGCAGCCATCTTGTGACTCGGTAACCGAGTCACAAGAAAAGAGTAAAAAAAAAGGTAAAAAACAAGAAAAGGGGGCCGGGTAGAAAGACGCTGACCCCCTATGCCTGCTCAGGGGGTCCCGGACAAAAAAAGCATTTATTTAAAAAAAAATCTGCAGAATTCGCGCTGGGTGCGCGAATCCTGCCGAAAATAAAAAAACGAAGCGCGGGCTCTCGCGCTTCTGTACTAAAAAAGCCCCCAGGTGGGCCAGGTCCCGGGGGCAATATAAAATTAGGACCGCCACCTCCCCGGGGCTTATTAAATTGTATGCGGGGGGCATGCGGCCCCCCCCGCAGCCCTGGGGACCGCCACCTCCCCGGGGCTCTGGTTCTTTTTTACAAAGATGTGTGGGGGGGCAAGAGCCCCCCCACACGAACCGGGGACCACCACCTCCCTGGGGCACATACTCATTTAAATGTGGGGGTCCGTAGCGGACTCCCGGCCCGGGGACCACCACCTCCCCTGGGCTATGTAAATTAAGGGAGGGGAGCCATGCGGCCCCCCTCCAGGAGCCCTTGATGGCCCTGGGGACCGCCACCCCCCAGTGTCCCGGGGTGCCCACCTCCGGGACCCCTGCAATGTCCCAGGGTGCCCACCCCCGGGACATTGCTGTTTGCTATGACAGGGCGGGAGCACAGCTCACGCCCAGTCATAGTAAACTCTGCTTTGCTTCATTGACGCGAGAGCAGGAAAACCTGCTCTCGCTTCAATGAAGTGGGGCGATGAGGTCCTCTTGTGTCCTGAGGACCTCAGGACACAAGTGGACTTCATCCCCCAAGCAGCAGTGCGCCAAGAGGCGCATTTGCACAGTGGTGTAAAAAGGGGGCATGGCCTCAGACCATCTCTCTGCAATCCAGCTGTGTGGCGCTTACTGGAGGTACTTGGTGGGCTAGTTGGCCCCCAGGGACCCTCAGTATTTAAGGGGACTTAATTTAATCCCCCAACTTAGAACGCGCCATGGGGCGCGTTTGCAGGGTGGTGGAGAAAAGGGGCGTAGCCTGTGTCCACCTCTCTGCAATCGAGCTCTGTGGCGCTTACTGAAGGTACCTGGTGGGCAAGTTGGCCCCCAGGGACCCTCTGTATTCAAGGGGAATTAATCCCCCAACTCAGAACGTTCCAGGGGGTGGGTTTGCAGAGTGGTGGAGAAAGGGGGCGTGGCCTGTGTCCACCTCTCTGCAATCCAGCTCTGTGGCGCTTACTGGAGGTACCTGGCGGGCAAGTTGGCCCCCAGGGACCCTCAGTATTCAAGAGGAATTAATCCCCCAATTTAGAACGCGCCAGGGGGCGCGTTTGCAGAGTGGTGGAGAAAGGGGGCGTGGCCTGTGTCCACCTCTCTGCAATCGAGCTCTGTGGCGCTTACTGGGGGGTACCTGGTGGGCAAGTTGGCCCCCAGGGACCCTCAGTATTCAAGGGGAATTAATCCCCCAACTTAGAACGCGCCGGGGGCGCGTTTGCAGAGTGGTGGAGAAAGGGGGCATGGCCTGTGTCCACCTCTCCGTAGTCCAGCTCTGTGGTGCTTACTGGAGGTACCTGGCGGGCAAGTTGGCCCCCAGGGACCCTCAGTATTCAAGGGGAATTAAACCCCCAACTTAGAACGTGCCAGGGGCTGCGTTTGCAGAGTGGTGGAGAAAGGGGGCATGGCCTAGTATGAGAAGTTAGCAATCCTGCTGTGTGGGACTTACTGGAGGTAATAGGAGGGGTAGTTGACCCCCAAGGTTGATGTTGGGGGCTAACTACCCCTCCTGTTACCTCCAGTAAATCTCACACAGTGGGATTGCTAAGAGGTGTTCGGAGGCCACGCTCACCTTTCTCCACCACTCTGCAAACACGACTGCTATGTTATAGTTAGAAATTAGCATTTAAAAAACCTTTGAAATTCACTGAAAAAACCATAGGTTTCAGGGACGTTATAGTTAGGGATTATCATTTAAAAAACCTTTGAAACTCACTGAAAAAACCATAGGTTTCAGGGACGTTATAGTTCGAAATTAGCATTTCAAAAAAACATAGAAATTCACTGAAAAAAAACATAGGTTTCAGGGACGTTATAGTTAGTTGGACATTTCACTCGTACAAAACCAGAGAAATTCGGCCGTTATAATTAGTTGAGCTAACTATAACTCACGCCCCCGCAATGCACTGCTGATGACGTCACATATTACATCACTCATGACATGGTCAGTGACATCACTCATGACATCTCAAATGACATCACTGATGACATCATCCAGTGACTGTGTGTTTCTGTAAAGTTTAAATATGTTTTATATATATATATAGGCCAAGGTGTATTGAAGAATGAGTGGGTGTATGACTGTCTGAATGGATGATTTAGTAGGTGCGTGACTGACTGTATTAAGTGAGTGACTAAATGTGTCTTACTGAATGCATGGGTTAGTGACTAAACTGCGTGAATGTCTGTATCAGTCTGTCTGTTGGTGTGTAAGCGGCTGCATGGGTTGGTGAGTAGCTACATGAGTGTCTATATGGGTTATTGATTGGTTGTCTGAGTATCTGTATGGGTGCCTGAGTGTCTGTGTGGGTGGGAGGGGGTGTGTGACTCTGCATAGATGTGTGAGTGGGTGATTCACTGGGTGTATGGGTTCAAGAGTGCATCTGTGAAGGGCTGTATGGGTGGGTGAGTGTGTGAATGGTTGTGTTGGTGAGTGAATGGATGTCTCAGTGGTACATGTGTGAGTAACTACACATGTGAAAGGCTGTATATGTGAGTTGGAGTATATAAGTGACTATATGTGAGAGTGAGTGATTGTGAGAGTGGCTGTATGCATGAGTGTGTCCTTGTGTCAGTGATTGTATAAGAGAGTAAGTATGTGTTAGTCTCTGTATAAATAAGTGAGGTGGTATGTGTATAACTGTATAGGTGAGTAAACTGGAGTGTAATTGATTCTTTGCATGACTGACTAGGTGTGTGAGTAAGTCTATGAGTGAGTGGCAGTGTGTGAGTGTCTGTATAGTTGTATGACTGCATTTGCTAGTGGATGTATTGATGAGTGACTGCATATATGAGTGACTGTATGGGTGAGTGAGTAGATGTATGTGTAGATCTAGGAATTACTGAGTGGGTATGTACTAACTGGTATTGGTGTGTCTATGGTTTCGAGATTAGCATTCTGTATTTTAGAGTGGGTGTATCAATGTTTTATATTAGGGTGTGAGGAGGTGCATCAGATGATCACGTGGATGATGTCATCAGTGATGTCACTGACCATGTAATGAGTGATGTAATATGTGACGTCATCAGCAGTGCATTGCGGGGGCGCGAGTTACAGTTAGCTCAACTAACTATAACGGTCGAATTTCTCTGGTTTTGTACGAGTGAAATGTCCAACTAACTATAACGTCCCTGAAACCTATGGTTTTTTCAGTGAATATATATATATATACATATATATATATAATGATATTATGTTGGTACATATATGTGGCGTAAGGAATAGAAAAGCTATGCTTACTAACCTGTCGATGTTTTTTATTCAATATTTTGTCATCGACATTCTAGTTTTGATAATCAGGGTGCACATTGTGTGAATCTATATGAAGGAATATGTGGATTTTTGGAGGTACATGTTAAAGCACACTCAATCAGCTTTTCACAGTCCAACAAGAAATCCTATCAATTAGATGGAAATTAAAGTAGGAGGATGTAAATTGAAATGAAGGCTGACTGGCAGCTTTGTGTATTTTCTAACCTGTTCAAGATTTGTATAATGCAAAGCTTATCAAATTATTATTATTTTTAAACTCAGAGCTCTCCCTCCCACACCTCTTACCTGAGGTGCTAGATGTACAACTTCAACACTCAAATTTATTTTGCTGGAGGATGTCTTACCTGGGACATTCTGCATCATGAAATCATCACATCCGGAAGGCCCGAAAGGATGAACCTCACATCAAGTAAAGTTAGTAAACTTAAATTTCCTAATTCTTACCAACTTTGTAAGTGAAGTTTTAATTTAACTTGCCACTAATTTAAAATAACTTTGCAGAGACCTTGGAGTATATCCCTTAAGAACATATTGGGAAATTAGTGGACAGTGTGTTTTAAACATTTTAGGCATGCAACAATTGTGAAAACTAATAGTATTTACAGGGAAAGTTGGGAAGGTCCCACAATAAATCTCACTGTAAGGTTGTGACAAAGGATCGATAGTTCAATTACATTTCATCAAATGCACCAATTAAAACTGCATAGACTTGAAGCAGGCTCTGACATTTGGATATACCCCTCATAGTTATAGGCAGATTGTGTGAAAGGTGTCGCACATAAGAAGGCTTTCGTTAGACATTGACCAGCAAAACAAGGTAGGCATGTTAAAGTATAGGTGATTGTGTGAGCCTGTGATAGGTCCACCTGAGGCGTGGGCCCGGCTGAGATTACTAGCAGCAGCACTGCTTCTAATGCTCTGCATGGTGGCTTTACAGTTTGCATCCATGATCCTGCTCTTTGTTGGTGTTAGCACAGTACCTCTCATTCAGATGCTACTGAGGCCTCGACTTCAAGAATTATGGATTTTCTCTACTCTTTCACATGCATCAGACTCCTTGCACAGGACCCCCAAGGTGGCACACAATATGCGGCTAACAATACTTGGATAAGAATGCACTTTTCTGAATGGTGAATGTGGAAAGCATGGAAGTCTGTCATGTATACTAGAAATGGATACAAGTTACTTGCAGAGGGATTGTTTTCCAATACTAAAGGCACAGGTAAAAGTCAAGCTTCATGTTATGAAACAGTTAGGAGACTGCCATATTTAAATCTACACTAGAAAACAAAATTGTGTGCGCTGACGTTACATACCAAAACATAAGTGAAAGCAGATCGCGCTAATGGAATCTGCAGAGATCCACAATTATTCTACCACATGGCGTTCCTACACTTCTCCTGATAACAACAGTACAGCACTTGTGTGACCGAGCTATCACCAATGAAAGGAAAGGTTCCCTAAGCCCCCTAAGACACAAAGAAACATCAAGCTTTTGCCTTGCAAATTGACCCATTCTGGCAATTGGATAGCTGCAGGATTTAGGCCAGGGCTCGGTCGGCACCCAGGGAAACCTGCCAGACCCGGACATTTCTGAAAACAAGGCTCGTACAGTAGTCTTGGGTGGTGTGGCTTGCATTGATAGCAATATCTTTTCCTACCCAGAATGCCCTACAAACACCACATTTTGGCTAAATCACAGATTTCCCTCATATTTCTGTGAAGGAAAATTCCGGAATCTGTGAGAATTCATGAAACTCCTACCACCCAGCGTTCCCACACTTCTCCCAATAAAAACACTACCCCAAATGTTCGCGAAATATTTTGCATTTAGTACATTCATTACATTGGCCCTCATAAAAGCAATTTATCGGCTATGGCAATAAATTAGATAAAGATAAAGCAGAATTTCATAGGAGTCAATAAAGATCAAAAAGCAGATTAATACTATACAGATCTTAAATCAATTATACAAAAATCTGAAAGGCTCTGGAATACCCTACCAGCCAGCATTCGAAGCATCGAAGAGCCTATACACTTCAGAAGAGAGTTGAAAACATGGATATTTCGAAGACAGCTACACCACCACACATCCCTGCAACAGAACCTGGAAAGAAAGTTGCACCCTCAAACTCAACCTTTAGCTTACGATCCACAGATTAGAAACAACCCAACCAGCAAACTATTTTCGGTAGGCAGGTAAGTTAGGGTGAGCTGGCCTATGCTAAGCTAGGGTATTATATAGTTATGTAGGCTCATACATAACATTTCTTGCCCACACTAATACTAATACCATTACACTCAGTGGTCGGCCGCCAACTGTAACGTACATCTCTTATCTTCACATAAGACATATCTGCTACAAGGATTGTCCATCACCAGTACTGTGCAAACAACAAACCAGCCATCACTAAATGAACAGGCATGGAATAAATGAAGAGATCTGTCACACACTAGGGGTCAATTGAACTACTTTAATCAGGTCCATGACTGAAGGTCCTAAATATCTATAGCGTCTTTACATCTCACAGTGGCCATGAATTGAGCATGGGCATTCTCATGCATCCACCTATGCAATTTGGTGCTTTCCCAGATTTACTAAAGCCAGTAAACTTGGGAATGTATCAAAATGGTACGCCTTCCCCAATGAGGCATAAGGAGAAATTAATTTTTTTCTTCTTGTTACATTCTCATTCTATGTGTGTTGAATTGTGCAGCACACCTAGAAAGATGAATTTGCCTCTATGAATTGTTTTTGTGCAGGAGGTTTTCCCTGGTGTAATACAGGCAAACTTGCACCTGGGCACAAGTGTGCCTGTGTTGGCGCTAGGCAGCACACAGTGCACCAACACTAGGAGACAGCAGAAACGTGGCATATCTTTCTAAAAATGGCGCATTTCTGCAATCTGCCTTTCAAGCAGCGTAGTGCAGCAAGTTCTTTCGCTGCATTGCGTTACGTGAAATGTAAATAAATCTGCCCCAAATTTCTGATTGGACAACCCAGTGCAGTAATCAGCTAATCAGACTATAATCATATGCAATGCCATAATGGGACCCACAGAGCTGGTCAAAGCTGCCAGCATACTGAAAAAACATAAATTGTGCGCCTGTCTTTCTCACACCTCATCATCCACCACACTGCTATGCATTGCGTCTCATAACATTATAATATACCTCTGTGGTCATCTCCTATGACATAGAAACACTTCCGAGATTGGATCACAAAACAAAAACAACACCCTTCTAACCACATACCACCCTTCCTGGCGTAGCTTGCTGCCCATGTAGGTAAACGCTTCAGTACCTCACATATGGGTAGTAAGTGCTATAGAAATGCGCAATACAATGCAATATTTATCACTTGTGAATCACCAATATTTGTTTTGATCCTATTAAAATCTTCGTTTCTATTACACTTCAGAATTTTAAAACAAAATGTGCTTCCTTTGTGTTTTTGTAACTGCTGGTATATGATGAAATATTTGTACAGTTAATTTACAGGTATTTAAGTTTATGTGAATTAGAAACAAATTGACATCCTACAGTATTTCTTTGCACACTCTCTGTACACAAGGCTACTGGAATTATGTGATTCTTCAGTCACAGCATTATAGGATGCTGTGGCTCCGGTTTTTACTGTATAATTATGAATTTATCTCATTTGGCACATAATCCATCATCTGCTGCATAATGTAAGATTTTAACAAAAAAACTGTTTCTAGCTCAAACATATCAAAAGTTACTAAAATGCTGCAATGCGTAAAGTCCTTCTCAAAGGTTGACTGGTCATCTTCCAGTTACTTACAGCAAGCAGTGTTTGGATGTGGAACTAGTACTAATTAAGTGAAACCTTTGCCCAGACAGTATTAGCATGTGCAAAAATGTCAAAATAATGAAGTGATACTATAAAAAATGTGCTGCATTAAATGTCATAATTTGTGTTTACTTGCCACATAATTTAGTCAATATTGACGCATAATTTGGGCCTGCGCTGCTGCCTACTTAAAGTAGCCCTGTCTCTACCACAGAGAGATTGCCACATAATTCACTTTACAAAATCCTCTCACTTTGAAGTCAAAAGTAAACAACATCTCTACAATAAAAGGATAAGCATCCATTTGTCAGAAGACAGTCTGACATTTATTTAACATGGTGATGGTGGACCAAGTGTTCATGGCCATTTCCCATGAAAAGTTTCAAGGGCTTCTGGGTTCGGTTGATGGACATAGTTGCTGTATAAGGATGTTATCTTGCTGTAAAATAATTCAGGTAATTTGTTGCAGCGGTCCTGTGTAGCTGTTGGAGGCTGCTGCTTGTGATGTGAAAACTTTAACAATGATGAAGATCTATTTACTGCTTTTGGTGCTGGCATCGATGCAGTCTGCAAGTGCGGTGCATTTGGTGTTCCTGATTTGTTGGTGGTAGTGTCTAAAGGCGGATTTGAAGGTATTTTTTGTCTGCAATATCTTGCCTCATTCCCCATGTGCACTCCAGTTGTTTGCAGTAGTGTTTTGTCATCCTGAGTTCCTCCGTATAACAGTTGGCTTGGCTTCTTAATCTTACGGCTTTGCTATGCTTTTGGGCTGAAGGTGATTCATTTGTTGAAGTTGTTGATAGATTCGGACAGGCTTCTCTTGTGTTTTGGCTGTTGTGCGTTGTAAGCAGTAGTCCATACATCTTCTGTGATGTTTTTGCAGTTTCAGCAGACAGGTCTGGTGGAGGTTGGTCTGTGATGGGATGGCATGTGAATGCTGAACTTGATGAAGATGTGGTCTGTCCAGGTGATAGGTGTGGGCTTGTTGACTGAGATGTTGTCAAAGGAGTAAAAATTGGGTCCAGTAGGTGTCTGGCAGAGTGTATGGGTCCTGTTACGCGTTGGGTGAGGCCGAAGTTTTCAGGGCCTTTGCAGTAGAATATGGGTCGGTATGGTCTTGTTTGTGGAAGTTCAGAACTCTGAGGAGGATGAAGGAACTAGAGCCAAGGATGAAGGAGCTGCAGTTTAGGATGAGGGGACAACAAAATCTGCAATGGTGCTGGCGAAGTTGGTGAGAGGTCCTGGTTGTCTGTAACTGAGGGGTCTGCTCAGGCTGAAGTTGGCTGTGATGTGAAATTTGAACATCAGGTATTCCAAGTGGTTGACATGCGCGTGCTGTCAGTCCTGCTTGTCAATCTTGCAGCTGGGAGCGATGGCTGTGGAGACATCAGAGTCGGTGCAGGGTTCAGCCAGGTTTCTGTGGCATGGTCGTGCAACAGGTCACATACTTCTGATGCATGTTTGGTGAGTGGGTAGGTCTTGAGGAGCATGCATGAGAGTGTGGAGTGTGATGTAGGTGGTGGCTGATCGATGAAATTGTGAAAGAGTGGAGTCTTAGGAGCTGTCGGTGCAAGATGGTGAATGGTGGGTGTGGGAGGGTGCATGAGAACTTGCATGATACGCTGGAGAACGTACTCTCCATGTTTTGTGGTAAGGTGCAGCAGTAGAGCGATTAGCAATGGCCAGGTTTAAGAGCAAGAAAGTTCATGGTGGGGTAGCTGTGTGGAGGGTGAACCAGGGGTCCTGCCACTGGGCCCAGACGAGGGCATATGGGCTTGCCTGTGGCCCACCAGCAGCTTGCTCATGTTGCGGCCACCATTAAGTCAGTCCTGAGGACAGCAGGGGATGGTGAGCAGTGCTGGAAGGCGGCAAGTGGGAAAGTGCGGATAACAAGGCCACAGGAAGGTAGAGGTAGGGAGAAGAGGAATAAAAGGCCAAAGAGGTGGAACAACACAAACAGCAAAAGTGCTAGAAAGAAGCAGGTAGAAAAAAGCAGAAGGGGCAAAGAGAACATTCAGATCAGGGTGAAAGAGGCAAAGAAAATAAGAGCAGTAGAGGCAATGAAGACCAGATACAGAAGAGCAAAAAATGCACAGGAATGTACAGAGAAGGTCCAAAGTGGCAATGAAATGGGCAAAAAGAACACAAGAGGCAGAGAACCACCGGCAGATGTAACGCTGGCAAGAGAGAACAGGAGAAGAGCGAGATAAAGCAAGGAAATTACTGGCAATAGGCAGAACGGAAAAGCACAAACCTGGATGAGAAGAGGAGCGAAAGAGAGAGAGAGAGAGCGTGAGAGAGAAAGAGAGAGAGGAAGGAGAGGAGTAGCAGGAACTAGACAGAAGCCTTAGACACTATGTGATGGGTGTAGTGTCACGTGAGTAAGCAATGACAGAACCGTTGTGGCTCCTGATGTACTCCTGATGTACAAGCATTACAGCATAGCGAAGTGAATGCAGGTTTAGAATGTCGGGTTTGCGGTTAAACACAGAAGACTAAAGACGTGCTATACTAAGCTCCGTATGTGGTGTAGTCATTAGCGGGTACCCAGAATGAGGAGGACGCTACAGTGGGGTCCTCAACGACCAGACGACAGGTGGGTCCTTACGGGGGCTAGAAGGCACATGCTTAATTCTATATGACATCATACAATTCTTAATACATATTTCTTCACTCAATTAATGCTAGTATTTACTTTTTGCCCTAAGATTGACTGCCCGACTCACTGAGTGCCCTTTGAATTTCCCAGTTTATGTGTAAACATATATTTTGAGTGAGAATATACAATGCTCTCCATTGTACCTGGCTTGTTTATCTGGGAATTGCGTAAAAGTATTAACAACAATTGCTTGTCGCCCGGATTGTTAACTCAGACAATATTTTTGACCAAATGCACTAGGTCTCCGGTAGCAGAGCAGTCACTGATTCTGAAAAGCAACTGGTTTGCCACCAGGGCGTATTTCTTGCACTACAACTGATGCAATTATGCGCTACCGTACAAAATAGACTTTCGATAGGATTTACAAAAATCACACCACATTCATATTCATGAGGTACGATTCCCTTAGCAAATCCTACTGAAAGTGCTGCAAATACAGTGACAGAGACTTGCAACAGACAGACATCCATTACTACATCTGAATGTGCGAAATGCTGCTTTCGTTTAAAGGGACAGGGAGTGAAATCTAGAAAATAATTACATAAATTGAATGACAAGGATAGCATGCAGCAGTCTCCAGGACTGTTGTTTAATCCCCTTAATGCCTACAGCCCACACTTACAAATTGGAAGATGTTTCTCTCTTTTACTGGTTGACTTGTGTGAATACACTTGCAAACATCAGATCTCCCCTTATTCTTTTCCAGGCCTCAAGTCATGAAACTTATCATCCATTTGAACAGTGTAGAACTCAAAAACCAGCAATGTCAGAGTTTTATTTTCGAGCATTCTATCACGTATTTGCGTGATAAAAATACTTTTGTTGTCTGCCCCGCCATTCCACCCATCAGTCGCTCATGTTGATCGTCTTCCCGCAGAATTTGCTGTAGAATTGCAATACCACTTTCTTGCTTCTCATTCTATAATAATTCAGCTTTTTGCACTTGCGTCAACGCTGCTTGCTTGATACTTTAACTGCTACCGAGCCCTACAAACCATTGACATTTCAATTAAAAAGAACAACAAACAGTATGGGCAATGCTGCATATAGCAACTATTTTGGTAACCGGTAAAAGACGCTCTTTTGGGGCAACCAAAAATAATGGGGCAGATTTACAAGGAACTGACGCATCTGCATAGATGCGTCAGTTTCCTTGCGCCAGTGCCAAATGTCCTTGCGCCACCATGAATGGGCTGTATTTACAATACAGTGCTCCATGGCGCAAGGATTAACAGATGCGTCAGAAATACTGACGCATCTGTTGGCACAAAAGTGACGCATTGCTGGAGTTGCTCATGAAAGTGACGCAACTCCAGCAATGTGCCACAACAGATAGGTGAGTCCCATACAAAAAACCCTGCGTCATTCCTTATGCCTGGTCTGAGCAGGCGTAGGGATTTTGACGCAGTGAAGGTGTAGAGTGACACAGTGAAATGTAAATTTCACTGCGTCAGTTCTACGTGGCTTTTTGCGTGGGAATGCCCACCCTGCATTCATTATACCTGGCGCAGGTATAATGTGACGCAGGGCTTTACAACGTGACGCATCTCCCTAGATGCATTACGTTGTAAATTGGCCGCATTGTTTGCGCCCGCAGTTGCATCAAAAAAGTGACGCAATGGCGGCGCAAGGAGGCGCAAGGGGCTTGCAAATCTACCCCAATGTTCTCATCTTTTTCAGTATTAATAAAACACAACATTTCTTTTTGGAGCCCCAAAACAAAGAACCCGCGAAAAGTAGCACTCCAGTGCTATTCTATACCTCTGACAAATTTCAGATTTAAATTACATTGTTTCCGTGCCAGAAAAAAAAAACATTTTTGCTTATATTCGCTCATCCTTTCCACATCAGTATACACAAGGAATCCTTAAGGGGTGTTCTATGTCAACGTATTTAATTACACCAGATTCTACTCCCTCTGTAGCCACAGCTCAGCCCGACCCATGTTTCTAGCAGTAGGTTCTGCATGGAAGGACCAATTATACTGTCTATATCGCTCAATAAACAAGTTACCTCAAAGCATAAGTGAGTAGTCCATATTTCAATTTTCAAGGAGTATTACATATAGCCGCTGACCTTATTTTGAAGCTCTCTGTTGATTAGTGAACATTGACTGGACGAGCCACAGCACTATTATTGTGTGCCGCGTTCCTTATTACCATTGTCCTTGTCCATGCTCATGGGTCCCTTAGGATTATACGGTAAATTTATGCCAGGTTCCAAAGTCTCTGGTGCTTGACAAGGTAAAAATGTAATTAGTGAACTCACATCCTGTATTCGAATTGGAAAGGAGATTGGGAAGAAAAAAGTCGCTCGTCAATGTGCATGATCCCAAAAGTAGTCTTTGTCTATAATTTAAGGGGCAGTGATAGAGAGCCAAGTGGGCATGAGTGGTTAAATGTTGACACATTTGAACAAAGAGATATAACTAATCTGTGCATTCATCTGCCTTCTGTAATGATGCAGACTCCACGTCACCTCATGTATTACTCTGACTCTACCACCAATAATATGACTTCTTAGTTTATAGTGTTTTTAGAATTTCTCTATATTCCTAAATGTTGAGCTAACACTCCACGTGTATTCGGACCAAGACCGCTCAGTCCTCAACTAAACTTAATTTACAAGTAGAGAAATGTCAAAAGATCACCTTTCCCATGAAATAAAATTCCTGAAACTTTTTTCAGACTTCAGACCAAGAAACTCCTTCATAGCCTTTCCAAGGCTCTCAAACCATAGTTGGTTAACTGCTAGCCATAAACGGTATGAGCTGCCCAGTATGTTTCGATGCTCGGAAATTAATAAAATGAGTGTTTTTATTTTGTTACTATTGTTAATGCAATAAAACATCATAAATATATGCAGAGTTTACAAGTGTATTATTTGCCTAGTTAAAATATATCCTGATGGGTACATCTAATTTAATAAATTCATTGTTACCAGTGCTGATTATGGTAAATTAACAAAATATCCAATGAGAATTATCTCTTTTTGCTTTCTGTGGGTGAGTGAGTGGAGTGTGAGTGAGGGATGGAGTGAGTGAGTAAGGACATGTACAGCATTCTCTCTCAGACATCGCGGTCTCTTAGTGTGGGCCTGTGGTTGCTAAGCTTTGCAATGCCATGAATGCACTTGACCTTTGAGGAGATGCCTCCATTGCTCAACAAGGAGCATCTCGCAGTCAATATCAACATATGTCGCAAGGCTACACACCTGTTAAAAAAGGACAACAGCTCCCTTTGTCCATAATCCTGAAGACTGTAGGCACTTAGTGGACACACAATAGCTCTTATTCCTCCGGTACCAAGAGAGGCTGCAAGCAATCCGATGTAAAAAAGTAGTGTCTGCTCCCTCTTAGCAATGGTGTGAGCAATGTGTTGCGTATCAATGTAGAAGTCTTCGAAAGGGAATGCAACAACGGGTAACATGGCAGTGCCTGCAAGTGAAAAGAGCACAAAATACATGAAAGATGTAATAACACACAAAAAACATCTGAGAACGAATCTAGGGGTTTGAGATATGTAGAGTACACAAGCCTGCAATAGGGGGCATTTGATTAATATTTAAAAACAGTAGAATTTAAGACATTGTTCCTCTTCTAGACATATGATGTGATCCACTTTGGGAGACAGGTTTTATTTCTGCTCTATCCGTATGAAGCAGAAGTGGAAGAAGGGTTGCCAGTAAGTAATCGGAGCATTGTGTATGAAGGTACCAGCAAAACCTCTCTTCATAGCTCAGCAGGTGCTTCACCATTGTAAGTGGCGATCAGTGGTGGCTTCCAAGCTGGGATAGTAGTACCATTGGTGCAGTAATGGACAATGGGGCTCGGCCGCAAGAGGACTCACTACAAGCCAATTAAACCTGTCGTCGACTACCTAACCATGAGGGCCACCACGTTCCTTGCTTGCATCATGGCCCATGGCATCTTTGCTATGTCAATGCTCACAAAGTCACTAACGAGTAACAAAATGATTAATTTCTCCTCGTTTTTTGCTCTTTCCATGTGTAGTGCATTCTGCAGCAAACAGAGAAAGAGCGAATCGCCATTATTCACTGTTTATGTGCAGGAAGGTGTTCCTCCCTGCACATAAACCATCCTCCCTGCAGCTCAGCCACCCTTGCAACATGGCGGCAGGGTGCCTATGCTGGCACTAGGCAGCTTTTTCTGCACCAGCACTAGGGGAAACACAGAGGTGTACCGTATCAATGTGAATACAGTGCATCCCTACGTTTTTCAAAATGTGGAGCGTGGCGCTGCCAAATTTGCCACAGCTTGGCGCTCCAACATTTTTTTGTAAATATGTCCCCAGATGTTTTGTTGACATGGGTTCTCTGGTGAACCTGCAGGTGTAGAATCTCTCACTCTCAGTCCTTCCACAAACTTCTGTTAAAGTAGATTACTAACTGCAAACTTATGCCTTGGTGCATATTGCACTTATGCGCTGTGCCTGTTTAAATTGTTTGTGCAGAAGTTATTTCGTTGTTGTGAGCAACCAATGAATGTGTGGTTGAACATTGGTGAAAATGAAAGCAATTGTAAAAAAATGTTTTAATAACTCCGTCAAGCAAGTTATGATTATGCAGAAATATCATTATAAATATGGTGAAATCATACAGCTAACACAAATAAAATTAAAGTTTCTAAAATGTGTTTTTACTAGAGTTTTTAATCACAAGCTAAATAAGTAAGCCAAACTACCACAACCATCTGAATTGTCTAACTCAAATTTCTTGTGGTAACATATTTTAATATTAAATTCAGTAGACGATTGGGACGCTGTACTTGTGTAAAATTACTCTACACCCTACATGTATCATCAAGATTCACTTTGCTTGAAAATGAGGTTGCAACTAGCTCCTCGCTTTAATAATACATTGGCTGCTGGTACAAAACTTCTCAGCTTGATTTGGGAAAGTTATGCCTCCGTGCATCTGTGCATGTTTGCTCTCCAGTTTTATGTTTCTCCTCCAGTGACAATCGGAAAGTACACTGGAGATGTGTTAGAAATGGGGGTCTCTAGTTGGCAAAGGTAGGTACCTTTGTCCAAGTAGGGACCCTTCTTCCTAGTCAGGGTAAAGGAGGTACACTCCTAAAATAACCCCTGCTCACCCACAGGGCCGGCTTTAGCACTGGTGGCGCCCGGGGCGACAATGTTTGTTGGCGCCCCCCCCCAATGACCACATCCGCCAGGGATTCCCTCACTACCACCATTTGACAGTGCCCCTCAAGTCTCCATAACCACTGTCTCTTAGATTCATTTAGTTTTATAGCGCCACTCGTAGCAGTTTAAGGTATCAGACCACTTTAAATCAGACACACTTTGCACAGAGACAATCATACATGGGTAAATCAGTATATAGGAAATGTTACACAAGACAGAGGTCTACAAGGTGTAGGAGTCACATTTCAATACTGGTAGGCAGTATAGTTTAAGAGTCCTTGGACTGGAAAAGGACAAATCCAGAATTTAAAATGTAACACTATTGTTAGGGGTTTTCTTTAATAATAAGAATTGATTTCTACCCAAATGAACCCCTTTTGCAATATTAGGACAAAGAAAGACTGGGCAAAAAATATATAGCTCTAATATGTTCCTTGCAGTTTGCATACAGCTCTTTGATGGCAGTTAATAGCTCACTGCTCTATTATCAGGATTTTAACCTATAAACTGCAAGTAACAAAAGGATCTCTGACAAAAGCAGTTACCCATTGACCTATTTATATTATCTGCACTTTGTGATGTGAATGGAACACGATCTTTGCAGCAGGCATATTAACCCTCTGCGCTATGATGAGTCAAAACGTTCACTAGACGAAGCTCCGGTCCCTCTCCAGGAAGAACATTAATCACCTGGATTTGTCATTCTTATTGATGCTTGAAAATTGCTGGGACAATGTACGTGGCATCAGGTGCTTTTAAAATAGATGAACATGGCGCCCCCACCCCAAGTCAGCGCCCGGTGCGATTGCACCGATCGCACCGCCCTAGAGCCGGCTCTGCTCACCCCCTTGGTAGCATGGCACGAGCAGTCTGGCTTATCTCAGAGGCAGTGTGTAAAGCATTTGCACATAACCAGCAGTAATACAGTGAAAACACTACAAACTGATACCACACCAGTTTAGAAAAATATCCAATATTTTATATAGTTAAACAAGACCAAAAAGATAAAGATCCAACATACAGTACTTAAAAAAATATGCACTTTGCAAAAATACTTTAAAAGTAAAGTTCCTTGAAGTCGGTAGCTCCATCCGGTGCTATTGCGGTACTGAAAACAAGAGAATCCAACAGTTCCGTCTGACTGCGTCGGTCGGGGGTGTCGGCAGACTCGTAAACTGCACCTTATGTGTAGCGGCCGACATGTTGGGTCGGGCCGGTCGTGGCAACCATCGCGGTTGCAGTGTGAAGCGGAGTGGTGCGGCGTGCGGTGCCCGCAAGTCACGGTGCAGGCAGCAGCTCGGTGACGTTCATCCAGCGGCGTTGGTGAGACCAGGGCTGCGGTGCGGAATGAAGGAGGTGCTTGATGCGGTGCTGACAGATCACGGTGCAGGCGACAGATCCGGTTGTGGGGAGCTGGCGTCGGTCGGTCCGGAATGCGGTGTGGGATGGGGCGGTGCATCGTGAGACTTACGAGCGGTGCCCTCAAGCCACGATGCGGTCATGGAAGTCGAGGTCAGCGTGCAGCGATGGCGTCGGTGAGACCAGGGTGGCAAAGTGAAGCGAGGCAGTGCGGAGTGCGGTACCCACAGGTCACGGTGCAAGCAGCGGCTTGGTGGTGACGGCGTTGGCTGTCGTCATCGGTGAGGCCTGGGTTGCGGTGTGAGATCCGGACGGTGCCCTCTGCGGTGCCTTCAGGACACGGAGCCAGCGACGGACTCGGTGACTGAGTCAGCGGCTTTCCCTCCCCTTCGGCAAATGAAACCACAGTTCCAGAGGCGGCACCCAGAGGTCGGTGAAGTCTTTGCAGTCCCTGAGACTTCAGAACAGGAGGCAAGCTCTATTTCAAGCCCTTGGAGATACTAAGCACAAGTTCAGAAAGTTCAGTCCAGTCCTTTCACTGCCCAAGGCAGAGGCAGCAACTGCAGGCCAACCCAGCAAAGCAACAGCACAGCAAAGGGGCAGTACTCCTCCTAGCAGTTCTTCCAGCTCTTCTTCTTGGCAGGTTCCTTGATTCCAGTGAGTTCCAAAGTTCTGGGGTTTGGGTCCCAATATTTATATTGCATTTTTCTTTGTTCTCTGGGGAAGAGAGTGTCTGTGCCCAGCCCAAACCAGTTCTGACCTGGCTTCCTGGCAGGAGGTAGAGACAGCATTGTCCAAGACAGACCAGGCCCATTCAGGTGCAAGGAAATCTCCTTACACTACTCTAAATACAGCCTAGGTCTATTCAGCACAGCACTGACTCATCCAGGAAGTGGCTGTCTGGAGAGAATGCACACCCCCAGCCACTGTCACTCCATAGCCAGACCGTCAATACACAAACCCAGCAGAGGCACACAGGATGGCTAAGCAAGAAAATACCTACTTTCTAAAAGTGGTATTTTCCAATCCAGAACACAAATATCACCTTTCTAAAAGATGCATTTTTATATTCTGAGTTCAGGCATACTAAACCCCATTTCCCTATCTTGTCCCAATGGGAAGATATGCTTATAAGATGCTATAAGTAAACTCCCATTCTATCCTATGGGAAATATAGCCTTTCCAAAGTGAAAAACGAAATACATTGTAATTCACTACCAGAACATGGTACACACACCAGTACCTGTCCTACCTTTCACATACACTGCACCCTGCCCATAGGGGTACCTTGGGCCTACCTTAGGGGTGACTTACATGTAAGAAAAGGGAAGATTAGGGCCTGGCAAGTGGGTGCACTTGCCAGACCGACATGGCAGTTACAAACTGCGCGCAGACACTGCAGTGGCAGGTCTGAGAACCCTTTACAGTGCTGCTTGGGTGGGTGGCACAACTAGTGCTGCAGGCCCACTAGCAGCATTTGATTTACAGGCCATGGGCACACACAGTGAACTTTACTAGGGACTTACTAGTAAATCAAATATGCCAATCATGGAAACACCAATCCATAATGCAATTTACAATAGGAGCACTTGCACTTTAATACTGAACAGCAGTGAGAAAGTGCGCAGAGACACTAAACCAGCAAAAACAGAGTCAAAACAGGGAGGTCAGAAAGCAAAAAGACAGGGGAGACATGCCAAAAGACGCCAGGTCTAGCAAGATGGTTCACGTTTTCACTGTTTTGTTCATTGGCAGAGTTTTGCTCAGCAGACAAAGAGTGAACCAAAACGAAAAATCAAAATAAGTCTGGGTGGCTACTTCCCCTTCATCATACACTATGAGGCAATTGACCTGGGGCATAGGTCTTTTTTCTGTGTGGGCAGTGGCAGCTAGTGATCTTTAAAAGTGGTGTGGCGTAATACTTAGTCAACACGCAGAGAGAAAGGGTTAATTTGATGGGGAACACTCCCAGTCCCCTCGAGATAAATAGTAATCAAATGAGGGAGTTTACCCCAGAAAAAATGGATAAAACGAGACGCGCAAAAAGGAGAAAAGAGAAAAAAAGGAAAAAGTTATTCCTTTTTAAAAAAAGACCCCTCACTCGGGTTGGTGACATGCTTCATCATTGGGGTCCCACCCGAGCAGCCGAATGCCACTCGGGTGTGCTTCGACGCCTGATTACAGCGGAGCAGGTATTTTGGTGACAGTGGTGCAAGTGAGTGAAATGTAAAATAGTTTGGTTAAAATTGTCTTTATTGTTCCCTAAATTTTAATATGGAGCAATAAGACAAGGTTAAAAACGAAGTGTGATACCTATGTAGGTTAGATTGGCCTAGGGCATCAGGATATTAAAGGTGATAATAAAAGACATGGTCTACATGTTTCAGCCTTTTAACGACAATGCTAGGCTTTCTTCAGGACCTAAATAGTGACCGGGGGGGTATGCACGCGCTAAGGTGCACCCGTCCCTGAGTCACATGTGAACCATTCTGTGTACTTACGGTATGATTGCCTTTCAGCCTTCTGTGAAAGGTAAAGTGAATTGAAGACTAAATTCTGTCTTGCCCCATGAAAACCGTGGGGGGGGGGCGTCGGTTGTAGTCAAACCCTCGGGTTTCTGTGCGGCGTTTCCCTAGGTAGGAAGGCGGGCAGTATGGTTTGACGACTGTTTGACTACAACCGACGCCCCCCCACAGTTTCCATGGGACAAGACAGAATTTAGTCTTCAATTCACTTTACCTGGCTACCTGCGTGGCTACACTGGATGGCAGCAGTGTTTAGTTTGTAAATAAAAGAGTGCCCGTGCTCGAAGCTCCAGCCCAGAAGTCTGCGGCCGGTGCAGTTAAATGTCAGCTTTTTAATGCACTACCAGATGCTTCCTGCATCTTTATCTGACTCTTGCACATTCCTGTTTTCTCCCCTTCTGACATTTTCCCATCTTTGTCTTCCTCTGTCTTTATGATTTGTTTGTTTTTCCTTCTTTTGCTCTCGGGGAATATCTAATGCTGGTCACCAAAAATAGGCGCCAGTGACCCCACCAGTAACCACTGGCTCAAATTAAGCACTAGATGGCAGTCGCCCTGCATGATGTCATTTGACTAGGGTAGACATGAAAATCTACATGTTCCTGTGCTTAAGATCCCTTAACCAAAACCTCACCTTTTGAGTGGAGGGCTGCCTGACTGAATTCATCATTAACAAATAAAGTGCGTCTAATTAACTTGATTAGGTTGCAATAATATAATTAAACTGTAGATAACATAACAATGCTTTTTAAGCTGACTCGACAAGGCTTCAAATTAAGTTCCATTTGTTGTATGTTGCACATTTTAAAATGAACATAGTTTCTCGTTCCTCCTTCTGTGCAGCTCAAGTTGAAAATGCTCCTTCAGCATTTTGAAAAATGCTCTTAATTCAAGCAGTTTTACAGTCTTGTCTTTTTTGTATCTTCAAAACGTATATTCTTCTTGTTACTGATGTTCCTGAAAGACGCCTGCATGAATGTTTCAAATGTTCAAGGCTGGTGCGGTGTTTGGACAAAATATCAATATATACATATATCTTCAAGATATGTAGATGTAGAGTTAAGAATAGTAAATCTATACTTACCTATTTGCACTTAGCTTCTCAATATTTTAGTCTTCGATATTTTTGACACGATATTCTGTCCACAATATTTTTAGCATTGGTATATCAGACAACCATTTGATGCTGCTTGCTGATTAAACCATGCTCCATTCATTATTTCAATAGTTTATTGTTTAGTAGTGCAATGCCATTTCCCCTTGTATGTAGGTTAGGCATTCTCATTTATTATTAATTTTGGGAGGGTTTCTAGAGTAGCCTGTTTTACGTAATATAATTTTTATAATGTTGATTGGTTTCTGTCAATGTAGCTTTATTAGTACAGCCCACGAAAAGTCCCTTTGGAAACAAGTTTTGACAAATTCTAAACCTTCTCTAGGGTCTGATCCAACTCACGCTAATGATAAAATATCTCAGTGGCTAGAGTGTTCATTGGATGTGGTGGTCCTGATACAATCTCACACAAGAAAAGTTAAAAATCAATCAGCTCCTTGGTACTCTCCATCCCTTAGTGAAATCCATCAAGCTTATAAAAGAGCAGAAAGAGTCTGGAGAAGAGATCTTGGGGATTCAGCTAAGCAAAAATATTGGGACTACACCAGCGTCTATCACTCTGAGATAAAAAAAAAGCTAAAACAGCTTACTTTGAAGAGAAAATTAATGCCGCTTCTACAGCCTCCTGCTACTGGTCCATCTCCAGAAGTATCTGCAGAACGATGTAATGACCTGGCAAACTGTTTTCCACATGAAAATTAAAAAAATGTATGATACATTTCAAGCCAAACCTTATGGGGTTGCTGTTGGACCCTCCAAAAAAAGGTTGGTCCTCAGTCCATTTAATCTGAGTGTTTTCCCTGCTTTATCACTTGAAAGCCTCTCAGAGATTTTTAGTACAATTAAATTGGGCTCTTCTAAGGATGTGGCCCCACCTCACATCTTGGCTGAAGCAGCTGAGGTAATTTTTCCAACTATTCTCGAACTGACCAATCTTTCACTATCCTCTGGCTCTGTTCCGATGGCATGGAAACACGCCATGGTGACGGCATTGCTCAAAAAGCCCAATCTGCACCGACTGGATCTAGCAAACCTTCGCCCAATTTCTCTCCTGCCGGGGAATAGCAAAATCCTGGAAAGATATACCAATTGGTCTCTCTCTCAATTTCTAGAGAAGTATGACATCTTGCATCCATCACAGACTGGATTCCGTCCTTACCACGGTACTGAGACAGCTTTGCTGGCAGTAGTCGAAGAAGCAAAAAGACTAGTTGATTGGGGAGGTTCAGCTGTGTTTAATCCTCCTAGATCTTAGTTCAGTGTTTGATACCGTAGACCACAAATCCTCCTGGAGAGATTACAGAATGCCGGCGTGATGGGAACTGCTCTTGCTTGGTTGGAGTCTTTTCTAGAGAATATGACCTTCCAGGTTAATGAGAGAAATGGTATCTCAGACATGGTTCTGCTAAAATGTGGAGTACCACAGGGCTCGTCGTTAAGCCCAACTCTATTCAATGTATACCTGAGACTTCTTGCGGGGATCGCCCTCCCTCTTGGAATTTTGATACTATCATATGCTGATGACACGCATTTGGTCTTTTCACTTACTGAGACAGATGGCTCTGCAGACCCCTCTTTAGGCCTTTGCCTGGAAAAAGTCACAAAGTGGATGAGGAGCTCCTGTTTCAAACTGACAGAGAAAAAAACTGAGCATATGCTTTTGGGCAATAACCCAGTTTCCATTTCACACTTGAGTTGGTCAAGCTGTCTAGGTCCTATCCCATTGCATAAACCTGCATAAAGAACCTAGGAATGTGGATAGATGAGTCTTTCAAGTTTGATACCCAGGCTGTTAAACTAGCTGCGACTTGCTGCTGGATGTTACACAAAATATTACCCCTCCTTCCTCCCACGGCAAAGAGAATTGTGGTCCAGGTGCTTATCCTCTCCTGGCTGGACTACAGCAACTCCCTGTACGTGGGAGCCCCCAAAGCTGCAATCAAAATACTACAGGTGGTACAAAACTCTGCAGCATGTTTACTGTTTAATCTACCAAGACATCAATCTGCACGTCAAGCCCTGCATTTCCTCCACTGGCTGCAAAATAGCAGAGAGGATTAAATGTAATTCCTTTGCATCGCACACAGAGCACTGTTTGACAAAGGTCCGGTGATCTCTAGATCATTGCTCCTTCTATAAACCTGGGAGATCGCTGCGCTCCTCTAATACCTTTCTGGTTGAGAGCGTAAAAACGGGGGAGGGGGTGATCTTTAACACTCAATGCATCTAAACTGTGGAACACCCTCCCCCTCTCTCTTCGTGTTCTTGATAAGGAACTTACCTTCCACACGGGATTAAAAACCTAGCAGTTCTAGAGCAAGATTTTGTAAATTTCTCCTCTTTAGCCGCACTGACAGGGCTGGGAGGCCTACGGGTAGCCATGCGCTATATAAGTGTGTCTAGAATAGAATAGAATGGTGCCACTTCACACCATGCAGAGGGCATGATTCTCTACTCATGTAAACTCATAAACAATTATGTTTTTTGATTGTGAGCCACGATTTTCCCTTGCTCTTATACAGAGCAGTGTTCATGTAATACTGTTATTTAAATCTGTAATTCGAATAATTGAGAGACTTTTCCTTCCTCTCTTTGGAGGCAGACTCCATGTCAGTCCTCTATTGATTCAATACTTAGAGAGCTCTTGCTGCTACATTATTTGCTGTGTGCTAGACTGTATCTGGTTCTGTCTATTGTACTAGAACAGAGACTGAACCCTATGTAATTATCATTATTTTGCATTTTGAGAATCTAATGACAATTTGATTTAAACTGACTATTTATTTTTGTCTCTGTAATGATTTCCAATTTTAATTAAATCTTAACTGTTTTGACGTCGATCCTTGTCTATTGTAAGTTTCCTTTGACTTGGTTTATCTTGATTCCATGGTTATTGTCCTTTTAGACTCACACAAGGCCTCATATCCCATAAATGGGCGATTAAGAATAATAATTTGGTGTCAATTGTTTTTAGGAAATTAAATTAGTGCCAAAAGATTTGCCCATTCCTTTCTATTGTCCAGTGTAGGTTCCCTCTACTGAAGTGACACCTGCCTCTCCCTCTTCCTGTAGTGAAGTCTGTCACCTAACATTGGTGCCATTCTGTGGTTGTTTTATCTCGGGTAGATCAACAACACACTTTCACCATTCAAAGTGGCCCAGGCTCTGATTTCTTGCTTTAGAAGCCTGTAAAATCTAGACATACAGGTTGAAAATGAACAGTTTTGTTAATGCTAGAATACCTAAATGTTATACTGATCAGACTGTTTGCTCAGTCACTCCTCTAGGGTCACCAAAAGAGGATAATTTGACAGATGCCTTTTGAAGAGCAGAGCCTTTGCTGTTTGATTGATCTTACTAGGGCCAAGTCTGGATTTAGGTAGATACTTGTGACCTGTTGAAGACGAAAACGGACTGCTACACAAGTAGAGGAGCTGCCTTGCCCTAGAGGTTTTATGGAAGATACAGATAACTGAAGCTTCCCATAAGCCCAAAAATCCCTACAGCCTATTGATGGAGCAGGGTAAATGAAATTTTTTTAACCTCCTAATAATTTTCATAAAATAATTAATAAACATGTTCGTTTAAGTAAATAACCAACAAAGTATGTTACATGTGAAGGGTTAAAGGTACACGCTATTCCGTGTACAAAATAATCAACTTATAATTGTTTACGTGTCTAACATAACATAATATTTGCGTACTAATTAAATAATAAATGCATGATCTGTGCTTTTAAATAAAATGTGTGGTTGCAAAATAAAGCGATGGTAAGTAAGGGACGGCTTTATATGTTGCTTTTTGCTAGGTAATACCCAATTGGGGTACATAGAAAGACGGGAGGGAAACGAAAGGGTTTATATTTCTTTGTTTTAACAATATTTTGTTTATCTTCGAAAATAGTGCGCTTAGGCCTGTCGAGCAGCGATATAAAATGGCTGCCGTTTGCTAGAGTACGCATGAGCAGTGAACCATGTGATAGAGGAGAGAGGCTGTGGAAAAGGATGATCACGTGCTGGTGCTGAGAGGCTAAGATGGAAGTATGGTCAAGGCTATTGTGACCTTTCTGAGCAGATGTGTGCCAAGATGATCAGCAAGAAGCGTGAGAAGTCAAACTGAATCAATGGACGGAACTGTTAAATCTAAAAAGTAGCAGAAAAAGATACAAATTGGACTGATCGAAGCGGATGAGCAATGACATGAACTGTGGGAAACGATGCAAGCATGGACATTCCACAAGGAACTGGTTAAGACCAGGAAGTTTGATTAAAATGTATATGGGCCTGAGTTTGACCAATGAGAAAGAATCACGCCATGAAGATGCAACATTTTTATTCAGTAAGCTAGAATTAGGGTATAAGAAGACCTACTCTTGGTGGGAGGGGTTAGTTGTTGGAGAGGAGTTGCTGGAGTAGTTGCTGGAGAGCAGATGCTGGAGCAGTTAGATGCTGTAGATGGGTGAAGTTGCGGTTGCTGATGCTGACGAGCTGATGCTGCTGCTGCTATTTTTATTTTCCAATTGAGTATAAGATGCTGTTTTTGGAGAACCTTTTTATTCCTGATCAATTTTTCATTTAGAACTATTAGATTTTTCCAAGACAGATAGATTGATCATTTAGAGTTCTTGCTATGATAACCTTATTTTTTCCGTCTAATCGATATGCATTGCAATTTCAATTTATTCTTATAATGATGATAAATGTAAAGATCTGAATAATAAACTTAAAACTTATTTCTTGCTTCGAAGCTTTACATAAACTTTATTATTCTTTAAACAAATGACTCAGTGATTCTTTAAGCTCAATGATTAAAGTAAAATGATAAAGAGTTTATTGTGATTGAGCTGGTCTTAATCACCATCAACTGATTCCTACTAGTTGGTCCATCGACCAATGAGCGGAATACCTTAAAGCAAATGAGAAACATTATGTCATGTTAAAAGAGGTATCCCGTCTCCTTCCAGTGAATCGTTTTCTCCTAGGTTATTGACGGAGGAAATCCAGGGAATAAATGAGTAAGTGAATGTATATGCGGTGTTATGGGCCCCACCGTCATATGGATATAGTGTGTGTGTGTTAGACGAATAGTTGCACCTGGATGACCGAAGCATATAGGAGAATTATTTTTATTGTTAGCGCTGGATCAGATTTCTTGGTAGCAGAGTTATGGTTACTATAGATTAGTTTGGTGATTATTGATTATTGATTATTGATAAGTTCATGTCTAACACTTTATGTTGAGTCGCGTTATGTTATATGTAAGTTTTCACGCTTCCGGGAAGTAGGAAGTGGAACACGTGTGGCAAGAGAAGTCACATGGAATGGTGCATTGTCTGAGTTCATATTGGTGATAACACAGGTTGTGTTATGATAGGGACATTTTCCGTATAAAAGGTGTGTAAGTGAAATAGTGATCGGTTTTCTTGTGAAACTCTGGCCTTAATTCTCAGGAGCAGTATAGTCTCCACATGTGTTTTATCCCCAGAGAAACGGGTTTACCGCTTGCGTGAAAGAAGGTTAAGGTAGAGGGAAGTGCTACTTTATCGGCAAAACTGAAAATTCTGTGGTAGGGTAGAGGTAAGCGCTGCCTACTGGAAAATACAGGGTTCTTGTGTAAATGGTCAAAGCTATCTCTTTGGTTTAGCGAATCAGACAATGGAAATGTGTTTTAAATGTTGTAACTAACGAAGAATTGTTGAAAAAGAAATTGCCGATAAATTTTGTAAAGGAGTGGTCAAGAGCAGCAATGACGTAGACAAGAGTCGCGCTGGGATTGGACAGTTCGCTAGTCACACGGAAACAGGAGCAGAACTGACGTAGACAGAAGCCGCGCTGGGATTGGTCAGTGCGCGGTAAACAGAAATCGCTCAGATTGGAGCTTTGGTGTGAGTCGCGCTAGGATTGGTTGGAATAACCTAGTGACGTGGAAGACTGTGATTGCAGTGTTGGTGTGAGTCGCGCTAGGATTGGTTGGAATAACGCATACAGAACAGTGTTGAATTGCGGATCATTTAAGGAGAAAAGAGGTTGTGAATCATGTCGTATTATGAGTATGGAAGAGAGAAAACGTCATGGATGACGAAAGTTAAGAATTTCTTTAAGAAAGACAAAAAGGTAGTGACTAGAGAGGGACAAATAATTCCTCCGCCGAAATCACCAGCTTCGCATATGATGCTGAAATATGGATATCATACATGCATATGGTTAGAAAATTGGACAAAATATACCAAGAATGATGGAGCATTGGCTTTCTCTGAGAATGGTTCATTTAATGTAGCTGTACTACGGAACTTGAGAGAAAAGATGGCAATGTTAGAACCTAGACCTAGACCGACACAGTTTGAAGCTTTAACGGAATGGGAAGATGAGATGTATGAACGAGAGAGATTCAGAGGATTAAAGAATCATGAGTTTGTGCCTGGAAGGTTATGGGGAGTAAATCATGAGGACAGAATAAAGCGTTGGAGATGTGCTAACATGACAGGAGGTTTGTTTCCTGCATTTACAGTTGAGGAAGAAGCAAAGAGAAAGTGTACAGAGAAAAAGAAACATTTAGTGGTAGAAAAGTATGTGTATGGTGGTAGTGAAACGGATGACGAATTGCTGGAAGATATTTTAAACAGAAACCCACCTCCATACCAACAGACTTCTGCGGTGGTGACACCTAATGCACCGCCAATGGAAACTGGGAGGAATAAAAATCCCGAACGAAGAGTTGAGACAAATAGGTCACAAGATCAATTAAAAACTTCACAAAATGAAGAAATAGAAAGTGACAATGCAACTGAATTAGCGAAAACCACAAGAGAATTGACTGAGAAAATAAGAGCATTGACAAAGAATATGGAAGCTGTAACTGTACCAGTAACGATAGGTCCAGTAATGCCAATTTTTGAGAATCAGAAAATTGATGAACGTTCTTTAGTGATTCCCATGAATTCACATTTGCAAAGAAAAAGAGAAGGGATGGAACTGAATAATGAAGGTGCACACAATTTGGCTAGTACCTATAGACCAAGCCCACCTACTAATTTGACGATAAATGAGAATGAGATTAGGAGAATGCCTATGGTGACGGAGTCCGCATCAGGGACACCAGAAAGAAGTAGCAATTGGATAGAATTAAATAGTACGCCTGTAGGTCCGACTCCAGATGAGTTAAATGAATGGATGAAAGCGCTAAAAACAAAAGAAACGGAAGTGAAACCCTTAGATGTAATTAGGTTGAAAATAGACATGGAAGAATTGATTTTAGGAACAATTGGTACAGAAAAATTAAAAAATTATCAGGATGATGAGATTATGTTTTTGTGCAAAAGTCTTACATGGAGAGCTAGAAATTTACATGACAAATTGGAAGAGACAGCAAGTGAACTCGGAGTGGAGTTTGTAAAAGTGAGAACGTTGCAGAAACCATACAGAGTAGATTTTTGTGAGAAAGATATAGAGAATTTGAACACATCAGGAAGACTGACCCAAATAAAAGAGTTAATTGTTTTATTGAGAAAATGGGGTGATGTGGATAGATGGAGAAATAGATGGTCGAAAAGGAATGAGAAAACAACAGATAAAGCATCTTTGGCTTTTGCAGTGACAGATAAGGAACCAGTTGTAAGGGAATACCCGATGAGAGAAACTCCAGGTGGTAGTTATGTGCATGTTCCATGGACTAGACAGGATATACTGTCATTTACAAATGACTTCCCGAAGTTGAGAGAAAAGCCAGTAGAATGGTACAGACAAGTGGAAAGATTTGTTAAGGTTTCAAAGGTGTTGTGGATAGATCTGGATGGATTGTTTGATATAGTAGTGCCAGCTGATTTGTGGACAGAATGTAAGATTACTATTGATTGGCCAACTGTAGAATATCCAAGGGACGCTAAAACAGGAGCGCCAGGACCAGAAGTGATGAGGAAGTACGACCAAGTAATTACCTTTTTGAAGAATAAGATTCCACCTAAAGAAACAGATTGGGTAAAAATAGACAGAACAACGCAGGAAAGTAAAGAATCAGTGCATGCTTATTATGAAAGGCTGTTGTTAGTTTTCAAACAGTATAGTGGTTATGAGACACTAAATGAGAAGGATATGAGTCATTTTGTATATAGATTTGTATATGGATTGAAACCAGAGATAAGTGAAATGATTAAGCAGCATATGATTTGTTGGCAGAATAGCACAGTGGACGAGGTTTTGAGATATGCTAAGTATTGCAGTGATGATATTGAGAGTAGACAGCGTAAATTGAAAGAAAAGGCCATGTGGGCACAGGTGAAAGTTGCAGAGAAGCAAGAAGCTCAATTGAGTAATACCGGAAATGAAACAGGACAGGTTAGATCCCGACCTAATATAGGTAAAGGAAAAGGACAAATGAGCATAGATGAGGCAAAGAAAAAGTGGCCATGCCACAACTGCGGAAAGCTAGGACATTGGAGAAACGAGTGTAAATTTCCTCCAAAACCTAATGTGGAAAATCAATCATTAAATTCACAGGTGCAGAGTGAGGTAGTTACTCAACAAGGTCAGGTGCCACAACCACCACTTCCCAAGAGTGTTAACCAACAGAAATACAGTGCAGAAACAGGATTCTACGGAGGAGAACAGGTAACACAGTTGCCGCGTGCAGCTGCAATTTCTCAATATTGGTTACGACAGGATGAGGATGACACGGATGAAAGTTTCTGACGGTGCCTAGGAGAGGGGGAAGAGTGCGTGCTTGGCGCAACTCTAGAGGTAGATCAGTCTGGTCCATTTGTGGATGGAGAAGTGAATGGTGCAAATGTAACATTCCTTGTTGACACTGGAGCTACCCGTTCTACTGTTAGGTCAGTGGAAATTCCAAACCTTCCTCTCTCAGGTGAACATATCCAAGTAGTTGGAGTTTCAAATCAGCAAATTAAGACGCCTCTTACTAAATTAGTGGAGGTAAGAATTGGTCCATTTAGTGAAATGCACCGATTTGTGGTATGCGATTGTAGTCCCGTGAACCTTTTAGGACGCGATTTATTGTGCAAGATGAATTGCACTATCTATTGTACCCCAGACGGAATTGCTTTTCAGACCCCAGATGAGGATGTGCTGTATAAAATGACAATGGTGAATTTAGAACCAGAAGTAACTGATTTGTTTCCTGTATTTGATGCAGAGAAAATCCCAATTGAATTGAAAAAGACAGTGAAAGAAGAAGTGTGGGACTTTACAGGAGAAGATGTAGGATTAATGAAAGGAGTAGATCCCGTTAAAATAACAGTGAAAGAGGGAACGAGTTACCCAAATACGCCCCAGTATAAATTGACACCAGAAATAATTGAAGGAATAACGCCAGTAATAAATAAAATGATTGAACAAGGGATTTTAAAAGAAATCATGAGCAGTCCATGTAATTCGCCAATAATGGGACTGAAAAAGCCAAACGGAACATATAGAATTGTACAGGATTTGAGGAAGGTAAACAAAATTGTTGTGCCTTGTTGCCCGATAGTACCGAACCCTGCTGTGATTCTATACCAGATTCCACGTGAAGCAGAATGGTACACAGTAATTGATTTATGTCATGCATTTTTCTCTATTCCATTGCATCCAGATAGCCAGCCATTATTTGCGTTTAGGTTTGGAGAGCGTATTTTGGCATGGTGCCGAATTCCTCAAGGGTACACAGAAAGTCCCTCAATCTTTAATCAGATTCTAAAGAAATCGTTGGAAGATTTAAAAATGCCAGAAAAGTCAGTGATGGTTCAGTATATTGATGACCTACTGGTGGCATCAAAAACGAAGGAAGCATGTGTCAATGATACAATTGCTTTGCTGAATCATTTAGCAAAAAGAGGACATAAAGTGTCCCCTTCAAAATTGCAGTTTTGTCAACAAGAAGTCCAGTATTTAGGGCATAAAATTGAGAAAGGAGTGCGAAAGGTAACGACTGAAAGAATAAAAATGATTCAAGGAATGAGAGCTCCAATGACACAAAGAGAGGTAAGAATGTTTTTGGGAATGGTTGGATATTGTCGACAATGGATAAGCGGTTTTTCGCTGATTGCTAAACCGTTGCAAAAACTGACAAAGAAGGATGTTAAAGATCCTTTTGAAATGAATGATGAAGAAATGAAAGCATTCAGAGAGCTGAAAAAGAAATTGTGTGAGGCTCCAGCATTAGGAATGCCTGACTATGAGAAAGATTTTGAGCTGTATTGCAGTGAAAGAGATGGATGTGCATTTTCAGTTTTGGTACAGAGACATGGAACTATGAAAAGACCCATTGCATATTTTTCAGCTGTTTTAGACCCTGTAGCGAAAGCGTTGCCTGGATGCTTGAAAGCAGTTGCTGCTACTTGTGTGAGTCTGGAACAGAGTGAAGGCATAGTGATGGGATATCCACTGAGAGTATATGTTCCCCATTCTGTGGAAATTCTCTTGACAAGAACGAAAACCCAATACATGACACATAGTCGGCTGACTAGGTATGAAAAAGTAATTTTGAGTGCAGATAATGTGACCATTGACAGATGTATGAATGTGAATCCTTCGACATCGTTACCAGATGAAGAAAGTATAATTGAAATGGATGAAGTAGATCACGATTGTCTGAATGTGCTTGAATATTGTACAAAACCAAGGTCTGACATACGAGATGAGCCTTTAAAAGAATCAGATTATATTATGTTCGTGGATGGCTCATGTTTGAGAACGAGTGATGGAGTTCTAAGTGCAGCATATGCAGTTTGCACAGTAGCAACTGTAATGGAAGCATCTTGTCTGAAAGGGATACGGTCTGCCCAAGTCGCAGAATTAGTAGCTCTGATTCAAGCATGCAAGCTGGAAAGAAATGTACGGGTTACGATTGTGACAGATAGCCAGTACGGCTTCGGGGTGGTGCATGACTTTGGTCAGATTTGGTCACAAAGAGGTTTCTTGACGTCTGCAGGAACACCCATTAGAAACGGAGATTTTGTGAAAAAGTTGCTTGAGGCGATACAGCTGCCTAAACAGATTGCTGTTGTAAAGTGCAATGCACATAAAAATGGGGAAGACTACATAACTGTTGGTAATAAATATGCTGACGAGATTGCACAGTACTGTGCAAAGAATGTGGTTTCTTTAAACAAAAGTCGAGAAAGAGAGCATATTTCTTGTCCTTTGCTTTTTACTAACCCTGTTGAGACATGGGATGAGGTGAGACAGTTACAGGAAGCTGCAGATGATGAGGAAAAAGATACATGGATAAAAGCAGGATGTAGAAAACATGAAGAAAATGATGTTTGGGTTTACAGAGATGAAAGACCAGTTATGCCTGATAGCATGATTTCTGACATGGCACGGATGTACCATGGACAAGCCCATATTGGGAGAGATTCAATGATCAGACTTTTTAGACAAACATGGTATAATCCAAAATTCAGAGCCATAGCTGAGAGTCTTTGTCAGAGATGTCTTATTTGTCAACAGATAAATCCAGGAAGGAAGACAGTAGTGAGTCTAGGAACAATAGGACGAGAAGGAGGTCCTTTCACTAGAATGCAAATGGATTTTATTGAAATGCCACCTTGCAACAGACTAAGGTATGTCCTAGTGGTCGTCTGTTTGTTTTCCCGTTGGGTGGAGGCATACCCAACCAGAAGGAATGATGGAATAACGGTAGCAAAACTTATGCTGCGAGAATTCATTCCGAGGTATGGTTTTCCAGTCACGATTGAAACAGATAGAGGAACACATTTCCAAAATGAATTAGTTAAACTGATTTGTGAAGCACTTAGTATTAAACAGAAACTGCATTGTGCATACAGACCAGAGGCTTCTGGAATCGTAGAGCAAGTGAATGGAACAATTAAGAACAGGTTAGGAAAAATGTGTCAAGCTACAGGACTCAAATGGCCAGATGCCTTGCCATTAGTTTTAATGACAATCAGAAGTATTCCGGAAAGGAAAACTGGACTCAGTCCCCATGAAATAATTATGGGACGAGCAATGAGACAAGCACAAGTACCTGTCAACAAACTACTGACTATAACTGATGATCTAGTACTGGATTATTGCAAAGGATTGGCTGATGTAGTGCGTTCTGTGTTTCATCAGGTTGGACCGGATGCGACCACTCTTGAAAGAAAACCAGCTCACGACTTGAATCCAGGAGATTGGGTCCGCATAAAAGTCCACAGGAGAAGAAACTGTTTGGTTCCTCGCTGGGACGAACCACGACAAGTGATCCTGGTGACAACCACTGCAGTCAAGTGTGCAGGAGTGAAACACTGGGTGCATGCCAGTCACACCATCAGAGTTCCAGAACCTGAAGATCGACATGTGAGTCGACATCTGGAAGTATTGGATAACAGTTCAGCATCAGAAGCAGAAGAAGAAAGAAACAGGGTGCCAGAACCTGAAGATCGACCTGTAAGTCGACATCTGGAAGACCCAACTACAAGTGCAACGACAGAATAAGTAGAGGAAATAGCTGAAGTTCCAGAACTTGAAGATCGACCTGTAAGTCGACATCTGGAAATATCAGATACCAGTTCAGAATCTGATACAGATCATTCGGATTGTGAAGAAATTCTAAAAAGAAATTGGAAATTTGAAAGCATAAGAGAAGAAACTGAGCCAGAAGACAGTAACAGTGAGCAACCAAGTACAAGTTGTGGTGAAAATCCTTCGGAGATAATATTAATAGATGAAGAAGGGAGAGTTTCAAGCAGAAAATTAGAAAATTCGGAAAATCCCCGAGGAGCAGTAGGGACAGATAGTCAAACACGAGAACAGGGAAATTTAGAAGCAGATAGAGAGACTGACACAAATTCGGAAGAACCTCGAGGAGGGACAGAAATAGGTGAACGAAGGAAGATAAGAAAAGAACCACAAGTAGAGGAAGAAAATGAGATTATAAGTTTCAAAATAAGAGACAATAACGAAAGAATTGAAACAGAGTCTGAAGAAAGTGGAGAAGAAATAAATCAAAAACTAGAGTCAAGAAAAAGAAATTGGAAAACAGAAAGAGAGGAAAAAGGAAGTGAGGCAAAAAGGCCAAGAAAAGGAGACAATTGGCCCAACGAAGTAAGAAAATTAAGATACAGAATCATAAGGTTAGATGGGAAAAGTGCTGAACAAGTGAATGAAATAACAAGTCAGAGAGAGCAAGAAAAACAAGGTGGAAAACACTTGCAGAAAACGAAAAGAGTAAAGAAGGTAAATCCGAAGTATAGATCGCCTGAATGGTTGTATCTTGCTTTGACTGATAACAAAGAAGAAAAGAACACTCACGAGAACCCAGAACAAAGAAACCTAATGGGAGAAGGTGAGGTGCAACAAACCTGAAGAAGTTTAAATAGTTTCTACCGGACTTGACAAAACACTGGATCTGACGAATTTTACCGGATATGACAAAGAAAGAATTCTGAAAAAGAATTAAAAGAAAGTACCAAGCAAAGACAAAACATTGGAGTACAGAGTGGCAAATAAGTCATTTTCTGAGGTGTAGTGACACAATTTTCTGGAAAATAAATAAATAAGGTTATAAAACAAAATGGAGAATACTAGAGATAGAAAATGTAAATGTGAGTTTTTAAGTAGATGGTGTAAGATGTGCTGCTTTTGTACAGGATTATTAATGACAGTATGGGTGGTTTTAGCAATCACTATTCCAATTAGTTTAGCTGTAGTAGAAACGTCTAATAACACTGAGAAAGAAAAAGGAGCTAACACTCAAGAACCAGTTATTTTAAAAAGTAGTGCAGAATTACACAAGGACAAATCGATAACAGATTTTTCTAAAAATGTTTTTACTAAATTATTATATGAGTATGTAGAAACAATGGATGTAAGAGATTGCTATGTTTGTATGCAGTTGCCTGCATCTGTAGCAGAGGGTGTGACTTATCATCACCTCCCTTTGACGTATGGAATAACATGTAGTGTCTTAGCAAGTTTATTTTATAAAACAGGTAGATTAGAATATTATTACACTGACATAGATAAGATTTTTGCGAAAGTTTCTGTAGTTCCCGAGCTAAATAAAATAAAAGAGGGAAAAACGTTTGGTGAATATTTTTTAGAAGATAAGATTTTAACATTAGATAATATAATTAGGTACAACCTTACCTGTGAGTTAAAGAAGGAAGAAAAAGTATTTTTAGAGATGGTTGAAGAGAGAAGAGTGAAATTTCAAAGAAAAGTGATAGAAGAGACAAAAACACCTCTTTGGGCGTTTGAGGAAGACAATCATGACAAGAAAAAGACAAATGCAGCTATGACTCTGGATTGGCCCCAACAGGGAAGGTTGTGCATTAGAAGAAATAAGACAAGATATGACAATTATTTTGTGGGTTCCAGTATTTGCCATGACAATTATCAAATTTTAGGTGGATGGGGATTCAAAGGGGGAAAAGATCCAATATTTCCAGGGATCTATTATGTTTGCGGTAATAGGGCTTATTACAGGTTGCCGGACCATTGGTATGGGTCATGTTATTTAGGCCTGGTCTTTCCAAAGATTTTTCATATGGACAGAAAAGAAAAAGGAACACACAGAATGATAAATACCTTTACACGTAGAAAAAGGGAAAGTTTTTCAGAAATAGTAGGTGATATTTTTGGAGCATTGATACCAGCAGTGGGAATATCTTTGAATGCATTTAGAATTCGGAAATTATCCACAGTGGTAGATCGTTTATCTACAGATACTGCTGGAGGGTTCTTAATGGTAAATACCGAGATGGTTGCCATGAGAGCTATGGTGATGCAAAATCGACTTGCCCTTGACATTCTTTTGGCAAAAGAGGGTGGAGTCTGTGGAATGCTGAAAGTCCAACATTGTTGCACTTACATTCCAGATAAAAGTGAAAATATACAGAAGTATATAACAAATATTACAAGTTTGCACAAAGAACTGGTTCCACTGGAGGTTGAAAGTGCATTGGGAAAACTTGGTAAAGGGTTTTCTTCAGTAATAAATTGGTTAACAAGAATGAGTGGATTAATAATAGGGAAAGTTATAATAATAGCAACCATGATAATAATAATAATTTTAGTGCTGAAGCTTGTAATAACATGTATAAAGAGAAGAAGAAGACAGAATAAAATAGAAAAAGAAAACATGATAAACAAGGAAAGAGAGAGAGAAATGGGTGAAATAGAGTTAGAAGAAATAAAAGAGAACATGTACAAGAAAACGAAGAGACAAGTTGAAAGGGATACAGTTGTGTAAACTAACAAAAGCAAATGGATAAAAGATATATGCTGTCTGAAAGAAATGTATAACTTGGGTTTTGTGGTGATATTAAAAATCACCAAAGGGGGAGTTGATGGAGCAGGGTAAATGAAAATTTTTTAACCTCCTAATAATTTTCGTAAAATAATTAATAAACATGTTCGTTTAAGTAAATAACCAACAATGTATGTTACATGTGAAGGGTTAAAGGTAACACGCTATTCCGTGTACAAAATAATCAACTTATAATTGTTTACGTGTCTAACATAACATAATATTTGCGTACTAATTAAATAATAAATGCATGATCTGTGCTTTTAAATAAAATGTGTGGTTGCAAAATAAAGCGATGGTAAGTAAGGGACGGCTTTATATGTTGCTTTTTGCTAGGTAATACCTAATTGGGGTACATAGAAAGACGGGAGGGAAACGAAAGGGTTTATATTTCTTTGTTTTAACAATATTTTGTTTATCTTTGAAAATAGTGCGCTTAGGCCTGTCGAGCAGCGATATAAAATGGCCGCCGTTTGCTAGAGTACGCATGAGCAGGGAACCATGTGATAGAGGAGAGAGGCTGTGGAAAAGGATGATCACGTGCTGGTGCTGAGAGGCTAAGATGGAAGTATGGTCAAGGCTATTGTGACCTTTCTGAGCAGATGTGTGCCAAGATGATCAGCAAGAAGCGTGAGAAGTCAAACTGAATCAATGGACGGAACTGTTAAATCTAAAAAGTAGCAGAAAAAGATACAAATTGGACTGATCGAAGCGGATGAGCAATGACATGAACTGTGGGAAACGATGCAAGCATGGACATTCCACAAGGAACTGGTTAAGACCAGGAAGTTTGATTAAAATGTATATGGGCCTGAGTTTGACCAATGAGAAAGAATCACGCCATGAAGATGCAACATTTTATTCAGTAAGCTAGAATTAGGGTATAAGAAGACCTACTCTTGGTGGGAGGGGTTAGTTGTTGGAGAGGAGTTGCTGGAGTAGTTGCTGGAGAGCAGATGCTGGAGAAGTTAGATGCTGTAGATGGGTGAAGTTGCGGTTGCTGATGCTGACGAGCTGATGCTGCTGCTGCTATTTTTATTTTCCAGTTGAGTATAAGATGCTGTTTTTGGAGAACCTTTTTATTCCTGATCAATTTTTCATTTAGAACTATTAGATTTTTCCAAGACAGATAGATTGATCATTTAGAGTTCTTGCTATGATAACCTTATTTTTCCGTCTAATCGATATGCATTGCAATTTCAATTTATTCTTATAATGATGATAAATGTAAAGATCTGAATAATAAACTTAAAACTTATTTCTTGCTTCGAAACTTTACATAAACTTTATTATTCTTTAAACAAATGACTCAGTGATTCTTTAAGCTCAATGATTAAAGTAAAATGATAAAGAGTTTATTGTGATTGAGCTGGTCTTAATCACCATCAACTGATTCCTACTAGTTGGTCCATCGACCAATGAGCGGAATACCTTAAAGCAAATGAGAAACATTATGTCATGTTAAAAGAGGTATCCCGTCTCCTTCCAGCGAATCGTTTTCTCCTAGGTTATTGACGGAGGAAATCCAGGGAATAAATGAGTAAGTGAATGTATATGCGGTGTTATGGGCCCCACCGTCATATGGATATAGTGTGTGTGTGTTAGAGGAATAGTTGCACCTGGATGACCAAAGCATATAGGAGAATTATTTTTATTGTTAGCGCTGGATCACTATCAAGTAAAGAAGAAGGGCAAAGGCAAAACTTATACAGAGCTCCATAGATGATTTTTAGACCTCATTGGAGATGGTGAGCCTACACTACTCAGCACTGACACAATAATGTGATGGTGCTATTATCTTCCAACCCCACTGATAAGAGAAATGCAGGGGTTTGGAAGCTTCATAACTCCAGTGTGGATTCTGGACATATTGGCGCCTTATGATCCCCAAAATGTTTGAACCATCACTTTAGCCACTGGAGTTCCTGAGGTATTACCTTTTAAAGTTATGACTGGTCCCTAATCCTAAATTTTAAATCCTAGTAGGATGTAAACAGTGAAGCCTTTGAGTATAGTTGGTACTCCTAAACTCTTGGCTAAGACCAGTAGTTTCTGAGATAAAGTTTCACACTTTCATATGGTAAAGGTTTTCACTTTATTACTGCTTAAGGGTGCATAAATAATGGATTGATTGCCTCTAAGTTAAGCCTGACTGCGTTCATGCCATGGTAGCAGAGGGTAAACCGCAGGATAATTTAGTGACTTTTTGTAGTTCATCCTGACAAGGATGTGGCTGTTGCTTGAGTATGGTTTCATCTCCCTCAACCAACAACCCAATTTCACACACTTTTTGAGTAGAAATGCCCCAGTGTGTCTGGAAGCTATAGCAAGAGCGGCCCGGGCAGGTAAGAGCGGTGGGGCGGGGTGGGGGGAGACTCAACAGACGATGACGAGGGAAAATTAAATAAATAATTAATTTTCCCTCGTCGTCCTCTGCCGAGTCCCCACCCCACCCCACCACCCCACCGCTCTTACCTGCAAGGGCCACTCCTGAGCTATAGAGCTGATCTCCGTCATCCAGTCATGTTTTGCAAGTATGCAGCCGAAAATGTTCATAGCCTGGAAGTCTGTTCTAAGGGACTTAACATCCATGGCTAGACTGACCATAGCAGTGTCCAACAACCTTGGCACTCATGATTGGCAGCTCTCTGAGGATTGTAGCAAGATTGGCTTCTAACATGTTGTTAGGCTTGTTGTGTGCCTGAGCACCCCCTTGCAAGAGCTTTGGCAAAGGACAGCTGCTGTGACAATATCAAAACTGGAATGTGGCATGGAAGAGTGTGTGCACCACACTGAATCATTTGAGAGAATCACAATGCATACTCTGATAGGCCACAGTGTGCATATATCAGGGAGCCGCCCAGTACAAGTTCTGTACAGGGTCCATGGGAAAAAATCCGAGCTAGGCGGTCACACAGAGGTGTAGTGGGGGCACACTTAACAAGCCATGTGAGGTTACTAGTCCTCTGCATGCTCAGGCCCATGGTTGGTCGTAATCGTGCAATGTGATTAACAGATAGTTTGTCAGGTCACTAAGCAACAAGTGGCCAGAGCACCTGGTATAGCAGACACTGCACAGACCCCCTCTACTAGTGCCCAGTAGTATATACCAATAAAGAAACAGGCATACTATTGTTGTAGTCCTGGCCATATGATGGCAATGTGAACAATGTACTTCTGTGGGCCCAACTGGCTACTTGGAGCTGCCCCGCTGGACAATCACAGCCCTAGAGTTGGTTCTTCTGGACAAGATCAAGACCACCTGTTATGGGATGTTTCATATTCTAAACCTCCTCCACTGGCCACAGAGTAGAGGTTCACCACCAATATGCTGCCCCCGGAGCAATCGAGTTACCTCTCAAATCACCATGCCTCGGAGCCTCCTAAGTGTGCTGAACTAGGTAGCAGACAGGTGAGGGAAGGCCTTGCAGAATATGCACCGTTATCTTGGTCCATGGACCGTTCAGCCACTTTCTGTAGATTGCTGGTGCACTCCACCATCCACCAACAGCAGTGCTCCCTCGCCAGCTAACATCAGGATGCTGCAGGCAGGTGGGCAGTCCTTAGACAGCCGAAGCTCTTTCACTGAGTGGTCATCATTGATCACGGCTTACCCCCACTTCCGATGATGGGGTTTTATTTTGAGGAAGGATTTTGCTATTTTTAAACTGGAAACTCGGGGCCAGATTTACTAACCTTTCACTCAATGCAGTGCAGCTAGGCAACTTGCTGCATTGCATGAAAGGGAGAGAGCAGACATGCTCCATATCTATTAAGATATGGCACACTTCTGCTCTCTCACAGCACTGTACAGTAGAAAGGCGGGTCCCAGTAAAACGATTCTAAAGAACACAACACAATTAAATACCAGCAGGCATTAACACACTTGTACACCATAATTCTATTGTTCAATGTTATTTAATCACATTGAACATCATGAGATGCTTACAAATCAGCAAATAATCTGGAGAAATGTACCAAACAAGTGCCCCACGCAAAAGGGGAGAAAAGGGTGGGGGAGAAGGTTGTGTGCATCAAGTGAGGGTTGGAAGAGTGAAAAGGAAAGGTAATGACAATATATCCATCACACCATTATTTACTCACAGCACTGGCAGACTTCAGACAGACTAGTGCCAATGCAGGCACCCATGCACAGTGGTGCAAGGATGCCTGCATTACAAGGAAAATTGTTTTGTGCAGGAAGGGATACAATCATATCCCTCTATTTTTCTGCAGAATGGACCATTTACTTTAAAGAGTCAAGGATCTAAAGGCAGAAACTTGACAATGACATTTAACTTACCAGTGAAAAGCTCTTTTCACTGGCCAGTTAAATGTCATTTTTTCAATGGTCTATGTAAGCATGTCATCAAATGTTACATTTGCACTGGCCAGTTGATGCAAATGTTGGTGTAAATGTACACTGCACTAATGTAGTCTGGACCCAAGTGTAACATAAATTGTTAGATAGAAGCACAAAAAGATTACTGTGAATCTTAACCATATTAATGTCCTGGGCATGTTTTTTTTTCAAGTTTCTAACTATTGTTTGTGGGAAGCCCGTCACTCCAAACATATTTGCAAGATGATTAATAACGATATCTATGTAACATACTTGCTATAAATTATTCTTATATCAGCGACCACCGTAGTTAATAAAGAGGCTTCTGAATTTTAAATACAACACTGAACACATCTTTTTCCAGGTTTTAGCTATTGTATGTGGGGAACCACTCAATACATATAGGGGCCTATTACCAACAGCGTGCGTTAATTAACGCAAACCACAGTTAGCGTCGTTTTTTTTATCGCTGGATTCGTTTGCGGAGATAACGCGTTATTAGCAACGTTTTATCTCCAATGCGAAACAAATCCAGCGATGGCGGCGATTCCCAGCATTAGCACGAGAATTCCTTGCGATAAATTCCTATCGCTAAGGAAAAACTCGCTAATAGGCAGGTGGGGACTTAACCGTAGAATCCACCTCCCATAGACTATAATGGCTAAGTCAGGTTTCTAGCAGGTGTTAAAATCCAGCGCTAATCGGGGTTAACGCACATTTTATTATCGCTCGCGGGCCTTGCTAATAGTGTGAAGTTGTGTTTGCGACTGTCTGCGTGTATTTTTAGTGAGGAACGCCCACTTTGCATGTCATTAGCGATAAATATCGCTGACATGCAAAGCGGTAAAAAAACGGGCGCTAATGCCCGCAAACTGTCGCTAACTGCTGTTAGAGACAGTTTGCTGATAGGGCGATAAAAATATCGCCGCTTTAGCGGCAAAAAGTGCCGCTAATGCGGCGATAGTGCCCTTGCTAATATGCCCCATAGTTTTTTCCTGATGAGCCACAACAGTCGTCATAATTTATTCTGAAAGCCCACCTGTTTTAGAGACTACCATGACATTAGTAAGGATTTTTTTCTCTATAATGGCCCTTAACTCCATGGTGGGAGCTACTGTAGGGGAAAATGCTGTGAAGCAAGGTGTGCCATGCATTGACTCCAGATAAGATCTGCCTGCATTTTTTTTATTCTCCAAAGACAGACCTCCTAAACAAGGATATAGTTGTTGAAAAAAAAAAACGCCTATCGTATGATAGAAATGTAAGCACTTTCCTATCCAGGTCCACCATGGCATGCATCGAGGACCATACAGGAAAAAAGTATGTGAAACTAGCTTTGCAAGCCCTGCCCTAAACAGGGCACGTCTTCTCATGCCATTATCATCAGTGGTACTCCACTGAGAAGATTTTCCTACTAGAGGAAATGCAAATGTTCTGTAGCTGGGAACATTGCGAACACTCAAAATCTGAAGGTGGCGTGCAGTGAGCAAACATTACTTTACTGACAACTTTTAAATGAGGACGCTAGTTTACAGGCAAAGCCAATCAGCAAACACTTTTCTTTCCATCAGGGTATTGATATTAGATTGTCTGCTACACGTTAAGAAGAACTTTGGGTATTTCTCTCAAAGGAAATATATTGATTGTGGCCTTTTGTGGCAGCACATGAATGCACAACTCAAGTTTGCACCTGTTTGCACCCTCCTTAGGCCTGTATTGGCAGCACATGAGTGCACAACACAAGTTTGCACCTGTTTGCATCCTCCTTATGTGCGTTTGGTGGAGACTATGATTGAACTCCAGATTAGCACATGGCTTAATTTCAGTCAACTATGAAACACTCTTCCCTTCTCCCTACTGGTTAAGGTCTGGATGGGGTGGAGTGGTGCTTCCATGCCCGAGGAAGAATCATAAAGCTACCATCAGAATTTTCAGGTTAATGTGAGGCCATAGGGGTAAAGAAATGGGTGTACATGTGTCAATATATGAACCTGTGGTTGTGTGTGTTTCACTGACCTTGTCTGTGTGTTTGGCGTGTGGATGTGTGCATCTGTGTCTGTGTTTGGTGCATATTTGGATGCATGTCTTTTGGTGGAGACTTAGGTAGAGGATTCAGCCCTGGCATTTTTGGAAGTATAAGGGTGGTCATCCCGACACAATTATGATTGTAGCATAAGATGGCCATCAATAGGACAGTGAGATCCTGCCCAGCATTGTGGTGGCCATCTCAGGTCTAATTATGGTCAAGGCATATTTTGATATCTTTGGCATAATGGTGATCATGTCTAATTTGGCCATCATTGATGTATTATCCCTCCATAGGCTTCATGGTGAATATCCATGGCATAATGGTGGTCTTGGCATATTGAGGGCCTTTTGGTTGCGACCCCTGCATAATGTTGTCACAGCCTATTATATGCATACTTGGAATATTGTGATCCTCCTTTTCTTTGTGGTAAGCCTTCCCAGTAGTAATCGTGCCCCTTTCATATTGTGCAAAAACAACAGTTGATGGACAGAATGCAGAACAATGTCATACATTCACCCCAGTACAGAGATCTGGGCCTAAATCCATCGTTTTTTTGCTCACCATGCCATTCCAGTTTGAACCCAGACATATGCAAATCAGTCTTGACCCTGTGCCTCATGGGAACAGTCCAGCCCGAACTGCCAAGCCAGGTTCTCCCTGGACTGGAAACAAGCATCCTAAAACCGGTTTCGGGGTTTCATCCCTCTTCAGCCAGGATAGCTTGATTCCAGTGGCATGGAGAGCACGGGACCCACGTCTGGGCATACCCGTCCCACTCGGGGTGACAAATGCAAAAACAACAGTTGATGGACAGAATGCAGAACAATGTCATACATTCACCCCAGTACAGAGATCTGGGCCTAAATCCATCGTTGTTTTGCTCACCATGCCATTCCAGTTTGAACCCAGACATATGCAAATCAGTCTTGACCCTGTGCCTCATGGGAACAGTCCAGCCCGAACTGCCAAGCCAGGTTCTCCCTGGACTGGAAACAAGCATCCTAGGACCGGTTTCGGGGTTTCACCCCTCTTCAGCCAGGATAGCTTGATTCCAGTGGCATGGAGAGCACGGGACCCACGTCTGGGCATACCCGTCCCACTCGGGGTGACAAATGCAAAAACAACAGTTGATGGACAGAATGCAGAACAATGTCATACATTCACCCCAGTACAGAGATCTGGGCCTAAATCCATCGTTTTTTTGCTCACCATGCCATTCCAGTTTGAACCCAGACATATGCAAATCAGTCTTGACCCTGTGCCTCATGGGAACAGTCCAGCCCGAACTGCCAAGCCAGGTTCTCCCTGGACTGGAAACAAGCATCCTAGGACCTGTTTCGGGGTTTCACCCCTCTTCAGACAGGATAGCTTGATTCCAGTGGCATGGAGAGCACGGGACCATCATCCCCTTTGGTATCCCTTTCATATTGTGGGCACTCTTGTCTTGTAATGGCCCTCCTGGAATTATCATCATTACAACTGACACAATGATGGAATGCGCCCGTTATTGTTAACAATATTGTTATCCTTGACATATTGTGGCTGTTTTCCCAGCCACTCCTGGCACAATAGTGGCTCAAGCTTATTGTATCATTGCATTGGCATATTCTGCCCCACTTGGCATAATTGGGGCCACCTTTGTCTTAAATGTGCTTCTAGCATATCGTAGGCATACACAGCTTTCTGGTTGCATTCTATGAAAGCAAATACAGCCTTCCTAAGAATTGCTGTAGTTATTCCTTTAAAAATTATTGTTGAAATATTTTTGAATGTTGAGATTATGTTTGAAAAAAATATTTCCACTACTGTTGCTTGGATTGGAATGGGAATAGTAAATCTAACCCTTCCAAAGTCCAGCGCCTTCTATGCTGTGGCTTAGGTTGAAGAGGTAATAGTAAATCTAACTCCTCTGTAGTCCAAGCCTTTCCCTATGGTTGCTTATATTGGAGTGGGAATAGTAAATCTAACCCATCCGAAGTCCAACACTTTCCCTACTGTTGCATAAATTGGAGTGGGAATAGTAACTTTAAGCCTGAAATCCAACACTTTCGCTACTGTTGCTTAGGCAGAAGTGCAAATAGTAAATCTTACTCTTCCGAAGTCCACACTTTTCCTCCTGTTGCTTGGATTGGAATGTGAAGAGTAAATGTAAGACCTCTGAAATCTAACATCATGCTTATCGCTGCTTAGACTGGAGAGGGAATAGTAAACCGTACTCTTCTAAAGTCCAACACAATCCTTACTTTTGCTTAGACTACATTGGGAATAGCAGCTATAACCCCTACTAAATCCAGCATTTCTCCTTGTAGCTAATGAGGGGTGGGGATATTTAATGTAACCCTCCGAAGTCCAACACCTTTCTATTGGTGCTTAGAGTAGAGTCGAAATAGGAAAAACCCAACCCCTCATACATCTAATACATTCCCTAGTTTTGCTTGGATTGCAGTGGGAATAGTAAATCTAACCTCTACGAAGTCCAACACCTTAGATACTAATACTTTTCCTACTGTTACTTGGAGTGGAGTGGGGATACTAAATCTAACCCCTCCGAAGTACAACACATTCTCTACTATTGTTTAGATTTGAGTGGGAATAGTAAATCTAACCCTCTGAAGTCCAACATATTCCCTATTGTTGTTTACACTGGAGTGAAACAATTAAATTTGCCCCCTCCAAAGTCCACCATCTTCCCTCCTGTTGTTCAGATTGTAGTGGAAATGGTAAAACTAACCCTTGTAAACTCCTACACCTTCCCTATTGTTGCTTAGATTGGATTTGGAATGGTAAATGTAACCTTTCAGAAGTCAAACCTTTTCCCTATTTCTGCTTAGATCTAGGTGGGTATTGAAAGTGTCATTTGTGGAAGGTGTAACACTATTCCGATTTTTGTCTAAATTGAATTTAAATCAATTATTGTGCTTTCCATTGGTTGGCGCTACTAATGTGTGGCAGAATGAAACTTACCCGTGTGGGCTCCTTCACAACAGGCAACTTTGTTGTTGGATGTTATTAGCGGCCCGGCCTGAGTCATGAGGGGGCCCCGCTGCACGAGTGCAGCCCTGCGGTAGCGCCAACCGACGCTGCAGCACCAAGGACGGGTGATGCCTTTGGAAGATGGTAACAGCATGACTAGCGGTCTTCATTGTGCCCCGCGACCCACTTGGGATTATTTTAAGCTTCATTATCAGCAAGAGTCAGGCGACTCACTGGAGGAAGAAATGAAGCACTACAACTACCAGTAGGTCACTGCAGGTGGCCATGCCCACTGAGGCGGGAGACCTGTATATATTTGGTGCCGAGAAAAAAGCCATGACTCCTGCTGAATGCGACAACTGCAGCCCATGAAGAAGTGCTTACACGCACGAAACGCGTCGGCTGAACTTTCACGAATGCGAGGCCTTTTTGACTGCATGGACATTGCTGTTCTTTCAATAAATGTGTGGCAGAATGAAACTTACCCGTGTGGGTTCCTTCACAACAGGCAACTTTGTTGCTGGATGTTATTAGCGGCCCGGCCTGAGTCGCGAGGGGGCCCCGCTGCACGTGAGCAGCCCTGCCGTAGCGCCAACCGACGCTGCAGCACCAAGGACGGGTGATGCCTTTGGAAGATGGTAACAGCATGACTAGCGGTCTTCATTGTGCCCCGTGACCCACTTGGGATTATTTTAAGCTTCATTATCAGCAAGAGTCAGGCGACTCACTGGAGGAAGAAACGAAGCACTACAATTACCAGTAGGCCACTGCAGGTGGCCACGCCCACTGAGGCGGGAGACCTGTATATATTTGGTGCCGAGAAAAAGCCATGACTCCTGCTGAATGCGACAACTGCAGCCCATGAAGAAGTGCTTACACGCACGAAACGCGTCGGCTGAACTTTCACGAATGCGAGGCCTTTTTTGACTGCATGGACATTGCTGTTCTTTCAATAAATGTGTGGCAGAATGAAACTTACCCGTGTGGGCTCCTTCACAACAGGCAACTTTGTTGTTGGATGTTATTAGCAGCCCGGCCTGAGTCGCGAGGGGGCCCCGCTGCACGTGTGCAGCCCTGCGGTAGCGCCAACCGACGCTGCAGCACCAAGGACGGGTGATGCCTTTGGAAGATGGTAACAGCATGACTAGCGGTCTTCATTGTGCCCCGCGACCCACTTGGGATTATTTTAAGCTTCATTATCAGCAAGAGTCAGGCGACTCAATGGAGGAAGAAACGAAGCACTACAATTACCAGTAGGCCACTGCAGGTGGCCACGCCCACTGAGGCGGGAGACCTGTATATATTTGGTGCCGCGAAAAAAGCCATGACTCCTGCTGAATGCGACAAATGCAGCCCATGAAGAAGTACTTACACGCACGAAACGCGTCGGCTGAACTTTCACGAATGCGAGGCCTTTTTGACTGCATGGACATTGCTGTTCTTTCAATAAACGTGTGGCAGAATGAAACTTACCCGTGTGGGCTGCTTCACAACAGGCAACTTTGTTGTTGGATGTTATTAGCGGCCCGGCCTGAGTCGCGAGGGGGCCCCGCTGCATGTGTGCAGCCCTGCGGTAGCGCCAACCGATGCTGCAGCACCATGGACGGGTGATGCCTTTGGAAGATGGTAACAGCATGACTAGCAGTCTTCATTGTGCCCCACGACCCACTTGGGATTATTTTAAGCTTCATTATCAGCAAGAGTCAGGCGACTCACTGGAGGAAGAAACGAAGCACTACAATTACTAGTAGGCCACTGCAGGTGGCCACGCCCACTGAGGCGGGAGACCTGTATATATTTGGTGCCGAGAAAAAAGCTATGACTCCTGCTGAATGCGACAACTGCAGCCTATGAAGAAGTGCTTACACGCACGAAACGCGTCGGCTGAACTTTCATGAATGCAAGGCCTTTTTGACTGCATGGACATTGCTGTTCTTTCAATAAATGTGTGGGAGAATGAAACTTACCCATGTGGGCTCCTTCACAACAGGCAACTTTGTTGTTGGATGTTATTAGCGGCCCTGCCAGAGTCGCGAGGGGGCCCTATCTGCACGTGTGCAGCCCTGCGGTAGCGCCAACCGACGCTGCAGCACCAAGGACGGGTGATGCCTTTGGAAGATGGTAACAGCATGACTAGCGGTCTTCATTGTGCCCCGCGACCCTCTTGGGATTATTTTAAGCTTCATTATCAGCAAGAGTCAGGCGATTCACTGGAGGAAGAAACGAAGCACTACAATTACCAGTAGGCCACTGCAGGAGGCCACGCCCACTGAGGCGGGAGACCTGTATATATTTGGTGCCGAGAAAAAAGCCATGACTCCTGCTGAATGCGACAACTGCAGCCCATGAAGAAGTGCTTACACGCACGAAACGCGTCGGCTGAACTTTCATGAATGCAAGGCCTTTTTGACTGCATGGACATCGCTGTTCTTTCAATAAATGTGTGGCAGAATGAAACTTACCCGTGTGGGCTCCTTCACAACAGGCAACTTTGTTGTTGGATGTTATTAGCAGCCCGGCCTGAGTCGCGAGGGGGCCCCGCTGCACGTGTGCAGCCCTGCCGTAGCGCCAACCAACGCTGCAGCACCAAGGACGGGTGATGCCTTTGGAAGATGGTAACAGCATGACTAGCGGTCTTCATTGTGCCCCGCGACCAACTTGGGATTATTTTAAGCTTCATTATCAGCAAGAGTCAGGCGACTCACTGGAGGAAGAAACGAAGCACTACAATTACCAGTAGGCCACTGCAGGTGGCCACGCCCACTGAGGCGGGAGACCTGTATATATTTGGTGCCCAGAAAAAAGCCATGACTCCTGCTGAATGCGACAACTGCAGCCCATGAAGAAGTACTTACACGCACGAAACGCGTCGGCTGAACTTTCACGAATTCGAGGCCTTTTTGACTGCATGGACATTGCTGTTCTTTCAATAAATGTGTGGCAGAATGAAACTTACCCGTGTGGGCTCCTTCACAACAGGCAACTTTGTTGTTGGATGTTATTAGCGGCCCTGCCAGAGTCGCGAGGGGGCCCTATCTGCACGTGTGCAGCCCTGCGGTAGCGCCAACCGACGCTGCAGCACCAAGGACGGGAGATGCCTTTGGAAGATGGTAACAGCATGACTAGCGGTCTTCATTGTGCCCCGCGACCCTCTTGGGATTATTTTAAGCTTCATTATCAGCAAGAGTCAGGCGATTCACTGGAGGAAGAAACGAAGCACTACAATTACCAGTAGGCCACTGCAGGTGGCCACGCCCACTGAGGCGGGAGACCTGTATATATTTGGTGCAGAGAAAAAAGCCATGACTCCTGCTGAATGCGACAACTGCAGCCCATGAAGAAGTGCTTACACACACGAAACGCGTCAGCTGAACTTTCATTAATGCGAGGCCTTTTTGACTGCATGGACATCGCTGTTCTTTCAATAAATGTGTGGCAGAATGAAACTTACCCGTGTGGGCTCCTTCACAACAGGCAACTTTGTTGTTGGATGTTATTAGCGGCCCGGCCTGAGTCGCGAGGTGGCCCCGCTGCACGTGTGCAGCCCTGCGGTAGCGCCAACCGACGCTGCAGCACCAAGGACGGGTGATGCCTTTGGAAGATGGTAACAGCATGACTAGCGGTCTTCATTGTGCCCCGCGACCCTCTTGGTATTATTTTAAGCTTCATTATCAGCAAGAGTCAGGCGATTCACTGGAGGAAGAAACGAAGCACTACAATTACCAGTAGGCCACTGCAGGAGGCCACGCCCACTGAGACGGGAGACCTGTATATATTTGGTGCCGAGAAAAAAGCCATGACTCCTGCTGAATGCGACAACTGCAGCCCATGAAGAAGTGCTTACACGCACAAAACGCGTCGGCTGAACTTTCATGAATGCAAGGCCTTTTTGACTGCATGGACATCGCTGTTCTTTCAATAAATGTGTGGCAGAATGAAACTTACCCGTGTGGGCTCCTTCACAACAGGCAACTTTGTTGTTGGATGTTATTAGCAGCCCAGCCTGAGTCGCGAGGGGGCCCCGCTGCACGTGTGCAGCCCTGCCGTAGCGCCAACCAACGCCTCAGCACCAAGGACGGGTGATGCCTTTGGAAGATGGTAACAGCATGACTAGCGGTCTTCATTGTGCCCCGCGACCCACTTGGGATTATTTTAAGCTTCATTATCTTCAAGATTCAGGTGACTCACTGGAGGAAGAAACGAAGCACTACAATTACCAGTAGGCCACTGCAGGTGGCCACGCCCACTGAGGCGGGAGACCTGTATATATTTGGTGCCGAGAAAAAAGCCATGACTCCTGCTGAATGCGACAACTGCAGCCCATGAAGAAGTGCTTACACGCACAAAACGCGTCGGCTGAACTTTCACGAATGCGAGGCCTTTTTGACTGCATGGACATTGCTGTTCTTTCAAGAAATGTGTGGCAGAATGAAACTTACCCGTGTGGGCTCCTTCACAACAGGCAACTTTGTTGTTGGATGTTATTAGCGGCCCGGCCTGAGTCGCGAGGGGGCCCCGCTGCAAGTGTGCAGCCCTGCGGTAGCGCCAACCTACGCTGCAGCACCAAGGACGGGTGATGCCTTTGGAAGATGGTAACAGCATGACTAGCGGTCTTCATTGTGCCCCACGACCCACTTGGGATTATTTTAAGCTTCATTATCAGCAAGAGTCAGGCGACTAACTGGAGGAAGAAACGAAGCACGACAATTACCAGTAGGCCACTGCAGGTGGCCACGCCCACTGAGGCGGGAGACCTGTATATATTTGGTGCTGAGAAAAAAGCCATGACTCCTGCTGAATGCGACAACTGCAGCCCATGAAGAAGTGCTTACACGCACGAAACGCGTCAGCTGAACTTTCATTAATGCGAGGCCTTTTTGACTGCATGGACATTGCTGTTCTTTCAATAAATGTGTGGCAGAATGAAACTTACCCGTGTGGGCTCCTTCACAACAGGCAACTTTGTTGTTGGATGTTATTAGCGGCCCGGCCTGAGTCGCGAGGTGGCCCCGCTGCACGTGTGCAGCCTTGCGGTAGCGCCAACCGACGCTGCAGCACCAAGGACGGGTGATGCCTTTGGAAGATGGTAACAGCATGACTAGCGGTCTTCATTGTGCCCCGCGACCTACTTGGGATTATTTTAAGCTTCATTATCAGCAAGAGTCAGGCGATTCACTGGAGGAAGAAACGAAGCACTACAATTACCAGTAGGCCACTGCAGGAGGCCACGCCCACTGAGGCGGGAGACCTGTATATATTTGGTGCCGAGAAAAAAGCCATGACTCCTGCTGAATGCGACAACTGCAGCCCATGAAGAAGTGCTTACACGCACGAAACGCGTCGGCTGAACTTTCACGAATGCGAGGCCTTTTTGACTGCATGGACATTGCTGTTCTTTCAATAAATGTGTGGCAGAATGAAACTTACCCGTGTGGGCTCCTTCACAACAGGCAACTTTGCTGTTGGATGTTATTAGCAGCCCGGCCTGAGTTGCGAGGGGGCCCCGCTGCACGTGTGCAGCCCTGCCGTAGCGCCAACCAACGCTGCAGCACCACGGACGGGTGATGCCTTTGAAAGATGGTAACAGCATGACTAGCGGTCTTCATTGTGCCCCGCGACCCATTTGGTATTATTTTAAGCTTCATTATCTTCAAGATTCAGGCGACTCACTGGAGGAAGAAACGAAGCACTACAATTACCAATAGGCCACTGCAGGTGGCCACGCCCACTGAGGCGGGAGACCTGTATATATTTGGTGCCGAGAAAAAAGCCATGACTCCTGCTGAATGCGACAACTGCAGCCCATGAAGAAGTGCTTACACGCACAAAACGCGTCGGCTGAACTTTCACGAATGCGAGGCCTTTTTGACTGCATGGACATTGCTGTTCTTTCAAGAAATGTGTGGCAGAATGAAACTTACCCGTGTGGGCTCCTTCACAACAGGCAACTTTGTTGTTGGATGTTATTAGCGGCCCGGCCTGAGTCGCGAGGGGGCCCCGCTGCACGTGTGCAGCCCTGCGGTAGCGCCAACCTACGCTGCAGCACCAAGGATGGGTGATGCCTTTGGAAGATGGTAACAGCATGACTAGCGGTCTTCATTGTGCCCCACGACCCACTTGGGATTATTTTAAGCTTCATTATCAGCAAGAGTCAGGCGACTCACTGGAGGAAGAAACGAAGCACTACAATTACCAGTAGGCCACTGCAGGTGGCCACGCCCACTGAGGCGGGAGACCTGTATATATTTGGTGCCGAGAAAAAAGCCATGACTCCTGCTGAATGCGACAACTGCAGCCCATGAAGAAGTGCTTACACGCACGAAACGCGTCGGCTGAACTTTCACGAATGCAAGGCCTTTTTGACTGCATGGACATTGCTGTTCTTTCAATAAATGTGTGGCAGAATGAAACTTACCATGTGGGCTCCTTCAAACAGGCAACTTTGTTGTTGGATGTTATTAGCGGCCCGGCCTGAGTCGCGAGGGGGCCCCATCTGCACGTGTGCAGCCCTGCGGTAGCGCCAACCGACGCTGCAGCACCAAGGACGGGTGATGCCTTTGGAAGATGGTAACAGCATGACTAGCGGTCTTCATTGTGCCCCGCGACCCACTTAGGATTATTTTAAGCTTCATTATCAGCAAGAGTCAGGCGACTCACTGGAGGAAGAAACGAAGCACTACCATTACCAGTAGGCCACTGCAGGAGGCCACGCCCACTGAGGCGGGAGACCTGTATATATTTGGTGCCGAGAAAAAAGCCATGACTCCTGCTGAATGCGACAACTGCAGCCCATGAAGAAGTGCTTACACGCACGAAACGCGTCGGCTGAACTTTCACGAATGCGAGGCCTTTTTGACTGCATGGACATTGCTGTTCTTTCAATAAATGTGTGGCAGAATGAAACTTACCCGTGTGGGCTCCTTCACAACAGGCAACTTTGTTGTTGGATGTTATTAGCGGCCCGGCCTGAGTCGCGAGGGGGCCCCGCTGCACGTGTGCAGCCCTGCGGTAGCGCCAACCGACGCTGCAGCACCAAGGACGGGTGATGCCTTTGGAAGAAGGCAACAGAATGACTAGCCGTCTTCATTGTGCCCCGCAACCCACTTGGGATTATTTTAAGCTTCATTATCAGCAAGAGTCAGGCGACTCACTGGAGGAAGAAACGAAGCACTACAATTACCAGTAGGCCACTGCAGGTGGCCACGCCCACTGAGGCGGGAGACCTGTATATATTTGGTGCCGAGAAAAAAGCCATGACTCCTGCTGAATGCGACAACTGCAGCCCATGAAGAAGTGCTTACACGCACGAAACACGTCGGCTGAACTTTCACGAATGCGAGGCCTTTTTGACTGCATGGACATTGCTGTTCTGTCAATAAATGTGTGGCAGAATGAAACTTACCCGTGTGGGCTCCTTCACAACAGGCAACTTTGTTGTTGGATGTATATATATATATATATATGTATATATATATATCACTGAAAAAACCAAAGGTTACAGGGGCCTTATCAGTCGAAATTAGCATTTTAAAAACCTTTGCAATTCACTGAAAAAACCAAAGGTTATAGGGACTTTATAGTTAGGAAATGGAATAAAAGAAAACCTTAGAAATTCACTGAAAAAACCAAAGGTTGCAGAGAAGTTATATTTAGGCTGACATTTCACTCGTACAAAACCAGAGACATTCAGCTGTTATAGTTAGTAAGCTAACTTTAACTCGCGCCCCCGCAATGCACTGCTTATGACCTCACATATTATATCACTCATGACATGGTCAGTGACATCACTGATAACATCACTTTTCTTTAAAAAAAAAAAAAAGAATTATAGGGAGGGGGGCCCCTCTCCCAGGCTGATTTCTGCCCCGTGGACCCCATCCCCCAGGGTAGGCCTTTATAATTATTTTATTTTTTAAAATAATTAGAACGGGGCCACGCGGCCCCCTCCAGGGCCAATTCTAGCCCCGTGGTCCCCATCCCCCGAGGCCTCGCCTCTCTACTGGGTGCCCTGGTCCCACCCAGGTTTTGTAAATGCTAAATCCTCACTATAAGATCCCTGCAACCTATGTTTTTTTCAGTGAATTTCTAAGGTTTTTCAAATTTTATTTCCCAACTATAATGTTCATGTAACCTATGATTTTTTCATAGAATTTTTAAGGTTTTTAAATTGTATTTTCTATCTAAAATGGCTCTATAAGAGGTATTTTTATAACTTTGTATTTTCTGCAGTTGATTAAAAAGCATTGTTTTTTTTAACATTTTTATATTCGAGACAACGTTATTGTGATCCCAGCAGACACGTCGTGAAAACGGAAAACAAAACCAGATATTCAATGACCACCAACAGATCCAAAATAACATGTAAAAAAATCCATTCTGAACATTGCCGTACACATATTACTCATATTTTTCTACTAAGTTTCTTTAAACACCATCTTTCAGACCTATTTTCCATTTTCGCAGTTATTCAGGATGTCACGATGACGATCACGCCTTTTCCATAAAGTCTAAAACACATATATCATCACATCATACAGTATTTCACACACTAGGGGTTTCTTACAGTATTCTCTAAAGTCATGTTTTTCTAGAGGGTTTCTATAAAAACCATCTATAAAACCTATTTTATGTTTTCGTGGTGACGCCGGAGGTCGCGATGACGTCAGTAATCGCGATACCTGTGGACACGACGCGAAAGCAGAAAACAAAAGCAGACATTCAATGGCCACCAACACATCCAAAAATAATATATGCAAAAAAAATCCATTCTGAAAATTACACTACACATATTAATATATACATACTTCTTTCAAAGAATGTTTAAACTCATATTTTTACACTGAGTGTTTTTGAAAACCACCTTTTAGACCTATTTTACGTTTTCACGGTTATTTGGGACGTTGCGACGTCGTCATTAACCGCGACGATCGCGCCTTTTCCATAAAGTGAAAACACATATATGCACACATATTACAGTATTTTACACACTAGGGGTTTATTACTGTACACATCAAACTCATGTTTTTCTAGTGTATTTCTAGATAAACCATCTCTAAAACCTATTTTCTATTTTCGCAGAGAGGCCAGAGATCGAGATGACGTCGGTAATTGCGAACACCGCGGTTACATTGCGAAAGTGTAAAGCAAAAGCAGGAATTTAATGGCCACCACCACGTTAAAAAATAATAACTATATACTTAATTCTAACCATCTCAGTAGATAACTCACTATATAAATAACTCTATAAAAACATTTATCACAATCTCAATATCTCTATAACAATGCGTATTAATTATTCACTGATATATTTTTTTACATTTCTAACAATATTCGCGACGACATTGATAGCCTTGATGTCCTCGTGATGGTACACAGGGTTGGCCACACTAGCAGTCATGGCATCGTCGCGAATATCACACGTGATTAAAAAAATCAATTTTGGACACATAACTTGTGTCACTAACACTTCCATTTCTCTAACATGGGGTCAGACTACCTCTACTCTGACCCCTCATGTTAGCTTTTTTAGAAATTTTCAGCCCCAGGAACCATTCCTGATAGATAAAATGGCGGCCACAACTTTCTGTTCAGGTTGGTCTAGCCAATCAGAGCCTTCCCGTTGTTTCATGCATTTGCGATTCATTACAAAACCACTGAGAAATATCCGCGCCCAGAGATATCATTATAATTTTAAACTTAAATGTCTCAACAACTACTGAACAGATTTACACCAAATAAGCAAAAGGCACTTCCTTGAACTGACATCTACCTCCCTGCCAAATTTGGTGTAAGTCCGTTCAGCGGTTCAGGCTGTAGGTGTGGCTAAAGGTTCCTATGGGAATTAACATTACAAACGCAACCCCAAATTCTCGGTCCCTACTGCACAGATCACCCTCAAACTTTCCATAACAATAGAACCCACCTTGACACTTTCATGAAGATTGGTCAAACAACGCCAAAGTTATAGCCAAGTCAAAAAATGTTTTTCCTATGGAAACTAGGTCCTAACTATAACTACCTACTGACAGCCGCCAGTAGGAAATATATTTATTTATTTATTTAGAGATTTCTATAGCGCGGACCAGACCCAGGGTAGGGTATCTGAGCGCTTTACATTGAGGGCACAGTACGAATAAAACAATTAGCAAAATATAGCATACATAGAATCAACATGTTTTGACAAAGTTCAGAGGGTCGCAGGCGTGAGAGTTATTCTGAGCAACAGGTAATAGGGGCGAGGGTGTCCTTGGTGAGAGAGAAGAGGCAAGTTTAAGGATGTAGAACTGGAATGGTCCATGTGAGAGTTTACGGGAGGAATTTGCACATCAGGAATGATTTTGCTTCCCTTTTGAACAGAGGAGTAGAGGAGATTTTTCTGATGTAAGGAGGAAGCGAGTTCCATATTCTTGGTGCTGCTGCGGAGAATGCTCTGTCAGAGGTTTTTTTCTTGTTGAAACATGAGGGTTTCAGGAGTAAATTATCGACGCTCCTAGAATGGCTGATTCCTCCAGATAAGGTAAGTTTTTGGGATAGGTACTGGGGAGTATTGTGGTGAAGCGCTTTGTGAGTGATGCATGCCATTTTTAGGTGGATTCGAGCTTCATAAGGTAGCCAGTTGAGTGCTTTCAGGTGTGGCGATATGTGGTCAAATTTCCTAGATCCTATTAGGAGTCTTGCTGCAGCATTGAGACAGGCTTTTAAAGGGGCGGTTGAGATTTTGGGAAGCCCCGCGAGGGTGGTGCATCCGTACTCCAGCCTTGAGATGACTAAGGACTGAACTGGAGTTTTGAGGTCCGGGTTCTTGATGAAAGGTTTCATTTTCCTAAGATAGCTGAGGTGAAAGCGTGCGTTTTTAGCTAACAGGTTGATGTGTGTTTGCATGTTAAGGTTCTTATCTAGTGTAATTCCAAGTGATTTGGTGGAGACCACCAAAGTTGGCGTGCAATTCAGAGCAGTGATCAACTTGGTCCATTCCTTTTTCTCCAGGGAGTTATTAGGGGGGAGATTAGAAGAAATTCTGTTTTTTGCGAGTTTAGCTTGAGGAAGTTGGTTGTTAGCCAGTGAACGGTCTTTTCGAGTGCTAGGTTCATCGTCTTTATGTCTTCAATGGAGTAGATCTTGATGTAAAGTTGAGTGTCGTCCGCGTACATGTGGTAGGCAATGTTTGCCTGCTGTAGTAGTTCGGTTAGTGGTTCGACATATAGGTTGAATAGGGTGGGGGATAGGGTAGAGCCTTGTGGTACTCCTAGAAGGTTCGGTGAGGAGGGAGAAAGATTTTTGTTCACCATGAACGATTGCGTTCTGTTTTCCAGAAAGGATTTGAACCATTGAAGGACTGTGCCAGATAAATCCATCCTATTTTCCAGTCTTCTTAGAATTTTGTCGTTATTGACCATGTCGACGGGCTGAGGAGAGGTCGAGCAGGACTAGTAGACAGGTTTCGTTGCGGTCAAGAGCTAGGAGGGCGTTGTCAACTATATGCAGAATGGCTGTTTCTGTGCTATGGCCGGGTCTGAAACCCGATTGGTGGGTGTTCAGAAGGTTGAAGTCCATGATGTGTTGGTTCAGTTGTTGCTGAACACATTTTTCCAAGACCTTGGCTAGCATGGGAATGTTGGTTATGGGTCGGAAATTATTGGGGTCGCAGGTGTTTGCTGTCGGTTTCTTTAGTATAGGGGTGACTTGGCCCATTTTTAGGCAGTCCGGTATGTGCCCATGTGCTAGCGAGGCGTTGATGATTTTGGTCCAGAGAGGGGAGATGACTTGGTAGATTTGGGGAAGGCAATTTGAGGGGACTGGGTCATTGAAGTGGTTGTTGAGTTTGGTGGTTGCTAAAGTTTTGGTGATGTCATTAAGATCGTAAAGTTTGAAAGTGGACCAGTGAGAGTTATTTTTTGGCAAAGGTAGCTCGGGTTGTTCAGCGTTTTCAGCTTGAATGTTCTTTGGGGTGGCTGAGTTAATTGCTGCCGTGTTAAGCTCGAGTTGGAGGGAGTTCGTTTTTGCTGTGGAGAATGAAGAAAATTCTTCACTGCTAAGCTGTGATTTCGAAGTCAAGAGAGAGGATTTAGCCAATTTGTTAGATTGTTGTTTAAGAATCTCAAAGAGTTTCTTTGGTCTATTCTTGGCATTGTCTAGTTCTGATCTAAAGAAGTCTTTTTTAGATTGTAGAATACTTTTGTTATAGGAGTTTCTAGCTTTCCGAAGTAGTTTAAGAGGGAGGGGGGAGGGATGTTGTCTCCATTTCCGTTCTGATGATCTCAGTTTACGTCTTCATTCAGGGCTCCGTTAAACCATGGGTTTTTACCTTTGTCTGGAATTCGTTTGAGTTTTGGTGGAGCAGCTTGGTCAAAGACCTTGGTCATCGTGGAGTTGTAATGATCGGTGAGGTCATTGACGTCTGACATGTTGTTGGGGGGGATGAGAACTTTCTCACAGTGGGAGGCTAGGTTGTTCCAGTCAAGGTTTTTCGTGTTTCTTATCCATTGTTTAGGCTTGTTTTGTTGCGGGAAAGTTTTCTTGGTAGCGGAGGAAATTTGGAAGGTGATGATGTGATGGTTTGACCAGTCACAAGGGGTGATCAAGATAGACTCAATCGTATTTTGTTTAGAGATGAGCCAGTCAAGAGTAGCACCCTTAGAGTGAGTGGGCTTTGAGATAGCTTGGATCAAGGAATGGTCTGCTAGGAAGGTTTTGAGGGCGTTGACCTGCTTGTCTAGGGGGTTTTCCCAATGGAGATTGAAGTCGCCGAGGAATATGTCGTTGGAATGAGGGGTAGAGTTTGTAGTATTGATTTCCATAAGTTGGTCTGTAAATACTGCGTTCTTACCTGGGGGATGGTAGAGGATATGTAGTTTGTGGGAGTGGTTATCTGATGATTTGACAGAGATCCCAAGGTATTCACAGGAGTCCATGGGTTCGGAGTGAAACTTCGAGATGGTGATGTCGGATCGATGTATGCAGGCTAATACTCTGCCCTTTTTGAGAGGTCTGTCTAGTCTAATAATGTTGTAGTCTGGGGGGACTTGAAGGTCTAGGCATGGCGAGGACGATTCATTGAGCCAAGTTTCCGTGAGGATGGTTATGTCCGTTTTCATGTTCAGGGTGAGGTCGGCGATGTCCGAGCCGTGTTTTAAGGCTGAGCGGCAGTTTAGGAGAAGGCAGGAGATCGGTTTTGAGGAATTCTTTACGGTCGGCTCGTGAATTTCGGGGTTATAGATTGGAAGGTTGTTCAGGTTTATTCCTCTGTGTGTTGGATGGGATGTTCTGTTTGGGTTGATAGGGACTGGGAGAATAGAGAATTCTTCTTCATTAGTGGTGTGGCAAGCAGGGGATTCGTATGACAGTAGAAGGGTTTGGATTTCCAGGTCCGTTAGGTAGTTGAGATCGTCTTCATTTGTGTTGGGGCTCGTAGGAGTTTCGTATAGTAGTAAAAGGGTTTGGATTTCCAGGTCCGTTAGGTAGTTGGGGCGTTTGCGAGTGCGTAAGTGTCGATTGGTCAGAGGCAGGGGGATAGTTTTTATCACGTTGTTGACTGCCGCTAGAGAGTGTTGAAGATGGGTAAGTTTGGAGAGAGAGTTTTCAGCAAGTAGTAGGATGCTTTGATTTCTAATATAACGTTTTGTAGTTCCCTAGATGTGAGGTAGGACTGGGTTATGAGTGAGTCTTGTTCAGAAAGGTGATAGGGAGGAGGAGACAGGATCGGCGAGCAGGGAGGGCTGGGAGTAGTATTGCTGAGGGGTCTGATGTCTGTGGGGGTAGTGTGGTGGGTATGTGTGGCTGGGATATATACACACACATATATATATATATATATTACCTACTGGCAGTCACCAGTAGGTAGTTATAGTTAGGACCTCGTTTCTATTCAAAAAGCATTTTTTCTTTTGCCAATATCTTTGGCGCCGTTTGACAAATCTTCGTGAAATTTTCAAAACTAATGGGGCGCTCCGGTCAGTTCCTGTCTTAAAAGTTTCAGGGTGATTCATCAAGCGGGGGCTGAGAAAAAAGGGGGGTCACATACCCCCCCGCCCACCCACACAGACACTCAGGCACCCATACAGGTAATCAGACAACCAATCATTAACCCATATAGATACTCATGTAGTTACTCACCAACCCATGCAGCCACTTACACACCAACTGACAGACTGATACAGACATTCACACAGATTAGTCATTCACCCATGCATTCACTAAGACACGTTTAATCTCTCACTTAAACAGTCACGCACCCACTAAATCATCCATTCAGACACACATACACCCACTCATTCTTCAATACATCTTTGTGTATCTATAATTAGCATTCGTAAACTTTTAAAAATCACCCAGTCTCTGGATGATGTCATCAATGATGTCATCAGTGATGTCATTTGAGATGTCATCAGTGATGTCATCAGTGATGTCACTGACCATGTCACGAGGGATGTCATATGTGACATCATCAGCAGTGCATTGCGGGGGCGCAAGTTATAGTTAGCTCAACTAACTATAACGGCCGAATTTCTCTGGTTTTGTACGAGTGAAATGTCCAACTAACTATAACGTCCCTGAAACCTGTGGTTTTTTCAGTGACTATATATATATATATACATATATATATATATAAAAACAACAAAATACTGAGATCCCAACAACAGCAACTGTACACAATACACCTTCTTTATAGATTTCATATGTAGTCTTTTATTCTTTCTTCAGATTTATTTTTCATGAAGACACAAAATTATATCAGCCTCAAAACACGATTGAATTATTGTAGTAATGTTGAGTTAAAGAAATTTGGGGTCCTCACTGAAATAAGGTATTCTTACTAGGCAGTATTTAAAAGAGCAATGGATGAATTATTGTAATATATTTGGAGGGACTCTTCCGGTTTTCTTTAGGAAATTAGGTTTTGGCGCTAACAAAGGTTAAGATTATAGAATATGGTGTAGAGGAAAAACACGGCACCTGGTAAATGGATTCACAAGAGCTTTGTAAGAGAGGAGAGTAAGTAATGATTAAGCGGTCACTGTGTATGATAAGAGTATGAACGCTTGTTTTTTGCGAGTTAATACGATGTGGCTCAAGGGTAAAGCGTTACAAATGGCAACACGGAGGGTATGGGTTCGAACCCATACAATGATCAGTTTACGTAAGATTATTAACTTTGAATAAAAATACAATTATTGTAGTGAGGTTAAATTTATGCATTTTTGGGATTTCTTAATAGTATATAGTAATTTTAAAGATATAATTTAATGAGCCATGGATAATTCATGGCAATACATCTGTAGTGATTTTTCCGTTTTTCTTTGGTGAACGGCAGGTTTTGGCGCCAACACAGGTGAGGACAATTGAGTAAGATGTAGAGTATAAAGGCAGAGACTGAAGAGCTCAGTTAGAGTGCAGGATTGAGAGGTGAAGGATCGTGGACGTTAATCCAATATCAGGTAAGCGGAGATAGTGAGGCAAGGGGAGTGTATCCTGGTGGGAATTACCAGACCAAAGATCTTTAAAGTTTTTTATTAAGGGTGTGAATTTTTGAGGGTAACTTGAATATGTTTAAATAGTAAAGGGCACAGTGCAATGTGGGCTCTAATAGAGGAAATGTCATCACATTAAATGAATGCTTTTTTGCTTTATAGACCCGTATCAAGGGTGACATCTTTTAATCATGACAAGATAAAAGTAGAACTATAGTGGACATTGGAATTATAAGATCATTGAATATGGAATAAAAAGGTGAGAGTATTAATAAAAAGAAATTTTTTATGACTGACTTAAAGAGGATAGACTGAGGACCAAGAGTAACAATAAGATGATCACTGCATTTTTTATCGCAGATTAAACAGATGAAGTGAGAGGTTCTTTTTGAAAAATGGGAAAGAGTGAATTTTAGATCACAAGAAATGAGAATTAAGGTAAAGAACTGTATAGGACTATATATATAGAAATTGTATTTGAGGGTTCATGTACTTTGTAGGTGATTAATGTTGAGTTGTTTAAAGAGCAAAGACCATTAAACAATGTTTGAAATATGATGATATTTTTGTTTTGATAATTTTATATTGAGCATGTTCTTAGAAGGTTAAAAAAATGTCAAGTTTGTGTACCGCTTGTAGCCATGACCACGGTTTCAGAGTAATGTGAGAAGAAATAGCGAAAGATTTGTGAAAAAAGTGTGTCAATTAGAGTTATTAAAAAAGTCAAGTGTGTTGTAAAATAGATGTATTATGGAGAAATTTTGTTAGATTTTGATTTCTGTCGTTCTATGTTTATGACAGCCCTGAAGAAGCACGGTGGAGCGCGAAACACGTGTTGGCTGTTTTGAAGCTGATATAATTTTGTGTCTTCATGAAAAATAAATCGGAAGAAAGAATAAAAGACTACATATGAAATCTATCAAGAAGGTGTATTGTGTACAGTTGCCGTTGTTGGGATCTCAGTATTTTGTTGTTTTTATATGTTTGAAAGAATACTGGTGGAGACCAGTCACTGGGATACATAGTGCCGGGCAGTTATTTCTGTTACCCAAATAATTTATTATATATATATATATATATATTACCTACTGGCGGTCGCCAGTAGGTAGTTATAGTTAGGACCTAGTTACCATAGGAAAATCGCAACATTCTATTCCCAATAACTTTGGTGCCGATTGACGAATCTTCGCAATATTTTCAAAACTAATGGCCAGCTCCGGTCTGCTCCTATCTTGAAAGTTTCGGGGTGATTCATCAAGCGGGGGCCGAGAAAAAAGGGGGGTCCCAAAACGTGTTTTCTCCATGTTAATTCCCGTAGGAAATTTTAGACACGGCTACAGCCCGAACTGCTGAACGGAATTACACCAAATTTGGCACAAAGGTAGCGCTTGGTTCAGAAAGCGACCTTTTTTTTAAATGGTGTAAATCCGTTTAGTAGTTGCGGAGAAATTAAAAAAATAAGAGTCAAAAAATCAATTTCCCATAGGAAAATTTATGCAAGGCTACAGCCAAAACTGCTGAACGGAATTACACCAAATTTGGCAAAAAGATAATGCTTGGATCAGAAAGCACCCTTTTTAAAAATGGTGTAAATCCGTTCAGTAGTTGCTGAGAAAATCAAAAAATAAAAGTTTCGATATCTATGGCAGGAGTGGATCCGCGCACCCTCCCGACCACGAGCTGCATGCTAATTGGCTGCCAAACCAGGAAGTGTTGGCAGCCATCTTGTGACTCGGTAGAACTGAGTCACAAGAAAAGAGTAAAACAAACGTGAAAAAAAAGGAAAGGGGGCAGGGTAGAAACACCCTGACCCCCTAGGCCTGCTTAGGGGGTCCCACAAGGACCCCCAGGGCCCAAAAAAGCATTTTTTTTAAAAACAAATCGGCAAAATGCGCTGCCGGATCCGCGGATCCGCAAAACAAAAAAAAAACGAAGCGCGGGCTCCGGCGCTTCGTTACTAATTAGCCCCCGGGTGGGCCAAGTCCCGGGGGCAGTGAAAAAAAAAGTGTGGGGGGGGCCCCAATTCCCCCCGCAGCCCCGGGGACCGCCACCCCCCGGGGCTTGTTTTTTTAAAGTTTGGGGGGCCTTATCTAAGGCCCCCCCCAAGCTCCGGGGACTGCCACCCCCAGGGCTTTATTATTTATAATAGCGGGGGGCACACTGCCCCCCCCGCAGCCCAGGGGACCGCCACCCCCCGGGGCTTCATTTTTTGAAAAAAATATACCTGTGTGGGGGGGCTCGAGCCCCCCCACATGCCCCGTGGACCACCACCTCCCCGGGGCTGTGCAGATGATGGGAGGGGGGCCACGCTGCCCCCCTCCTGGAGCCAGTGATGGCCCTGGGGACCGCCACCCCCCAGGGCCGGCTCCTGCAGTGTCCCGGGGTGCCCACCCCCGGGACACTGCTGTTTGCAATGACAGGGCGGGAGCCTCGTGGCTCCCGCCCTGTCATTGCAAACTGCTTGCTTCATTGAAGCGAGAGCAGGGAAACCTGCTCTCGCTTCAATGAAGCAAGCAGATTGCTTTCCACATGGGGAGCTGCATGTCAACAGCTCCCCATGTGGAAAAGCAATGCCGGCTCCCGTAGGACGCGGGGAGACGGCGGGACCGTGGGGGAATTGGAGGGGGCCACGCGGCCTACCTCCCCCCAAAAAATAAATAAATAAATAAATAAAGGCCGGGCCCCGGGGGATGGGGTCCCTGGGGCCAATAGAGGCCTCAGGAGGGGGGCCACACAGCCCCTCTCCATAATTAAAAATTATTATGTATGTGCCCATGCCCCGGGGGATGGGGTCCCCGGGGCTGGAATTGGCCATGGGAGGTGGGCCCACGCGGCCCCCTTCCCGTTCAATTTTTTATTTTTTAGTTAAATGGGGGTAAGGCCCTGGGGGATGGGGTCCCCAGGGCCCAAAAAAAGTAAAATGAAGGGGGGCCACGCAGCCCCCCTTCTAAATAAAAAAAACCCAAAAAAACGGAGATCGTGCCGAGGCCCCGCCCCCTCCTAGCAACACACTGCAAACGCGCCCTGTGGCGCGTTTTACAATGGGGAATTAATTCCCCTTCAATACTGGGGGTCCCTGGGTGCCAAGTAGCCCACCAGGTACCTCCAGTAAGCGCAACAGGGCTGCGTTGCAGAGAGGTGGTCCAGGCCACGCCCCTTTTTACACCTCTCTGCAACGCAGCTCTGTGGCGCTTACTGAAGGTACCTGGTGGGCTAGTTGGACCCCAGGGACCCTAAGGATTCAAGGGGACTTAATCCCCCAACTTAAAACGCGCCACGGGGCGCGTTTGCACAGTGGTGAAGGAAGGGGCGGGGCCTGAGGTGACATGTGCAAACGCGCCCTGTAGCGCATTTTAAGTTGGGGAATTAATTGCTCTTCAATCCTAAGGGCCCCTGGGGGCCAACTAGCCCACCAGGTACTTCCAGTAAGCGCCACAGGCCTGCGTTGCAGAGAGGTGGTCCAGGCCACTGCCCTTTTTACACCTCTGTGCAACGCAGCTCTGTGGCGCTTACTGGAGGTACTTAGTGGGCTAGTTGGACCCCTGGGACCCTCAGGATTCAAGGGGACTTAATTTGCCAACTTAAAACGGCCACAAGGCGTGTTTACACAGTGGTGAAGGGTGGGGTCGGGGCCTGAGGTGACGTGTGCAAACACGCCCTGTGGCGCCTTTTAAGTTGGGGAATTAATTCCCCTTCAATCAGGAGGGCCCCTGGGGGCCAACTAGCCCACCAGGTGCTTCCAGTAAGCGCCACTGTGCTCCGTTGCAGAGAGGTGGTCCAGGCCATGCCCCTTTTTACACCTCTCTGCAACGCAACTCTGTGGCGCTTACTGGAGGTACCTGGTGGGCTAGTTGGACCCCAGGGACCCTTAGGATTCAAGGGACTTTATCCCCCAACTTAAAACGGCCAGAGGGCGTGTTTGCACACATGTAACCTCAGGCCCCCCCCTCCCTACACCAGTGTGCAAACGCGCCCCATGGCGCGTTTTAAGAGGTAGTTTTAATCCCCCTGCCCTATTATGTACTAGGGAGTTACAGAGGAGGTCATGCTAATCACAGGGGTACCCCAACGCATAGTGTTCCCTAGTGTATGTAGGTGTTTTAACTGTATTCTAAGTGTCTTTTACCATAGCACTGGCTCTAGGCCTGGTTAGTCAGAGTCAGTTACCACCAGTACCCGTCTGGAAAAGGTGTAGGCACAGGATGATTTTGCAACAAGGCCTCTTTCAGCTCCTCTGTTGGTTCTTTCTGCACATGTCTTGCTTCTTCCTGCATTTTTCTTCGTCTTTGTGGACTTCTGTTTCTTTCTACATTTCTTTTGCTTCTTTCTGTGCGTTTTTTCTTCTTTCTTCACATGTCCTACTTCTGTAGGCATAGTTACAAACTAACATTTGAAAAACCTTTGAAATTCACTGAAAAAACCATAGGTTTCAGACACGTTATAGTTAGAAATTAGCATTTAAAAAACCTTTGAAATTCACTGAAAAAACCATAGGTTTCAGGCACGTTATAGTTAGAAATTAGCATTTAAAAAACCTTAGAAATTCACTGAAAAAACCATAGGTTTTAGGGACAGTTATAGTTAGTTGGACATTTCACTCGTACCAAACCAGTGAAATTCCCCCGTTATAGTTAGTTCAGCTAACTATAACTCGCGCCCCCGCAATGCACTGCTGATGACGTCACATATTACATCACTCATGACATGGTCAGTGACATCACTGCACCTCCCAACAACTCAGAAGAATCCAAAAAAGGAGAAATGAGCACAAGAATGAATATAGATTAAATCAAAAAGCTCCAACCTATGAGTAAACGCACTCGAGGGTGCGAAATAATAGAAGAAGAAATAGCAGGAATATCGTAAAGAATCAAATTGCACATATGGAAATTTAGAGTAGGCATTCAAGCAGGCCTTATCATTAATCACAGAACTAGAATAAAGAATCTCAAGAGTCAGGTAACCGATGGAGAGACACAACACCAACAAACTAAAAGAACAATCCAGTAGAATTAAAACATTTACGATAAAAATGAAGATTATCACCAGATCGGTAAAATGTGAATCTTGCATAGCTGCTGCCCACTGAAGGGCAATGAATCTCTAAAATTTGATTTAAAAATCTAAGTCTGGCACAGATTTTAAAATTAATCAATCTTGGGAAAGTACAGTATTGAATTGAAGAGGGGATGAGAGGAAACCAAAACGAAATACAATACTCAACCCACTGGAGGGCAAATAAATTTAGAAAGGCGAGGATGGAGATGCATCACAATCGGGTATGGTTTTACCTGAAATTGCAAATTGCATATACTTGAAATATCACAATGGGCAAGAAAATTATTTGGTCTGTTATAACGTAAAAAGAAACATCTATGTGCAATAGCCTCAGAATGACAACTTGTTACATAATATGCATCGTTAAAAATGGAGCAGAATCCAACCGAGCCTTTTATTTTGGTTTTAAAGAACTTTCACCTATTGCACTACGCATGAGCACTTTGAATTAACATAATGTTGTGAATATACCTGCTCATAAGCACAAGAGCACTTGGCAACAAAGCCCCTTTAAGACACTTGAATGAACTTCATCTCCCGTAACACCATGGGTAGAACAAGGAAGTGAGAACATTTCAAAGGGGAATATACAGTGGTGAGTGACAAAAACGAATGTAACCTGTGATCAAGGTCTGAGCACAGACCGAAACGCGTTTGTACCTGTATGAAATAAAGTAAAGCAGAGAAAAGCTTTTGTATCGCTTTGTTCGCCCTAAGTTGGCGGGGGTATGCCCAGACGTGGGTCCCTTGCTCACTTTGCCACTGGATTCAAGCAAGCCTGGCTGATGACGGCTGGAATGCCAGAAACCGGTCCTAGGATGCTTGTTTCCGGTCCAGGGAAGACATGGCTTGGCAGTTCGGGCTGGACTGTTCCCATGAGGCACAGGGTCAGACTGATTTGCATATGGCCATGTCTGAACTGGGGTGGTGGAGTGAGCTAAAGAATGATGATGGATTAAACCCAGATCAGTTGACTGGGGGTGAGTGTTTGATTGGCTCAAACGTTCCGTCCATCATCCCCTTTTGTATCGCTTTGTTCGCCCTAAGTTGGCCGGGGTATGCCCAGACGTGGGTCCCTTGCTCACTTTGCCACTGGATTCAAGCAAGGCTGGCTGATGACGGCTGGAATGCCAGAAACCGGTCCTAGGATGCTTTTTTCCGGTCAAGGGAAGACATGGCTTGGCAGTTCGGGCTGGACTGTTCCCATGAGGCACAGGGTCAGACTGATTTGCATATGGCCATGTCTGAACTGGGGTGGTGGAGTGAGCTAACGAATGATGATGGATTAAACCCAGATCAGTTGACTGGGGGTGAGTGTTTGATTGGCTCAAACGTTCCGTCCATCATCCCCTTTTGTATCACTTTGTTCGCCCTAAGTTGGCGGGGGTATGCCCAGACGTGGGTCCCTTGCTCACTTTGCCACTGGATTCAAGCAAGCCTGGCTGATGACGGCTGGAATGCCAGAAACCGGTCCTAGGATGCTTGTTTCCGGTCCAGGGAAGACATGGCTTGGCAGTTCGGGCTGGACTGTTCCCATGAGGCACAGGGTCAGACTGATTTGCATATGGCCATGTCTGAACTGGGGTGGTGGAGTGAGCTAAAGAATGATGATGGATTAAACCCAGATCAGTTGACTGGGGGTGAGTGTTTGATTGGCTCAAACGTTCCGTCCATCATCCCCTTTGTATCGCTTTGTTCGCCCTCAGTTGGCGGGGGTATGCCCAGACGTGGGTCCCTTGCTCACTTTGCCACTGGATTCAAGCAAGCCTGGCTGATGACGGCTGGAATGCCAGAAACCGGTCCTAGGATGCTTGTTTCCGGTCCAGGGAAGACATGGCTTGGCAGTTCGGGCTGGACTGTTCCCATGAGGCACAGGGTCAGACTGATTTGCATATGGCCATGTCTGAACTGGGGTGGTGGAGTGAGCTAAAGAATGATGATGGATTAAACTCAGATCAGTTGACTGGGGGTGAGTGTTTGATTGGCTCAAACGTTCCGTCCATCATCCCCTTTTGTATCGCTTTGTTCGCCCTAAGTTGGCGGGGGTATGCCCAGACGTGGGTCCCTTGCTCACTTTGCCACTGGATTCAAGCATGCCTGGCTGATGACGGCTGGAATGCCAGAAACCGGTCCTAGGATGCTTGTTTCCGGTCCAGGGAAGACGTGGCTTGGCAGTTCAGGCTGGACTGTTCCCATGAGGCACAGGGTCAGACTGATTTGCATATGGCCATGTCTGAACTGGGGTGGTGGAGTGAGCTAAAGAATGATGATGGATTAAACCCAGATCAGTTGACTGGGGGTGAGTGTTTGATTGGCTCAAACGTTCCGTCCATCATCCCCTTTTGTATCGCTTTGTTCGCCCCTAAGTTGGCGGGGGTATGCCCAGACGTGGGTCCCTTGCTCACTTTGCCACTGGATTCAAGCAAGCCTGGCTGATGACGGCTGGAATGCCAGAAACCGGTCCTAGGATGCTTGTTTCCGGTCCAGGGAAGACCTGGCTTGGCAGTTCGGGCTGGACTGTTCCCATGAGGCACAGGGTCAGACTGATTTTGCATATGGCCATGTCTGAACTGGGGTGGTGGAGTGAGCTAAAGAATGATGATGGATTAAACCCAGATCAGTTGACTGGGGGTGAGTGTTTGATTGGCTCAAACGTTCCGTCCATCATCCCCTTTTGTATCGCTTTGTTCGCCCTAAGTTGGCGGGGGTATGCCCAGACGAGGGTCCCTTATTCACTTTGCCACTGGATTCAAGCAAGCCTGGCTGATGACGGCTGAATTGCCAGAAACCGGTCCTAGGATGCTTGTTTCCGGTCCAGGGAAGACATGGCTTGGCAGTTCGGGCTGGACTGTTCCCATGAGGTACAGGGTCAGACTGATTTGCATATGGCCATGTCTGAACTGGGGTGGTGGAGTGAGCTAAAGAATGATGATGGATTAAACCCAGATCAGTTGACTGGGGGTGAGTGTTTGATTGGCTCAAACGTTCCGTCCATCATCCCCTTTTGTATCGCTTTGTTCGCCCTAAGTTGGTGGGGGTATGCTCAGACGTGGGTCCCTTGCTCACTTTGCCACTGGATTCAAGCAAGCCTGGCTGATGACGGCTGGAATGCCAGAACCCGTCCTAGGATGCTTGTTTCCGGTCCAGGGAAGACATGGCTTGGCAGTTCGGGCTGGACTGTTCCCATGAGGCACAGGGTCAGACTGATTTGCATATGGCCATGTCTGAACTGGGGTGGTGGAGTGAGCTAAAGAATGATGATGGATTAAACCCAGATCAGTTGACTGGGGGTGAGTGTTTGATTGGCTCAAACGTTCCGTCCATCATCCCCTTTTGTATCGCTTTATTCGCCCTAAGTTGGCGGGGGTATGCCCAGACGTGGGTCCCTTGCTCACTTTGCCACTGGATTCAAGCAAGCCTGGCTGATGATGGCTGGAATGCCAGAAACCGGTCCTAGGATGCTTGTTTCCGGTCCAGGGAAGACATGGCTTGGCAGTTCGGGCTGGACTGTTCCCATGAGGCACAGGGTCAGACTGATTTGCATATGGCCATGTCTGAACTGGGGTGGTGGAGTGAGCTAAAGAATGATGATGGATTAAACCCAGATCAGTTGACTGGGGGTGAGTGTTTGATTGGCTCAAACGTTCCGTCCATCATCCCCTTTTGTATCGCTTTGTTCGCCCTAAGTTGGCGGGGTATGCCCAGACGTGGTTCCCTTGCTCACTTTGCCACTGGATTCAAGCAAGCCTGGCTGATGACGGCTGGAATGCCAGAAACCGGTCCTAGGATGCTTGTTTCCGGTCCAGGGAAGACATGGCTTGGCAGTTCGGGCTGGACTGTTCCCATGAGGCACAGGGTCAGACTGATTTGCATATGGCCATGTCTGAACTGGGGTGGTGGAGTGAGCTAAAGAATGATGATGGATTAAACCCAGATCAGTTGACTGGGGGTGAGTGTTTGATTGGCTCAAATGTTCCGTCCATCATCCCCTTTTGTATCGCTTGTTCGCCCTAAGTTGGCGGGGGTATGCCCAGACGTGGGTCCCTTGCTCACTTTGCCACTGGATTCAAGCAAGCCTGGCTGATGACGGCTGGAATGCCAGAAACCGGTCCTAGGATGCTTGTTTCCGGTCCAGGGAAGACATGGCTTGGCAGTTCGGGCTGGACTGTTCCCATGAGGCACAGGGTCAGACTGATTTGCATATGGCCATGTCTGAACTGGGGTGGTGGAGTGAGCTAAAGAATGATGATGGATTAAACCCAGATCAGTTGACTGGGGGTGAGTGTTTGATTGGCTCAAACGCTCCGTCCATCATCCCCTTTTGTATCGCTTGTTCGCCCTAAGTTGGCGGGGGTATGCCCAGACGTGGGTCCCTTGCTCACTTTGCCACTGGATTCAAGCAAGCCTGGCTGATGACGGCTGGAATGCCAGAAACCGGTCCTAGGATGCTTGTTTCCGGTCCAGGGAAGACATGGCTTGGCAGTTCGGGCTGGACTGTTCCTATGAGGCACAGGGTCAGACTGATTTGCAAATGGCCATGTCTGAACTGGGGTGGCGGAGTGAGCTAAAGAATGATGATGGATTAAACCCAGATCAGTTGACTGGGGGTGAGTGTTTGATTGGCTCAAACGTTCCGTCCATCATCCCCCTTTTGTATCGCTTTGTTCGCCCTAAGTTGGCGGGGGTATTCCCAGACGTGGGTCCCTTGCTCACTTTGCCACTGGATTCAAGCAAGCCTGGCTGATGACGGCTGCAATGCCAGAAACCGGTCCTAGGATGCTTTTTTTCGGTCCAGGGAAGACATGGCTTGGCAGTTCGGGCTGGACTGTTCCCATGAGGCACAGGGTCAGACTGATTTGCATATGGCCATGTCTGAACTGGGGTGGTGGAGTGAGCTAAAGAATGATGATGGATTAAACCCAGATCAGTTGACTGGGGGTGAGTGTTTGATTGGCTCAAACGTTCCGTCCATCATCCCCTTTGTATCGCTTTGTTCGCCCTAAGTTGGCGGTGGTATGCCCAGACGTGGGTCCCTTGCTCACTTTGCCACTGGATTCAAGCAAGCCTGGCTGATGACGGCTGGAATGCCAGAAACCGGTCCTAGGATGCTTGTTTCCGGTCCAGGGAAGACATGGCTTGGCAGTTCGGGCTGGACTGTTCCCATGAGGCACAGGGTCAGACTGATTTGCATATGGCCATGTCTGAACTGGGGTGGTGGAGTGAGCTAAAGAATGATGATGGATTAAACCCAGATCAGTTGACTGGGGTGAGTGTTTGATTGGCTCAAACGTTCCGTCCATCATCCCCTTTTGTATCGCTTTGTTCGCCCTAAGTTGGCGGGGGTATGCCCAGACGTGGGTCCCTTGCTCACTTTGCCACTGGATTCAAGCAAGCCTGGCTGATGACGGCTGGAATGCTAGAAACCGGTCCTAGGATGCTTGTTTCCGGTCCAGGGAAGATATGGCTTGGCAGTTCGGGCTGGACTGTTCCCATGAGGCACAGGGTCAGACTGATTTGCATATGGCCATGTCTGAACTGGGGTGGTGGAGTGAGCTAAAGAATGATGATGGATTAAACCCAGATCAGTTGACTGGGGGTGAGTGTTTGATTGGCTCAAACGCTCCGTCCCATCATCCCCTTTTGTATCGCTTTGTTCGCCCTAAGTTGGCGGGGGTATGCCCAGACGTGGGTCCCTTGCTCACTTTGCCACTGGATTCAAGCAAGCCTGGCTGATGACGGCTGGAATGCCAGAAACCGGTCCTAGGATGCTTGTTTCCGGTCCAGGGAAGACATGGCTTGGCAGTTCGGGCTGGACTGTTCCCATGAGGCACAGGGTCAGACTGATTTGCATATGGCCATGTCTGAACTGGGGTGGTGGAGTGAGCTAAAGAATGATGATGGATTAAACCCAGATCAGTTGACTGGGGGTGAGTGTTTGATTGGCTCAAACGTTCCGTCCATCATCCCCTTTTGTATCGCTTTGTTCGCCCTAAGTTGGCGGGGGTATGCCCAGACGTGGGTCCCTTGCTCACTTTGCCACTGGATTCAAGCAAGCCTGGCTGATGACGGCTGGAATGCCAGAAACCAGTCCTAGGATGCTTGTTTCCGGTCCAGGGAAGACATGGCTTGGCAGTTCGGGCTGGACTGTTCCCATGAGGCACAGGGTCAGACTGATTTGCATATGGCCATGTCTGAACTGGGGTGGTGGAGTGAGCTAAAGAATGATGATGGATTAAACCCAGATCAGTTGACTGGGGGTGAGTGTTTGATTGGCTCAAACGTTCAGTCCATCATCCCCTTTTGTATCGCTTTGTTCGCCCTAAGTTGGCGGGGGTATGCCCAGACGTGGGTCCCTTGCTCACTTTGCCACTGGATTCAAGCAAGCCTGGCTGATGACGGCTGCAATGCCAGAAACCGGTCCTAGGATGCTTGTTTCTGGTCCAGGGAAGACATGGCTTGGCAGTTCGGGCTGGACTGTTCCCATGAGGCACAGGGTCAGACTGATTTGCATATGGCCATGTCTGAACTGGGGTGGTGGAGTGAGCTAAAGAATGATGATGGATTAAACCCAGATCAGTTGACTGGGGGTGAGTGTTTGATTGGCTCAAACGTTCCGTCCATCATCCCCTTTTGTATCGCTTTGTTCGCCCTAAGTTGGCGGGGGTATGCCCAGACGTGGGTCCCTTGCTCACTTTGCCACTGGATTCAAGCAAGCAAGCCTGGCTGATGACGGCTGGAATGCCAGAAACCGGTCCTAGGATGCTTGTTTCCGGTCCAGGGAAGACATGGCTTGGCAGTTCGGGCTGAACTGTTCCCATGAGGCACAGGGTCAGACTGATTTGCATATGGCCATGTCTGAACTGGGGTGGTGGAGTGAGCTAAAGAATGATGATGGATTAAACCCAGATCAGTTGACTGGGGGTGAGTGTTTGATTGGCTCAAACGCTCCGTCCATCATCCCCTTTTGTATCGCTTTGTTCGCCCTAAGTTGGCGGGGGTATGCCCAGACGTGGGTCCCTTGCTCACTTTGCCACTGGATTCAAGCAAGCCTGGCTGATGACGGCTGGAATGCCAGAAACCGGTCCTAGGATGCTTGTTTCCGGTCCAGGGAAGACATGGCTTGGCAGTTCGGGCTGGACTGTTCCCATGAGGCACAGGGTCAGACTGATTTGCATATGGCCATGTCTGAACTGGGGTGGTGGAGTGAGCTAAAGAATGATGATGGATTAAACCCAGATCAGTTGACTGGGGGTGAGTGTTTGATTGGCTCAAACGTTCCGTCCATCATCCCCTTTTGTATCGCTTTGTTCAGCCCTAAGTTGGCGGGGTATGCCCAGACGTGGGTCCCTTGCTCACTTTGCCACTGGATTCAAGCAAGCCTGGCTGATGATGGCTGGAATGCCAGAAACCGGTCCTAGGATGCTTGTTTCCGGTCCAGGGAAGACATGGCTTGGCAGTTCGGGCTGGACTGTTCCCATGAGGCACAGGGTCAGACTGATTTGCATATGGCCATGTCTGAACTGGGGTGGTGGAGTGAGCTAAAGAATGATGATGGATTAAACCCAGATCAGTTGACTGGGGGTGAGTGTTTGATTGGCTCAAACGTTCCGTCCATCATCCCCTTTGTATCGCTTTGTTCGCCCTAAGTTGGCGGGGTATGCCCAGACGTGGGTCCCTTGCTCACTTTGCCACTGGATTCAAGCAAGCCTGGCTGATGACGGCTGGAATGCCAGAAACCGGTCCTAGGATGCTTGTTTCCGGTCCAGGGAAGACATGGCTTGGCAGTTCGGGCTGGACTGTTCCCATGAGGCACAGGGTCAGACTGATTTGCATATGGCCATGTCTGAACTGGGGTGGTGGAGTGAGCTAAAGAATGATGATGGATTAAACCCAGATCAGTTGACTGGGGGTGAGTGTTTGATTGGCTCAAACGTTCCGTCCATCATCCCCTTTTGTATCGCTTTGTTCGCCCTAAGTTGGCGGGGGTATGCCCAGACGTGGGTCCCTTGCTCACTTTGCCACTGGATTCAAGCAAGCAAGCAAGCCTGGCTGATGACGGCTGGAATGCCAGAAACCGGTCCTAGGATGCTTGTTTCCGGTCCAGGGAAGACATGGCTTGGCAGTTCGGGCTGGACTGTTCCCATGAGGCACAGGGTCAGACTGATTTGCATATGGCCATGTCTGAACTGGGGTGGTGGAGTGAGCTAAAGAATGATGATGGATTAAACCCAGATCAGTTGACTGGGGGTAAGTGTTTGATTGGCTCAAACGTTCCGTCCATCATCCCCTTTGTATCGCTTTGTTCGCCCTAAGTTGGCGGGGGTATGCCCAGACGTGGGTCCCTTGCTCACTTTGCCACTGGATTCAAGCAAGCCTGGCTGATGACGGCTGGAATGCCAGAAACCGGTCCTAGGATGCTTGTTTCCGGTCCAGGGAAGACATGGCTTGGCAGTTCGGGCTGGACTGTTCCCATGAGACACAGGGTCAGACTGATTTGCATATGGCCATGTCTGAACTGGGGTGGTGGAGTGAGCTAAAGAATGATGATGGATTAAACCCAGATCAGTTGACTGGGGGTGAGTGTTTGATTGGCTCAAACGTTCCGGTCCATCATCCCCTTTTGTATCGCTTTGTTCGCCCTAAGTTGGCGGGGTATGCCCAGACGTGGGTCCCTTGCTCACTTTGCCACTGGATTCAAGCAAGCCTGGCTGATGACGGCTGGAATGCCAGAAACCGGTCCTAGGATGCTTGTTTCCGGTCCAGGGAAGACATGGCTTGGCAGTTCGGGCTGGACTGTTCCCATGAGGCACAGGGTCAGACTGATTTGCATATGGCCATGTCTGAACTGGGGTGGTGGAGTGAGCTAAAGAATGATGATGGATTAAACCCAGATCAGTTGACTGGGGGTGAGTGTTTGATTGGCTCAAACGTTCCGTCCATCATCCCCTTTTGTATCGCATAAGCACAAGAGCACTTGGCAACAAAGCCCCTTTAAGACACTTGAATGAACTTCATCTCCCGTAACACCATGGGTAGAACAAGGAAGTGAGAACATTTCAAAGGGGAATATACAGTGGTGAGTGACAAAAACGAATGTAACCTGTGATCAAGGTCTGAGCACAGACCGAAACGCGTTTGTACCTGTATGAAATAAAGTAAAGCAGAGAAAAGCTTTTCGCGAGTGTGTTCTCAATCTTTGCCACCTTGGCGACAGAAACTGAGATTAACAGTTGCCGCCTGCTGGTGAGAACACACCACCTAAGGAGGAGAAAGCGCCAAATCCGTCCGCATTGAGGGAGCAAAGCTAAAAAAAATATATATATTTAGGCATGCAAGGTGGGAACGATTCCACGCCCGTTATGCAGCACAACTGACGTTCTATCTGGAGCCCTACTTAAGGGTAAAACATTTTTGCTGCAAAGAATGCTAACAGAACCCACTCAGGGTCAAAAGTGCTCTAAGAACGGACTATTAACCCCAGCGTGCATTGACACAAAGCGGAGCAAACATGCACACAGCAACGCCCACTTAGGGCGGTGATACAACAGCATGCAGTTAATTAGTTTGCTAATTAAGAGCTTTCTGTCACGCATTCACCAAGTTGCCTATGAATAAGAGGCTGGAGCCTCGAAAAGCGTCAGGCATAAGGATTTGAACAACCGGAATGAAGATGTTGGTTTGCCTGTGTGAAATAAACCGGATGGTTTTGCACCAGTTGTTGAGTACGTCCTTAATGCTTTGGGTGTTTGGTGGAAATACATGGACGCAGCAGCCCTGCTGTGGAGGACTGCACCATCTCAACATCAAAGGAGAGGCTGCGTGGTGGGAACGATTCCACGCCCGTTATGCAGCACAACTGATGCGGTAAAGATAAACAACGCTCTATCCGGAGCCCTACTTAAGGGTAAAACATTTTTGCTGCAAAGAATGCTAACAGAACCCACTCAGGGTCAAAAGTGCTACAAGAACGGACTATTAATACCAGCATGCATTGACACAAAGCGGAGCAAACATGCACTCAGCAACTCCCACTTAGGGCGGTGATACAACAGCATGCAGTTAATTAGTTTGCTAATTAAGAGCTTTCTGTCAGGCATTCACCAAGCTGCCTATGAATAAGAGGCTGAAGCCTTGAAACGCGTCAGGCATAAGGATTTTAAAAACCGGAATGAAGATGTTGGTTTGCCTGTGTGAAATAAACCGGATGGTTTTGCACCAGTTGTTGAGTGCGTCCTTAATGCTTTGGGTGTTTGGTGGAAATACATGGACGCGGCAGCCCTGCCATGGAGGACTGCACCGTCTCAACATCAAAGGAGAGGCTGCGTGGTGGGAACGATTCCACGCCCTTTATGCAGCACAACTGATGCGGTAAAGATAACCAACGCTCTATCCGGAGCCCTACTTAAGGGTAAAACATTTTTGCTGCAAAGAATGCTAACAGAACCCACTCAGGGTCAAAAGTGCTCTAAGAACGGACTATTAATCCCAGCATGCATTGACACAAAGCGGAGCAAACATGCACTCAGCAACGCCCACTTAGGGCGGTGATACAACAGCATGCAGTTTTAGTTTGCTAATTAAGAGCTTTCTGTCAGGCATTCACCAAGCTGCCTATGAATAAGAGGCTGGAGCCTCGAAACGCGTCAGGCATAAGGATTTGAACAACCGGAATGAAGATGTTGGTTTGCCTGTGTGAAATAAACCGGATGGTTTTGCACCAGTTGTTGAGTGCGTCCTTAATGCTTTGGGTGTTTGGTGGAAATACATGGACGCGGCAGCCCTGCCGTGGAGGACTGCACCATCTCAACATCAAAGGAGAGGCTGCGTGGTGGGAACAATTCCACGCCCGTTATGCAGCACAACTGATGCGGTAAAGATAACCAACGCTCTATCCGGAGCCCTACTTAAGGGTAAACCATTTTTGCTGCAAAGAATGCTAACAGAATTCACTCAGGGTCAAAAGTGCTCTAAGAACGGACTATTAATCCCAGCATGCATTGACACAAAGTGGAGCAAACATGCACTCAGCAACGCCCACTTAGGGCGGTGATACAACAGCATGCAGTTAATTAGTTTGCTAATTTACAGCTTTCTGTCAGGCATTCACCAAGCTGCCTATGAATAAGAGGCTGGAGCCTCGAAACGCGTCAGGCATAAGGATTTTAAAAACCGGAATGAAGATGTTTGTTTGCCTGTGTGAAATAAACTGGATGGTTTTGCACCAGTTGTTGAGTGCATCCTTAATGCTTTGGGTGTTTGGTGGAAATACATGGATGCGACAGCCCTGCCGTGGAGGACTGCACCATCTCAACATCAAAGGAGAGGCAGCGTGGTGGGAACGATTCCACGCCCGTTATGCAGCACAACTGATGCGGTGAAGAGAACCAACGTTCTATCCGGAGCCCTACTTAAGGGTAAAACATTTTTGCTGCAAAGAATGCTAACAGAGCCCACTCAGGGTCAAAAGTACTCTAAGAACGGACTATTAATCCCAGCATGCATTGACACAAAGTGGAGCAAACATGCACACAGCAACGCCCACTTAGGGCGGTGATACAACAGCATGCAGTTAATTAGTTTGCTAATTTACAGCTTTCTGTCAGGCATTCACCAAGCTGCCTATGAATAAGAGGCTGGAGCCTCGAAAAGCGTCAGGCATAAGGATTTTATAAACCGGAATGAAGATGTTGGTTTGCCTGTGTGAAATAAACTGGATGGTTTTGCACCAGTTGTTGAGTGCATCCTTAATGCTTTGGGTGTTTGGTGGAAATACATGGATGCGGCAGCCCTGCCGTGGAGGACTGCACCATCTCAACATCAAAGGAGAGGCTGCGTGGTGGGAACGATTCCACGCCCGTTATGCAGCACAACTGATGCGGTGAAGAGAACCAACGCTCTATCCGGAGCCCTACTTAAGGGTAAAACATTTTTGCTGCAAAGAATGCTAACAGAGCCCACTCAGGGTCAAAAGTGCTCTAAGAACGGACTATTAATTCCAGCATGCATTGACACAAAGCGGAGCAAACATGCACACAGCAACGCCCACATAGGGTGGTGATACAACAGCATGCAGTTAATTAGTTTGCTAATTAAGAGCTTTCCGTCAGGCATTCACCAAGCTGCCTATGAATAAGAGGCTGGAGCCTCGAAACGCGTCAGGCATAAGGATTTTAAAAACCGGAATGAAGATGTTGGTTTGCCTGTGTGAAATAAACCGGCTGGTTTTGCACCAGTTGTTGAGCGCATCCTTAATGCGTTGGGTGTTTGGTGGAAATACATGGACGCGGCAGCCCTGCCGTGGAGGACTGCACCATCTCAACATCAAAGGAGAGGCTGCGTGGTGGGAACGATTCCACGCCCGTTATGCAGCACAACTGATGCGGTAAAGATAACCAACGCTCTGTCCGGAGCCCTACTTAAGGGTAAAACATTTTTGCTGCAAAGAATGCTAACAGAACCCACTCAGGGTCAAAAGTGCTCTAAGAACGGACTATTAATCTCAGCATGCATTGACACAAAGCAGAGCAAACATGCACTCAGCAACGCTCACTTAGGGCGGTGATACAACAGCATGCAGTTAATTAGTTTGCTAATTAAGAGCTTTCTGTCAGGCATTCACCAAGCTGCCTATGAATAAGAGGCTGGAGCCTCGAAACGCGTCAGGCATAAGGATTTTAAAAACCGGAATGAAGATGTTGGTTTGCCTGTGTGAAATAAACCGGATGGTTTTGCACCAGTTGTTGAGTGCGTCCTTAATGCTTTGGGTGTTTGGTGGGAATACATGGACGCGGCAGCCCTGCTGTGGAGGACTGCACCATCTCAACATCAAAGGAGAGGCTGCGTGGTGGGAATGATTCCACGCCCGTTATGCAGCACAACTGATGCGGTAAAGATAACCAACGCTCCATCCGGAGCCCTACTTAAGAGTAAAACATTTATGCTGCAAAGAATGCTAACAGAACCCACTCAGGGTCAAAAGTGCTCTAAGAACGGACTATTAATCCAAGCATGCATTGACACAAAGCGGAGCAAACATGCACTCAGCAACGCCCACTTAGGGCGGGGCTACAACAGCATGCAGTTAATTAGTTTGCTAATGAAGAGCTTTCTGTCAAGCATTCACCAAGCTGCCTATGAATAAGAGGCTGGAGCCTCGAAACGCGTCAGGCATAAGGATTTGAAAAACCGGAATGAAGATGTTGGTTTGCCTGTGTAAAATAAACCGGATGGTTTTGCACCAGTTGTTGAGTGCGTCCTTAATGCTTTGGGTGTTTGGTGGAAATACATGGACGCGGCAGCCCTGCCGTGGAGGACCGCACCATCACAACATCAACGGAGAGGCTGCGTGGTGGGAACGATTCCAAGCCCGTTATGCAGCACAACTGATGCGGTAAAGATAACCAACGCTCTATCCGGAGCCCTACTTAAGGGTAAAACATTTTTGCTGCAAAGAATGCTACGAGAACCCACTCAGGGTCAAAAGTGCTCTAAGACCGGACTATTAATCCCAGCATGCATTGACACAAAGCGGAGCAAACATGCACTCAGCAACGCCCACTTAGGGAGATGATACAACAGCATGCAGTTAATTAGTTTGTTAATTAAGAGCTTACTGTCAGGCATTCACCAAGCTGCCCATGAATAAGAGGCTGGAGCCTCGAAACGCGTCAGGCATAAGGATTTTAAAAACCGGAATGAAGATGTTGGTTTGCCTGTGTGAAATAAACCGGATGGTTTTGCACCAGTTGTTGAGTGCGTCCTTAATGCTTTGGGTGTTTGGTGGAAATATACATATATGTATAGCACCAGGATACCTCCACTGTGATTTCGGCGAAAGCAACGAGCCGCACCGGCCGGATTCCTTCAGCATTTCATTTATTCTCAAACAATCACACACAACATGCTACAGCCACTACTGGGTCTTGATTACATGACCTGTAGTGTCGTGCAATAGATTTAAATGTTCTTACATTCACGAACAGTGAGAACAGACTCAATCACGATCTCTATAATTGTGAGTGTATTCATTTTTAAAACCAACAAAATGAAAAATACATCCAATTCATTATATGTTTTACCAAAATTGTAAGAAATAATAAACAAATATAATATAATATGCACTAATATTCACAATTCTATCTTGCTTTCTAATAAAACACTTGCTTTACGGCTGTCAGTAGCCCCAAAAGCTGTCACATTTCATTGGCTTCCTAGTCTCATTTATAATGGCTAATAATATAGAGAATTCATTTATCATGCCAATCTCCTATTTCAGGTAATAAAAACTTGCCAAAATACAGTCCTGTCTGATACATGCAATCATTCATATTATGCCTTTCTTGATTAATTCCAGATAACTGGACTAATATACCATGATTTCATAGCTCAAGTAGCACATGATTCCATTTGACAACATCCTATCTCAATTTCACATGCATAATCCCTTAATGGCAAAGAGATAATCTTTTGAATCGAAAATATTGTGCAATTTGATATGCAGGAATTGTACTAATATACAATGATTTCACAGCTCAAGTAGCATACGATCCCATTAGACAACATCCCATCTCAAATTTACATACATGACTTCTTAATATGACAAAAAGAAATTCTTGAATCAAAATATTGTGCTATTTGATGTACAGAAATGCGTACTTTTCCAGTGTACCATAGTCCATCTGTAAATAATATACAAAACATCAGATACAGGGTTATAAATACTCAGTGCTGTTATTTAAAAAGCACTTATCTCACTTCATCAGTAAGCATGTTTACTGCTAGTACACATCAAAAAACAGCTGTCAAATTGGGCTGGAAACCCACAAAATTCCATTCTCACACCAGGTACTCTATAAATTAACATTTAGCTCCTCATCTACATGCATCCCTGATGGAGCAATGTAACCGGCTTCCAAGAACACTCTGGATTTCATTTTTCTTAGGAATGAAGTCTGATTTCTTCCTCTAGGATGTTTAGGCACTGAATCTAGACCAAAATACTTGGCCTGTCTTCAATCTCCATTATGTTTCTCATTGAAGTGCTTGGCTGTGCTATAGCTAACATCATTATTCGTTATTGCTCACCAATGTTCTAAAATGTGCTTCTTCACTGGAAAGATCGTAGAACCAATGTACCATTTGCCACAAAGGCAAATTATAACATATACAACATACTCAGTTTTGCATGTAATAAATTTTGGTATCTGCTATTTTTTCTGTGTCCGTGCTAATGTTGTTTTTTGATGTTTGTGCAGAACTTTCAGGCCTTGCACTGACTGCATCATTTAAATCCTTAACCCTGTTGCGACCAGTTATTCTGTTTTGGTGTCAGATAACTGTGAACTAGTAAATCTTCCAGCAATGTGTTCCATTGGAAAGTAACGGAAGGAAATATTCCCACTTTGCTCTTGAGAATTGTATCGTGGAACAAAATGCCCCATCTTTTATGTAACAGCCTTTTAAGTTCGAATGACCTCGTTGTGAAGTTCATAATAAAGAGGAATGACCCATCATCTTTTTCAGCTTCTTTGATATTAGGTCGAAATAAAGCTTCTTCTATTTTGATTCTATCCGCTCGTTCACTGGCCACTAGAAGAACCTTGTCAGGGTACCCCCTAAGTCTGAATCTTTTGGTCCTTTCATTCTTTGCTTTCTCATAACCTTCTTCGGTGCTATAATTCCTTTGCATGGAGGAATTCACTATATGGAATACTCCACTTACAGCTTGGGGGATGATTGCTCAAACCATGCAAAGTATAATTTCCTATCATGTCCTTTCTAAATAGTCTGTCACCATAGTTTGATCTTTCACATTCAATCTAAGATCTAAAAAGTCTATGGTCTCTCTGCTATGGTTCATAGTAAATCGCACGTTCAAATTGTTTGTGCTAAAATTGCTGATGAATTGTTTTAGATTATCTTCTTGGCCATTTCAGATGCAAAATACATCATTGTTGTACCATAGCCAAATAACTACCCTGTCTGTCCACTGTTCTAACTCGGTCCCCAAAGAACCTGTTCCTCCCACCAACACATCCCAAATTGGCGTACCTGGGGGCAAAGCAGGTGCCCATAGCTGTTCCTTGAATTTGCTTAAAATATGCGTTATCAAAGAGAAAAATATTTTCAGACAGGCAGATATTAATAATTTCTAGCAGCATGTGTGTATGTGCCAACAGATTTCTTTCTCAGGCTCGAAGAAAGTACTTGCATGCTTCAAGCCTATCAGTGTAACGGATGCTTCTGTACAAACGTTTGACGTCGAGCCATGCCAATATATATGTGTCTTCAAAGTGTACCTTTTGAATGTTGGTTATGAAAGCCTTAGTATCCCTCACATAAGATTTCAAGTTACATACAAATGGGAAAGGAGTAATCCACATAGATGGATGCATTTTCTAGCAAGCTGTTTGGGCTGAAACTATTAGTCGTCCAGGGGGGTCAGTGATGTTTTTATGGACCTTGGTCAAAAGGTATAATGTAGTCACTACAGGTGTTTCATTCTTCAGGAACTGCATCTCATCCCAGGTAATCAATTGACTATTATACCAGTCATTCCATTACAAGCTGATATAATGTTATCGATTTTTTCATAACATTATATATTGCTAAGTTGCCTCTGTGCTCCTCTGACATAGTTCACCCTTGACATCACAACAACATTGCCTCCTTTATCTGAAGGTTTTATGGCTATATTGTCATCCTTTTGTAATGGCAATGCAGCCTCCCATTGTTTTTTCCTGAAATTACGGGATTTCTTTCCTCCCCTCCATAGTTGTAGCATATCGTTCGATACCAGATCACAGTACAGATCGATATTGTCCCTCAGTAATTGAGACATATATTTGGTTGGTAGTCTAAACTTGGTCTCGCCAGGTAAATTTGTCTCTATCCCATAATCTCTCTGTAAGCCTGACACAAGTCTGGCATTAAGGTATCATACACTTCAATCGCTGCACTAGCAGATGATTGATTACTTAAATCATACAGAACATTTAGCATCTCAATATCATCAATAAGCAGATTGGATTGTTGAGCAGAAGGTAAAACTCTCTCTTGTGTATGCACTTTCTTTAGAGCATGTACTTTTCATAATTGTAATTTACGTGCAAATTTAAATAAGTCCACCAGCAATTGGACATAGTTCTCAGTAACACTGGAGCAAAAGAAAAGTCCTAATCTCAACACCTCCCCTTCCATTTTGGTCAGTTCTCAGGGTGAAATATTAATTACTGTAAGTTGTTTCACTGTTGTGTCTTCCTCTATTGTTGTTTCTTTCGTCCTTGCCCCGTGTTTCCCGGGAGCTTTCACTGTTTCCTCCTCCATTCATGTCGTTTTTTGTTTTGTTTCTTCTGCCTCAGCCTTTTTGTGTAGTTTGGTAGTACTGTGTGCTGTTTTGTTTGAGGAGCCAATACTCCTCCGAAAAAGACATCTTGCCCTTCTGTGTCGATGGTGCGCCATCACTTGAATCTATTTCAGAACTTGGATATGTGGTGGAATCCTCCACCTCTAATATCCATGGATGGTAGGGTTTTATCTTTTGCTAGTTGACTTCTAGCTTTGTCATATTACGTGCAAATGTCAGGATACGTCCTGCTTTGTAATCATTCTCATTGCGTTGGAATTTTTGTTGTTTTCTTTGGATAATGTCCTTTCCAGAAATCTAAATTTGTTAATTCACTAATTTTAATATATTTGTCACCCATTCTTAATCCAGTTCTGCTTTAATTTCATGAAGTAATTTGTTTATTTGGTCTGTCAGTTCCTTATGTTAGTCCCATGCATGTCTTATAAGGATTTTTAGGATACCATGAGAGCATGAATGGGTATTTTCTGACCATTCATTCAATAGTTGAGGGTTAGGATTAAAACAGGTGGGGATGATAAAGGTTCGTAGGCCACGTGGAATACGACCTACCTCAAGACATTTTTGCAGAGAAGTTGCCTCCCACCATCGTCTGACTTCCTCATGTCATAGTTTCTCCAAGAGGTTTCCTTTTTGTCTGTAATTTAAATTGCTACTTTGTTCATGTTGTCCAATGTTAATTCCAGTGTTGCTACTTCATGGTCTGAAAATAACCTCAGTTAAGGCTTCCCGCCCCTTAACTAGATTCTCCGACATCACAATTTTCACCAATTGCTTAATCAGGCACTGTGCATTCGAAAAGTGAATCCTCCCAGTGGAACCTGGCTGCTATATACATTTGAGATGTCATCAGTGATGTCATGAGTGATGTCACTGACCATGTCATGATTGATGTAAAATGTGATGTCACAAGCAGTGTATTGCGGGTGCGCAAGTTATAGTTTGCTGAGCTAACTATAACTGTTGAAATTTGCTGGTTTTGTATGAGTGAAATGTCAGCCTAACTATAACAACCCTGTAACCTTTGTTTTTTTCAGTGAATATACATATAGATATATAATGTTAAAGTTTCTTAAGTAATATTTTGTTTTAATAAGTTTAGATTTTAAATAATTACTTATAATTCAATATTTATACATTATGTTTGCCTTTTTTTGGCAAAATTCTTTTCCATAATACTTTTACACAATGCTTGTCATCTACATTATAAGTATATAAACACAAAATGTTGGTAAATAATATTTTTGACCTTATATTCCAGTCAATCAATATTTTAGTTTTTTTATAATTTCACTCATACAACCATCTGTGGATAGCACAAAAGGTGCTGCAATCCTCATGTGGAATTTACTGTGCAGCCCTGGGTACATTTTCTATACCATATACTAGGGACTTATAGGCATTTTAAATAATTAAATTAATAAAGATAATTCTATTTAACCATGTTTAAAGGGGGAGCACAGGCACTTTATTCCTGTTTAGCAGGGGTAAACCTGCTCAGAGTTCTAAGTCCATCAGAAATAGGGTCCAGATAAAGTCAAAATATCTGGGGTGACCATGCAGTAAAAAGGTGGATTTACTATAGTGGCCCATTTCTATCCATATAGTCCAACTCTTGCTTGACATGAACCTAACATATTTTATGAACATATGGCACTCCCGACCTCATCTCAAGGGTGAGTTCTATATTTAACCGTATTTTGCATAATAATATCTTGGCAAAGTGAAAACTATAAGTATATAAATATTGACAGTAGGATTGCCTGAAAAAAACACCATTAAAGAGAAGGTTCTATGTAGGAAATCGACCTTTTATGCATGGTCACCCTGTAGTTTTTTTCCTTTTTGGTGAATCTTCTTTTTGCTGGCTGCAGCACTTTACCACTGCTACCCAGTGGTAAAGTGCCTGTGCTCACTTTTTAAACATTTGTGAACTGCAATACACCTAAGTGACATATTAAATGTTCCTATAAGTCCCTAATATAAGGCATTAGGTGTACCCAGGGACTGTATGTTAAATGTCACTAGTGGGCTGCAGCACCTATTATGCTGTACTGTATAGTAGCAGTGGAAATATGGCTTCAGGCCTATCACTGTAGACTGAATGGGGCAGTTTAAAAACTGCATTTCAACCTGCCAATATAATAATGCATCACGCCTAAGTAGGCCTTGTAGCCCATAAGGCAGGGTGCATGGTATCTAAACGTAGAACATTTCGAAAGATAATGTTAAATATGTCCTTACAGTGATGAACGCCTAAAGCTATTTTCACTGTAGCAAGCCTGGCTGTTTCATAGAGAACCACTGGGGGATACTATTCAATTTAATAATGATATATTTATCTAGGAAACCATTATAAACACCATTCCAATACTCTTTGTAATATTTATTAAGAGCCCGATTTACTGGATTGTTTATGAATATTAAGGACAATGTACTTTTCGAAAGTTACCTTTTCCCTACCTAAAGCCTCTGGAGGCAAATTTGCATTAACCTCCAGCTGCGGCCATCTGAGTGCTCACATCCTGAATGAGGTGTGGAAACTGCTCCAAGAGCTGAGAGAAAAGCTTGGGTGTGGTGAAGTGTTTTTGTTCCTTTGACAGGATACCCATTTGGACATTTCCCAGGAACTTAATTTACTTCAAAGGGGCCTCCCCTGTCATAGCAGATATCAGATGGCACATGGACAGACCCCTTCTTTTGTTGTCCACGTCCATCAGGCACCAATACCAGTAGGAAGGGAGCTGCCCCCAGAACTCACCTAAAGTAACCACATGGGAGTAGGTTTATCATTAGCCTGGCTACGCCTCTAGGTGGGCACACTGGCTCTGCACAAGGGGAGAAGGGATTCACCTTCTTGGATTTAGGCAGGGAGGGGCACTGTAGAATTGTTTGCAGTAGGGCAAACAGGAAATGCTGCAAATTGGGTAGGGTCACCCCCTCTCAGAAGATAGTGTCAGGTATAAAGATAGCATCCCCAGTACCCTCCCCAGAATACTACTGGACACCTGAGGAAGATCATAAGGGGAATGAATCTGCTGTTTGAGACTTGAGAGGAGCCCTGAAGGACAGGATCTGCTCCCTCAGGACAAAGAAGTGAACTTCAATGGTCATAAGTCTGACTTCCTGTTCAAGCTACAGGAATACTACAAGCTTCTGGAGGCCTTTTTCTACAATTGCTGGGCTGACTACTTCGAACTGAGCCTGGCTTGAACCCTCCTGGTGGCCTCTGCTGGGGTGAGTCTCTACCCCAACTGCTGCTCATGAGGTCCTTGAACCTTTGGATTTGTTGGGCTGGACATTTCCTACCACCCATTAAAACCTGAAACGTAGAAACTTTTAGGCAACAGAGAACTCTGGAAGACGGGAAAAAACTACCAGGCTGATCTGGTAAAGGTGCATTACCGCTGGGCTGAAGATTCAGGTTTCCCCCACTTGGAGCTTTTTTGCAATGGCAAATCCTCTGCAGCAGGTGCTTGCATAGACAGTATGTGGCATTTTGAAGCCCTCATTGGCTACAGGCTGCTGCCTTGCCCCGCTGAAGACTTTGAACTTCGATTTTTGAGTCCCAAGGTCAATCCTCCAATTGAGTCAAACATGGTCCCTGTATCCTACTGCGCTCCATTGCAGTCTGCCTCAGTTCACGCCTAGGTTTCAGTCTAACATGACCAGTTCACTGCAGTTGGCGATTACCACTTTTTGGCACTATAAATTGAAACCTTAAAAAAAAATCATAACTCTAGTTCTCCTTACTGGGTTTTTGAGGTTTTGGTGTAATTTCGTGTATTAAAATGTTCTCTATTTTTGTAATTCAGTTTTTTTTTTTGCTAATGGATATTCCTTTCTCCAGGCATTTGTTAAAGTGAAGCGCTCTTCTCTAATGCAGAGTGTCTCTTGGATATAAAGAAACAATATTATCAGCTATTATTTTTCAATCAACTCTTTTGTCTTTTCAGAAAATGCTACAAAAATATAACAGAAATTATTGTTTTGAAATATAAGCACTGTCACTTATTATATTATTTTACATACTTCTTTAGATTATAATTTAATTAAATTATTTTAAAAATTTTATTTGGGGTCTAGAACTGCTTTCAGTGTGGTTCTCAAAGCAATACACTGGGAGAAGGCTGATTGGGACAGCCAGCGCTTCCCAGGGTCTGGTGGAATCCTAATCACAGTTCTGACTGCTATCACTGATGGACACATACAGTAATATTGCATCATTTAAGATTAGAAAACATGGTGGATAATTTTAGAGGAATACCAAAGGCATAGTACAGATTTAGATGTGATCAAAGATACACTACATTGGTCAACTATGGTGGCAGTTTTAAGTATACATTCTTGAGATCCCCAGTTGTACCAACTGCGTACTGCTCTGAGATATAATGCTCTGTGCATGACAAGGAGTGCCGCTGATGCATGGAGCCTGATGTTGAGGCCTTTTGGTTACACAAAATCCTGTCTGCATCAGCCTGTTACGTGGCAGCACGTGCAAGCATTAGTAAGCTGAATGTGGACAGTTTGCTGACATGCATGTATGTATGCAGTGCAGACTGTGCTGCCAGAAATATTCTCACTGAATGCCACTCACTTAACTCATTTTCAGTGCACATCCTCTCAAATCTGACTGAAACGTGGCTCTGCTAAGCAGACATAACTTAACATCTTCCTACAAGCATGTTTTCTTTGCTTTAGGAATATGCAAACAACAGAAATGCTGCGTGCGATTTTACTACATTTCCCAAGAATATTAGTGTGAGTTTGTAAGAATATGAGAGTGGGTTTGAAAAGGACTATGGTATGCAGAAGATTCTGCTTACTTGGATCTTTACCAATCTCTTTTTCTGGGTGGTCTAAGAAGGAGAAGCGGTACTGTTGGACTTGGCCCTCTTTGCAGGGTCATCCCTGAACTTTTTGCCTTTCTCCTAGTATTTTTTCTGATTTGGTGTTGGTGGTTTTAGGACTCTGGGCACTTTATCACTGCTGTCCAGTGTAAAGTGTAAAGTGCATGTGCTCTCTATGGTAAAACGTGGTAAGATTGGTCTACACCTGTTTGGCTAATTTAATTTACCTATCAGTCCCTAGTAAATTGGTATCTCAGATACCCAGGGCCAGTAAATTAAATGCTACTGGTGGGCTTGCAGCGCTGCTTGCGCCACCCATCAAATTAGCCTTTCAAACCTGTCTCAGGCCCCTGCCATTGCAGGGCTTGCGTGCGCAGTTTACTGCCGCTGTGACATGGCACATAAAGTGGGTGCCACGTCTGTGACCCCCCTTTTACTACACATCAGTCACCCCTAAGGTAGGCCCAAGCTAGACCTATGGGCAGGGTACATTGTAGGTAAAAGGTAGGGCATGTGCCTTAACTGTTTGGCATGTCCTTGTAGTGACAAACAGCCATTTTGGTTTCTCACTACTGTGAGGCTGCCCTCTCATAGGAATGCATTGGGGATTTCCTGATATGTGCTTCAGTGGTAATTCCTGACCTGAGAGGAGTACTCCACTTTGCATGGAGGATTTCACTATATAGAATACTCCACTTACAACTTGGGGGATGATTGCTCAAACCATGCAAAGTAGAATTTCCTATCATGTCCTTTCTAAATAATTCTGTCACCAGAGTTTGATCTTTCACATTCAATCTAAGATCTAATAAGTCTATGGTCTCTCTGCTATGGTTCATAGTAAATCGCACGTTCAAATTGTTTGTGCTAAAATTGCTGATGAATTGTTTTAGATTATCTTCTTGGCCATTTCAGATGCAAAATACATCATTGTGGTACCATAGCCAAATAACTACCCTGTCTGTCCACTGTTCTAACTCGGTCCCCAAAGAACCTGTTCCTCCCACCAACACATCCCAAATTGGCGTACCTGGGGGCAAAGCAGGTGCCCATAGCTGTTCCTTGAATTTGCTTAAAATTTGTGTTATCAAACAGAAAAATATTTTCAGACAGGCAGATATTAATAATTTCTAGCAGCATGTGTGTATGTGCCAGCAGATTTATTCCTCGGGCTCGAAGAAAGTACTTGCATGCTTCAAGCCTAACAGTGTGACGGATGCTTGTGTACAAATGTTTGACGTCAAGGCATGCGTATTCAAAGTGTACCTTTTGAATGTTGTTTATGAAATCCTTAGTATCTCTCACATAAGATGTCAAGTTACATACAAATGGGAAAAATAAGTAAACACATAGATGGATGCATTTTCTAGCAAGCTGTTTGGGCTGAAACTACTAGTCGTCCAGGGGGTCAGTGATGTTTTTATGGACTTTGGCCAAAAGGTATAATGTAGTCACTACAGGTGTCTCATTCTTCAGGAACTGCATCTCATCCCAGGTAATCAATTGACTATTATACCATTCATTCCATTACAAGCTGATATAATGTGTTATCGATTTTTTCGTAACATTATGTATTGCTAAGTTGCCTCTGTGCTCCTCTGACATAGTTCACCCTTGACATCACAACAACATTTGCTCCTTTATCTGAAGGTTTTATGGCTATATTGTCATCCTTTTGTAACGGCAATGCAGCCTCCCATTGTTTTTTTCCTGAAATTACGGGATTTCTTTCCTCCCCTCCGTACTTGCAGCATATTGTTCGATACCAGATCACAGTACAGATCAATATTGTCCCTCAGTAATTGAGACATATATTTGGATGGTAGTCTAAACTTGGTCTCGCCAGGTAAATCTGTCTCTATCCCATAATCTCTCTGTAGGCCTACCACAAGTCTGGCATTAATGTATCATACCCTTCAATCGCTGCACTAGCAGATGATTGATTACTTAAATCATACAGAACATTTAGCATCTCAATATCATCAATAAGCAGATTGGATTGTTGAGCAGAAGGTAAAAATCTCTCTTGTGTATGCACTTTCTTTAGAGCAAGTACTTTTCATAATTTTAATTTACGTGCAAATATAAATAAGTCCACCAGCAATTGGGCATAGTTCTCAGTAACACTGGAGCAAAAGGAAAGTCCTAATCTCAACACCTCCCCTTCCATTTTGGTCAGTTCTCAGGGTGAAATATTAATTACTGTACGTTGTTTCACTGTTGCGTCTTCCTCTATTATTGTTTCTTTCGTCCTTGCCCCGTGTTTCCCGGGAGTTTTCACTGTTTCCTCCTCCATTCATGTCGTTTTTTGTTTTGTTTCTTCTGCCTCAGCCCTTTTGTGTAGTTGGTAGGACTGTGCACTGTTTTGTTTGAGGAGCCAATACTCCTCCGAAAAGACATCTGCCCTTCTGTGTCGATTGTGCGTCATCACTTGAATCTATTTCAGAACTTGGATATATGGTGTAATCCTCCCCCTCTCCTATCCATGGATGGTAGGGTTTTATCTTTTGCTAGTTGACTTCTAGCTTTGTCATATTACGTGCATATGTCAGGATACGTCCTGCTTTGTAATCATTCTCATTGTGTTGGAATTTTTGTTGTTTTCTTTGGATAATGTCCTTTCCATAAATCTAAATTTGTTCATTCACTAATTTTAATATATTTGTCACCCATTCTTAATCCAGTTCTGCTTTAATTTCATGAAGTAACTTGTTTATTTGGCCTGTCAGTTCCTTATGTTAATCCCATGCATGTTTTATAAGGATTTTTAGGATACCATGAGAGCACAAATGGGTATTTTCTGACCATTCATTCAATAGTTGAGGGCTAGGATTAAAACAGGTGGGGATGATAAAGGTTCGTAGGCCACGTGGAATACGTCCTACCTCAAGATATTTTTGCAGAGAAGTTGCCTCCCACCATCGTCTGACTTTCTCATGTCATAGTTTCTCCAAGATGTTTCCTTTTTGTTTGTAATTTAAATTGCTACTTTGTTCATGTTGTCCAATGTTAATTCCAGTGTTGCTACTTCATGGTCTGTAAATAACCTCCGTCAAGGCTTCCCGCCCCTTAACCAGATTCTCCGCCATCACAATTCTCACCAATTGCTTAATCAGGCACCGCGCATTCGAACAGTGAATCCTCCCAGTGGACCCTGGCTGCTATATACATTTGAGATGTCATCAGTGATGTCATGAGTGATGTCACTGACCATGTCATGAGTGATGTAAAATGTGAGGTCATAAGCAGTGCATTGCGGGGGCGCAAGTTATAGTTTGCTGAGCTAACTATAACTGTTGAATTTTGCTGGTTTTGTACGAGTGAAATGTCAGCCTAACTATAACAACCCTGTAACCTTTGTTTTTTTAAGTGAATATACATATAGATATATATATGTTGAAGTTTCTTAAGTAATATTTTGTTTTAATAAGTTTAGATTTTAAATAATTACTTATAATTCAATATTTATTAAAAGTACATTATGTTTGCCTTTTTTGGGGAAAAATTATTTTCCATAATATTTTTACACAATGCTTGTCATTTACATTATAAGTATATAAACACAAAATGTTGGTAAATAATATTTTTGGCCTTATATTCCAGTCAATCAATATTTTATTTTTTTGATAATTTCACTCAACAACCATCTGTGGATAGCACAAAAGGTGCTGCAATCCTCACGTGGAATTTACCGTGCAGCCCTGGGTACATTTTCCATACCATATACTAGGGACTTATAGGCATGTTAAATAATTCAATTGATAAAGATAATTCTATTTAACCATGTTTAAAGGGGGAGCACAGGCACTTTATTCCTGTTTAGCAGGGGTAAACCTGCTCAGAGTTCTAAGTCCATCAGAAATAGGGTCCAGATAAAGTCAAAATATCTGGGGTGACCATGCAGTAAAAAGGTGGATTTACTATAGTGGCCCTTTTCTATCCATATAGTCCAACTCTTGCTTGACATGTACCTAACATATTTTTTGAAAATATGGCTCTCCTGACCTCATCTCAAGGGTGAGTTCTATATTTAACCATATTTTGCATATTAATATCTTGGCAAAGTGAAAACTATAAGTATATAAATATTGACAGTAGGATTGTCTGAGAAAAACACCACTAAAGAGAAGGTTCTATGTAGGGAATCCACTTTTTCTGCATGGCCACCCTGTAGTTTGTTTCCTTTTTGGTGAATCTTCTTTTTGCTGGCTGCAGCACTTTCCCACTGCTACCCAGTGGTAAAGTGCCCGTGCTCACTTTTTAATTTTTTTTAACTGCAATACACCTAAGTGACATATTAAATGTTCCTTTAAGTCCCTAATATAAGGCATTGGGTGTACCCAGGGACTGTATGTTAAATGCCACTAGTGGACTGCAGCACCTATTATGCTATACTCTACAGTAGCAGTGGAAATATGGCTTCAGGCCCATCACTGTAGACTGAATGGGGCAGTTTAAAAACTGCATTTCAACCTGCCAATATAATAATGCATCACGCCTAAGTAGGCCTTGTAGCCCATAAGGCAGGGTGCATGGTATCTAAACGTAGAACATTTCGAAAGATAATGTTAAATATGTCCTTACAGTGATGAACGCCTAAAGCTATTTTCACTGTAGCAAGCCTGGCTGTTTCATAGAGAACCACTGGGGGATACTATTCAATTTAATAATGATATCTTTATCTAGGAAACCATTACGAACACCATTCCAATACTCTTTGTAATACTTATTAAGAGCCCGATTTACTGGACTGTTTATGAACATTAAGGACAATGTACTTTTCGAAAGTTACCTTTTCCCTACCAAAAGCCTCTGGAGACAAATTTACATTAACCTCCAGCTGTGGCCATCTGAGTGCTCACATCCTGAATGAGGTGTGGAAACTGCTCCGAGCTGAGAGAAAAGCTTGGGTGTGGTGAGGTGTTTTTGTTCCTTTGACAGGACACCCATTTGGACATTTCCCAGGAACTTAATGTACTTCAAATCTGTCATAGCAGATATCAGATCGCACATGGACAGGCCCCTTCGTTTGTTGTCCAAGTCCATAAGGCACCAATACCAGTAGGAAGAGAGCTGCCCCCAGAACTCATCTAAAGTAACCACATGGGAGTAGGTTTATCATTAGCCTGGCTACGCCTCTAGGTGGGCACACTGGCTCTGCACAAGGGGAGAAGGGATTCACCATCTTGCATTTAGGCAGGGAGGGGCACTGTAGAATTGTTTGCAGTAGGGCAAACAGGAAATGCTGCAAATTGGGTAGGGTCACCCCCACTCAGAAGATGGTGTCAGGTATAAAGATAGCATTCCCAGTACCCTCCTCAGAATACTACTGGACCTGAGGAAGATCATAAGGGGAATGAATCTGCTGTTTGAGACTTGAGAGGAGCCCTGAGGGACTGGATCTGCTCCCTCAGGACAAAGAAGTGAACTTTAACGGTCATAAGTCTGACTTCCTGTTCAAGCTACAGGAATACTACAAGCTTAAGGAGGCCTTTTTCTACAACTGCTTGGCTGACTACTTCGAACTGACCCTGGCTTGAACCCTCCTGGTGGCCTCTGCTGGGGTGAGTCTCTACCCCAACTGCTACTCATGAGGTCCTTGAGCCTTTGGGTTTGTTGGGCTGGACTTTTCCTACCACCCATTAAAACCTGAAACGTAGAAACTTTTAGGCAACAGAGACCTCTAAAAAACGGGAAAAAACTACCAGGCTGATCTGGTAAAGGTGCATTGCCGCTGGGCTGAAGATTCAGGTTTCCCCCACTTGGAGCTTTTTTGCAATGGCAAATCCTCTGCAGCAGGACCTTGCACAGACAGTATGTGGCCTTTTGAAGCCCTCATTAGCTACAGGCTGCTGCCTTGCCCCGCTGAAGACTTTGAAGTTCACATTTTGAGTCCCAAGGTCAATCCTCCAATGGAGTCAAACATGGTCCCTGTATCCTACTGCGCTCCATTGCAGTCTGCCTCAGTTCACGCCTAGGTTTCAGTCTAACACGACCAGTTCACTGCAGTTGGCGATTACCACTTTTTGGCACTATAAATTGAAACCTTAAAAAAATTCATAGCTCTAGTTCTCCCTACTGGGTTTTTGTAGTTTTGGTGTAATTTCATGTATTAAAATGTACTCTATTTTAGTAATTCCATTTTTTTTTTTTGCTAATGGATATTCCTTTCTCCAGGCATTTGTTAAAGTGAAGCGCTCTTCTCTAATGCAGAGTGTCTCTTGGATATAAGGAAACAATATTATCTTCTATTATTTTTAAATCAACTCTTTTGTCTTTTCAGAAAATGCTACAAAAATATAACAGAAATTATTGTTTTGAAATATAAGCACGGTCACTTATTATATTATTTTACATACTTCTTTAGATTATAATTTAATTAAATTATTTTAAAAATTTTATTTGGGGTCTAGAACTGCTTTCAGTGTGGTTCTCAAAGCAATACACTGGGAGAAGGCTGATTGGGACAGCCAGCGCTTCCCAGGGTCTAGTGGAATCCTAATCACACAGTTCTGACTGCTATCACTGATGGACACATACAGTAATATTGCATCATTTAAGATTAGCAAACATGGTGGATAATTTTAGAGGAAAATCAAAGGCATAGTTTACAGATTTAGATGTGATCAAAGATACACTACATTGTTCAACTATGGTGGCAGTTTTAAGTATACATTCTTGAGATCCCCAGTTGTACCAACTGCGTACTGCTCTGAGATATAATGCTCTGTGCATGACAAGGAGTGCCGCTGATGCATGGAGCCTGATGTTGAGGCCTTTTGGTTACACAAAATCCTGTCTGCATCAGCCTGTTACGTGGCCGCACGTGCGAGCATTAGTAAGCTGAATGTGGACAGTTTGCTGACATGCATGTATGTTTGGAGTGCAGACTGTGCTGCCAGAAATATTCTCACTGAATGCCACTCACTTAACTCATTTTGAGTGCACATCCTCTCAAATCTGACTGAAACGTGGCTCTGCTAAGCAGACATAACTTAACATCTTCCTACACGTAAGTTTTCTTTGCCTCAAGAATATGCAAACAACAGAAACACTGCGTGCGATTTTACTACATTTCTCAAGAATATGAGTGCGAGTTTTGTAAGAATATGAGAGTTGGTTTGAAAAGGACTATGGTATGCAGAAGATTCTGCTTACTAGGATCTATACCATCTCTTAGTCATTTTCAAACTCAATCTCTTTTTCTGGGTGGTCTAAGAAGGAGAAGCGGTACTGTTGGACTTGGCCCTTTTTGCAGGGTCATCCCTGAACTTTTTGCCTTCCTCCTAGTATTTTTTCTGACCTGGTGTTGGTGGTTTTAGGACTCCGGGCACTTTATCACTGCTGTCCAGTGTAAAGTGCATGTGCTCTCTGCGGTAAAACGTGGTAAGATTGGTCTACACCTGTTTGGCTAATTTAGTTTACTTATCAGTCCCTAGTAAAGTGGTATCTCAGATACCCAGGGCCAGTAAATTAAATGCTACTGGTGGGCTTGCCGCTGCTTGCGCCACCCACCAAAGTAGCCTTTCAAACCTGTCTCCAGCCCCTGCCATTGCAGGACAGTTTACTGCCGCTGTGACATGGCACATAAAGTGGGTGCCACGTCTGTGACCCCCCTTTTACTACATATCAGTCATCCCTAAGGTAGGCCCTAGCTATCCCTATGGGCAGGGTGCATTGTAGGTAAAAGGTAGGACATGTGCCTTAACTGTGTGGCATGTCCTGGTAGTGACAAACAGCCATTTTGGTTTCTCACTACTGTGAGGCTGCCCTCTCATAGGAATGCATTGGGGATTTCCTGATATGTGCTTCAGTGGTAATTCCTGAACTGAGAGGAGTAGAGTGGTCAAGTTTGGTATGTTTGGAATAGTGGTAATAAAATGCTGCGTAATGGTGTTCATAGATTTATTAACACTATTTTAGAAATGCCACTTTTAGAAGTGGGCTTTTCTGTGTGCTAAGTGTCTTTGTGCCTGCCTGTTGTGTATTGCATGTCTGGCTCTAGAGTGACAGGGGCTGGGGAGGTGCAGTGTCTCCAGAGAGGCTGGGTGAGTCAGCGCGAGGCTGAATCGGCTGACTGCATTAGGAGTAGTGGGAGGAGTAGCACATGAGCCTGAATAGGACAGAGCCTACCTCACACAATGCTGGCTCTACCCCCCTGTGGTGTGTCTAGGGCCAGAGCCTACACTGACAAAGGAGGTGGTCGTGCATCTTTTGAGAAAGGTGTGACTGCCCCCAGAACTGTTTGGACCGGGCACAGAGCCCTGTGCCAGGGTGAGAACAAAGACATTGCTGGTGTAAATATTGGGGCTGTGACGCCATGAAAATGCTGTTGGTGCTCACTTGAACTGAACAGGAAGGACTGCTGTGTGCCAGGAGGAACCGCCGTTTGGAACCGCCTGCTGCCTGCTCGGTAGCTGAAAGGACTGCCCTCTGCACAGGGGCCCTGCGTGCTGGCCTGCCTGTGCCCCTTTCCTTTGCCCCTGTGCTGGGGGGAACTTGCGGCGCTGGGGAGCGCTCTTCTGATCTGTGACCTGAGCCCCAGGTGGGGGCACACACTTCCCGAAAGCATCTGGAGCGCTTCGTTGGTTTGCGCTCGGGAGTGGTTGCCTGCCATGCAGCGGGGAAGAGGCTTGGTTCTGCAGCCGGGGCTCTGCTACGTTTCCCCGGACTGTGAGGGAGTGCATAGGCGGCACGGAATCCCAGCCTGGGATTTCCTTGGTGACGTCCAGAGGGGGTGGAGCCCGCCACACCCGGAGGAGACCGGCGCCTCGTGGGCTCTGGATGCCAGGACGGCGGTTGTTGCATCGTGGACCCCAGAACCCTATTGGGCTCCCCCCTTGAGGCGGCGCGGCGGAGAAGGCTGCCGTGAGAGCCAGTGAAAGAAGAAAGCCAGCCTGACTGTGGGCGGAAGTCAGGCATGACGGTGCCTGGTTGTGGGCGGGACCGGCCGGAGAGCCAGAGCCTTGCGGGCTGATGTAGCCTCAACTGGGAGAGAGCCGGAAACCTTGAGGACGGCCCGAGCCCGTGAGCAGAGGAGGGCCAAGCACCAATAGGAGACGACTGCCCAGCAGGAGTAGGCGGCACGCATCCCTTTGTTGCCCTGACTACCGGGAAACCACATCTGCAGTCGCACCGGAAGTCAGGCGGATGCAGCAGGCCACGGGTCTGAGCCTGGTGGTGGACGGGCGCTCCTAACCACAATGGAGGTGAGAGGCCCGACAAGGTCACAGCACGCGGGGAGGACCAAGCAAGGCCTCCCCGCCAACTTGGCAAATCTTTGTTGCGGGCAGCTGCATTCTAAGAGGACCGGGAGAGGTCTACAGCAGGAGTTGTTTCCTGCTGCACTGCGCGATCACACGCGGAGACCGCTCCCTCCCCTAAGGGGGCATTTGACCAGCCCACGGGGTCAGCAGGTCGGGTTGGCAACCCTCAACAGAGGTCCCGTCCCTGCCATGACCATGCAGCCCACACGATATGCACCGTATCGCTGTGGCTGCAGAGTTAGGGCTAGGGGTAAAAGTACTTTGGTGCCCTACGCCCGGGCTGGATAATTCAGGTGCCTGTGAGCCCTGGGAGTGGGCGTATGCACATGTGTTGTGCCCTGATGGAAGTAGGCTGTGGATAAGGGTTACATACTGCGTGCACCTTATGAATGTTGTACTATGGTGTACTGCTGGCTGTGTTTGGTGATCGTCATAATGTGTGCACCGTATAATGTTTTACTGTGGTGCACTGGTACTAATGCCATGATGTATGCCTAATGTGCTTGGGCTGCGGGTACTATGACCAGTGTTTACTGTGATTCTCATGTCCCGGATGTTTATGCCTAACGTGTGGTGCTAAGAGCACCTTTACCAGTAGATACTGGTTGTTTTTATTTTCCCTACTTGTGTGTTCTAAGGGTTCTGACAGTGGCCCGATTGGCCCTGTCATGTATATAATCCCCTGTAAAGTAATACCTAGTGCCAGGTGGCCCAGTGTATATATGTGATTGCATTCTAATGTGTTTTATGAGTAATACAAAGGCTATTTTTTATATAACCTTGTGTGGAGTTTCGTTTGTGGTGTGCCTAGTATGTCGCTGCTGTGCGAGTGTGTTGCGCAAACGCTTTGCACATTGCCTCTGGGATAGGCCTGACTGCTCGTGCCAAGCTACCACGGGGTGAGCAGGGGTTATCTTCAGTGTGTAACTCCAATGCCCTGACTAGAGTGGTGGTTTTTGACTGGCTTAGGCACTTGCCCTAGCCAACCAGAAATCCCATTTCTAACAGGTACTAAACAGGCAATTTTGGGGGGAATATTCCTACATATAATGGACAAATGAGTGAGCTCTTACTGGCTTTCTAAGACTGAAGAATGTAGGGGTGACTTTGCAAAGCACTGTGGGTATGGAGATTTCCTGCTCATTGGCATCTGAATCCTCCATTAGTCATTTGCAAACTCATTTCATATACAAGAGGTTATTGAAGGACCACTTGTAATGATAAAAGAGAGCCAAGGAATCACAAGAGCATAGTTTGTTTGAGGGACTATGCGTGACAAGAACAGTTCTTCTAATTTTAATTCTGAGGTAGGAGGTTTTCTTCCAGTCTCTACTTCCCTGGTGTGCTCTGAATGCTGTCTTACAAAAAGAGAAAATGCATTTTAAAGGTGCAAGGGAGCTCTTTTTTTACCGTTTAGGTCTAAGTCATCTATGTTGTTTTGCAATATACTGAAAAGAAAGAGAGATGGCTGATGGGAATGTCAATTTATCTACTATAGCCGCCTTAAAGGCTTTGCGCTGCCCCTAAAAGCTGGAATTGAAAGTGCTAATTGTACTGTCTTTGCATACATTGACTTTTAAAAAAAATCGTTTTTAGTTTTGCTTGTCTTTCATTTGTACTGCTGCCATAACAGGGACATCAAGTAATGGCTTATGTTACTGTCCACTTTTGCTGCTGACACTTCTGCTAGTGGCTTGTGCAAGTTTAACCTTCTGCTTTTGACTCAACAGGGACTGTCATGTGGTTTATGTTTTTCTGCTCCAGTCCTCTGTCCTCTCGTAGCGTTTATTTATTCAATATAAATGCATGATTTTGCTCCTTATGTCATTGCATATATTCATTTTATAGTGTGATGTTTTGATGTAGGTTGAGATAGAGCATCAATAGCTCAGATGTTGTGTTTTCTATTGTGTGATCTGTAAAGTACAATACACGTATGTGCAGAAGAAAATCACATTTCTTTTATGACTATTCACAAGTCCTCTTTTTCTCATACAAATGCTGAGAAATGATATATAGGTCGGATGCATAGGCATCTAGACAGAGGGGATCTTCAGGGTTCTGAGGGAGCATCAAGGATAAAGTCACTCTGTTTGAATGTCACACACTGGTGCTAGGTGATGCTATCTCTCACGTTCTCATACAAAGCACAGCAAAATAAAGAAAGACAGAAAATGATCTCACTTTCCATTGAGTCTTTAATCGGAGAAGGCCAGCTTTGAGCCTTACACCATGACGAGATCTGATAGAATTTAAACCTCGAAAGGACACCTCCGGTGATGGTATTCCAATATTCCCAGGGATGACATTCACCTCCCGAAATAATATCTTTCCAGTACGTAACTCCGATCTCGATCAAGGGATGGGCTAAAGCATCTAGTAAACACTCCGGAGTTCTGGGGGAGTCCCACACCGGGGCCCAGTCGCTGTAAAAGGGAAGTCCCAAACAGCCTCGACAAACCGACCATAACTTAGCCGCCGCACGCAGAGTCTTCAGGCGTACTTTCTTGAAGAATTTAGGAGACCCAAATTTATACATGAACCCGGATTCCGCTATGCCAGTTAACATAGCTTTGAAAATGTTCCCGATTAATGAATCGTCCGGGGTTTGCAATAGCATCCTGCAGTTTTTCAGTTGGTAGGCCCATGAGTATAACTGTATGTCCGGCAAGCCCATACCTCCACTCTGCAGTTTACGCCTTAATTTCTTCCAGGACAACCGGATTCCTTTGCTTGCCTAGATAAAGGAGGAGATCTTACCCTGGATTTTAAGCAGGTCTACCTTTGCAAACTCTAACGGGATGTTGTTAAATAAGTAGGTATATTTTGGGAGTATACACATTTTAACAAGATTGACTCTTCCAAAATGAGAAAGCGGTATACTCTGCCACCTTTTTAGTAGGACATCCACCTCTTTAGAAACCCTATCTAGATTGGTTTTTGGAATATTATCGGGGTTTTGAGTAATTATAACTCCAAGATATCTGAGCTGTCTTGCGAAAGTGTTCCCATGATCAGGGATATTCCAGGCCATGATCTCGGTTTTGTCTTCATTGATCTCATAACCTGAGAGTTTCCCAAAGGACTGAGCTTCAGCCAGGAGCTCTGGGAGAGTGACATTAACATTTGAGGAGAATAAGACCAGGTCGTCCGCATATAGGGCTACTTTCCTTTTGAACCCATTCACTACGAAAGGCACTATCTTCATATTCTGCCGTAGGCTCTGGGCAAAAGGTTCAATATATAAATCGAAAAGAATAGGGGATAGTGGACAGCCCTGCCTAGTTCCACGACCAATTCTAACCGTGGGGGAAAGACTACCGTTTACTAGAATCTGAGCTGTGGGCGTCTTATATATTTTTTTGAGAACTTCTCTGAACTCCTCGCCAAACCCAAAGACCTTCAAAGCCCTATCCAGAAAACCCCAGTTCACACGGTCGAAGGCTTTGGCAGCATCAACAGAAATGATAGAAAGGGGTAAACCCTGTGAAACTGCCAAGTCCGTCGCTCCTATTGCGGTGTATACTAATTCCGACATCTGTCTACCTGGGAGAAAGCCCTTCTGATCTTGGTGTATGATTGAACCTACTGTCTTAGACAGCCGATTATTTAGAATTCCCGCAAAAACCTTATAATCGACGTTTAATAACGAGATTGGCCGGTATGATTGGCACTGCATTGGGTCCTTCCCAGGTTTTAATATCAGTGATATAACCGCCCCACTCCAAGAAACTGGCATAGGAGATCTTCCTGCCAGGATATCATTGAATAACACCAACCAGACAGGGACAACCTCTTCCCTCAATAGGGAGTAAACCTCAATCGGGATTGAGTCGGGGCCTGGAGCTTTACCATTCTTAGCTTTGTCCAGCACTGTCAGTATCTCACTCCCTGTTATTTCAGCCTTAAGATATTCTTGATTGACCTCAGTTAGTTTCGGCAGTTGTTTATCTATAAGCCATCTGTCGATATCTTGCTCGGGAGCAACTTCTTCCTCATGATAAAGCTCTTGGAAGAACTGTGCAAAAGCCTGCTCTATTTTATCTTTAGCCTCAATTACTTGTGTATTTATTCTAATCTTCCTTATATAATTGAGAGACCTATCCATTCTAGTCTTCATGGCTAATATTTTTCCACAGTTCTCCCCCTGTTCAAATTCTCTCATCTTGCTGACTTCCCATTTTTGGAGCAAAATCTCTTCAGACTTGAGTCTAAATTGTAACTGCAGCTCTTCCAGCCTCTTCGCCAAATTTTCATACTCTATCCCAAGGGGGTCCTAAACTTTAAGTCTCCCTCAGTATGTTTTATTTGGGCTTCTAAATCCTCCAGACCTTTCCTCTCTGCCTTATTCCAGCCTGATATTGCGCCCTTTAGTATTCCCCTCAGCCAGGCCTTAAAGGAGTCCCAGACATTGTTCAGAGATGTTGATCCCACATTATCTTTTAAGAAACCAACTGTTGCAAGCTTCAAGAGACCTGGTGTAGATGACTGCAATAAAAATCTCCTATTTAGAGTCCACCTCCTCAAGGGAAGCTCTTGGGGAGATCTAAAATAAGGGCTACAGCGCCATGGTCAGAAATAAGGATAGGCAAATATTCAATTAGACTGACTCTATCAATTTCAGAATGGTCCAGAAATATATAGTCAAGCCTAGAATAGTGTGAGTTCTTTTTACTATAAAAAGAATATTCCCTGTTCTGGCCATTTATTTCCCGCCACACATCACTCAGATTTAAATTCTTAAGAGTTGCCACAAGATGGGCTTTGACACGTGGTGCGGAAATCTGCACCCGAGGGGAAGATCTATCTAAATTATTGTCCAAAAGTACATTAAAATCTCCTCCCATTATCAAAGGTGATTCGAAATCTGCCAGCGCAAGGCAAAGGTTGTTCAAAGGCCCCACGTCGTCCTCATTAGGGCCATAGAAGGAGACTACGGTATATTTACAGCCCAGTGTTTTAATCTCAGCAATAACCCAACGACCTCCGTCATCCACTTGTGATTTGATAAGGTCTATCCCTGCATTAGATTTAAGTATAATAGCAGCCCCTTTTGAGCAACATAACTGATCTGAGGCTATAATCTTGTCCACCCATCGTAGTCTTCCAAACAGCGCTTTACACTCCGCTAGCATAAGATGGGTTTCCTGTATCATAATGATACTGGCTGAGCTACTTTTTAAATACTGAAGGACTAAACGCTGTCTTCTTCTAACTCTCAGGCCATTAACATTCCAGGTTAAGAGCCCCAAAGTCTGTTTTGTTCCATGCTGAAGGCTATCCACCATCTTTAGCCTGATCCCACTCTTTATTCTGGCTACCGTAGGCTATTATGTCACATGAGTAAATTATTACACTATTTATTTTATTTTTTCCCAATGCTCCCCACCAAGAAGCGTGCAAAACCCCACCACCCCACCCAACCCTCCCTAGACCCCTCCTGCCCTCCCCTGGGAACCCTCCCTTTCTAACCATTGGCAATATCTATTGCCTTATGAGTCGGAGTTCTCCCGTCCTAAGAGTAAAAAGAACTAAACCCTCGGGGCCGAGCTCTCTTAATCTCTAATCAGTACCTGCAAGCTACAAACTGGTTTTAATTTGTGCCAAAAAATTATCTACTTCCTCCGGGAACCTAAAATTATGCATCTTGTTGGCCCAGAGGACCTTCAAGAAGGCCGGGAACTTCAGCTGCACCTGCGCACCCTGTTCTCTTAAGGCATCCATTCGCTTCCCTAGTTCCCATCTCCTGTCCTCTGTTACCCTGGATATATCAGAACGAATTCTGAAAGAAGCATCCCCAGCCTGTATGGATTTAAGTTTAAGAGCAGCCCCCAGGAGTTGTTCTTTCAGAGAGTAGGACTGAATAAATACTAGAATCTTTCTTGGTTTCTTTCGTGCGGGATTCAACTTGAAGGGATCTCTGTGAACCCGCTGAATTTCCGTTTCCCAAACGGATAGTGAGGCAAACTGGGGGAATGCTTTCATCAGAATGTCAATGAAGTAGGCTTTTAAATTATCGCCTTCCATTCCTTCTTTTAGGTCTAGTATCCTTATATTATTCCTTCTTGAGGTGTTTTCAAGTCTCTCCAGTCTCTCAGCAAGGTCTCGCTCTCTCTCCTTAAGCCTCTTCATTTCCTGTGAGTTATCCTTAACCTCCAAGCCCAATTCTCCCACTTTGTTTTCCAGTACCTCCATCCGATGTGTTAATGCTGTCAAATTTTCCTCTAAACTAGTGCAGGTCTCTTGAATCTTTCTCTGATTGGCCTCTGAGGTGGAGAAACGAGCACCAATCTCTGCCGATAACTGTTTTAGCAATCCTTGTAATGTAGCTGGACTCTGCTCTGCCCCATCAGGGCTCGATACTGTCCCATATAGAGATGCACCCCTGTCTCTTCTTCCACTACATGATTACCTCCCCCGGTCCCACAAGTCTCAGAAACCTTCTCGCTTAATACAGAAAATCTGTTTGATAGGGGACAGCAGAGCTTGAGGCCAAAGATTTACCTCCCTCTGCCATGACCTGTTTATCGTGTTCCCTCTTGGTCTGTGATTTAGCCGTAAAATAAGACCTAAGCGAAGGCGTTATCTTTAGGAGGGCTTGATTTTTATCTCTCTTTCTACCTTTCACGGGGTTGTTTTCACTGGTTTGTTTAAGGGTTTCTTACAGCTATTTATTGGAGTCTCAGTGGACTGGGGGGGCTGTACCCGCTGTGTTAGTTGTGAAGAATGTATGGAGGGTTGTGAAAAAAGCTCTTTCCCGAGGAGGTTTCTTGATCTTAATTTGTATCTCCTACCCTGCGTAGACTCAATAGTAGACCCACCAGGTGGCAAATCAATAGAGCTTAACCCTGGCAGTGACCCCTTATGTGAGTTTTTCCTTGACTGCCCTATTACTCCTACAGGCTGATCGAGTAGCTGTCCTAAATGCACTCAATGGAAAGGGATCTACAAAACCCCGCACCGAGGAAAAAAGAAGAGGCTTTATGGTACAACTACCTCCTCACCGCAGTAGACAGCAAGATGAAGAAGCCAAACCGAGTCTGGGAAAATTACTTGCCGAGCGAGGAGCTGGATGACATATGGCAAGTATCTATAGATACTCTTTACCCTTTAATAAAATCTGCTGCACTCAGGAAGAACTTGCTGTGCACAGGACCCCCTGTATGAAGACGAATCACTGTCACTTCGTGTGGAGTTTGGCTTGATCCAACCCGACAAGCCGCTGTAGAATAACATTCCCCGACAAAAGCCGTGAGATTATCCCTGTCCTTCTCACGATCGGTACGGTACCTTTTGCCAAGACGAGTCACTGACAACTCGTTATTATGAGGGTTGGAGCCAATTTGCTTGCATTAACCTTGGTAATTGACTAAAGAACCCTGACAAAGGAATGAGACTTTTCCCGACTTACTCCGTAAATTAAATTTACACAACAGTCTCTTTTTTCACTATATCAATTTGAGGAACCTACTCATAAGGCTCTTCCTCCAACCCTATCATTTTATCAGTCGTTTTGGGCGTAGATAATGAAACAACTAAAGTTTGAGGGACTTGTTTTATAAACATCTGTATGTCCTGAGGATGGTCTGACGGACGTTACTGCCACAACAGACCGAAACGTCGACTATTACATCTATTTCCCTTACAACTAAAGCATCAGAGGAATTGTCTTCTAATATAGTTGCTCTCTCCTCTATATATATGGTCTTGGAATAGATGATTACACTTATGATTTGTAGGTTCATTTCTGTATCCTCCATCATAATGTTTTATTGCTTTTGAAATGTACCCCTCGTAATTTTGTTCCACATTAAATTTGTGTATTTATGACAGAAAGATATACCCGTGTTCTCCACTTGCTTTTTCAATTATTTTCTAATTGTTTTAGTTTAAATTGTGATGTTAAATATTGATTTCTTGTATATTTCCATAGACTCACAGACTTTTGCTATATTAAGTCACCAATTGGGACTTAAATAAGTAACAAATCTAGAAGAAATTTAACTAAGTGAAGTAAACAAAATCCCTTGTAGGTATTTTTACTTAAACATTTATGCACTCAGGAAGAATCATTTTTTTACAATACACAGGTTATATTGGTCCCCCTCAAAATCTCAAGAATAAAAGGCGGTGGAGAAGCGAGATGTCTCAGGTGTGGTTCTCTGAATGCAGACGACATCCATATATTTGCCTCCTGCCCCAAGCTGCAGGAATTTTGGGGAAGAGTGGGTAAGACCATCGCATGGGTGCTGGGTTCCGCTGTGGAGGTAAGCCCAACTTTAATTCTTTTTGGTGTAGCTTCTAAAGTTATGGGTGCGCATAGCTTAAACGGGACACAACAGAAGTTAGTATTCTATTTGATACTCCTGGCTAAGAGAGAGATATGTAAGCTGTGGCGTCAGGAGACACCCCCCTCATGGAGCGCCTGGTGGAACTCTGTTAGATACTTTAGAGCATTAGACCAGAGGGTAAATACCCACAGAGAGAGACCGGATACTGGGTTATTTTGGAATCTGTTAGATAATGTACATAGTGATCAGTCTAGGACACATTAAGGCTATGGTTTGGCTATGGTTTGGCTCCAATGATTAAAACCTCTGGGTCAGCTCAAGTTGAGTATTTCGGGTGGTTCCCAAAAAAAAAAATACCGGCTGAGACTGTACTCCACCAAGCTATCAGCAACAGAGGTGGAACAGGCCGAGAGGTTGCTACAGCTATGGAGGTCATATGAGGAGAAAAAAAAGAAAAAAAAGAAAATGATCTCACTTCTGGCAAATTGAGAAACATCGTAAGGCTATGAGCAAAAGGTATTTGTCCATCTAGGAAATTCCTTTGTGTGGCACTTTTGGTGCTAATGCGGTTATGAGATAGTGGGCTAGGAAGAGAGGGAATCCAATAAAGCTTGATTCCATCAATGATTTGACTAAGTCATCACCATGTAATTTGTTGCCATTTCTTCCCATATTTACAGGTATCATATTCTTGCTTCTCACCATTATTTTTGTTTCTGCAATAACTCCATTAAAATAATCAGCACGAGAACTGAGCTTTAATATTTCACAAAGCCTTTTAAAAATGCACAGTGTTGATTTCTTGTGTGAGTTCTTCTTTTTAGGAAATGGGCTCCATAACTCACTAATAAATACAATCCTGCAGTCTCTGACAGGAATGATCATTACAGGGCCGTATTGACAAGGGAACTTCTTAAAATGTACCAGAGCATCTAATAACAGCTTGTGATACTGCAGTTTTATGCTGTTTACTGAACATGGACATCTAGTACCAACGTCTAGTAATGACTTGTAGAGCTGCACCATTGTGCTGCTGACAGAACAGGGACATTTATTGACAGCTTGAGCTACTGCATTCTTGCTAATAGGATTGCACCCTTGTGCTGCTGAGTCAGTAGGAATTCAGGGCAACCGCCACTGCAGCCATTGATTTGAATGTTAAACAGTTTGCTCAGTGGGCACCTGCTTAGTTGAGCCCACTGGGCAAATTGTTTTCTTTTTGAAGAATAAACTGCATTCAACACAATCAACCATCCAATCCTCATCCATACTCTGGAGTCTCGAATGGATTCACTGGCATAGTCCTTCACTTCTCCTCCTGCTTTTCCAAACAACACTAGTTTGACGACATGGAGACCTCCAAGTCCCAAAAGATCCCTACCACCTGCGGAGTACCCCAGGCTTCCATACTATCTCCTGTCATCTTCAACTTCTACATATGGAGCCTTGGGTTTTACTCAGAAATAACAGAATCAAGATTTACCATGAGCCAATGAAGCAAGACTCTGCTTGAAGTCTCCACTGCTCCAGACATATAATGCCTCAAACACTGCCTGAACCTCATTCCAGAGCCTACCAGGAGCTCCGACCAACCAAAACAGATTTCGTGTTAATTGGCAAGCACAAAGTAAGATATAGTACAAATGGGCTCAATGACATGAACCTTGAAGGCTTTCAACCAAATGTTTTATTGAATACCAGGTCACCTAGGTTCACTTTGGATTCAACTTGGGCACCAACCTCACTCTAAGAAAAAGACTGCCTGCACTGACTTTAGCACTGACTTTCAATCCCTTGTGCTCTTGCATCTGGATTGTGGTAACAACCTGCTCCCTTAAGGGCATACAACACACTGCAGCATGTCTCACCCAGGGCAGGGAGAATTATGGTCACATCACCCCTATCCTGATGGAACTCCTTTGGCTCCCCTTGCAGGCCCACACCATTTTGAAAAACAGCTGCATCATTTACAAAGCCATCATGACCAGCACCACAATCTATGTTGCAAACAAGGTCACCACCTCTTGTGTCTTTCAGCACACATGAAACCTGCCCATCATTAGAGTGGACTAAGAAAAGTAAAAAGAACAAAAACAAGGCAGCAGTTCTTGTCCATTTCTGCACATAGGATCTGGAACAACATCCCAGTATCCATAAGGACAGCTACAACGCTGTGCCAGTTTAGGAAAGAGTTGAAGACATGCCTTTCCTGAAGACCATACACTGCGCACCTGTCGCTCACACTTCTTCATCCATCACACTGCTAAGTGGTGCATCCCATTACATGTGAGAACTACTTCACCTCAGTAATTTTCATGCAATACATGGAAACACTTCCCGCACAGGATAAAAGCAAAGACAATACACTTCCAACCACACAACCTACAAGGTGCAATGTGCTACTCAAGTAGGCAAGAGCTTCAGCACCACACATAGGGGTAGTAAGCACTATATAAATACTGAAATACAATACAGTAACAAGCCAATAACCAGCTACCTTTTGCTGACTGTATGCTTGCCACTGATCTTGAACAGTGCTACACTCCCTTTTTATTTATACAGGTTTGCACTGTATAAATACCACACTCAGACACACATATATTCCCAAAGTCAACCCCAATACACACAGAGTTGAGCTATCTTGTGATGTTTGGTCTGCCCTAAATATGGCAGAGTGACTGCCGCTATGATCTAATGGCCCAGTGAAGGACAGGCCACCAAATGAAAGGTTTCCAACAGCAGAGCCAGTTGTGGTTCTACCGTAAGAAACCTATTCTTTTCCCTTCCTCTACATAGTGAATATATATATATATATATATATATATATATATATTTCTTTATTCGGAAGCAGATGCGACCATAAAAGATACAAACAAACATTAAAATGAGAAAAGTACACATCATAGTTAAAAGACATTATATGAAACTATTGCACAGCCAATTATTAAAAGGTTAAAAATGCATCAAAAATACCTTGTAAATGCATAGACAATACACGTCCTAAATCTAGATGCTAGCACATGAATGCAGGCCAAACATTAGTTAACAGGTCTAGAGAGCCTAGATCTGTAGGCGGCCCGCAAAAAACTTGTCACTGCGCGGAGGGTATAAGCATTTGACAAAAGCTGTAAATACAAAAGAGCCATTCTAGCATGCCTAAACTTCATACTCTTTAACAAAAGACGGAAACAATTGCCTTCTTGGCTAGGAGAAAATTTTGCACAATAGTACAAAATGTAATGTTTCTTGTGGAGATCTAGTATCGCAAAAAAACCTGCCGTGGAAGCTATAAGAAAATGGAGATAGTTGAATCTAAAACAAATGATTTAAAATCTATCAAGAGTACTAGTAAGAGAAATAAAATAAGGTTCCATGCCCATTACGGACTTTAACATGGCATAAGTCCTCACTAAGGGTTTCCTAAATTCAATGTCTTCGCGATGAGCAGAAGAGTATTTGTGATATAGGTCTTTCACTATGTTAACCTCTCTGGGACTTATAGTATCATGTGCAAGAAAAATGTCTGGCCTCCCGAATGCATAAAAAAATGCCTTTACATAACGAAGCCAAGGTATTTGGTTACCATGCTCCAGGGTAAGGCAGTCTGAGAGGATCAGATGATTTAAACCCTTATTTTCGCTTGTCCATATCTTTATCCAGCACAATAAGGGTTTAATTGCCACTTCATCCACCAGAAAATCAACCCCTAACTCTTCGTGCGCTGACCATGCTGGCGTGCCTTGCGGGACTTGCAGAATCTGCTGCAAAAACATATTCTCCACCACCTGTTTGTAGGGACATACCCCCATATTTCACTGCCGTATAAAACCTTGGAAATGCCTTTAGACTTATACAGTTTCAAAATGATCTCAGGCAACCATGATCCCAATCTGCTAGCAAAACTGGAAATAGCACCTGTAGATTTATTCAAATCTCTCAATTTCCCCTCTAGAAGCGATTTGCACTGTAGTTGATCATCAAATAACACTCCCAGATAGGGAAAAACCGGGACCATTGCTAGAATATGACTGCCAGCTTTACAAACATTCGACCGGAGACCCCAGGGACCCACAACTAGGATGAAAGTCTTAGTAAAATTCACAGCCAAGCCCAATCTATACATAAAAACAAACCCTTCTATTAAAACCTTCAAGCCCCGGGCTGTGCGGGCCATAAGCACTGCATCATCGGTGTAAAAGTAAAACTGGCAAAGATCTCCTGCCCACTCTAGGGGAGTCTGACTGTAGAGCCAAAAGGGCGGATTCAAGGCCATTAATATAAATCGAGAATAAAAAAGGGGCCAAAATACAGCCTTGACGCACTCCCCGGGTGCAGTTGAAATGGTTGGTGCGAGCCCCCTCTTGGGAAATTCTAACAGCCGCTGTCGTGTGAGCGTGAAGAGACATAAGAAGTGACACAATAGGGGGGTCCACACCCAAGCAGATCAAAATATCCCACAGCTTACTTCGATTGACTCGATCGAATGCGGACGTAAGGTCCATAAAGTAGGGGTGGGCGGAATTTGCGGAGTCGCGTTCCGCAAAGTTCCGCGAAACAGTAAAAAATCTCTGCGAGCTTCGCAAAGTTCCGCGAGCATGCGGAATTGCTTGGTCCGCCTGTTCGCGATGGGTTTTTCGTGTTCGGGGACGCTGTTTGCGTGCTCGGGGGGAAATATCTCGCGAACTTACCCATCCGGTCGCCAAATATCTCGCGAACGCGGATGTCCGGTGGTGCGTCCGAATGACGTGTTCGCGATCGCACACTCTCGCGGCGCACGCGAACGGATAGGAAAACTCATCGGCAAACGCAGGAATCCCGGTAAGTCGCTACCGCGCGCGCAAACACGCATTTTTAAAGCGCGAACAAGATAAAAATTCCGCTACGCCGCGGATCGCGGAATTTTCAGTAATTCCGCGTTCTCCGCGGAATTACCGAAATTCCGCGAGCGGAACGGAATTTACCGCCCACCCCTACCATAAAGGCTAAAAACAAAGCACCCGGTTGTGTTACTGTATATTTAGTTACTAAAAGATAGAGGTTAAGGCATTGGTCCATTGTTGATCTGCCTGGGCAAAAGCCAAATTGGACATCCGATAAAATCTGGTTATCATTGGTCCAAGAAGAGAGTCTTGATAAAAGGACCCGGCCCTACACCTTAACTACAGCATCAATAAGGGAAATTGGGTGATAAGATTGTGAATTATCCTTATCCCCCTACTTAAAAATTGGTATAATGATAGCCGTGGACCAGGAGGGCAATGTCCCTTTGAAAGCCGCCGCATTTAGTACTTGGGTCAAAATTGGGGCCCACACCTCAATGTTATCCCGAAAAAGATCCAGTGGCATCCCATCGGGACCGGTGCCTCATTCTGCGACAACAACTCAATACTCATGTAAACCTCCTCAAGCGAAAAACAGACTGGTGTGGCAGCAAAACTAAGGATTATATCTAAACAGGGCTCGTCCGGAAGGCCTACATTATAAACACTTTCAAAATGAGAGACCCACTGTTGTGGGGTGATATGATGGCACACGGTCAGTCCAGCTGGCTCCGCAAATCAGGGGCTATTAATGATATTCCAAAATAATGTTGTATTGCTCAACTCGCCCGCTTTAATTAAATCTGCCCAAGCCTGTTTCTGTAGTTGGAACCTATGTTTTTTCAAGGCCTCTTCATTAAGACGTCGGCAAATCAACACCGTGGCCTTATCCCAGGGCACCTGTTTCAAAGCTTCCTTCAGCCGTCTTAGGGCCCGTGAGCACTTGGGATCAAACCAAGAGGGGGATGCCGCCTGTGTAGATAAAAGGCCGGAAACTACTTGCGTAATAGAGGCAAACGCGCTTAAAATTACCCACTAGGTGTTAAGGGGTCCAAACACATACCTATCTCTTGGTGGCAAGTGGAAAAAAGGTTGTAATTAAAGGCCTTGACGTCTATCTGTGACCAGTGTAAACGCCTTCCCTGGTCCAAGGGGATTAAAAGGGCCTGGGGCTTTTGAGGGCCTGTCTTATTCCCCACCCCTATCATACAGAATATCAGAGGATTATGATCGCTAAAAGGGCTGTGTTCTACTCTAAAAACAGCAGATGATCCACCCAAGGGGGCTGTCACAAAGATGAAATCTATTATAGTGGCAGAACCCCGTCCTTTATAATTTGGTGGAAATTGAAGAATAGTCCCAGTGACCAGAAGATCTAAAGTAAAGATCAAATTGGGAGTATATAAAAATGATTTAGCTCGTCCCCTTCCGTAGTGGGCTCCATGTGCAAATCCTCTGAAACTGGGCAGGGCTGTGCATTAGGTGAGCTATTAACAAAATATGGGCATAAATGACAGTTAAAATCCCCCACCAATATAAGATTCTCATGCTTTAAACCCTCCCCCTTTAAGGAGTCTAAAGCACTGTTTAAAGAATTGAAATTAGCGGGCCGGCCCTTCTCCCTATTAGCATTATAAAAGTTAATTATTACCAGAGGAAAAGCTCTCCCCCTGCACAATTTTATGCCCTGAAACACGTGGGAATCCCACTTCATTGTCTGAAAGGTGTTACAATGCTCGAGATCTACAAATACAACGAGACCCCCTCTTGCTCTGCCCATATTCGATTCTACTGCTGGGCAAAAAATTGTCTTATACCCTTCTAGGAAAAAATTATTCTTTGACTCCCAGGTCTCTTGTAAACAGACAATATTAAATGATCTGATATACACTAGCCAGCTTTCATCAGTGAACTTAGAGGACAAGCCAGCCACATTCCAAGAGATGAGACTTAATTCACTTCCAAGCTTGGAATTAGTCCTAACAAGGGGGGGTAAGCTAAAAGGGAGCAAATGGGGGGGGTTCCCCGAGAATGGGTGTTACCTGGCGAGTTCTCACAAAGATGGGGGTCTGACACAAGCTCAATCGCGCTCATTTCCCATAAAACACCGGCCACCTCTGTGTGCTGACCCAAAGGACCTAACTTTTGGGGTAACCTGATGAGTGTCACTTTTGCCTCATGAAGTCAATCCAAATCATTAAGATCTGCTAGGGGATCATAAGAATTTATGAGTGGCTGAAGCAGCCTTACTCTGCCCTCTTTGGGCCCACCCATCATATGATGTTCCAGCCCTCGGTTGCTAGACGGGGGTCTATAGAAAAAAACCATCGGGATTGACTTAATACATGATCCTAAGTGAAATGATTTAGAAGCTTCATAAAGAATTTTTTGTGCCAACTCTGGATATCGCACTGAAATAATAATGCAGTCTCCCCCAAAAACTTTCCTTGAGGGCCCTATCCAGGCAACCCTCTGTGCCATCAACATGTCTTGATGAGCCCTAACAGTATAACCAGAATGTGAAGCTTTAATAATCAATTGGTCAGTGGATTCCCCCTTATCAGAAGATAGACCAGGAACCCTGGCTAATACAACAGTATAAGGGGCACATACCGGGGGGAGGTCAATCACTGGTAAATGGAGGGCCTTATGTATTTGCTCCCCTACGCGGGGGCAGCTGCCATAGGTGGGGCTAAAGTGGACCGATCAGCATGGGACAAGCCAGCTACATTGTTATGAATGGTCCTCAGACCTAGAGGGGTAGTCTGAGCCAATGCCACCGTGGACTTTAAAGGATCATTTGTGTACAGGACACTGCTACTACTCCGGGGATTGACTACGGGCATAGCTTCAGCTGAAAATTGGGACTGTGGCTGTCGATATTGAGGGTGCTTAACCTGGGAAGTTAAAAAGTTATCTATTTCCCTTGACAAATCCCCAGAAGCTGTCTCCAATTTATCCAGTCTGGTCCAGAGAGGAGATAAAAAATCAGTATAAGTCGCCATGATTTTCTGTATTACTGGAGCCAGATGGGTCAGCAACTCCTCCACACTCGACCTGGACTGTATACTGTCCTGAGCCTAATGGGTGACCAGACGCGTCAACAGCCTTCTTGACCTTCCATTTCCATTTGGGGGCTGGAGAACTTGCCACCTCTTTTGTTGGGAAAGAAGAGGGCAGGAGCCCGTGAGATAATGGTTCAGGGGGCGGTGTCACTGATACAGCAGGAGTAGGTGACAAAGTGGATAAAATGGGGGGGAGAGCTGTCGGTCCCTGGTCATTAGAAGTTGATATTAAGTCAGGTGAAAGCCAGGGGCCCAGACTTCCTGCATCAACTGAGAGCCGCCTCTCTGCCCGATCTATGTCCTTGGATATGGCCCCCACGGCTTTTGCCAAGAACGAGTCAATGGTTAGGCAGGGCTGCCCTGTAGGTGTTGCGGGTTGAGCCTTCCTCTTTCCCATGACAATAAATATAACAATGACTTTAAAACAAGTTTCTGCGCACCGCGCAAAAGGGGGACTGAGGCAGCACCCTCAAAACCATGGGAAGTAAACAGGCATGCAACACCAGTCAATGAAAAGGTACCCACTGCTCATCCTGGGCCCACCCTACGAACAAGTTGGTGCCGGGGATGACTGCCCGCTGTCAAAAGTGCAAAACAATGTCCCAGATCGAATAGCAAAGAGGGTAGGCCCAGCCCAGCCTCGGTCAGGCACGGACGGGTGCAGATGGTCCTGCACGTGTCCCGCGGCAAGTTTGTAGGCGCCTCCGGGCGCAGGGCCAAAGACGTAGGCGGCGACGGCCACAAAAGTCTCTGGGCCCTGTAGTCAGCTCCTCCTGCCGGTAACACTGATGCGGGCGTCCCGCACAGCGGGAGTCCGCGCAAAGTTTGTAGGCGCCTCCGGGCACAGGGCCAAAGACGTAGGCGGCGATGGCCACAAAAGCCTCTGGGCCCTGTAGTCAGCCCCATCCTGCCGGTAACACTGATGCGATACCAAAGGGGTAACACTGATGCGGGCATCTACATAGTGTTGGGGAACTATACGTTTGGTGGGCAACACCAATATATGCCAGTTCTTGTGCTCCACCAACCTATAAATGAGGGAGTTAAACCTAAAGAGACTTTTCACGTAGAAGAAACCGTGAGATGAAGCTATGGGAAGACTGGATAAAATTGTCTGACAGCTGTATCTGACCCATTCTCATTATACTCTATATGAATCCCATTTCACCACCTACATCACCAGACTACATCTGGAAATGCTATACCCAGAAACTCTGCACACTCCATGCCATAAGGGGAAAATGCATGCAAGATATCACCACAAATATTACAAAGAGTCTCACTGACAGTACTGTGTAATCTCTGAAAGGGATGAGTAGAAGTAACTATGTCAGTAGGCAAAACAGCCTGCCTTTTTAAATAGGGATCTCGTCACATTTGCTGAGCATTCAAAGACCGAGATCAAATGTCAGATGTTGTTTTCAGAGGGCGCCTGTTCCGTTCCTCAAACCTCTCCCGCTTTGCTGCTTGGTGTTTTTGGTGGTGTTGGGGGGGATGTATTTCTTATCTCCATCTGCTCTGTGTCTGCGATGCCTCTTCTTTCACTCAGGGTTCCTCCTGGTTGTCCCTCTATCACTTCCGATTCTCTGACATGCTCCCTTTCCCAGCATGCCTCGTGCACCTCCCTCCCCCAGTGTGTGATGCCATTCTGATAGACACAGATGCCCCCCTCCATCTCCTCCCGTGGCCTGGTACACAACAGCCCCTGCCACTGATGGAGCAGGGTAAACGAAAAAATGTAACCTCCTAATATTTATGTTGAATAATTAACACACAGGTTCGTCTCAGTAAATAACCAACCATGTATGTGTCATGATAAGGGTTATGGGTAACACGCCATATCCGTGCAAACTAATTTACTTACAATTGTTAACGTGGATAACATAAACCTAATGATTTGCGTACTAATTAGAATAATAAATGCATGATTTGTGCTTGGAAATAAACTGTGTAGTGGCAAAGTAAAGCGGTTGGTAAGTAAGAAATAGCTTTATATGTCGCTTTTGCTAGGTAATACTTAATTGGGGTACGTAGAATGACGGGAGGGAAACGAAAAGGCTTATATTCTTTATTCTTAACTATGTTCTGTTTATCTTTATAATAGTTCGCTCAGACCTGTTGTGCCGCGATGTAAAAATGGCTGCTGAGGCAAACCAGCTAGAGTACGCAGGCGCAAAATGGTTTCCGAAAGTAAGAAAGGCTGTGAACAAAGGGATCATGTGACCGTCCCAAAGCCTAGGATAGAAGCGTGGTCAAGGCTACGATGACCTTATTATACAAACGTGTGCCAAAGAAGGACATAGCGAAAAGCGTGAGAAGTTGCAGTGAATATGTGAATAAACAATGAACTGTTCAACTTAAAGTATCAGAAAAAGATACAGATTGAGACCAATGTGCGGATGGGTAATGTCATGAACCCGTGAGAAATGACAGAAGTATGAACTTTCCACAAAGAACTGGTTGGAGCAAGGATATTCATAATGAGATGTATACTGACCCCAAATGGACCAATTAGAGAGAATCTCGCCCACAAAGATGTAACATTTTCACTTAGTAAGCTAGTATTAGGGTATAAGAAGACCTACTCTTAGGGAGGGGGGAGAGCTGCTGTTTTTATATTTTTGATTGAGCACGGGACGCTGCTGCTGGAGAACCTTTATTTGCTTTTAATAGATTTTCCATTATTAATAATATTAGACCTTTTTATTCTTAAATACTAAAGGGGAAAAGAACGGGATTGTGGCGGAAAACACCATATAGGTGGTCCGTCGGAAAGGCCTGTTTTTCAGGACAGACAGACAGTTTTTCGGGAGTTCTATGCTGTGATCTGAATTCATTGCTGTGACGAACTTTGTTTTTCCATCTAATAGGTATGCATTGCAATTTCAATTTATTCTTATAATGATGATAAATGTAATAATCTGAATAATAAATTTGAAACTTATTCATGCTTCTAAAAATTAGATAAACTTTATTATCTTTAAAACAATGAGTCTGTGGTTCTTTAGCTCAATGATAAATGTAAATGTTTAAAAGTTTATAGTGATTGAGCTGGTCTTAATCACCATCAACTGATTCCTACTAGTTGGTCCATCGACCAATGAGCGGAATACCTTAAAGTTTGAGAAGTATTATGTTGTTATAAAGGTATCCCGTCTCCTTCCAGCAAATCATTAACTGTTTTCTCCTAAGTAAAAACGGATGAAACCCAGGGAATATATGAGATAGTGAATGTTTATGCGGTGTTATGGGCCCCACCGTCATATGGATATAGTTGTGGAAAAAGGGATATTTGTACCTGGACGTCCAAAGCATATAGGAGAAGAAATGTTATTGATAGCGCTGGATCAGATTTCTTGGTAGCAGAGTTATGGTTACTATAGATTAGTTTGGTGATTATTGATTATTGATTATTGGTTATTTTTATGTATAACACTTCATGTTGTATGGTATCACGTTATATGTAAGTCAAAGGTTTTGAAGCTTCCGGGAAGTAGGAAGTGGACATGTGTGACAAGAGAAGTCACATGGAATAGTGCATTGTCTGAGTTCATATTGGTGATAACACAGGTTGTGTTATGATAGGGACATTTTCCGTATAAAAGGTGTGTGAATGAAATAGCAACCGGTTTTCTTGTGAAACTCTGGCCTTAATTCTCAGGAGCAGTGTAGTCTCCACATGTGTTTTATCCCCAGAGAAACAGGTTTACCCCTTGCTTGAAAGAAGGGTAAGGTAGAGGGAAGTGCTACACTTATCGAACGAAACTGTATTCTTGCGAAATAGAATAAAACTGTCACTTTTGTTAGCGAAATCAGACAATGGAAATGTGTTTTTAATGTCGTAACTAACCAAGAACAGTTGAAAAATAAATTGCAGATAAAATTTGTAAAGGAGGGGTCAGGAGCAGAACTGACGTAGACAAAAGCCGCGCTGGGATTGGACAGTGCACTAGTTATACAGAAGACGCTCTGATTGGTGCGTTGGTGTGAGACGCGCTAGGAGTGGTTGGATAAGCAGTGACGTAGAAGCTTAGGATTGGAGCGTTGGTGTGAGTCGCGCTGGGATAGGTCCGAATAACGCATAGAGAACAGTGTTGAATTGCGGACTTTTGAGAAAGGAAAGAGATTGTGAATTATGGCTTATTATGAGTATGGTAGAGAGAAAACGTCGTGGATGGCGAAAATTAAGAACTTTTTAAGAAAGACAAAAGGTAGTGACTAGAGAGGGACAAGTAATTCCTCCGCCGAAATCACCAGCTTCGCATATGATGCTGAAATACGTTTATCATACCTGCATATGGTTAGAAAATTGGACTAAATATACTCAAAATGATGGAGTATTAGCATTTCCAGAGAATGGTTCATTTAGTGTAGCTGTACTTCGAATTTGAGGGAGAAGATGACGATGCTTGAGCCTAAACCTAGACCAACACAGTTTGAAGCTTTAAGTGAATGGGAAGATGAGATGTATGAGCGAGAAAGATTCAGAGGATTAAAGAATCATGATTTTGTGCCCGGAAGGTTGTGGGGAGTGAATCATGAGGACAGAATAAAGCGTTGGAGATATGCTAATATGACAGGAGGTTTGTTTCCAGCTTTTACAGTTGAGGAAGAAGCAAAGAGAAAGTGTACAGAGAAAAAGAAACATTTGGTTACTGAAAGGTATGGGTATGGTGGTAGTGAGACGGAAGATGAATTGCTGGAAGATATTTTAAACAGAAACCCACCTCCATACCAACAGAATTCTGCGGTGGTGACACCTAATGCACCGCCAATGGAAACTGGGAGGAATAAAAATCCCGAACGGGGATATGAGATAAATAGGTCACAAGATCAATTGAAAACCCCACAAAACGAGAAGATTGAAAGTGACAATACAACTGAATTAGCAAAACCCACAAGAGAATTGACTGAAAAGATAAGAGAATTAACAATGAATATGGAAGCTGTAACTGTACCAGTAACAATAGGTCCAGTAATACCAGTTTTTGAGAATCAGAAAATAGAAGAGCATTCTTTAGTCATTCCTATGAATTCAAACTTGCAAAGAAGGAAAGAAGGGATGGAATTAGACAATGAAGGTGCGAGAAATATGGTCAGTTCATATAGACCAAGCCCACCTACTAATTTGACGGTAAATGAGAATGAGTTTTGGAGGATACCTATGGGAACTGAGTCTGCATCAGAGACACCGGAAAGAAGTAAAAATTGGATAGAATTAAATAGTACACCTGTAGGTCCGACTCCGGATGAATTGAATGAATGGATGAAAACTCTGAAAACGAAAGAGACAGAATCAAAACCATTAGATGTAATTAGGTTAAAAATAGACATGGAGGAATTGATCTTAGGGACAATTGGCACAGAAAAACTGAAAACTTATCAGGATGACGAGATAATGTTCTTATGTAAAAGCATTACATGGAGAGCTAGAAATTTACATGACAAATTAGAAGAAACAGCAAATGAACTAGGAGTAGAATTTGTAAAAGTGAGAAGTTTGCAGAAACCATATAGAGTAGATTTTTGCGAGAAAGATATAGAAAATTTTAACACATCAGGACGGTTAACCCAAATAAAAGAATTAATTGTTTTGCTGAGAAAATGGGGTGATGTGGATAGATGGAGAAGCAGGTGGACTAAAAGGAATGAGAAAACGACAGATAAAGTGTCTTTGGCTTTTACGGTGACAGACAAGGAATCAATTGTAAGGGAGTACCCGATGAGAGAAACTCCAGGAGGTAGTTATGTGCATGTCCCATGGTCTAGACAAGATATACTGTCATTTACAAATGACTTCCCAAAATTGAGAGAAAAACCAGTAGAATGGTACAGACAAGTGGAGAGGTTTGTTAAAGTTTCGAAGGTGTTATGGATAGATTTGGATGGATTATTTGACATAGTAGTACCAGCTGATTTGTGGACAGAATTTAAGATTACTATTGATTGGACAACTGTAGAATATCCAAGAGATGCTAAAACAGGAGCGCCAGGACCAGAAGTGATGAGGAAATATGACCAAGTTATTACCTTTTTGAAAAATAAAATCCCACCCAAAGAAACGGATTGGGTAAAAATCGACAGAACCACACAGGAAAGTAAAGAATCTGTACACGCGTATTATGAAAGATTACTGTTAGTTTTTAAACAGTATAGTGGCTATGAGACATTAAATGAGAAGGATATGAGTCATTTCGTATATAGATTTGTTTATGGGTTGAAACCAGAGATAAGTGAAATGATTAAGCAACATATGATTTGTTGGCAGAACAGCACGGTAGATGAGGTTTTGAAATATGCTAAATACTGCAGTGATGACATTGAGAGTAGACAGCGTAAATTAAAAGAGAAAGCAATGTGGGCACAGGTGAAAGTTGCAGAAAAGCAAGAAGCTCAATTGAATAATCAAGTTAATGAGGCAGGACAGACTAAATCCAGACCAAATATAGGTAAAGGAAAAGGTCAAGTGAGTATAGAAGAGGCAAAGAAAAAGTGGCCATGCCACAACTGCGGAAAGTTAGGACTTTGGAGAAACGAGTGTAAATTCCCTCCAAAAACTAATGTGGAAAATCAATCATTAAATCCACAGGTGCAGAGTGAGGTAGTTACCCAACAAAGTCAGGTGCCTCAACCACCACTTCCCAAGAGTGTTAATCCACAGAAATACAGTGCAGAAACAGGATTCTACGGAGGAGAGCAGGTAACACAATTGCCGCGCGCAGCTGCCATATCTCAATACTGGTTACGACAGGATGGGAATGAGTCGGATGAAAGTTTATGACTTTGGCTAGGAGAGGAAGAAGAGTGCGTGCTTGACGCAACTCTAGAGGTAGATCAAGCAGGTCCATTTGTGGATGGAGAAGTGAATGGAGCAAATGTAACATTCCTTGTGGACACTGGAGCTACCCGTTCTACTGTTAGATCAGTGGAAATTTCTCTCTCAGGTGAACATATCCAAGTCGTAGGTGTTTCGAATCACCAAATTAGGACGCCTCTTACCAAATTAGTGGAGGTAAAGATTGGACCATTCAGTGAAATGCACCGATTTGTGGTGTGTGATTGCAGTCCTGTGAACCTATTAGGACGCGATCTACTTTGCAAAATGAATTGCACCATCTATTGTACTCCAGATGGGATTGCATTTCAGACCCCGGATGAAGCCGTTTATATAAAATGACAATGGTAAATTTAGAGTCAGAAGTGAATGATTTATTTCCCATGTTTGACGTAGAGAAAATCCCAAATGAACTGAAAGAAACAGTGAAACAGGAAGTGTGTGATTTTACGGGTGAAGATATAGGGTTAATGAAAGGAGTAGACCCTGTTAAAATCTCTGTTAAAGAAGGAACAAGTTACCCAAATACGCCACAGTATAAATTGACACCAGAAATAATTGAAGGAATAACACCGGTAATAAATAAAATGATTGAACAAGGGATTCTGAGAGAAATAATGAGCAGTCCATGCAATTCACCGATAATGGGACTGAAAAAGCCGAATGGAACATATAGAATTGTACAGGATCTGAGAAAGGTAAACAAAATTGTTGTGCCTTGCTGCCCAATAGTACCAAACCCTGCTGTAATTCTATACCAGATTCCACGCGAAGCAGAATGGTTCACAGTTATTGATTTGTGCCATGCATTTTTCTCTATCCCATTACATCCAGATAGCCAGCCATTATTTGCGTTCAGGTTCGGAGAGCGTATTTTGGCATGGTGCCGAATTCCTCAGGGGTATACAGAAAGCCCCTCGATCTTTAATCAGATTTTAAAGAAATCATTGGAAGATTTAAAAATGCCAGAAAAATCTGTGATGGTTCAGTATATTGATGACCTACTGGTGGCATCAAAAACAAAGGAAGCATGTGTTAATGATACAATTGCTTTGCTGAATCATTTAGCAAAAAGAGGACATAAGGTATCCCCATCAAAATTGCAGTTTTGTCAACAAGAGGTCCAATATTTAGGACATAAGATTGAGAAGGGAGTGCAAAAGGTAACGACTGAAAGAATAAGAATAAAAATAATTCAAGGAATGAGAGCTCCAATGACACAGAGAGAAGTAAGAATGTTCCTAGGAATGGTTGGATATTGTCGACAATGGCTAAGTGGATTTTCATTAATTGCAAAACCATTACAGAGAATGACAAAGAAGGATGTTAAAGATCCTTTTGAAATGAATGATGAGGAAATAAAAGCATTCAGAGAACTAAAAACAAAACTGTGTGAAGCCCCGGCATTGGGAATGCCTGACTATGAAAAAGACTTTGAGTTGTATTGTAGTGAAAGAGATGGGTGTGCGTTTTCAGTCCTAGTGCAGAGACACGGAAACATGAAAAGACCCATGGCATATTTTTCAGCTGTCTTAGACCCAGTAGCGAAAGCATTGCCTGGATGTTTGAAAGCAGTTGCTGCTACTTGTGTAAGTCTGGAGCAGAGTGAAGGCATTGTGATGGGATATCCACTAAGAGTATATGTCCCTCATTCTGTGGAAATTCTTTTGACAAGAACCAAAACCCAATATATGACACATAGTCGGCTGACTAGGTATGAAAAAATAATTTTGAGTGCAGACCATGTCACCATTGACAGATGCATAAATGTGAATCCTTCAACATCATTGCCAGATGAAAGAGAGTGTGATTGAAATGGATGAAGTTGATCATGATTGTCTGAATGCACTCGAATATTGTACAAAACCGAGACCCGATATACAGGATGAGCCTTTAAAGGAATCAGATTATATTCTGTTCGTGGATGGCTCTTGTTTGAGAACGAATGATGGAGTTCTGAGTGCAGCATATGCAGTTTGCACAGTAGCTGCTGTAATGGAAGCATCTTGTTTGAGAGGAATACGTTCTGCCCAGGTAGCAGAGTTGATTGCTCTAATTCAAGCAAGCAAATTGGGAAAGAATGTCCGAGTCACAGTAATCACGGATAGCCAATATGGCTTTGGAGTGGTTCATGATTTTGGGCAGATCTGGTCCCAGAGAGGTTTCTTGACGTCTGCAGGAACCCCAATAAGAAATGGTGAATTTGTGAAAAAGTTGCTTGAGGCGATACAGCTGCCTAAACAGATTGCGGTGGTGAAGTGCAAGGCACATAAAAATGGGGAAGACTACATAACTGTTGGCAATAAGTTTGCTGATGAAATAGCTCAGTACTGTGCCAAAAATGTCGTCTCACTAAACAGAAACAGAGAAAGAGAGCATATTTCATGTCCTTTGCTTTTTACTAACCCTGTCGAGACATGGGATGAGGTGAGACAATTACAGGAAGCAGCAGATGATGAGGAAAAAGATAGCTGGATAAAAGCAGGATGCAGAAAACGGGAGGAAAATGATGTTTGGGTTTACAGAGATGAAAGACCAGTTATGCCTAATAGCATGATTTCTGACAATGGCACGGATGTACCATGGACAAGCACATATTGGAAGAGATGCAATGATCAGACTTTTTAGACAAACATGGTATAATCCAAAATTCAGAGCCATAGCTGAGAGTCTTTGTCAAAGATGTCTTATCTGTCAACAGCTAAATCCAGGAAGAAAGACAGTAGTGAGTCTAGGAACAATAGGACGAGAAGGAGGTCCTTTCACGAGAATGCAAATGGATTTTATAGAAATGCCCCCGAGCAATAGACTAAGGTATGTCCTTGAAGTCGTCTGTTTGTTTTCCCGTTGGGTGGAAGAATACCCGACCAGAAGGAATGACGGAATTACAGTAGCAAAACTTATGCTGCAAGAATTAATTCCAAGGTATGGTTTTCCAGTAACGATTGAAACAGATAGAGGAACACATTTTCAAAACGAATTAATTCAACTGATTTGTGAAGCACTTAGTATTAAACAGAAACTGCACTGTGCATACAGACCAGAGGCTTCTGGAATAGTAGAGCAAGTGAATGGAACAATTAAGAACAGGCTAGGGATAATGTGTCAAGCCACAGGACTCAAATGGCCAGATGCCTTGCCATTGGTCTTAATGACTATCAGAAGCATACCAGAAAGAAAGACAGGACTCAGTCCCCACAAAATAATTATGGGACGAGCAATGAGACAAGCACATGTACCTGTCAACAAACTACTGACTATAACTGATGATCTCGTGTTGGATTATTGCAAAGGATTGGCTGATGTGGTACGTTCTGTGTTTCATCAGGTTGGACCGGATGCAACCACTCTTGAAAGAAAACCAGCTCACGATTTGAATCCAGGAGATTGGGACCGCATAAAAGTCCACCGAAGAAGAAACTGCTTGGTTCCTCGCTGGGACCAACCACGACAAGTGATCCTGGTGACAACAACTGCAGTCAAATGTGCAGGAATAAAACACTGGGTACATGCCAGCCACATCATCAGAGTTCCAGATCCTGAAGCTCGACCTGTAAGTCGGCATCTGGAAATAGTGGATACCAGTTCAGCATCTGATGCAGAGGAAGAGACGAACAGGGCTCCAGAAATTGAAGATCGACCTGTAAGTCGACATCTGGAAGACCCAAGTACAAGTGCAACGACAGGAGGAGAGGAGGAAATAGCAAAAGTTCCAGAATCTGAAGATCGACATGTGAGTCGACATCTGGAAATATCAGACACCAGTTCAGCATTTGATACAGAGCATTCGGATTGTGATGAAAATCTGAAAAGAAATTGGAAATTTGATAGCATAAAAGAAGAAACTGAGGAAAAAGACAGTAACAGTGAGCAACCAAGTACAAGTTATGGTGAAGATCCTTCAGAAATTATATTAATAGATGAAGAAGGGATAGTTTCAGATAGAAAGGTAGAAGAATCGGAAGACCCCCGAGGAGCAGTAGGGACAGATCAACGAACAAAGGAACAGGGAAACTCAGAAACAGATAGAGAGATTGACACAAATTCGGAAGAACCTTCGAGGAGGGACAGAAGTAGGTGATCAAAGGAAAACACGAGAAAAATCAAAAACAGATGAAGGAAGTGAAATTCTAAAATTTAAGATAAGAGACAATAAAGAAAGGACTGAAACAGAGTCAGAAGAAAGTGGAGAAGAAAGAAACCAGAAACTAGAGTCAAGAAAGAGAACTTGGAGAACAGAAAGAGAGGAAAAAGAAAGTGAACCGAAAAGGCCAAGAAAGGGAGACAATTGGCCCAAGAAGTTAAAAGATTGAGATACAAGATCATAAGGTTAGATGGAAAAAGTGCAGAACAAGTAAATGAAATAACAAGTCAAAAGGAACAAGAAAAACAAGGTGGAAAACACTTGCAGAAAACAAAAAGAGTAAAGAAAGCAAATCTGAAGTATAAATCGCCTGAATGGTTATACTGGAGCCAGATGGGTCAGCAACTCCTCCACACTCGACCTGGACTGTATACTGTCCTGAGCCTAATGGGTGACCAGACGCGTCAACAGCCTTCTTGACCTTCCATTTCCATTTGGGGGCTGGAGAACTTGCCACCTCTTTTGTTGGGAAAGAAGAGGGCAGGAGCCCGTGAGATAATGGTTCAGGGGGCGGTGTCACTGATACAGCAGGAGTAGGTGACAAAGTGGATAAAATGGGGGGAGAGCTGTCGGTCCCTGGTCATTAGAAGTTGATATTAAGTCAGGTGAAAGCCAGGGGCCCAGACTTCCTGCATCAACTGAGAGCCGCCTCTCTGCCCGATCTATGTCCTTGGATATGGCCCCCACGGCTTTTGCCAAGAACGAGTCAATGGTTAGGCAGGGCTGCCCTGTAGGTGTTGCGGGTTGAGCCTTCCTCTTTCCCATGACAATAAATATAACAATGACTTTAAAACAAGTTTCTGCGCACCGCGCAAAGGGGGACTGAGGCAGCACCCTCAAAACCATGGGAAGTAAACAGGCATGCAACACCAGTCAATGAAAAGGTACCCACTGCTCATCCTGGGCCCACCCTACGAACAAGTTGGTGCCGGGGATGACTGCCCGCTGTCAAAAGTGCAAAACAATGTCCCAGATCGAACAGCAAAGAGGGTAGGCCCAGCCCAGCCTCGGTCAGGCACGGACGGGTGCAGATGGTCCTGCACGTGTCCCGCGGCAAGTTTGTAGGCGCCTCCGGGCGCAGGGCCAAAGACGTAGGCGGCGACGGCCACAAAAGTCTCTGGGCCCTGTAGTCAGCTCCTCCTGCCGGTAACACTGATGCGGGCGTCCGCACAGCGGAGTCCGCGCAAAGTTTGTGGCGCCTCCGGGCACTAGGGCCAAAGAGCGTAGGCGGCGATGGCCACAAAAGCCTCTGGGCCCTGTAGTCAGCCCCATCCTGCCGGTAACACTGATGCGATACCAAAGGGGTAACACTGATGCGGGCATCTACATAGTGTTGGGGAACTATACGTTTGGTGGGCAACACCAATATATGCCAGTTCTTGTGCTCCACCAACCTATAAATGAGGGAGTTAAACCTAAAGAGACTTTTCACGTAGAAGAAACCGTGAGATGAAGCTATGGGAAGACTGGATAAAATTGTCTGACAGCTGTATCTGACCCATTCTCATTATACTCTATATGAATCCCATTTCACCACCTACATCACCAGACTACATCTGGAAATGCTATACCCAGAAACTCTGCACACTCCATGCCATAAGGGGAAAATGCATGCAAGATATCACCACAAATATTACAAAGAGTCTCACTGACAGCACTGTGTAATCTCTGAAAGGGATGAGTAGAAGTAACTATGTCAGTAGGCAAAACAGCCTGCCTTTTTAAATAGGGATCTCGTCACATTTGCTGAGCATTCAAAGACCGAGATCAAATGTCAGATGTTGTTTTCAGAGGGCGCCTGTTCCGTTCCTCAAACCTCTCCCGCTTTGCTGCTTGGTGTTTTTGGTGGTGTTGGGGGGGATGTATTTCTCATCTCCATCTGCTCTGTGTCTGCGATGCCTCTTCTTTCACTCAGGGTTCCTCCTGGTTGTCCCTCTATCACTTCCGATTCTCTGACATGCTCCCTTTCCCAGCATGCCTCGTGCACCTCCCTCCCCCAGTGTGTGATGCCATTCTGATAGACACAGATGCCCCCTCCATCTCCTCCCGTGGCCTGGTACACAACAGCCCCTGCCACTGATGGAGCAGGGTAAACGAAAAATTTGTAACCTCCTAATATTTATGTTGAATAATTAACACACAGGTTAGTCTCAGTAAATAACCAACCATGTATGTGTACATGATAAGGGTTATGGGTAACACGCCATATCCGTGCAAACTAATTTACTTACAATTGTTAACGTGGATAACATAAGCCTAATAATTGCGTACTAACTAGAATAATAAGTGCATGATTTGTGCTTGGAAATAAACTGTGTAGTGGCAAAGTAAAGCGATTGGTAAGTAAGAAATGGCTTTATATGTCGCTTTTGCTAGGTAATACTTAATTGGGGTACGTAGAATGATGGGAGGGAAACGAAAAGGCTTATATTCTTTATTCTTAACTATGTTCTGTTTATCTTTATAATAGTTCGCTTAGGCCTGTTGTGCCGCGATGTAAAAATGGCTGCCATGGCAAACAAGCTAGAGTACGCAGGCGCGAAGTGGGTTCCGAAAGCGAGAAAGGCTGTGAACAAAAGGGATCATGTGACCGTCCCAAAGCCTAGGATGGAAGCGTGGTCAAGGCTGCAATGACCTTATTATACAAACGTGTGCCAAAGAAGGACATAGCGAAAAGCGTGAGAAGTTGCAGTGAATATGTGAATAAACAATGAACTGTTCAACTTAAAAGTATCAGAAAAGGATACAGAATGAGACCAATGTGCGGATGGGTAATGTCATGAACCCGTGAGAAACGACAGAAGTATGAACTTTCCACAAAGAACTGGTTGGAGCAAGGATATTCATAATGAGATGTATACTGACCCCAAATGGACCAATTAGAGAGAATCTCGCCCACAAAGATGTAACATTTTCACTTAGTAAGCTAGTATTAGGGTATAAGAAGACCTACTCTTAGAGGGGGTGGGAGAGCTGCTATTTTATATTTTTGATTGAGCACGAGACGCTGCTGCTGGAGAACCTTTTTTTTTTTGCTTTTAATAGATTTTCCATTTTAATACTATTAGACCTTTTTATTCTTAAAATACTAAAGGGGAAAAGGACGGGATTGTGGCGGGAAACATCCTATGGGTGGTCCGTCGAGAAGGCCTGTTTTTCAGGACAGATAGACAGTTTTTCGGGAAGTTCTATGCTGTGATCTGAATTCATTGCTGTGACGAACTTTGTTTTTCCATCTAATAGGTATGCATTGCAATTTCAATTTATTCTTATAATAACGCTATATGTAATAATCTGAATAATAAATTTGAAACTTATTCATGCTTCTAAAAATTATATAAACTATATTATCTTTAAAACAATGAGTCAGTGGTTCTTTAGCTCAATGATAAATGTAAATGTTTAAAGGTTTATTGTGATTGAGCTGGTATTAATCACCATCAACTGATTCCTACTAGTTGGTCCATCGACCAATGAGCGGAATACCTTAAAGCTTGAGAAGTATTATGTCGTTTTAAAAGGTATCCCGTCTCCTTCCAAATCATTAACTGTTTTCTCCTAGATAAAAACGGATGAAATCCAGGGAATATATGAGAGAGTGAATGTTTATGCGGTGTTATGGGCCCCACCGTCATATGGATATAGTTGTGGAAAGAGGGATATTTGTACCTGGACGTCCAAAGCATATAGGAGAAGAAATTTTATTGATAGCGCTGGATCAGATTTCTTGGTAGCAGAGTTATGGTTACTATAGATTAGTTTGGTGATTATTGATTATTGATTATTGGTTATTTTTTTTATGTATAACACTTCATGTTGTATGGTATCACGTTATATGTAAGTCAAAGGTTTTGAAGCTTCCGGGAAGTAGGAAGTGGACACGTGTGACAAGAGAAGTCACATGGAATAGTGCATTGTCTGAGTTCATATTGGTGATAACACAGGTTGTGTTATGATAGGGACATATTCTGTATAAAAGGTGTGTGAGTGAAATAGCAACCGGTTTTCTTGTGAAACTCTGGCCTTAATTCTCAGGAGCAGTGTAGTCTCCACATGTGTTTTATCCCCAGAGAAACGTGTTTACCCCTTGCTTGAAAGAAGGGTAAGGTAGAGGGAAGTGCTACACTTATCGAACGAAACTGTATTCTTGCAAACTAGAATAAAACTGTCACTTTTGTTAGCGAAATCAGACAATGGAAATGTGTTTTTAATGTTGTAACTAACAAAGAACTGTTGAAAAATAAATTGCCGATAAATTTTGTAAAGGCGGGGTCAGGAGCAGAACTGACGTAGACAAAAGCCACACTGGGATTGGACAGTGCACTAGTTATACAGAAGACGCTCTGATTGGTGCGTTGGTGTGAGACGCGCTAGGAGTGGTTGGATAAGCAGTGACGTAGAAGCTTAGGATTGGAGCGTTGGTGTGAGTCGCACTGGGATAGGTCCGAATAACGCATAGAGAACAGTGTTGAATTGCGGACTTTTGAGAAAGGAAAGAGATTGTGAATTATGGCTTATTATGAGTATGGTAGAGAGAAAACGTCGTGGATGGCGAAAATTAAGAACTTTTTTAAGAAAGACAAAGGTAGTGACTAGAGAGGGACAAGTAATTCCTCCGCCGAAATCACCAGCTTCGCATATGATGCTGAAGTACGGATATCATACCTGCATATGGTTAGAAAATTGGACTAAATATACTCAAAATGATGGAGTATTAGCATTTCCTGAGAATGGTTCATTTAGTGTAGCTGTACTTCGGAATTTGAGGGAGAAGATGACGATGCTTGAACCTAAACCTAGACCGACACAGTTTGAAGCTTTAAGTGAATGGGAAGATGAGATGTATGAACGAGAAAGATTCAGAGAATTAAAGAATCATGATTTTGTGCCCGGAAGGTTGTGGGGAGTGAATCATGAGGACAGAATAAAGCGTTGGAGATATGCTAATATGACAGGAGGTATGTTTCCAGCTTTTACAGTTGAGGAGGAAGCAAAGAGAAAGTGTACAGAGAAAAAGAAACATTTGGTTACTGGAAAGTTTTGGGTATGGTGGAAGTGAGACGGAAGATGAATTGCTGGAAGATATTTTAAACAGAAACCCACCTCCATACCAACAGAATTCTGCGGTGGTGACACCTAATGCACCGCCAATGGAAACTGGGAGGAATAAAAATCCCGAACGGGGATATGAGATAAATAGGTCACAAGATCAATTGAAAACCCCACAAAACGAGAAGATTGAAAGTGACAATACAACTGAATTAGCAAAAACCACAAGAGAATTGACTGAAAAGATAAGAGAATTAACAATGAATATGGAAGCTGTAACTGTACCAGTAACGATAGGTCCAGTAATACCAGTTTTTGAGAATCAGAAAATAGAAGAGCATTCTTTAGTCATCCCTATGAATTCAAACTTGCAAAGAAGGAAAGAAGGGATGGAACTAGACAATGAAGGTGCAAGAAATCTGGTCAGTTCATATAGACCAAGCCCACCTACTAATTTGACGGTAAATGAGAATGAGTTTAGGAGGATACCTATGGGAACTGAGTCTGCATCAGAGACACCAGAAAGAAGTAAAAATTGGATAGAATTAAATAGTACACCTGTAGGTCCGACTCCGGATGAATTGAACGAAAGAGACAGAATCAAAACCATTAGATGTAATTAGGTTAAAAATAGACATGGAGGAATTGATCTTAGGGACAATTGGCACAGAAAAACTGAAAACTTATCAGGATGACGAGATAATGTTCTTATGTAAAAGCATTACATGGAGAGCTAGAAATTTACATGACAAATTAGAAGAAACAGCAAATGAACTAGGAGTAGAATTTGTAAAGGTGAGAAGTTTGCAGAAACCATATAGAGTAGATTTTTGCGAGAAAGATATAGAAAATTTGAACACATCAGGACGGTTAACCCAAATAAAAGAATTAATTGTTTTGCTGAGAAAATGGGGTGATGTGGATAGATGGAGAAGCAGGTGGACTAAAAGGAATGAGAAAATGACAGATAAAGCGTCTTTGGCTTTTGCGGTGACAGACAAGGAATCAATTGTAAGGGAGTACCCGATGAGAGAAACTCCAGGAGGTAGTTATGTGCATGTCCCATGGTCTAGACAGGATATACTGTCATTTACAAATGACTTCCCAAAATTGAGAGAGAAACCAGTAGAATGGTACAGACAAGTGGAGAGGTTTGTTAAAGTTTCGAAGGTGTTATGGATAGATTTGGATGGATTATTTGATATAGTAGTACCAGCTGATTTGTGGACAGAATGTAAGATTACTATTGATTGGCCAACTGTAGAATATCCAAGAGATGCTAAAACAGGAGCGCCAGGACCAGAAGTGATGAGGAAATATGACCAAGTAATTACCTTTTTGAAAAATAAAATCCCACCCAAAGAAACGGATTGGGTAAAAATCGACAGAACCACACAGGAAAGTAAAGAATCTGTACACGCGTATTATGAAAGACTACTGTTAGTTTTTAAACAGTATAGTGGCTATGAGACGCTAAATGAGAAGGATATGAGTCATTTTGTATATAGATTTGTTTATGGGTTGAAACCAGAGATAAGTGAAATGATTAAACAACATATGATTTGTTGGCAGAATAGCACGGTAGATGAGGTTTTGAGATATGCTAAATACTGCAGTGATGACATTGAGAGTAGACAGCGTAAATTAAAAGAGAAAGCAATGTGGGCACAAGTGAAAGTTGCAGAAAAGCAAGAAGCTCAATTGAATAATCAAGTTAATGAGGCAGGACAGACTAGATCCAGACCAAATATAGGAAAAGGAAAAGGTCAAATGAGCATAGAAGAGGCAAAGAAAAAGTGGCCATGCCACAACTGCGGAAAGTTAGGACATTGGAGAAACGAGTGTAAATTCCCTCCAAAAACTAATGCGGAAAATCAATCATTAAATCCACAGGTGCAGAGTGAGGTAGTTACCCAACAAAGTCAGGTGCCTCAACCACCACTTCCCAAGAGTGTTAATCCACAGAAATACAGTGCAGAAACAGGATTCTACGGAGGAGAGCCGGTAACACAAATGCCGCGCGCAGCTGCCATATCCCAATATTGGTTACGACAGGATGGTGATGAGTCGGATGAAAGTTTATGACGGTGCCTAGGAGAGGAGGAAGAGTGCGTGCTTGGCGCAACTCTAGAGGTAGATCAAGCAGGTCCATTTGTGGATGGAGAAGTGAATGGTGCAAATGTAACATTCCTTGTGGACACTGGAGCTACCCGTTCTACTGTTAGGTCAGTGGAAATTCCAAACCTTCCTCTCTCAGGTGAACATATCCAAGTCGTAGGTGTTTCGAATCAGCAAATTAAGGCGCCTCTTACCAAATTAGTGGAGGTAAAGATTGGACCATTCAGTGAAATGCACCGATTTGTGGTGTGTGATTGCAGTCCTGTGAACCTATTAGGACGCGATCTGCTTTGCAAAATGAATTGCACCTTCAATTGTACTCCAGATGGGATTGCATTTCAGACCCCGGATGAAGATGTATTATATAAAATGACAATGGTAAATTTAGAATCAGAAGTGAATGATTTATTTCCCATATTTGACGTAGAGAAAATCCCAATTGAACTGAAAGAAACAGTGAAACAGGAAGTGTGGGATTTTACGGGAGAAGATATAGGGTTAATGAAAGGAGTAGACCCTGTTAAAATCTCTGTTAAAGAAGGAACGAGTTACCCAAATACGCCACAGTATAAATTGACACCAGAAATAATTGAAGGAATAACACCAGTAATAAATAAAATGATTGAACAAGGGATTCTGAGAGAAATAATGAGCAGTCCATGCAATTCACCGATAATGGGACTGAAAAAGTCGAATGGAACATATAGAATTGTACAGGATTTGAGAAAGGTAAACAAAATTGTTGTGCCTTGCTGCCCAATAGTACCAAACCCTGCTGTAATTCTATACCAGATTCCACGCGAAGCAGAATGGTACACAGTTATTGATTTGTGCCATGCATTTTTCTCTATTCCATTACATCCAGATAGCCAGCCATTATTTGCGTTCAGGTTCGGAGAGCGTATTTTGGCATGGTGCCGAATTCCTCAGGGGTATACAGAAAGCCCCTCGATCTTTAATCAGATTTTAAAGAAATCATTGGAAGATTTAAAAATGCCAGAAAAATCTGTGATGGTTCAGTATATTGATGACCTACTGGTGGCATCAAAAACAAAGGAAGCATGTGTTAATGATACAATTGCTTTGCTGAATCATTTAGCAAAAAGAGGACATAAGGTATCCCCATCAAAATTGCAGTTTTGTCAACAAGAGGTCCAATATTTAGGACATAAGATTGAAAAGGGAGTGCGAAAGGTAACGACTGAAAGAACAGAATAAAAATAATTCAAGGAATGAGAGCTCCAATGACACAGAGAGAAGTAAGAATGTTCCTAGGAATGGTTGGATATTGTCGACAATGGATAAGTGGATTTTCATTAATTGCAAAACCATTACAGAGATTGACAAAGAAGGATGTTAAAGATCCTTTTGAAATGAATGATGAGGAAATGAAAGCATTCAGAGAACTAAAAACAAAACTGTGTGAAGCCCCGGCATTGGGAATGCCTGACTATGAAAAAGACTTTGAGTTGTATTGTAGTGAAAGAGATGGGTGTGCGTTTTCAGTCCTAGTGCAGAGACACGGAAACATGAAAAGACCCATTGTATATTTTTCAGCTGTCTTAGACCCACTAGCGAAAGCGTTGCCTGGATGTTTGAAAGCAGTTGCTGCTACTTGTGTAAGTCTGGAGCAGAGTGAAGGCATAGTGATGGGATATCCACTGAGAGTATATGTCCCTCATTCTGTGGAAATTCTTTTGACAAGAACCAAAACCCAATATATGACACATAGTCGGCTGACTAGGTATGAAAAAGTAATTTTGAGTGCAGACAATGTCACCATTGACAGATGCATAAATGTGAATCCTTCAACATCATTACCAGATGAAGAGAGTGTGATTGAAATGGATGAAGTTGATCATGATTGTCTGAATGTACTCGAATATTGTACAAAACCGAGACCAGATATACGGGATGAGCCTTTAAAGGAATCAGATTATATTCTGTTCGTGGATGGCTCATGTTTGAGAATGAATGATGGAGTTCCGAGTGCAGCATATGCAGTTTGCACAGTAGCTGCTGTAATGGAAGCATCTTGTTTGAGAGGGATACGTTCTGCCCAAGTAGCGGAGTTGATTGCTCTAATTCAAGCATGCAAATTGGGAAAGAATGTCCGAATCACAGTAATCACGGATAGCCAATATGGCTTTGGAGTGGTTCATGATTTTGGGCAGATCTGGTCCCAGAGAGGTTTCTTGACGTCTGCAGGAACCCCAATAAGAAATGGTGAATTTGTGAAAAAGTTGCTTGAGGCGATACAGCTGCCTAAACAGATTGCAGTGGTGAAGTGCAATGCACATAAAAATGGGGAAGACTACATAACTGTTGGCAATAAGTTTGCTGATGAAATCGCTCAGTACTGTGCCAAAAATGTCGTCTCACTAAACAGAAACAGAGAAAGAGAACATATTTCATGTCCTTTGCTTTTTACTAACCCTGTCGAGACATGGGATGAGGTGAGACAATTACAGGAAGCAGCAGATGATGAGGAAAAAGATAGCTGGATAAAAGCAGGATGCAGAAAACGGGAGGAAAATGATGTTTGGGTTTACAGAGATGAAAGACCAGTTATGCCTGATAGCATGATTTCTGACAATGGCACGGATGTACCATGGACAAGCTCATATTGGAAGAGATGCAATGATCAGACTTTTTAGACAAACATGGTATAATCCAAAATTCAGAGCCATAGCTGAGAGTCTTTGTCAAAGATGTCTTATTTGTCAACAGCTAAATCCCGGAAGAAAGACAGTAGTGAGTCTAGGAACAATAGGACGAGAGGGAGGTCCTTTCACGAGAATGCAAATGGATTTTATTGAAATGCCCCCGAGCAATAGACTAAGGTATGTCCTTGTAGTCGTCTGTTTGTTTTCCCGTTGGGTGGAAGCATACCCGACCAGAAGGAATGATGGAATTACAGTAGCTAAACTTATGCTGCGAGAATTCATTCCGAGGTATGGTTTTCCAGTAACGATTGAAACAGATAGAGGAACACATTTTCAAAACGAATTAATTCAACTGATTTGTGAAGCACTTAGTATTAAACAGAAACTGCACTGTGCATACAGACCAGAGGCTTCTGGAATAGTAGAGCAAGTGAATGGAACAATTAAGAACAGGCTAGGGAAAATGTGTCAAGCCACAGGACTCAAATGGCCAGATGCCTTGCCATTGGTCTTAATGACTATCAGAAGCATACCGGAAAGAAAGACAGGACTCAGTCCCCACGAAATAATTATGGGACGAGCAATGAGACAAGCACATGTACCTGTCAACAAACTACTGACTATAACTGATGATCTCGTGTTGGATTATTGCAAAGGATTGGCTGATGTGGTACGTTCTGTGTTTCATCAGGTTGGACCGGATGCAACCACTCTTGAAAGAAAACCAGCTCACGATTTGAATCCAGGAGATTGGGACCGCATAAAAGTCCACCGAAGAAGAAACTGCTTGGTTCCTCGCTGGGACCAACCACGACAAGTGATCCTGGTGACAACAACTGCAGTCAAATGTGCAGGAATAAAACACTGGGTACATGCCAGCCACACCATCAGAGTTCCAGAACCTGAAGCTCGACCTGTGAGTCGACATCTGGAAATATTGGATACCAGTTCAGCATCTGATGCAGAGGAAGAGACGAACAGGGCTCCAGAAATTGAAGATCGACCTGTAAGTCGACACCTGGAAGACCCAAGTACAAGTGCAACGACAGGAGGAGAGGAGGAAATAGCAGAAGTTCCAGAATCTGAAGATCGACATGTGAGTCGACATCTGGAAATATCAGACACCAGTTCAGCATCTGATACAGAGCATTCGGATTGTGATGAAAATCTGAAAAGAAATTGGAAATTTGATAGCATAAAAGAAGAAACTGAGCAAAAAGACAGTAACAGTGAGCAACCAAGTACAAGTTATGGTGAAGATCCTTCAGAGATTATATTAATAGACGAAGAAGGGATAGTTTCAGATAGAAAGGTAGAAGAATTCGGAAGACCCCCGAGGAGCAGTAGGGACAGATCGACGAACAAAGGAACAGGGAAACTCAGAAACAGATAGAGAGTTTGACACAAATTCGGAAGAACCTTCGAGGAGGGACAGAAGTAGGTGATCAAAGGAAAAGACGAGAAAAACCAAAAACAGATGAAGGAAGTGAAATTCTAAAATTTAAGATAAGAGACAATAAAGAAAGGACTGAAACAGAGTCAGAAGAAAGTGGAGAAGAAAGAAACCAGAAACTAGAGTCAAGAAAGAGAACTTGGAGAACAGAAAGAGAGGAAAAAGAAAGTGAACCGAAAAGGCCAAGAAAGGGAGACAATTGGCCCAACGAAGTTAGAAGATTGAGATACAAGATCATAAGATTAGATGGAAAAAGTGCAGAACAAGTAAATGAAATAACAAGTCAAAAGGAACAAGAAAAACAAGGTGGAAAACACTTGCAGAAAACAAAAAGAGTAAAGAAAGCAAATCTGAAGTATAAATCGCCTGAATGGTTATACATTGCGTTGACTGATATCAAAGAAGAAGAGATCACTCACGAGAACCCGGAACAAAGCTACAACCTAATGGGTGAAGGTGAAGTGCAACAAATTTGAAGAAATTTGAACAAATTTCTACCGGATTGGACAAAACACTGGATTTGACAAAGAAGGAGTTCTGAAAAGAACTAAAAGAAAGTACCAAACAAGACAAAGTGAGAGTGTAGGGTGGCTAAGAGGTCATTTCTGAGGTGTGGTGACACATTTTCCTGTACATATTATAAAAATAGGTAATAGAACAAAATGGTAGATACTAAAAATAGAACATGTAGATGTGAGTTCTTACGTAGATGGTGTAAGATGTGCTTCTTTTGTACAGGATTATTAATAACCGTATGGATTATTTTAGCAATCACCATTCCAATTAGATTAGCTGTAGAAGAAACGTCTATATTAAAGAATAACACAGAGAAAGAAAAAGGAGCTAACATGCAAGAAACAGCCATATTAGAAAGTAGTGCAGAGTTACATAAAGACAAATCAATAACAGATTTTTCAGAAAATGTTTTCACTAAATTATTGTATGAGTATGTAGAAACAATGGATGTGAGAGATTGTTATGTTTGTATGCAATTGCCTGTGTCTGTTGCAGAAGGTGTGACCTATCATCACCTTCCTTTGACGTATGGAATAACATGTAGTGTTTTAGCAAGTCTATTTTACAAGACAGGAAGATTAGAATATTATTACACTGATATAGATAAGATTTTTGCAAAGATTCCTATAGTTTCAGAACTAAACAAGGTGAAAGAGGCAAGAACATTTGGTGAATTTTTCATAGAAAATAAAATTCTAACATTAGATGATATAGTTAAGAACAACCTTACCTGTGAGTTAAGGAATGAAGAAAAGGTATTTTTAGAAATGGTCGAGGATAGAAGAGTGAAATTTCAAAGAAAAGTAATAGAAGAGACAAAAACACCTCTTTGGGCGTTTGAGGAAGAAAATCATGACAAGAAAAAGACAAATGCAGCTATGACTCTGGATTGGCCCCAACAGGGAAGGTTGTGCATTAGAAGAAATAGAACAAGATATGACAATTATTTCGTGGGTTCCAGTGATTGCCATGACGATTATAACATTTTAGGAGGTTGGGGATTCAAAGGGGGAAAAGATCCAATATTTCCTGGGATCTATTATATTTGCGGTAACAGAGCTTATTACAGGTTGCCGGACCATTGGTATGGATCATGTTACTTAGGCCTGGTCTTTCCAAAGATTTTTCATGTAGATAGAGCAGAAAAGGGAACACACGAAATGATAAAGACATTTACACGTAGAAAAAGGGAAAGTTTTTCAGAAATAGTAGGTGATATTTTTGGAGCATTGATACCAGCAGTGGGAATATCTTTGAATGCATTTAAAATTCGGAAGTTATCCACAGTAGTAGGTCGTTTATCTACAGATACTGCTGGAGGGTTCTTGATGGTAAATAGCGAAATGGTTGCCATGAGAGCTATGGTGATGCAAAATCGACTTGCCCTTGACATTCTTTTGGCAAAAGAGGGTGGAGTCTGTGGAATGCTGAAAGTCCAACATTGTTGCACTTACATTCCAGATAAAAGTGAAAATATACAGAAGTATTTAAAGAATCTTACAAATTTGCACAAAGAACTTGTTCCACTGGAGGTTGAAAATGCATTGGGAAAACTTGGTAAGAGTTTTTCCTCAGTAATAAATTGGTTTACTAGAATGAGTAGATTAATAATAGGGAAAATCATAATAATAGCGACCATAATAATCCTAATAGTTCTAGTACTGAAGCTAATTATTATATGTATAAAGAGAAGAAAAAGACAGAATAAAATAGAAAAAGAAAATAAGATAAATAAAGAAAGAGAAAGAGAAATGGGTGAAATAGAGCTAGAAGAAATAAAAGAAAACATGTATAAGAAAACAAAGAGACAAGATGAAAGGGATACAGTTGTGTAAACTAACAAAAACAAACCGGACAAAGAAATATGCTATCTGACAGAATTGTGTAACATGGGTTTTTGTGGTGATATTAAAAATCACCAAAGGGGGAGTTGATGGAGCAGGGTAAACGAAAAAATGTTTAACCTCCTAATATTTATGTTGAATAATTAACACACAGGTTAGTCTCAGTAAATAACCAACCATGTATGTGTACATGATAAGGGTTATGGGTAACACGCCATATCCGTGCAAACTAATTTACTTACAATTGTTAACGTGGATAACATAAACCTAATGATTTGCGTACTAATTAGAATAATAAATGCATGATTTGTGCTTGGAAATAAACTGTGTAGTGGCAAAGTAAAGCGGTTGGTAAGTAAGAAATAGCTTTATATGTCGCTTTTGCTAGGTAATACTTAATTGGGGTACGTAGAATGACGGGAGGGAAACGAAAAGGCTTATATTCTTTATTCTTAACTATGTTCTGTTTATCTTTATAATAGTTCGCTCAGACCTGTTGTGCCGCGATGTAAAAATGGCTGCTGAGGCAAACCAGCTAGAGTACGCAGGCGCAAAATGGTTTCCGAAAGTAAGAAAGGCTGTGAACAAAGGGATCATGTGACCGTCCCAAAGCCTAGGATGGAAGCATGGTCAAGGCTACGATGACCTTATTATACAAACGTGTGTCAAAGAAGGACATAGCGAAAAGCGTGAGAAGTTGCAGTGAATATGTGAATAAACAATGAACTGTTCAACTTAAAGTATCAGAAAAAGATACAGATTGAGACCAATGTGCGGATGGGTAATGTCACAGAAGTATGAACTTTCCACAAAGAACTGGTTGAAGCAAGGATATTCATAATGAGATGTATACTGACCCCAAATGGACCAATTAGAGAGAATCTCGCCCACAAAGATGTAACATTTTCACTTAGTAAGCTAGTATTAGGGTATAAGAAGACCTACTCTTAGGGAGGTGGGAGAGCTGCTGTTTTTATATTTTTGATTGAGCACGGGACGCTGCTGCTGGAGAACCTTTTATTTGCTTTTAATAGATTTTCCATTATTAATACTATTAGACCTTTTTATTCTTAAAATACTAAAGGGGAAAAGAACGGGATTGTGGCGGAAAACATCCATATAGGTGGTCTGTCGGAAAGGCCTGTTTTTCAGGACAGATAGACAGTTTTTCAGGAAGTTCTATGCTGTGATCTGAATTCATTGCTGTGACGAACTTTGTTTTTCCATCTAATAGGTATGCATTGCAATTTCAATTTATTCTTATAATGATGATAAATGTAATAATCTGAATAATAAATTTGAAACTTATTCATGCTTCTAAAAATTAGATAAACTTTATTATCTTTAAAACAATGAGTCTGTGGTTCTTTAGCTCAATGATAAATGTAAATGTTTAAAAGTTTATAGTGATTGAGCTGGTCTTAATCACCATCAACTGATTCCTACTAGTTGGTCCATCGACCAATGAGCGGAATACCTTAAAGTTTGAGAAGTATTATGTTGTTATAAAAGGTATCCCGTCTCCTTCCAGCAAATCATTAACTGTTTTCTCCTAAGTAAAAACGGATGAAACCCAGGGAATATATGAGAGAGTGAATGTTTATGCGGTGTTATGGGCCCCACCGTCATATGGATATAGTTGTGGAAAAAGGGATATTTGTACCTGGACGTCCAAAGCATATAGGAGAAGAAATGTTATTGATAGCGCTGGATCACCACCCATGAACATCTTCCACAACAAGCCCCATCAGCAGGGGCAGCAACATCAGCATGGCAGGATGAAGCCTAAGGGATTCCCTTAGGAGATCTGTGAGTGTCCTATTTGTTAAACTCAAAGAGGTGGTCAGGCAATTAATCACAACTCATAGTTTACCGAGATATTTTTTCGAGCTTAACCATCGATATACCTTGGCCCAGCTCAACACCAACTTTAAGGTAAACATTTTTTCAGCCTTGGCAGGATGATGACAGGCTGAGTCGGCCGGACCTAGATTTTAACCTGCGATCGAGCAGTTCCACCGAAATCGAAGAACTCTCCAAGTCATTTAAACAGACGGCAGGCACTCTTTGCTATTTCCGCTACTGTCATACTTTTTAATAATATGAAAAACCAGAAGTACGTTTTAACAGTTGGAAGGTTCATTAAAAACACAAACACAGTACTCACCCCTTCCCCCATCCTTGTTACATTTAGACGGCCCTGACCAGCAGGAATAGGACTACAGGGAGGGGGAAGTAGTGAACACCAGAACAAATAATTCAAAATATTTAAATATTTGGGGAGAGGACGTAGCCAAACGGCTAGGGTCGTCGACCTCAAATATGGGAAACCGGGTTCGTGTCCCGGCAACGACGCTTAACATCCTGTGATTCTGGGCAAATCACTTAATCTCCCTGTGCCTAACAAAAATCAATTTGTCCTTATGTAACGCAACTGGTGCTCAGGTAAAGCACTCTGATACCTTCGGGTCAAGTTCGTGCTATATAAAACTGAAAAATATGGAGGCTCTTCTTAAAATAGACCCTCTTGTGCCACTTTGTGTGCCCTTTGTGTCACTTGAAAAACAGTTTGGACACAGAGCAGCTTGTCTCTCCGTGCAGCGAGGTGCCCATAAAGTGTCCCCACTTTATTGCCTATACTGCTGTCTATGAGGATACTTCACTGTCACACCCTTTTAATCACCCTCCCTCTCACTGTCTTCATTTTGATTCTCTCCCACCTCCAAACCCCTCTCCCTCTCTCTGTTTATTCTTAAACTTATTTCCCTTCATAGTTCCTAATCTCTATCAATATATTTCCCCATCATTCTGCGAAAATATTTCAGTTTCAAGCCTCTCCCTTTTTCATCGGTTTATCACCATTCCTTTCACCTTATTTTTCTCTTCTCTCTTCCATTTCAGCTATTTCTCCCCTCCCCCGTCCACTCGCCTTCCTTGCTTCTTACATCTCTATTCATTTGTTTCTCTGCATCGTGCTCTATCTCTCCCCGCCTCTTCCTCTCTCTCTCTCTCTCTCTCTCTCTGATACAGACACAAATGTACACGTGCTTCCTCTCTTTCTCTCTCTATTGCTCCCACAGCTTCTGAGATAGCTCAACAAGGCATGCATATACATCAAGTGGTTTCTTTCAAACAAGTGCGAGAATCTCGATCAAATGGGTTGCAATCTACAAACTGCTACACTGTAGTTCAGGGTTCGCCGAAGTCGGTCCTGGAGGGCCGAATCCATGACAGATTTTGAGCATATCCCCATTTAGATAAATGTAGTTATCTTAAAAATCTGGCTTGGACCCGGTCCTCCAGGACTGAATTTGGAGATCCCTGCTATAGTGCGTTTCGTTTGGAAGCATGAATTTTACAGAGTTCACGAGCACATGTGAACTACGTGTTGCACATTTTTAAAGCCACAGACATCAGAAAATTCCAAATGTAAAGATGGTGGAAGTGCTTGAGAATGTGCAGATTAGGAGCTGGCCAGACATTTTAGCTTACGAAAAGCTCAGTGATCTGGAAAATGCTATTGGTCTCAAGGTGTGTGCGTGCGTGCGTGCGTGAGTGTGCGTGTGAGAGAGAGAGTGACTATGTGTGTGTGTCAGTCGTTTTTTGGCACCCCCATTACCTCCTTTTCCATAAATTCCCTCACTACCACTCTCCAACACTGCACCTTATCCCAGAACTAACAAGTCATATGGAACTAGCATCTCATGGGAGTTAATTTGTGGCTGTCAGGTGTAAGAGAAGAATGAATCTGTTAGGTTGCTTGAGATTAAAACAGCCGGCAGCAAACCAGCATTTACATTTTCGTGCTGAGACCAGCATCAGATTTGATGCTGAGATTCTTAACTGGCTCGACAAGAGAAGAGCAGGATCCCATGTTGAATGGCCAAGATATCAGTCTCTATTAACCCCTATGGACCCCCACTAACATCACCACTCTCATGTCCCAGACCGCATTGCAGGACTCTAGCAAGGACCACAGAGACTTCCCAGAACACTGGAGGAAGTCTCCCGTACCTTATTCAAGCCTTTTGAAATCTTTGGTACGCAGATAAACCTGACCTAAGACAGGGAAGACCCTAGGTCTCTCCCCCAGCTAAGACGCTCAGAAGGGAATTCATCTACACCAAGGCATCTACACCCAATTTTCTGGGTGTAATACTCCTTGAAAAAGACCCAGGCCTGAGCGCCAACAAGGGCAAAATGTGTTAGCTGTTCTAACGTTCTAAGTTTCTTGTACTAACGCAGTATGAAATACATTTGTAATAATGTTGAAATTATTCAAAAGAACATGCATGTGTAAACTTGATTTTAGTGAAATCATTTCTATCTATATATACTGTCTTGTCAGAGCTGATCTCAGTCAGTGAGCCCTCATCCACTCCTTGAAATCCCATCCACTGTATATTTTCTCGTGCTTCTTTTTTGTGGTCTTGCTATAGTCAGCTGCATATGTCTATTGCACACAGCATTGTAACTAGTGCTTGAACACATAGTTACAGTGGGCTGCTTTGGATGTGCTCCTTGCTCATGATTGGATGGTTTTCTTGTTCATTTCAATAATGTGCTTCTGATTCAATGGCTTTCTTCTGTGTTCCTGTGCTTATCCCACATTTAGAGCATTTTGCTTTTCCCATCTTTTTTATGGTTGGACCCTTCCACTGCTGATGTCAGGGAGTTATGTTTTCCTTTTGCAAGTTTCTCTGGCATTTGAGCATTAGCACTCAATTAAGGTGCATGCCCTGCTCCTTCCCCTTTTCTCTTGTGTATTGTTCCTCCTTCCTCCCATACACCCTTTGCTTTTCTCACCCCCACTGCTCCCCCCTCCCTATGTCACCTACTGTGTTCCATTACTAAGTTCCACCACTCTTTTTCTCCTGTTTCTCCATCCTCTCTCCTCTCTCTTTCTGTTGTTGCTACGTTTTACCTGAACAGAACACTATTTACACAATAATTATCTCCATGATCATCTGATGCAGTAGGTCTGCCACTGGTACCAGTCCCAAGCTGCACTGGAGGACTGCAGCATCTGGTGCAGCCCCAAAGCTTGGTTTGCTTTATATCCGTTGCAGATGCGGATGAACAGTGCATACCATCTGTAATATCTCAGGCCACATGAAGTGCAGAAGCAGTGTCCATTAGGCTTCTGTGGGGCTTCACGGGAGGATCACACTTTGCTTGGTGCTGTGTCACCGCTGAATGAGTCAGGAGCTCCTACTGAGGATTGTAGGACCCATCAATGTTGCTGGGGCATGTTATGCTGCTGTCTGCACTCATGTTTGTGAGGAGGTGGCATTACTCCAGCTCATGCTGACTGCCTGAATCTTGACTGCTTCCCTAAACCCCATCAGTTAAATATGGATACTGGGAAGCCTTCATATGGGGTGGATGGCTCTTGCCATGGGAAGGCACCATATTGGTTGCAAGTTTCCAGACCAGTGTAGCCTCTTGAAGGTGACAAATGTGGATACCGTTTTAAAATCGTACCAATTAAGACATTGTTTTATAAAAATGATTTACACCACAACATGTTCCTCTCGGACCACCCACCCACTCTAGCTGCACACCATTTTTTCTTTCACATCCTGAAAGATATTTCCAACAGCTAGCTGTTTAAGGAGATGAGAATGTGAATGTCAATGCTGCTTTAAAGAAAGCGAGACCAATTAGCTTTACCAATGTTAGGTATTTTGTGAGATATTTACTGTTTTTTTGTAGTGCACAATTAACCTATGCATGTTTCAAAGTGCTGTAGAATATGAAGTACAGCATAGAGATGAAGGTGTGTATAATTGTGAGGTGTGGATGCATAGATGGAGCAGTTTGATCCCATTTGGCCGTCAGCGAATCCAAAGCAGAAGGATATGTAAGCAGAGATGTTACAAAATACAATAACACACTGGCATGATATCTGTGGAATCGTGGTGCAAGGGGAGTGTCATTGGGAGACGACAAGAGAGGTCTAGTGAAAGGAGGCATTCAAGACGCCAGATCTGTTTGTGGGAGAGTTAGAAATTTGGGTGTGAGGCAAGACCAGTCCTAAAGGTCATTGAAGTCTGCTTCATTGGAGTAGAAGAGTGACAGTAATTAAGGGTAGTGTGATGAGGAGAGGTGTGCCCCTTATTGATATGAAGATATGTGTGCTGTAGACCATCATACTGAGGAGTTATGTTAATGGTTGGGCTAGTTGCGACATCGGTGAACAGGGAACTAGTTAAGAATTTCAAATGGTCAAAGATGGTGGTGGAAATATCGAAGTTGATGTCTTTGAATGAAGCATTATTTCTCCATTATTGTAGAGGCTGATGTATAGCTCATTGCTTTGATGTTGGTAGCTAGTGACAAAGTCGCCTGCTTTATGAGATCTTTTGTCTATTGACTTTTGGGAATGTGGAAGCATTTATAAAAGGTGATAAGCAATGTTTCCTTGTTCTCTGAGTGTTCTGTAAGAAGAAAACCAGATCAGTTCTAATTTCACTTGAGGTTGAGCTGAAGTATGATTGTGGGTGAATAGTGTTTAAAGTCAGAGGGCCTGATTCACAAAGGTGAAGTTAGACTTTTGGTATAAGTTTAGACCAAAATTCTAACTTTACTACTTTTTGGTATTCACAAACGTAGATTATGAGTAGTATCTTTATGTCCGCACTCGGTGCAGAATCTCTGCACTTGGGGTGGAATCTCCACACTCGGGGCTGAGATCCGCCCTCAGTGCGGAGATTCCGTCCCAAGTGCAGAGATTTCGCCCGGAGTGCGGAAACTCTTCCCCGAGTACGGATGTAAAGATACTGCTCATAACTTACCTTTGTGAATACCGAAAGTCGTAAACGTAGACTTTTGGTCTAAGTTTACCTTTGTGAGTCAGGCCCAGAGTCTTGAAGGTTTTAGTGGTATCATTGTTAAGGTAGAGAGGTAGGTAATGTCAAAGGTGTTAAAACTACTGCCTGACTGGTGTTTTGGGCTAATTCTGGTTGCAATAGGGAGTGCATAAGAGAACAGAAGCATAGCTGGCTAGTCACTCCTGGGAAGAAATTATATGAATTGCCCAGAGAGAAATAATGCTACATCCGAATGGAAGTTACAGAAAATCTAGTAGCAGAGCAATTTATGTAACAGAACATCATCTGGAGCCCTTGTAAACACAATCAACAACTCAATAATCAATGTAACTAGTGATTGAAGCAAAGTGGTCACATTATGACTGGTGTAAGGAAAATTGTAATTCGCTATTTTTTTCAATTGGTTTCAATAGGGCTGCATCGGGTATTTAGCCAGGTATTGAATTCAGAGGATTGTGCCAGCACTCAACCTATTCTAAAGACTCATACATGCTTCTTTGTCCTCATATCTAAAACAGCTGGTTCACTCTTCCTATCTATGATAGTTGCATTATCACACTGCAAAGAATGTTTAGGCATTGCGGTGATAACATGACATTCTAAATAGAGTACTTTGTAAGGATTACATTATTGCTGTGTTGTATCTCTGTGTTGAAAGGGGAAGGTAATAATTATAATCTTGTAACAGCTTTCGGATTGTACCCTACATAGAGTGTAAGAAATCAGGTTATTGGTTGACGGGGGTGAAGCCCCACTCAAGCAACAACCACAATCCTTGTCGGGGTGAACCACAAAAGTCACTAAATTAATCTGTGCTTAACCCTCTGGTAGCTTGAAACAAATCAGTCAGGCTTAACTTAAAGGCAGATTGTAAAGTATTTATGCAGCACTCAAACAGTATTAAAGTGAAAACATAACTCAAGAATCCCCAAAAAATAGAGTACATTTAAATAAATAAAATTAGACTGAAACAACAAAAATTCAGTCAGTAAAACCGGAGATATGCAATTTTAAAGTTTTGAGTATGTATCGGGCCTAAATGTACAAAGCGCCACTCGCAGTCATCTGGTTATGCTAGACCGGGGAAAATCACAAGTTCAGGCTGACCGCAATGGAGTGCAGGCCAGATACAGGGACCAGGTTAGTCCTGCTGAAAAAGTTACCCTTTCAAAGTCTGTCGCGAAGAGTCCAGAACTTCAGGATTTCTCCTTTTCTAGTTAAAGGAGTGCACTCTGATGCCAGCCAAGAGGTGGGGAGGCACCTCTTGGGGATCAGGAACTCACTCTAGCAGAGACCAGCAGGGCTCAGACAGGTCCAGGTAGGTCCAGTTGCAGTAGGTCAGTGGGGCAGTTGCAAGGAGGCCTAGGAATCTTGTTGTGTTCCTATATCTAAGAACAGGAGGTCAGCCAACTCGCCATTGGAGTCACTCAGGTAGCCTGGGATGAAGGGCGCAGGTCCAGTCTTCCTTCGCAGAGGACAGGGCAGCCCAGGCCTCAAGCAGCAGGGCAGTCCTCTGGGAAACAAGACAGTCCCTCTTTTATGTTCGCAGGTCCAGGAGTGTACTGAAAAGTGGCTCAGGAGGTCCAATATTTATACCTGGTGTCATCCTTTGAAACGGGAGCCTTTTCTAGGCTAACCCTACATCTGGTTCTGAAAAGTTCTTCTCTTCCCCTTTACCATAAAAGGGATTTCAAATAACAATTCATTTGAGTCCAAACATCACATTTCTACATGCTCCCAATCAAACTTTAACACCTATTAAATATAGTAAGGCAACCCAATGTTATCCAGTTTGGGAGATAAGCTTTACAGCAGTGGAAAATGAACAAACCAAACAGAGCAGTTTTAGGCCGTTTGTGATTGCAAAGGTTTATTTTGGTAGGTTGAAAGGGCAGTTTAAAACAGCATTATAGGCTGCAATGGCAGTCCTGAGACATGTTTTAAAGGGCTACTTTAGTGGGTGGCACAATTAGTGCTCCAGGTCCACCAGCAGCATTTAATTTACAGGCACTGGGTACATGTAGTACAATATACTAGGGATTTGTAAGTAAATTAAATGTTCCAATTAGGTGTAGGCCAATATTACCATGTTTAAAGGAGTGAGCACAAGCACTTCACTACTGGTCAGCAGTGGTAAAGTGCACAGAGTCCTAATGTCAACAAAAAGGAATTTCAGAAAACAGGAGGGGAGAAGACAAAATGTCGGGGGGAAGATCACATCAAGGATGTCAGGTCTAACAATCTATCAGCATTTGTAGAACGTGGCACTGTCACCCCTGGGGGTATCTGGGCGCTGGGGCGCAAGGTCTCTGTTGAAAAGCCAGATCTTGAGGAAACAGTGGGAAGAAACGAGCAAAAAAAGGCAAAGCAGAGGGCAGAAAAACGAGCGAGCAGAAAAGGCAAAACAGATGGCAGAAAAACTAGCAGAGAAGGCAAAATAGAGGGCAGAAACATGAGCAGAAAAGGCAAAACAGAGCAGAAGAGGGCAAAATAGAGGGCAGAAAAACAAGCAAAAAAAGCGAAAAAGAGGGCAGAAAAACTAGCAGAAAAAGGCAAAACAGAGGGCAGAAAAACAAGCAAAAAAGGCAAAACAGAGCAGAAGTGGACCACAGTGTGCAATCAATACTGCTTCTACTTTAGACAACAATAAATGTCTATATGTTTATCTTTTGCAATTTACAGTGGAGTTAAAATGTTATATGAAATAAGAATTTAGGCCTACATGCCACCAGCCCGGCCCTGCGAAGAAAAAAATTATTCTTCCACAGCTATCACTGAGCATGTATATATATATATATATATATATATATATATATATATATATATATATATATATCAAAGGACAAAGGAGAAGGTGAATGTCTCGCTGAGAGCACTTGAAAACAGAGACTGACCCTTTGTTCAGAAAGACTGCAATTGCTTCGGAGCTGGGCACGAACAACAGCATTCAGCTAAGTAGTGCAAATGGGGAGCCTGATTGTTTGTTTTTTAAGCCACGGAATCGATCTGCCAGCATTTTAAAGGGGTGCCGTATTTTGAGACATTGGAACATTTACATGCACAGTGCACTTTGATATCTGCCCGGTTCCCTGTGTGAAATATTTGGACACTTGTCAAGATACTCACTACAATCGTATGAGGGAGCTGGGACTTTAAGATAACCACATGGTTTTAATTGGTGTGCGTGCGTGCACATAAACGTAATCACGGCGCACCTTTCAGTTGAGAAAGGCTTGATACAGAAGCTGAAACGTGTCCTGAATGTTTGTTGGCTCGTTAAATAAAGAACTGATAAATTATTCCCCCATTTGGAGTGCAGACAGTTCTCTTTATTGTAGGGGATGCAGTGTGAATATATATATATATATATTGTTGGACTTGGCCCTTTTTGCAGGGTCATCCCTGAACTTTTTGCCTTCCTCCTGTACTTTTTCTGACCTGTTTTTGTTGGTTTTCTGACTCTGGGCACTTTACCACTGCTGATCAGTGCTAAAGTGCATATGCTCTCTGTTATAAATTGATGTATGGATTAGTGACTCCATGTTTGGCCTATTTGATTCACTGTCAGACCCTAGTACAGTGCACTGGTTGTGCCCAGGGCCTGTGAATCAAATGCTGCTGGTGGGCTTCCAGCACTGGTTGTGCCACCCACAGGAGCAGCTTGTAAAGTGTGTTTCAGGCCTGCCATTGCAGAGCCTGTGTGCAGTCTGGTACTGCCATGTCGACTTGGTAAGTGCACCCACTTACCAGTCCCCAAACCTTCCCTTTTCTGCATGTTAGTCACCCCTAAGGTAGGCCTGCGGGCAGGGTGCATTGTATGTAAGAGGTAGGACATGCCCTGGTGTGTGTGGCATGTCCTGATAGTGAATTACAGCCAATTTCGTTTTTCACTATTGCAAGGCTACCTGTCCCCATAGGCCAGAATGGGTAGTTTGATTATAACATCTTATAATCCTAACTGACCCAGGGAACATGGTAGAAAAACGAATTTAGTATGCCTGAACTCCGAATGATAAAATACATCTTTTAGTGAAGTTGGTTTTAACATTCTGTGTTTGAAAATACCACTTTTAGAAAGTAGGTATTTTCTTGCCTAACCATCCAGCCTGCCTCTACTAGCTTGTGTATTGTATGTCTGGGTTTGTGAGTGACAGGGGCTGGGGGGCTCCAGGAGACAGGGTGAGTCAGCACAGGGCTGAATAGACCTATCTGCATGTAGAGTGGTGGGAGGAGTAGCACCTGGGCCTGAATAGGGCTGTGCCTGCCTTCCACAATGCTGGCTCCACCTCCTGTGGTGCGTCTGATGTCCCTGGCCCACATTGACAAAGGAAGAAGGTGTGCACTGGCAGAATGCACCCAGAATTGGTTTGGACTAGGTACAGGACCCTCTGCCTTCAGAGGACAAAGGATTTGCTAGTATAAACATTGGGACCCAGACCCCAAGATTTTAGATCACTTCTGGGAAACAAGAAGAACCTTTGCTGAGGAGAGGAACCAGAGAAACTGAAGGAGGAGACTATCCCTATGCTGTGTGCTGTCTGAGGGATTGGCCTGCAGTGGTTGCCTGATTGCCAAAGAAAGGAGAAAGGAACTTTGTGATTACTTTCATCATCTTGCAGAACATCTCCAAGGGTTTGAAGATTGAGCTTGCCTCCTGCTGAAGTCTCAGGGATACAAGACTTCACCAACCAGCTCCCCTGAATTCCCTTGCTGGGAATTTGAAGTGCCTACTGTTGTGTTGGGCCTTCTGAGAGACTGCGTGTCGCTGGGAGCTGGGAGCTGGAAGCGCGACTCACGAAGAAGAAGCGTGTCGCCGCCGCAGCCGCTGTCGTCGCATCGCCGAGAAAGCGTGCCGCCGCTGCCGCTGTCGCCATCGCATCACCGAAGCGCCTCGCATCACCGGAGAAGAGTGTCGCCATCGCATCAGATGCCGTCGCATCATCGGAGAAGCGTGCCGTAGGGCCTGTCGCGGCTCAGAAGATTCACTGAGTCGCCGCACAGCCGTCGGGCGTGCACGCATCGCCCCCTGAGTGTCGCATCAAGAAGAAGACACCATTTTGTTTCATTGCACCGGGTCGTCATCGCATCACAGCGCTGCAGGTCGCATCGCCACAGAAGCGCAGTAAGAAACCGACGCATCACCTCCCCACGCGGTGAAGAACTGACGCATCACCTCCTCTCCGGTAAGGAACCGACGCATCGCCGTCCCCTACGCAGCAGTAGGGAACCGACGCATCACCTCCCCCGGAGCAAGGAACTGACGCATCACCGTTCTTGCGTGTAAGGAACCGACGCATCACCTTCCCTGCAACTCTTTTGTTTGTATCGCGTTACGCATCCAAAGGTACATTGAACGTTGAGTGTCGCATTTACCATCTTTATTGAACTGAACTATTTTCTACCATTGACAGTCATATTTTTCATAGTGTATTGTGGATTTTTGTCGTTTTGGGACTTGTGTTAAGTCTATATAAAAATACTTATTTTTATAATACAACCTGTGTGGTGTCCATCTGTAGTGTTGTCACTGAGTTACTGTATGTGTTCACAAATGCTTTACACACTGCCTCTGAGATAAGCCTGCCTGCTCGTGCCAAGCTACCAAGGGGGTGAGCAGGGGTTATTTTAGTAGTGTATCCCCCTTACCCTGACTAGAAGCAAGGGTCGCTATTTGGACAAAGGTACCTACCTCTGCCAACTAGAGACCCCCAGTTCTAACATTGGTGGTCAGCGGTGAGGATTCTGGACTTGCATTTGTGACTCATACACAGTAATTGTTGTACACTACTAGTGAGTGCAGACCAAACGCAACCACTTACATTTTGGTAGATTGTTTTTTCCTGGGATTTCTATTTTTGCCAAGAACTGCCAAGTTTAGTCACCATGAGCAAAACGGCATCCATCGCATCTGTGGATTTAGATTTTGAGGGAGAGAAACTGGAAAGTTACACTGTAAAACAGCTGAAATACTTCTGCAGGAAATTGAAAGTTGCTATGACCGGTCTCTCCAAGAAGGATGAGTTCCAAAAGGCGCTGAGGGCCTGGGTGGAAGCAAGGAGTACCCCAGAGCATGTGGAAGAGCTTGAGGAGGGGGCTGAGGATGCAGGAGGGCAGCTAGATGGGCTATTGGGTCCAGGGGGGAGGAAAGCACCTTCCCCAGCAGGTAGCAGTGTTTCTTCCAAGGGCCTGTCCCCAGGAGAGCTGGAGGACAGGGAGAGAAGTAGGATGCATGAAATGGAGCTGACCAAGCTTAAGATGGGTAGGCAGTTGGAATTGGAAATTAAGAAATTGGCCATAGAGGAAAAGAGAATGAGATTGGAACTTGAGTTGAGAATGAGAGAGCTTGATTTGGAGCTCGAGAGGCTTGAGGCCATGAGGGTCTCAGCCCAGTAACAAGAAAATTGTGTAGCTCAGGAAGTGAGCTTTACTGAGTAGGAGGCGGAATCCAGCTCAGATGGTGGCAGCAATATTGAGTTATCTAGTGCTGAGGGGGTAGTATACACACCCAGAGATGTGGCGGCTGACTTGGAGGGGGTTAACATACACCAGGAGGTTCAAGGATATGAGGTAGCTCCGGTGGTGCACAGTGTCCCTGAGATAAATTGGGGAACTGGCCCAGGGGTTCATGGTCCTAGTGGTGGGAGGGACACTCCACTGACTCTAGATGAGAGGAGCAGGGAGGGGGGTTCCCCCATGGTTGAAGTCCTGGTGTGTGAATGTGGAGACCGCCCAGAAGAGTGTGGGTTGAGTGACAGAGACAGTCAGATACTGTCTTGCCAGTCTCAGGAGAGTGGTGTGGGGTACGTGTGCAAGGCACTGGATGGTGAGGTGAAGGGTAGTTTGGTGGGACTGTGTGATCCAATTGTGGGAGAGCATATTGTAAGTCCCTATTTTCCAGAGCTATGCCAACACCTTGTGGAGTGTGAGTTCTCTGACCCCAGGGAGTTCACCATGGAGGCAGACCTTTTGGTGGATTCCAGAGGGTCTGAAGAGGCATTGGGGAGTGACCCTAAGAGGAGTGGCTCAGGTGTCTTCCAACCCAGAGTGGTAGGAGAGGTTCAGTGTAGCCCAGCTAGGTCTCGTGGTAGTGGGAGGGGTGTAGGGGCTCACGTCCTGTCTCCTCTGAGAAGGAGTGAGTGTGGGACTGCTGGTCCCAAGGTGCCCGAAACCCAGTCTCAGGGCCTGGAGGGTTCCTTAAGGGAACACCAGGTTGGGGGCCTAGGCTGTACTAGTAGGCCATTTGAGGGGGATCCCCTAGTCTCTGGTGAACTAGGAGTGTCTGTAAGCAGGCCTCCATCTGTTCTGGTGTCTGGCAGTGCCACTCCTAAGTGGAGGGTGCAGAAGTCCAGATTGAGGGGTGAGAGGGGGAAAGAGTCCCCAGTGGAAGAACCAGTGGGTCAGGGGCCAGCGAGAAGGGCTGAGCCACCAGTGAATGACCATGGTGACACCACTTCTGTCCTGGGGGATCTTCACGCACTGTCAGATGGACAGGGGTCGGGAGATCTGCGCCAGGCAGACTGTCACACGACACATGAGTTGTGTGTCACCCTCGGGGGGCATATGTGCTCCCCATTAAGTCCTGGTGCGCCGGGCAAGTGTTCAACCGCAGGGGTTGGTCCCTGGGTTGGGAAGCCAGGTTCAGGTGTTGTCTGACCTGGAGGGAGGGACAACTGTACACAGTGTCCTGACCGGTTGGTCTTTTAGGGGTACCACTCCAGGTGGGATGGTACAGCACTCTGGAAGGGGGTGCAGAGGGAGGGAGTCCTCACCTCTAACCCCAGTTTAACTGGAGGGTCTAGACCCTAGGTTGGAGGGCCAGGTTCGGGGTGTCCCCCCTGACCTGGACGCCCAGTTGCAGGATAGAACCCCTGAACTGGTGGGCGAATTGTGCAGGACACCTGCCACAGGTGCCCAGGCAGTTCTGGAAGGGGGTACCACTCCAGGTGGGAGGGTACAGAGCCCCAACGAGGAGAAGGAGGACCGGGTGTGGGAAAGCCCACCCCAGTCTCCTTCCAGCCGCCAGGTACAGGCCGGGGCTGGTGGGTCAGTGTCAGGATGTCATACCTGACCTGACAGGAGGGAGAGTGGACAAAGGGTGCCAAGCACCTGGGGCTACTGCCCCCCGCTCTCAAACGCCACAGAGGTTTGAGAGCCCTGCGAGGCATAAGGCATGGGTCTCATCACTGACCACTGTCAGTGGCCACTGTGGCTTGCTGTCCTGGTGGACAGAGTGTCCCCTGGGGGGGACAAGAGTCACACCCTGGGGGTGGACTGGGCCACACCTCTGTGTTGGCCTTGTGGGTCCTGTCTGTCTGTTGTGAGCAAGCTAAGGTTAGGTGCTGCACAGATGGTGTCCACAGGTGAGGAGAAGGGTTCCCCATGGGTTAGCTTAGTGGGCCCTGAGAGTATGGACAGAGGGATCCAAATAGGTTGAGATTGGCGTAGAACTGGAATATGCCCCTGCTGTTGCGGGCCAGGGTCCAGGTTCTATCGCCCAAAGCAGGGAAGCCCATCAAGGTAGTGATTGGTCTACCCTGCGTTTTGGCTGGAAGGGGGTTGTGTTGGACTTGGCCCTTTTTGCAGGGTCATCCCTGAACTTTTTGCCTTCCTCCTGTACTTTTTCTGACCTGTTTTTGTTGGTTTTATGACTCTGGGCACTTTACCACTGCTGATCAGTGCTAAAGTGCATATGCTCTCTGTTATAAATTGATGTATGGATTAGTGACTCCATGTTTGGCCTATTTGATTCACCGTCAGACCCTAGTACAGTGCACTGGTTGTGCCCAGGGCCTGTGAATCAAATGCTGCTGGTAGGCTTGCAGCACTGGTTGTGCCACCCACAGGAGCAGCTTGTAAAGTGTGTCTCAGGCCTGCCATTGCAGAGCCTGTGTGCAGTCTGGTACTGCCATGTCGACTTGGTAAGTGCACCCCCTTACCAGTCCCCAAACCTTCCCTTTTCTGCATGTTAGTCACCCCTAAGGTAGGCCTGCGGGCAGGGTGCATTGTATGTAAGAGGTAGGACATGCCCTGGTGTGTGTGGCATGTCCTGATAGTGAATTACAGCCAATTTCGTTTTTCACTATTGCAAGGCTACCTGTCCCCATAGGCCAGAATGGGCAATTTGATTATAACATCTTATAATCCTAACTGACCCAGGGAACATGGTAGAAAAACGAATTTAGTATGCCTGAACTCAGAGTGATAAAATACATCTTTTAGTGAAGTTGGTTTTAACATTCTGTGTTTGAAAATACCACTTTTAGAAAGTAGGTATTTTCTTGCCTAACTATCCAGCCTGCCTCTGCTAGCTTGTGTATTGTATGTCTGGGTTTGTGAGTGACAGGGGCTGGGGGGCTCCAGGAGACAGGGTGAGTCAGCACAGGGCTGAATAGACCTATCTGCATGTAGAGTGGTGGGAGGAGTAGCACCTGGGCCTGAATAGGGATGTGCCTGCCTTCCACAATGCTGACTCCACCTCCTGTGGTGCATCTGATGTCCCTGGCCCACATTGACAAAGGAAGAAGGTGTGCACTGGCAGAATGCACCCATAACTGGTTTGGACTAGGTACAGGACCCTCTGCCTTCAGAGGACAAAGGATTTGCTAGTATAAATATTGGGACCCAGACCCCAAGATTTTAGATCACTTCTGGGAAACAAGAAGAACCTTTGCTGAGGAGAGGAACCAGAGAAACTGAAGGAGGAGACTATCCCTATGCTGTGTGCTGTCTGAGGGATTGGCCTGCAGTGGTTGCCTGATTGCCAAAGAAAGGAGAAAGGAACTTTGTGATTACTTTCATCATCTTGCAGAACATCTCCAAGGGCTTGAAGATTGAGCTTGCCTCCTGCTGAAGTCTCAGGGATACAAGACTTCACCAACCAGCTCCCCTGAATTCCCTTGCTGGGAATTTGAAGTCCCTACTGTTGTGTTGGGCCTTCTGAGAGACTGCGTGTCGCTGGGAGCTGGAAGCGCGACTCACGAGGAAGAAGCGTGTCGCCGCTGCAGCAGCTGTCGTCGCATCGCCGAGAAAGCGTGCCGCCGCTGTCGCCATCGCATCACCGAAGCGCCTCGCATCACCGGAGAAGAGTATCGCCGTTGCATCAGACGCTGTTGCATCATCGGAGAAGCGTGTCGTAGGGCCTGTCGCGGCTCAGAAGATTCACTGAGTCGCCGCACGGCCGTCGGGCGTGCACGCATCGCCCCCTGAGTGTTGCATCAAGAAGAAGACGTCATTTTGATTCATTGCACCGGGTCGTCATCGCATCACGGCGATGCGGGTCGCATCGCCACAGAAGCGCAGTAAGAAACCGACGCATCACCTCCCCACGCGGTGAAGAACCGACGCATCACCTCCTCTCTGGTAAGGAACTGACGCATCATCGTCCCCTACGCAGCAGTAGGGAACCGATGCATCACCTCCCCCGGAGCAAGGAACCGACGCATCACCGTTCTTGCGTGTAAGGAACCGACGCATCACCTTCCCTGCAACTCTTTTGTTTGTATCGCGTTACGCATCCAAAGGTACATTGAACGTTGAGTGTCGCATTTACCATCTTTATTGAACTGAACTATTTTCTACCATTGACAGTCATATTTTTCATAGTGTATTGTGGATTTTTGTCGCTTTGGGTCTTGTGTTAAGTCTATATAAAAATACTTATTTTTATATTACAACCTGTGTGGTGTCCATCTGTAGTGTTGTCACTGTGTTACTGTATGTGTTCAGAAATGCTTTACACACTGCCTCTGAGATAAGCCTGCCTGCTCGTGCCAAGCTACCAAGGGGGTGAGCAGGGGTTATTTTAGTAGTGTATCCCCCTTACCCTGACTAGAAGCAAGGGTCCCTATTTGGACAAAGGTACCTACCTCTGCCAACTAGAGACCCCAGTTCTAACATATATATATATATATATATATATATATATATATATATATATATATATATATATATATATAAAATTCAACTCTGATTTAGCAATGGTCAAGTGTTTTCAGACATGGTCTAGGCAACACGCCCTCAAGAGTCCAATGGGCAGGAACCATAATTAGAAAATTCAGTCTTTGGCTAGTTCACCTGCATCAAATGTGGCTCTGATGTTTAGTCATTTTTGCCACCTTGTAGCTTTCTCACATTTCAGACTGGTTTCATGACATTCACCAGACGTTTATTGCATGCCTGGGCTATGCCCATCTTTTCTGTATCCTGGGTGAAAATACATTCACATCTTCAGTCCAAGCATCATTGTAGCCATGTTTTTTGGCAGTATGCGCCAGAGGGACGCAAATCAAAAACAGAATGGAATCCTATTTTCTCTTTGTTTACTCCTCAAAATGGCAGCCGCACATTCTCTTTTTAAGGATAAGATTGGAATGGAGTGGTGCTACACAATACCCGTAAATTTGGAAAACAGCCCTATGCATTGAACAATCCGAAGATGACAAATATTAACCTTCAAACATTTGGTACTGCAGGTCATGAGTTAAAGAAGATCCTTTGCACTAGTTGTAAGATTTTGAACTTAATAGTCATAGTCTGCTACCTATTTAGCCTCTGTGATAGGGTCTGCCTCCTTTAAAGAGGTCACCTTCAGTATTTACATCACTGCAAATGATGAAAAGAGACCTATGGACAATAACTGCCACAAATCACAATGTCTTTGGCACAACTTAAAAGTCCTTCCCGCACACCACCATTTGGCCATGAGTATGTGGTTCGTGTACTGGCTGTTAGTAAAAATAGTTCTTTTCACCAGGCAAAGGTATCATAGTAGGAGCTATAGCTAATTAAAATATGTTAATTAGGCTCTATGTGAGAGTGTACACACACTGAGATTTCACAATGTAGCATGTCTCAATGGAGCCTTTGTGGTGGAGACTGGGGGTGCAGCTGTTAGAAGAGAATTGCACCTCTGATAAGACTAGATGTCCCAAATGTAACCTACCAGCTGCAGACATTGTACACATGTTTGTGTTATGTCCTGTCTTACAAGAATTCACGGATGGGGTGATTAAGTTTATGTCATACAGTTTGGGCCGTCGAGTCTTACTATCTACAAAGGAGATAGTGCTGTGTGTCAAGCCTGATTATGAGGGTGACTTACAATGCCTAGCCACGATAATGTTAGTCTGTGCCCGGCTATGCATTGCAAGGTCATGGGTCTCCACAGCCCCTCCAAAAGCGGTTGAATGGTGTGCCCTCATCCAACAGATCCATGACTCTAAGTTAGCTCTGGCAAAAGCTAGAGGTCTCTCTTCCCGGATAAAATTTGTTAAGATTTGCATTAATTTCAGCTAGGATTTTTCAAACTTCAACCATAAATGCTACTGTAAACCCTCTTTTATTTTATATTTTGTAGATTTGCCGACTCTGCTTTCTTTATTTGTTCCTCCAGTTCTGGTTTGTGGTTTATCTTTGTCTTATGTTTTATGATTATGGATTTTTATGCTTAATGCTATGCTCTTGAATACTATAATCTTTGTATGTTGAACAAATCTGGCTTGGAAAAATACAAAAATTAAAAATACCTAAGAAGAAGGGACTGGCACTGATGATGACCTACTTGTATTATCAGAAATAGACTAGCTCTAGTACGACTACTATTTTTTGTCAGGTACATGTTTTTGGACCTGCAGACGACTGGCGTGCATAAAATAGGCGTGCATAAAACCATAGACATAAAACATCAACAGACATACAGTTACATTAAGGGTGACAGCTTTCTACCAGGTCATTACGGCTACTGCTTTCAGTACTCAAGTTGTATGTGATCACCTAATGCATTCTGGGTGATGTAGTCTTTTTTCACTTCCATTGAACTAACAAACCTGAAAACAATGATCTGTAGTGCAGGAATGAGGACTGTTCACAATGACCTGAGTGAGCTGATCACCATAGTGACATAACAATAAAGAGGTTAGGGGGTCAGATGGACCTGCCATTGACCAGTCTATGAACAGCCTCCTGTTACAAAAGAAATAAAGGGTGCACTATACTTTGCATTTCCATTGGTGTATTCCCATTTACGCCGTGTTCACCTGCTGAAGTTAGGTTTCCAGGTTTATCAAAAACAAGTTGTGTTGCTGCATACAAGGAATACGGAACCGTGAGTTTCCGTAATAACACAAGTAAGTAATCTAGTAAATAACAATGTGGCATAGATGTTCAGCGAAACCTGGAACAATTTGCTGGCACTTCCTTTATTCACATTATTTGTAAAACCACTTTTAATGATAGATCCAATAAATAGCCTTTTGCTATATGTACCACCAGAACCACAGTACAAGTCAACTACGAAAATGAGGGCCCTTGAAATTGTCTTTAAGATAGCTCAGTGGAAAGATGCTTCTGTCACAGAGATTTCTATCCCGAGTCAGAGTTTGAATCTGGATTAGTTTCTTCAATATGCAAGGTTTGATAAAAACGACTAACGTTATCCTGCTGCCATTAGTATCGCCTGTTGAATTCGCGCTATGAAGCTACATTGTAGCTAATAACATTCTCACAGATTAATCCCAAAGTGCACTCTAACTTGGTCACCTACCTGCAAAGTGTAGAAAAGCGCAGATGTACACGACGGATGTCCTTCCCATGCACGTTTCAGCAAACCAGCCCACCAGCACAGGGGTTATGGTGGACGCGCCCACGAAGCACAGGTTCACCGTAGCTGCCTGATGGTTGTCGTAGCCGAGTCTGACGGTGCAGAACAGAATCATGTTGCAGACGGTCCCGAAGAAGGTGAACCGCTCGCACAGCTCCACGAGCAGCACGCAGATGCCCCCCTGAAGCCTCTGTCTTGGCTGGCTTACTGAAGGCTCACGGTGCCTGGATTTTCTTAGATATTTCCTCGACTTTCTCACAGTCTTACAGTTGGAAAGTCTTTTCTTGCGATAGTCTATAATGGCCATGCTCTGCCTTCCTGGGCCTGGCGTGTCTGGGTCGGCCGACCTGTGTTTGTGTGCTCCTCGGCGTTTCTGTAATTAAGAAGGGGTGATACCCTGCCCTCGAATTTCACACGGTCGCACCACAATTTAACTGTGTTCTTCACACAGTGGTGCCGAGACGCCGCTTCTACGTCCAAGGAGCCGAGTCTACGCCAGGACCTATCTGGAGCAATCGTCACTTTCGAACATCGCGACTTTCTTTTTCAGCAAGATAGTACATAAAATATTTGATTCTTGAGTAAATCGATGATTGTATACTTCCATTCGATGCCCGACGTGAATTATTGATGCAACAAAAAAAGGCGATGTGACAAAAGTTACATAAATAGTTCATTTAATGATATAATTAAAGTTTACAATAAACGTTAAGATATTTTACTCAAAACTGTGCTTGAAGAAGGAAACAAAGGCTCACTAGTGAAGGCTAATGCGTTTCGTATGTGATGTTGTGTCTTCTAGGTATTAAAACGTATATATACTGGTAGCTCCTAAAAACGAAGTATAGTAGAGCTGTCGTGCCTTTGGTCTTACGAGAAGGACAATCTCGCACAAGCGTGGCATCCACCTTTCATTAAGGTGCTAAAATCTGAAGGTAGGCTCTGGCCGATATTAGATCTCAAACCCTTGAAGACCATTGGTGGAATATTTACTCCCAAGGTGTGACTGAAGGCTTGCTTTTTGAGGTCGCTGGAGAATGCCTGGAATTTTATGCGGTCAAAAGCACTGCCTTTCTGGAAAGTGTATTTTAAATTCAGCAGTGCACTTGTTAAACTCTACAATCCACATATGAACCATCTATCTGCTTAAACCCCTGACCCAAATCCATTAACTGACGTCTAAAATTGGAATTTGCTTCAAGATAAAGATGATACTAGTAGTGAAATCCACAGGCAGCTCAATATCAAAGAACATTATACACAGTTATACTGTAACCCCATTGCTTCCATTAGACACTACTAAATTTGGTCTTGACAATAACTGGCTGTGTGAAAAAGAATTTGCTTAACTGAACAAGCCAGACTAACTATTCCTGCAATCTAATACCCTGCCTAAAGTTCATAAAATACCTCCAGGCCTCCATGCCAGCCGATTGTGACTGGTTGTGAATCTGTTCTCCAAACCTTAGCAGAGTATGCCGTCCATTTTATTCAGCCTTTTGTGTCTCTAAGCAAATCATTTGTTCATGATAGTAATGGACTATGTTGAAGGATACTCATTTGACATCAGCACAAACCTACTGGTCACAATGGATAGAGAGAGACTCTACACTAATATTTCCCAGTTAGAGGTCTTGTCCTTTCTTGAAACTATACTTAAAACTAGAGTTTGTCCCTGTAGAGGCCCCACATCCTTTATTATTAAGTGTGCCCACATAGCTCTCAGGAAGAGAGCTATTTTTATTTTGAATGGGTTTTTTGTATGCACAAACGAACAATGTTTCTTTGGGAGCAATTTGTGCTCCCAATATAGCAGATTTATATGTTTTAGCAGAAGAGTTAATCTCTCATGAAAGTAGCCCATTCAAATATAACATACGTAAATGTAGCCATTATGTAGATAATGTATTTTTAAATTGGAGAGGCAGTAATGTTGAACTTAAAACGTTTCATGACTGGATCAATTCAAGAAGTACTAATTAATCTACCACAATAGACGATAATAATCAATCCATTATTTTTTTAGACTTGTCTATTCACGAAGATGATAGCACATTATGTACTTCGCTGTATACGAAACCGACATCTTGTAATACAATTTTGAAATGTAATAGTCATATTCCTCAGAAATTAAAAGACAATTTGCCGTTTGCTCCGTTTGGGGATTTGAGATGCAACTGTACCAACAAATCTTATTATTTCAAAGAGGATGGAATATTAGCTCCAAAATCAAGGCATTTGGTTACCTGAGCAAATTCGTTCAAAGATCATGAAATCGTGCTTAGTATAATGACCACCAATCACTACTTCAGGTACAAGACCACCAAAAAAAGGACTGTAAATGAGTGTGTTTAGCCACGTTTGCTACAGAATCAAATAAAATAAAAACGATAATTCTTAAAAATTGGCATTTGGTGAACAATGGCATATTTCAATTTTATAAATCAATGTTTGCTTTCAAACAGCAGCAGAACTTGTGTAAAAATTAGTCAGGGCCTATTAATTTCCCTAATCCCACTCTTGCTCAAAGTTTCGGTTTGAATCCGAACATTGGCCATTTCCGGTGTGGTAACTGCACTGTCTGCAATACCACTAATAGGGCCACATCTTTTTCTTGAATGGCTATACATGGTACTGAACATTTCTATAACTGCATGACCAAGAATGTCATTTATTGCCTAGTGTCCCTGTGGCCCCTCATATACTGGCAGAACCACTCAGGAGGTCCAAGAAGAATCGTACAACACCAATCCAGACTTAAATGCTGTGTCCAGAAAATCTCTTGGTATAGCATTACATAAAAAATAAATATTTCGCTGGTGAAATTAAATGGTGGATCATTGAAGTGATTAAATGCCCTTGCAAGCTTACAGAATGTCGATTACTTGCTTTCACTACAAGATAACAGGTGAATTTGGAGGACTAACACTGCGAACATTGCTTTGAATATATTTATTGAATGGCTTTATTTGGCTGCTAATAAATAATATCTTTATCACTGAGAGTACTTAGTTCAGTTTAGTCACTCTTATCATATCAAATGGGGGTATTGGACATTAAGGAACTTGAGGAACCGTTGTTTGGCATATGAACTAGGGATGGGTGGATTTTTTTAAATTCCGGCGGCAGAATTGGAGGAATTTTAGTAATTCCGGGTTACTTTTGTAACGTGGAATTACTAATAAATTCCACCACTCTGCTCGCAGAAATAATCAGCACTGTTTGGTTTTTAAACAGGGCTTGAAGAGGGAGCAGTCCCTCTATGTTTAAAAACCACTGCAGATTAAACTCTAAACATGCAATGATTTTTAAACATAGAGGTACAGCTCCCTCTTCTAACCCTGTTTAAAAACCACTGGCTGCACTGCAGTGCATACCCCTCTGCACCCTTACATACATACAGTATATAAGGTTTACAAACTCTCAGTATGTAAGGGCGCCGAGGGGTATGCACAACAGTGCATATATCTCTCTGCCCCCTTATATACTCTGCTATAACCCCTGCAGAGTATCTAAGGGCGCTGAGGGGTATGCACAGTGTATGCCCCTTGGAGCCCTTACATACTCTGTACTGATTTCTGCAAAGTATGTAAGGACACAGAGGGGTATGCAGAGCAGTGCCAAATACCAAATGCACTTAGAGTGCATACCCCTTGGCGCACTTACATACTCTGCAGTAATCACTGCAGAGTATGTAAGGGAGCTGAGGCATATGCACTGTAAGTGCATTTGGTATTTGGCAGTGCTATTTCTTAGATCAAATGCATGCTCGCATCGATTTATGGACATGAGGGTGCATTTTGCTCTAAGAAAAGAGCATTGAATGCCCAATCCGCCCCCTGCAGAATCTTACGGAAGTTTTATGTAATTTCGCAGAATTCTGCAGAATCTAATTACGCCCAGCCCTAATAGGATGCTTACCAGATCCAAAATATGCTATGTGTCATTTCCAGGTAGTAATGATGGATCTGGGTAGGTTAGTAGGATAAAATAATTTTTTTCTCAACTATCCCAACACGGATACAAGCCAGACTGGGTGCAAATGTTGCTCCCATAGAATTTCTGGAAATCTGATGGTAGAACTCTTGTTCATACCGGAAGTAGATGGTCCGAGAAGTATAATAAAGCCTTTTAATTTTCTTCAGTGCCCATTGTGCTGCTTTCAGAGTGGCCCACCTGGGAAATATTTATGTGTAGAACCTCAATATTTAAACTTACAAGTAACTGTCTTGTAGGTTAAAAATTCTACTGTTCCAAGATAATTAGGTTATGTGTATTGTCTTTGGTGCATGATGATTCTTGCACTACACATTCCTTTAGAAAGAAGTTGTGAATCTGGATAAAGGCAGAGGGGGTGGCATTCTGATCAGTAAGATTGTTTAAGCCTGCCACTACCCAGACATTGGTTTTAGGATTTGCAAGATGGTAGTAATTTTGTCATCAAAGAAATCCTACAGCCTGTCTGCAAGCTCCTGAGAGTTAGCCTTTCTATTCCCAACGCACCTTCGGGTGGTGAATTGATGAACAATAGAAAACAGTAGCTTGGCACAGAGCAGTCAAGCTTAACTTAAAGACAATGTGTAAGGTATTTGTGCAGCACTCCAAGCTGTAAACCTGTAAAAACAGCACACAAAAAGGTCCCACACCAGGTTAGAAAAATAGAGCAACATCTAATAAATAAAACAAGATCAAAATGGCAAAATTCCAATCAGTAGAACATGAGTTATGAATTTCTAAAGAATAATCTGTAAAACAACACCTAAAAGCAGAAGGAGAGGTTGTGGGGAGCAAGGAGAGTGTCGTAGGTGGTGGTCGGCGTGGCATGAGGAGAAGCCCGGGCATCTTGAACGAACGGGCTGATGCTTTGTGTTCGGGGTCCTTTCCGGCAAGCTGACCAAGGCGGTGGGATCCCAAGCTTCAAGGTGGCAGAAAAGATTTGCAGTGATTACTCACCCCTTTCCTGTTCTTCTCATCAAAGTTCAACGTGGATCCCTTTCTTCAGGTCCCCACTTCACAGCAGCATCTTCACCACGAGGATTACCACCCTGTTTGCGGCGATATACAGGTGAGTCCTTTTTGTGCAATATACCCATGGCATGCTATGTGTGCATTCGATACATATGCAGTCAAAATGTTCACATAGGCATCAATACATATGGAAAATAATCACCACGCCGCAAGATATCCGCAGCCACACCACCGGCACTATGGTAAACTCATAATACGTCTGTCTAAAGACCGCCAGCATTGTGGTCTACTGGCTGAGATGGCGTTCTGTCGGTCAGACCACCAAACGCGTAATCAGGCCTTAAATCTAATTACTATTACCACTCCAATCTAAACCTATTTGGGGATGTGTTGGACACCTAAGGGGTTACATTTACTATTGCCACTCCAATCTAAACCATATGCGTGAATATGCAAAAGAAACTTGCTCCACTTATTTTTTTTCATGCCTAGTTTATATAACAGGCCTAGGTCGAAATGGCTGGCTCCTACTTGCAGGGGTTTGGGTACTAGAAATCACAAGGATGCGTTTAGGATCCTCCAAACTAACCCAGCCCCTCCCTTGGTTTTTGCTGTATTGAGATTTGTGATGAGTACATGGTTTTTAATAAGATGCATTACCTCTGTACAAAATGAACCAGCTAGATTAACTAAAAGACAGCACTATTAGACAAGGTATTCCACAGATTTCAATATGATTGCCACATAGAGCTAACTGTTGAGGGCCACTATTGTATCAAATTACGTTTTTATGAGATGGTTTTAACCTGACTGTTTTATTGATTAGTTTCACCTTTTGCCTTTAAATTGATGTATCTCTTTTATGGTATTGAAAAAACTGAAATAAAGAGTATTTTGTTTGATTGATTGACTATTCCCTCCAATCTAAAACTCTTTGGGGAAGTTGTTGGGCACTAAAGGGGTTACATTTACTATTCCCACTCCAATCTAAACCATATTGGGGAAGGTGTTAAATATTTAGGGGCTTATTACGATGGTGGTCGGAGTTGCCTCTGACCAACACCATCTCGGTCTCTGGACCGACCGACCTCCGGTCGGCGGTTCCAACCGCCTGATTACCAAGTGAACGAACACTGTTCGGTCAGATACTCACATTTCTCTATGGGAGCTTGTGTTACAGCAGTAATACTGTCTCCCATGAAGAAATGGGTGTGTGTGTAAAACCCTGGACCCAGTGGCAGCCACCCCATGGTGCCTGGCACACAATGCATGGATTTATAGGGGGACACCCTAGGTACCACCTCGGCCACCAACCGTAGGCCACGGAGGCAAGGGGGCCCTTCTAGGGGGCCCCAAAGTCACTTTCCGACAGCCTTTCCGTGTCGGAAAGGCCGGCACGGAGAGGCTGTGGGAAACCAACATCGTAATCCCGATGGCGGGACCGGCGTGCATAGGGGATTACGGTGCGGTTCCGACCAGCCGAAAGACTCCGAGAGCCGGTCGGAACCGCGTCGGAATGACCAGCGGGTTCTCGCTCTGACTGCCGACATCCTAATTCGGCGATCTGACCGCAAACCAACCGTGTCGGTCGGAAAGACTCCGATCGCCGTCGGAAAGCTTCCAACTACCAGTTGGAGGCTTTCTGATCAACATCGTAATTGGCCCCATAATGGGGGGCCTTTACTCTTCCCACTCCAATATAAACCATAATGGGGAAGATGTTGGACACTAATAATTTTAACTTCACAATATGACATTTTACATAACCTGTTACGAAATGAACATATTACAAAGTCAATCAATACTGCATATTGTCAAAAATTTTGTGTAGGATATAATGTAGTAAATTATCATGTAAAACACACTAAATTAACTACAAACCTTTATATTCATGGTTATATTATAAATGATAAAAGTACTATTTAAATTGCTACGATAACATTTCTAAAAAAGCAAAATATTTATTAATATTCCTAAAAATATTTTTTTGAAAGCACGAACTTAACAACAATTTTTTGAAAATGCATATGATCTTCATCATTTTTAACATTATTATAAAATTTAACTTACATTTTTTAAAATTCTTTTTCATTTTTATAATTACACAGCTTTAAAATTTACTTTTAAGAAAAAAGTTTTAATATACAAATCATTTTAAATATTCTACTTATTAATAAATAAATTCACATGTTTTTAATATTGAATAATATGTATTTATTCATACTTTAAAACATATCATACCTTTAGCATATACCTTAACCTTGGACCTCACCTTGACGGAGAATTTTGAATGGTCTGTCCAGATTCATAAGAGCCCTGAGGGATTTTAAGGGTTCTAGCATCCCACCAGCATCTCCCGCCATCCAAATCTTGAAACTACAAGCTGCTGGTGGGGCTTTGTATGGGTGAGAACTATGGGGACATGTGAGGACTACCACATTGGAGGTGGGCGAGAACCAATTTTTGTGATCTTTAGCGAATCTTCCAACTAGTACCCACTCCTGCCATTGCGGTTGGATCTAGGCCACAGGTCTATCCCTCATAAAGCAGCCCTTAGACCTCTGCTCTATTGGAGACGACTATGGGCCTCAGCGGACCTTGTTCTGTAGCGGGGGTTTGGAGGAGCTACTCAGGCAGCCTGGAGTTTCTAGGATTCCCTGGTTGGAGCACATTAAGACTTACTTGGCAAAATTGGGATGTGAACATTTGTGGACTAACCCGGGAGCCATTTCCGGTGTGTCTAAGGCAGCACTCACGGGGATTTACTGGAGTTACGTAGATGGAGAATTGAGCAGGAACAGGAGTTTGGGTACCTTGACACTAGCTTTCCTGGAATTCAAAGATTCTTACCTCATGGAAGAATGTATGGATTCCATCGATCCCCCTTTGGCAAAAGCCTTGTATATTAAATTTCGATTTGGGACCATACCGTTGCGCCCCTTTACTGCTAAATGAAGGCAACATAATACTAACCTATACCTGTCCTTCCCTTTCTGTCCTCAGATCAAGGAATGCATCAATCACATGTTGTTCTTTTGCAAGTGCTATCAGAATCACAGGAAGAAGTGGATATTACCGCTCTGTCGAAGCATGGGGATTGGGGATTTTAGGGCTGTCTTCAGAATCCTCAGATCAAATACATCACCCCTGATTGTGTTGGCTCTGTCTCGCTACTTAATGGGAGTATGGAGAATCAGACAGGGCAGTGTAGGGTCCTGAATACTGTATTGCACTGCCTACCATTGCTGCTAGCAATGTGACCTAGACAAATGGTCTAGTTACACCTTTTAACCTAATGGCCCTCCTTAACAAGGTGCTAATTCTTCACTAGAATTCAGAAGTATAAGGCATATGGCTGTAGCGTATTTCATGAAATCCTAAGACAATGTCTGCTGATTAATCACGTTTCAAAATGGCCTTATGATAGCTTTTACTTTTTTTATTGTATTGTTTTACTGTTTTTAAAGTTTTTTATGTCAATTGTATTGATGTGAACTTTTATGGCAGACTTGCCGAATAAAGAAAGAAAGATATACCTTAACATCAAATTAAAATTTATTAAAATATTATCATAAAATAAAATTAAAGATTTGAAATTATTCATTTGTATATCATTAAAATATTTACCTTATATATTAAAATTTAAATATGCATTCTTTAAAAAATCTCCATCCTTACCCTTTAAACACCTGCTACTGAAATAAACACCAATTAATTATATACTTTATTACAACTAAAAACACAAACTTCAACATTTTCATTAAAAAATACATTACTGAAAAAAGTTGAAAACATACAATCAAACACAAAACAAAACGTCACATACTATTTAACACTTACAAATGATATTACATACATATTTTCAAAATCATTATTTTTTACAACAATCTTAAAAACAACACTAAAAATGATATTTTTACCTTCAATATTCCTGTTGACGATATTTTGATGTCCTGATATTCTAGACACAATATGTTTGTATCACAATATTTTTTTTCCGATGTTCTGTCCAAACATCTCTCAGGGAGGTTAGTAAGTGGTACTCTGGCTCAGTAATCTACCCCATCCCCAGCAGTGCAATAAGATCAATGTCTAGCCAACTGCTTCTCTTTGCATAAAAGACAAGTATTTTATTAGCCAGAAAACATGGATTTCTATTATGCATACAACAATACAAGGACCCCCAATTTAAAGGTGTGAGTCTTTGAGCTTCCAGGTACCTTCTGTGGCTAGTTCAGCTACCCCATCAACTGTCCCTCATAGGCTCCCCCCTTCTGTGGGGTTCCACACATGTCCAGAGTTTAAGGTGCTGACCACCGGTGCAGCTCGAGCTTACGCCCTCTATTATCTTTGCACTCAGTCTCTGAGGACTAGATGTAAAATTACTGTAAATGATGTTATTACTCTAGTTTGCGCAATTTGAGTAATTTGGCACAGAAATCCTACTGCAGGAGCACAGGAACAGCAAACGTAGCAAGTGTGAGCATCTGCGGGCTACTGCTGTTTAGGGTCTGTTGTTTTTAGTGCTATTCTTTTTGTGGAAAATGCATTCCTGGATCCATTTTGTATGCGAGTGTGCAAGAAAATAGATCTAAATGCTGGGTTGCGCTCCTAGCGTAATTTCAATATGTGTAATGTCGCATAATTTTGCTGTAATTCTGCATAAGTACGCTACAACAAACTACACAAGCTACACCCACCCCTCCATTTAGTCACTCGCCCTGATCATAGGAGCAGCACTGGCCAGGTTCAGCTGTCATAATGCAGTGGGACCTCACCTATAGCAGGGAGCTTGGCGGCAGGCGCATGTACAAATGTTGTGTGCAGCGTGGGGTTGGTGGCCTATGGGTTGTTTGGCCACAGGGCCTGGCCCTGGCCTGGCCAGGTGCTGTAGCCAACCCCCTGCTGTGCGTGGCTGAAGGCCGTGCGCTGCAGGGGTTGGTTTTATGTATGGTAATAAAATATTATTTTACGTAAAAAAAGTCCTAGAAATTTATTGAGAAACCAAAGGTTAAACTAACTTTGTAGTTAGGTCTGATCAAATAGATCTGTTTTTGTTAAAAAACAACTTAGAAATTCACTGAAGAAACCAAGGTTAAACTAATGTTTTAGAAATGTGAATATGTCAGTGATAACAATAACATTTTGAACTAAAAAAAACACAGAAATTCACCAGTTACAGTTAGCATTGCTACCTATAACTTGCACCCCCGCCATTCACTGATTATGATCTCACATATTACATCACTCATGACATGTTCTATGACATTATTTATGACATCACTGATGACATCTCAAATGACATCATTGATGACATCACTGATGACGTTACTGATGACATCATCCAATGACTGCGTTAGTTTGTTTTATAGTTTACATAGTGGCAGGTAACTACTATAGGACTTCTCTACCTAATTTTGTACAGCCTGTGTCCAGCTAATGGGTGTGTTTACAAAACGCATGTGCTCCTAATACATCATAGCTGTGTAGAGATTTTGAACATGCTATAAATCGCAATGCACATTGAACAGTAACCCTGTGTGCAGCTGCAAGGCGATGATTTGTGTTCAGCATGTTCCACACAAGTTTTTTTAGGTCTGCAGAAAAAGTTTGCAACAGGGCAATGATTCTACGTCCTACATACTAAGTACTGTAAACAGCCTTGAGTTATTAGACAGGATCGTCTCAACGTGACAATTTCTAGGTAACCAGGTACTATTAGGCACATGTGCTTCTTTTGCTTCATAAGATGGGCTATCTGTAAAGTTTTCACTAACTGTGAAGGCTGCAGTAATATGATCTTTAGCACCTTCATATCTTGGTTATTGTAAGTGAACATTGTACGTTTTGCCAAGTGGTGCATAGAGTGTTCTTAGTAGATACTTTTTAATACTCTGTACTGTATTTTTCATGAGAGTTTCACTGTCTGCAAACAGTGTGATGCAGAGTGAACTCTTGCCATAGAGTGAACACTGTTTACAGTATACCCACTTGTCTACTCATATCAACTTAATTTCTCAATGTAGGTTCAGTGATCGTCAGGGGTTTGATACAGATAAATGCTGCCTGTAGTAGGGCATTATTTTTGGAACAGACATTGAGTATTTTGAGGAAGTTGGCTTTCTCTGAACAGTTGTTTACATATTGAACACTGGGTGTAATGATGGTTCACCATACATCTGTGGCTGATTGTTAATGTGAACTAGGTTACCCGTGAAGTGTATGGTATATGGTCAATGTTGCACATAACACATGCCTGCTACACGTAAGGGGGATTAATCTATTATGGCATTAATGAATCTTCATATTATTCTGAGCTATTTTGGAATTACTTTCATAGCTCTAATGCCATACCTGTTTATAGAGCAATGTGTGCAAAAGAAGTTTGGATGAGGTCATCAGTGGTGCTGTCATCAATGATGTAATTTGAGATGTCATGGGTGATGTTATAAATGATGTCATGATGTCATAGAAATGTCATGAGTGATGTAATATGTGAAGTCCTAAGCAGTGCATGGCAGGGGCACAAGTTATAGTTAGCACTGCAAACTATAACTGGTGAATTTCTGCTTATTTTATTTCAAACCGGTGCTGTTATCATTGACATATTCAGCTAACTATAACTTTATTTTAACCTTTGTTTATTCCAGTGAATATATACATGTATATATATATATATATATATATATATATATATATATATACATATATAGATGTGTGTGTGTATGTATATATATATATAGATATGAATATATATTCAATGAAAAAACAAGGTTAATGCTTAGTTATAGTTAGCAAAACGTAATTCATTTATTCTATACAAAACCAACTTAATCTGCGCTAACATAAAAAAATTCTAAAGTTGTAGTTATAACTTACAATTATAATTAGTGCCACGGCCCAAAGATTCTACAAGTAGCAGATCTCTGTACGGAGTGCTGTCAACTCACTAGCCACACTACATTAACTATAACTCGTGCCTTACCCATGCACTGCTTATAACCTTTGATATCAGATAATTTATAGTATGTTAAATGATAGCATTCATAACAAGACTCATAACATCTCTAATAACATCATTTTTGAGAAGACTATGAATCGTAGAGGGCTGTTTTATAATTAATGTAGTGTGGCTAGCGGATACTTCTGTGGTCCGTCCCCACATTTTTAAAATGCTAGTTACACTAAATAATTATATTTTAATTAGAATATGGATGTAGGATTTCATGGCTAGTTACGTTTTTTATTGGTATATGTGTTAATATTGAAATTATAGGTTGTGTTTGTTAACTGTACTGGTACTGCAAGAGCACTGAGACACTACTGCAGTACTTTCGCTTTCGTTAAACAACATTTCATTGGCTTAGAACTCTGTCTACTGAAGGAAACAGAAAGTGTACACCCCTCCCCTTTGCCTTATCTTAATAGAGATCGACAAAGGGGAAGGTTGTAGTCTCTCCAAAAGGGACAATATTCTTTTCAGAAGCTTGCTTTGAGTTTTTGCAGTACTGCAGTGGATCACCAAGAAGATACTGTTGTGCCGGAAGAGGACGAAGAAGAGGTGGAGAGGATGATGCAAGCGGAGGAACAAGAGGTGTAGCAGAGGAAGAAGCTCAAGGATTCTATTGTCTGTGAGCTTATCTCATTGCCAGCTGGAGAGAAGAAGGTCAATGCCAAACTGGTAACCTACAACCTTTTCAAGAAGGTAATTTACCATAAGAACATCAAACTTTTGTTTAAGGCTTTTTTGGTTGGTTGGCCATGTTGCCCTTTAGCAAAAAGAAATGTTCCAGAAAAAATGACAAAAATAGGAAAAAAAAATATTTTAAGAACTAACCAAATATCTATAAAAATAAAGAGCTTGTACCAATATTAACCATAGTTTTTCAGATATCAGAAATACATGATTGTATTTAATGTACCGATAAAAGGTAAATGTAAAGTAAGTAAATAAGTGCCTTATGGTGACTACATACTAGATGGTATGTTTATAATGAACTACTACAGTGATATCTGAAGGTATTTTGAGTGGAGTACACTGTCGTAAAGTGGATGGCATAAAGTGGAGCGGAGTTTCGTAGTGTGGAGTGTCATAGAATGGAGTGTTGTAGAGTCAATTGTCGTAGAGTGGAGTGTCATAGAGTGGAGTAACATAGAGTGTTGTAGAGTGAAGTAGAGTTTCATACAGTGTCATAGAGTGGAGTGGCATGTCATAGAATACAGTGAAAAGGAATAAAGTAGAGTGGCATGTCGTACAGTAGAGTGGAGTGGCTTGTTGTACAGTGTCTTACAGTAGAGGGGCAGAGTGTGGAGTGGCATACAGTTGAATGCCATATTGTACAGTAGAGTGGTGTGTCGTAAAGTGGAGTGATGTGTTGTAGAGTGGAGGTGCATGTCATAGGGTGGAGTGGCATAGAATGCAGTGGAGTGTCGTAGCATGGAGTTTCGTAGAGTGGAGTGGCGTGTCATAGAGTAGAGTGGCGTGTCGTACAGTGGAGTGGAGTGGCATAGAGCGGAGGGGAAGAATGTGGAGTAGATTGTTGTAGAGTGTTGTAAAGTGGAGTGGCATACAGTGGAGTGGCAGGCCATAGAGTGGTGTGGCATACAGTGCCTTAAAGTCGAGGTACGAAGAGTGGAGTAGAGTACAGTGTAGTGGGATGCCATTGAGCAGACAGGAAGGTGGTAGAGTAGAGTGATGTGTAATAGAGTGCAGTGGCATGTCATAGAGTACAGTGAAGTGGCATAGAGTGGAGTGGTATGTTGTAAAGTAGAGTGGAGTGGCATGTCTGCGACAGCCCCTACACACAAGGGTGCGACTTTGGACCTAATCATTGCGAAGGATAATTTCATCCAATTTGAATCTATCATCACCTTCCTCATCACAGAAGCTGTGAGCGACCCCTGACCTTGACTGGTAGGTCGCTCCCCCACCACACAGCTCCGTCTGTGTGCCCTGCTGCTGCCCCTGATTGTGCTCGTTTTTCCTTTCTGTGCCCCCTTGATGCCCTGATTGTGCTCGTTTTTTCCTTTCTGTGCCCCCTTGCTGCCCCTGATTGTGCTCGTTTTTTTCCTTTCTGTGCCCCCTTGCTGCCCCTGATTGTGCTAGTTTTTTTTCCTTTCTGTGCCCCCTTGCTGCCCCTGATTGTGCTCGTTTTTCCTTTCTGTGCCCACTTGCTGCCCCTGATTGTGCTCATTTTTTTTTCCTTTCTGTGCCCCCTTGATGCCCTGATTGTGCTCGTTTTCCCTTCTGTGCCTGTTTCCCGCCGCTGCGCCCTGCGGCCCCGCCCCTCACTGCCCATTCGCTGCCCCATTCCCCGCTCCTCCTTCCCACCTCCCCATTTATGGCGGCCGCTGCGTGGTGAAGAGAGCGACCCCTGACCTTGACTGGTAGGTCGCTCCCCCACCACACAGCTCCGTCTGTGTGCCCTGCTGCTGCCCCTGATTGTGCTCGTTTTTCCTTTCTGTGCCCCCTTGCTGCCCCTGATTGTGCTCGTTTTTCCTTTCTGTGCCCCCTTGCTGCCCCTGATTGTGCTCTGTTTTTCCTTTCTGTGCCCCCTTGCTGCCCCTGATTGTGCTCGTTTTTCCTTTCTGTGACCCCTTGCTGCCCCTGATTGTGCTCGCTTTTCCTTTCTGTGCCCCCTTGATGCCCTGATTGTGCTCGTTTTTCCTTTCTGTGACCCCTTGCTGCCCCTGATTGTGCTCGGTTTTTTTCCTTTCTGTGCCCCCTTGCTGCCCCTGATTGTGCTCATTTTTTTTTCCTTTCTGTGCCCCCTTGATGCCCTGATTGTGCTCGTTTTCCCTTCTGTGCCTGTTTCCCGCCGCTGCGCCCTGACGCCCGCCCCCTCACTGCCCATTCGCTGCCCCATTCCCTGCTCCTCCCTCCCACCTCCCCATTTATGGCGGCCGCTGTGCGGCCGCGCCGCTGGCGCGCCGAAGGCGCGCCTAAGGCAAGCCTGTCTGCGCCCGTCCGTGCCGTGACCGCGCCCAGCGCCAGACCGCCTGGTCCGGGCATCCCCCGCGCCCGCCACATCAACAGACGCCGATACGACGCCAGCACCCTCCACGCACTCAACCCCGGAAAAGATCACGCCGGCTACCAGGCCACCCCGAAGCGCACCCAAGGGCCCTTCACCTGCCGGAACTGCAGCTTCGCCAGCACCCGCCGCGCCAAACTACCGCCCAGGAAAGAACCCAACTACCTCAGATGCATCCTCCTCAACACCCGCTCCGCCCGCAAACACGCCATCGAACTGTGGGACCTTTTCGACTCAACCTCCCCAGACGTCGCATTCCTGACGGAGACCTGGCTGAATCCCGCTTCAGCCCCCGACATCGCCATTGCCATCCCGGACGGATACAAGATCACCCGCAGGGACCGCACCAACGGAGTCGGAGGAGGCATCGCCATCGTCCACAGGAACACCCTCAGAGTCTCAACCAACACCGACGACACCCTCAGCACCGCCGAACACATGCACTTCCAGATCCACACCGATCCCAACACCACCCTCAGAGGAACCCTCATCTACAGACCCCCGGACCCCGACCACAGTTCAGCGATTCTATCGCTGACTTCGTCAGCACACACGCCATCGCCTCCACGGACTACATCCTCCTCGGGGACCTGAACTTCCACCTCGAGAACAACAAGGACACCAACTCCACCACCCTGATCAACAACCTCGCCACCCTCGGACTCAGACAGCTCGTGACTACACCCACCCACGCCGCCGGCCACACGCTAGACTCCATCTTTTCCGCAAGCCCACACGTTTCCTTCAACCACACCTCCGAACCCCACTGGACTGACCACCACTGCATCCACTTCACCTACAGGAAGCCCACCACGCACCACCGCACCGAACAAATGCCTCGCCGCTGCTGGAGCAGAGTCACGGAAGACCAGCTAACCACAACCCTCACCCTGAGCCCACCCGCCGAACCCTCCGACCCCGACACCGCCGCCCGCAACCTCAGACAGTGGATCGACGACTGCACCAACACCCTCGCCCCGCTCAAGAATCCGCCCAACAGCCACACCAGCAAGAAAGTCACCTGGTTCACCGAAGACCTCCAGGCCTCCAAACGAACATGCCGAAAACTGGAGAAGATCTGGCTCCACGAACGGACAGCGGACAGCTACGCCGCCCACAAGAGCGCCACCCGCAGTCACCATCACCTCATCAGATCCGCCAAAAGGGCCTCACTCAAAGACCGCCTAGACAACAACGCACACAACAGCAAAGAGCTCTTCAACATCGTGAAGGAACTCTCCAACCCCAGCTCCAACACCAACGACATCCAGCCATCGCGAGACATGTGCGACTCACTGGCCACCTTCTTCCACCGCAAAATCGCCGACATCCACGACAGCTTCAACACCACGACCGCCCCGGCAACCACCGAGACCACTGCCCCCACAACCACCAACCGCCTGCTCTCCTGGACCAACATCAACGACGAGGACACCAGCGAGATCATGAACACCATCCACTCCGGTTCACCGCTAGACCCGTGCCCTCACCACATCTTCAACAAAGCCAGTACAGCCATCGCGCCCCATCTCCGGAAAATAATCAACATCTCCTTCGAGACAGCAACCTTCCCGGAAAGCTGGAAGCACGCCGAGATCACCGCCTTACTCAAGAAACCCAAGGCAGACCCCAAGGACCTCAAGAACTTCCGACCCATCTCTCTGCTCCCGTTCCCCGCGAAGGTCACCGAGAAAATCGTCAACAAACAACTGACCCGCTACCTCGAGGAGAACAACATCCTGGACCCTTCCCAGTCCGGCTTCCGCAGCAACCACAGCACCGAAACCGCCCTCATCGCCGCCACCGATGACATCAGGACCCTGCTAGACAACGGAGAAACAGCAGCCCTCCTCCTCCTGGACCTATCAGCCGCCTTCGACATGGTCTGCCACCACACACTACGAACACGCCTTCACGACGCCGGGATCCAAGAGAAGGCCCTGGACTGGACCACATCCTTCCTTTCCGGCAGAACACAAAGCGTCCGCCTCGCCCCTTCCGATCCAAGGCCACCAAGATCATCTGCGGCGTACCCCAAGGCTCCTCCCTCAGCCCAACGCTGTTCAACATCTACATGGCACCCCTCGCCCACGTCGCCCGACAGCACAACCTCAACATCATCTCCTACGCCGACGACACCCAGCTGATCCTCTCCCTCACCAAAGACCCTCACACCGCCAAAGCCCACCTCCACGAAGGAATGAAGGCCGTCGCCGAATGGATGAGGACCAGCCGCCTGAAGCTGAACTCGGACAAGACGGAGGTCCTCATCCTTGGTTCCAACCCTTCAGCCTGGGACGACTCCTGGTGGCCAACATCACTGGGAACAGCCCCGCCACCCACCGACCACGTACGCAACCTAGGGGTCATCCTCGACCCCACCCTCTCCATGACTAAGCAGGTCAACGCCGTTTCCTCATCCTGCTTCAACATCCTCCGAATGCTCCGCAGGATCTTCAAGTGGATCCCCACCGAAACAAGAAAAACAGTCACCCTGGCCCTCGTCACCAGCAGGCTGGACTACAGAAACGCCCTCTACGCAGGAACGACGGCTAAGCTCCTGAGACGGCTGCAACGCATCCAGAACGCCTCTGCACGTCTTATCCTCGACATCCCCCGACGCAGCCACATCACACCCCACCTGAGAGACCTGCACTGGCTCCCTGTCAACAAGAGGATAACCTTCAAGCTCCTCACCCATGCACACAAAGCACTCCACAACTCCGGACCAGCCTACCTCTACAGCTTCTACACCCCCACCCGCCAGCTCCGCTCGACCAGCCTCGCCCTCGCCACAGTCCCCCGCATCCGGAAAACGACCGCCGGCGGCAGATCCTTCTCCCACCTCGCCGCCAAGACCTGGAACACCCTCCCCACCAACCTCCGACAGACCCAAGACCTACTGGCCTTCAGAAGACTCCTCAAGACCTGGCTCTTCGATCAGTAGCAGCACCACCCCCCTCTTCCCCCAGCGCCTTGAGACCCTCGCAGGTATGTAGTGCGCTTTATAAGTGACATGATTGATTGATTGATTGATTGATTGATTGATTGATTGTGAGAACAAAAAAGGCTCAACTTAAGAAACCCAATCACTTGAAAAGGAGCATGCAAAACATAAACCTGAATAAACTGACATCCCTCGGCAATAACATCTCGCCCACTCCTATGTAGATATTAGATGTCCATGTCCTTACAGTCACAACAACAATTCCATGAGGAAAATTATAGACTTGATTGCACCCTTACAACTAAAAAGTATGTCAAGCAAAGTCTCCAAACCATGGTTCAATGGTAGCCTAAATGCAGACAGACATAATCTGAGACTAGCTGAACGATCTTGGAGATTCTCTCTATCCCTCGAACACCTCAAGTGCTTAAGATTGCTGAGGAACATATCTAATTCTAGTTCTTCAGAATCCAACTAGATCAAGCTAGAAATCGGCCTAAAAAACTGTTTGAACTTGGCAAACTACAATCGAATACCCAACCCAACCCTTCGACAATTGGGTCCAGTCTGCTCACAAACTCCAAGGAATTTGCTTCCTTCTTCCTGGGAAAGACGAAAAAGATTGAAAATGATTTGCGGACAGCAATGGAGCACCATCCGGACATACCATATATCAGCCTCCCTGCTCCCTAGAATGCTGAATTGCCATGTCTCCCAGGCCACTCCCCCGAAAGCAACGCTTAGTGGAGCTGTTAGACCTGGCATCCTTGGCGTGGGTCTCCCTTCCATTTTTTCGTAATGCCTCCAATGTTGCCGATATGTTTTTGCTGGACTAGATGCTCATGGGCACTTTGCCGCTGCTAATCAGTGCCAAAGTGCAAGTGCTCCCTATCGTGAATTGATGTATGTATTAGTGACTCCATGATTGGATGATTGGTTTACTTGTCAGTCCCTAGTACCGTGCACTGAGTGTGCCCAGGGCTTGTAAATCCAATGCTGATGGTGGGCTTGCAGCACGGGTTGTGCCACCCACAGAAGCAGCTTGTAAAGTGTGTCTCAGGCCTGCCATTGCAGAGCCTGTGTGCAGCCTAGGGCTGCCATGTCGACTTGGTGAGTGCACCCACTTACCAGTCCCTAAACCTTCCCTTTACTGCATGTTGGTCACCCCTAAAGTAGGCCCTAGGGCAGGGTGAATTGTAAGTATAAGGTAGGACATGCCCTGGTGTGTGTGGCATGTCCTAATAGTGAATTACAGCCATTTTAGTTTTTCACTATTGCAAGGCTACCTGCTCCCCATAGGCCAGAATGGGCAGACTGACTATTACACCTTAAATCAGAACTGACCCAGGGAACATGGTAGAAAAACGAATTTAGTATGCCTGAACTCAGGATGATAAAATACATCTTTTAGTGAAGTTGGTTTTAACATTCTGTGTTTGAAAATACCACTTTTAGAAAGTGGGTATTTTCTTGCCTAACTATCCAAGCCTGCCTCTGCTAGGTTGTGTATTCCTTGTCTGGAGATTGAGTGACAGGGGCTGGGGGTGGCTACAGGAGACAGGGTGAGTCCGCACAGGGCTGAATAGAAAGATCTGCATCCAGAGTGGAGGGAGGAGTTGCACCTGGGTCTGAATAGGGCTGTGCCTGCCTTCCACAATGCTGGCTCCACCTCCTGCCGGGCGGCTGAGCACTCTGCCCCACATTCTGAAAGGAAAGAAGGAATCAGAAAAACAAAGTGCTCCAGGACTGACCAGAACTGGTTTTGGGCTAGGCAGAGGCCTCTCTGCCTTCAGAGAACAAAGAGAAACTGGGTATAAAAGGGGACCCAGACCCCTAGGAAATTAGATCACTTTTGGGAACAAGAAGAAACCTTTGCTGAGGAGCGGAACCAAGAAGAAACTGAGGAGAGACTATCCCTAAGCCTGAAGTGCTGCTTGGGGGATTGGCCTGCAGTGGTTTGCCTGACTGCCAAAGAAAGGAGAAAGGAACTTTTGCTTTGCTGTGACTTTCATCAACTTGTGAAGGATCTCCAAGGGCTTGGAAGAGAGCTTGCCCCCTGACCGAAGTCCCAGGACCATTGGACTTCACCCCCTTTGTGAATTGCTGCTGGAAACTCTGTTTCAGTGGCTACAGAGGTAGGGAGCTGTGACCGACTCTCACGACTGACTCGGTGTCCTGTAAGCACCGCATCGAAGCACCGTCTCGCCCTGCAACGCACGGCCCTGGTCTCACCGACTCCGTCAACGAGCCGCTGCCTGCACCGCATCGAGGGACAACGCGTCCTGCAACGCTCGCTACGCCATCGAACTGGTCCGACCGACACGGTCACTGCTGCTGAGTTCGAGTCCTGTGACCGCACCGGAGTTGGGCACCGCTCGCACGCTTTTGCGACGCACCGCCCGACTCGCACCGCTGTCCGGACTGATCGACGCCAGCTCCTGAATCCGGCTCCGTCGCCGCACCGCAACCTGCCAGCACCGCATCGAAGCACCGTCTCGCCCTGCAACGCACGGCCCTGGTCTCCCCGACTCCGTCTCGCCGACGTCAACGAGCCGCTGCCTGCACCGCATTGAGGGACAACGCGTCCTGCAACGCTTCCATTTTTGCATCGCGACCGCGATGAACAGCCATCCGGCTCGCACGCCCGTGCCTGCCGCTTCAAGTAAAAGGTACTGTGACCGAGTCTGTCTACGCTGTGTTGGCCCGTCTCGACGCGGTCAGCTGGATTTGTTAGACTCTGTTTGTTCTCGACATCGCCGTAGCCGGAGGAGGCTACCGACTCGCACAGAACCTTGAATTAAGCCTTTTGATCAGAACTACGCATTCTTGACAGTATTGTGGATTATTTTTGTCGTTTATGGTCTTGTGGTAATTCTATATAAAATATTCTTATTTTTATAAATATACAACCTGTGTGGTGTCCATTTGTAGTGTTGTCACTTGATTACTGTATGTGTTCACAAATGCTTCACACACTGCCTCTGAACTACGCCTGTCTGCTCGTGCCAAGCTACCAAGAGGGTGAGCAGGGGTTATTTCAGGAGTGTACCTACTTTCCCTGACTAGACTCAAGGGTCCCTATTTGGAGAAAGGTACCTACCTCTGCTAACTAGAGACCCCCAAATCTAACATTGGTGGTCAGCGGTGAGGATTCTGGACTTGCATTTGTGACTCATGTACAGTGATTGGTGAACACTACTTAGTGAGTGCAGACCAAAACGCAACCACATACTTTTATAACATTTTTTCTGGGATTTCCTATTTTTGCAACTGCCAAGTTTAATCACTATGGAGAAACCCGCATCAGTAGCCTCTGTTGAGTGTGATTGGGAAGAAGAGAGGCTAGAATGCTACACCCTCAAGCAGCTCAGGCAATTCTGCAAAAAGTTTAAAGTGTCCATGACCGGGCTCTCCAGGAAGGAGGACCTCCAAAAGGCGCTGAGGGCCTGGGTCGAATCAAGGAGTGCCCCTGTGGAGGGGGCTGAGAATGCAGAAGGGCAGCTGGAGGGGCTATTGGGTCTAGGGGCTGGAAGACCACCTTCCCCAGTAGGTAGCAGTGTTTCTGCCAGAGGACTGTCTCCAGAAGAGTTGGAGGACAGGAAAGAGAGTAGGATGCACGAAATGGAGCTGACCAAGCTCAAGCTGAATGGGCAGTTAGAATTCGAAATGCAAACTAGGAAATTAGCCCTAGAGGAAAAGAAAATGCAGTTTGAACATGAGAAAGTTTTGAGGGAGTTGGAATTGAAGGCCAAAAGCTTAGAGATTACTCCCTCTGGTGGCAGTGTACCGCCTGTGCCTGTTGAAGCTAGGGTGTATATTCCCAAAGATGTGGTGAAGGAGTTTTTAAAAAATGATGACATTGGGCAGTGGTTCAAAGCCTATGAGGTAGCCATGTCTTCCCACCGGGTCCCTGAGAAGGATTGGGGAGCGGGGTTGTGGGGACGGTTCCTCAGTGAAGGGCGGGATACCTTGTTGGATTTGCCCTCTGAAGTCTATAATTCGTACAGCCACATGAAGGATGCCTTAATGACTAGGTATGGTTTGACCCCTGAGCTTTATAGGCAAAGGTTCAGGAACTGTAGTAAGATTGAAAGCAGTACCTGGGTTGAATATGTGACCTTCTTTTGCAGAGCCTTGGATGGTTGGGTAAAGGGTAGCCAAGCGACTGATTTTCAGGCGCTCTTTGATTTGATTTCATGGGAGCACTTGTCCAGTAATTGCTTTCCTGAGCTACGCCAGCACCTGATTGATAGTAAGCTGACTAACCCTAGGCAGCTTGCTGAGGAGGCGGACCGCTGGGTGAGTACCCAGGTCCACAAGGGTCACGTGGGAGGCTCCGCCAAGGGTGGGCAGGGTCCCCAGCAGAAGAGTGGGGGGGACAAGGGTAAACAGAGGGAGTTCCATAAAGGGCCCCAAAGTAGACCCCAAGGGAACCAAGGGAAAGGTTCCCAGCCTCCCCCTGAGAAGAAGCCCGTGGTCCTGACAGGCCCCCCTGTTCACCAGGGACCACTGGTATGTTACAAGTGTGGCGCCCCTGGCCACAAGGCAAACGATCCTCGTTGCCCTTTGCATGGAAAACCAGCACCCACTGGTGCAGCCCCCCGGCAGTTGGCTAGTGTAGCCCTGGGGGAGGAGTTGGGTGTCCAAGGTGGAGGGGATCCCACAGTGTTTTCCCTTGTCTCCTTAGGAGACTCTGAGATGGTCCCTAGGACCCCGCTGCCTGAGAACACTAAGAAATACAGGCAGTGGGTGACCATCAATGGCCATAGGGTAGAGGCTCTGAGAGACACAGGAGCCAGTGTGACAGCTGTCAAGTGTCACCTTGTGTCTAAGGAGCAGGTTATCCCTGATGCATTCTATCCGGTTGTTGCCGCTGACAACACAGAGAGTCACTGCAAGGTGGCTCAGGTTCCCTTTGAATGGGGGGGGTCTCGGGTACTCTTCAAGTAGCTGTGAGGCCAGACTGTTTGTTAGGGAACGATTTGGAGAGCTCACCTTGGGCTAAGGTGGAGCGGAGTGCGCATTTAGAAATGTTGGGCTTGCCTGATTGGGCATGTGTGACCACCCGGTCAATGGCAGCTAAAGGTGTTCAAGAGGACCTGGAGCCTGAGAGGGAGGCCCAGGTGCCTGCTGGGCGAGAGAGGAGGCAGGGGCGCGGGAAACCGGCCCCGAAGTTCCCACGGTCCAGGAGGAGGCAGACCCTGAGGGGGATGCCCTGGAGCCTACAGGGGAACAGGTAGCTGAACTGGGGGACCTACCTGAGCTGACCCATTGGCAGCAAGAAGGAGGACCCTCCAGGGAAGAGTTCTGCGAGGAGCAGAACACATGCCCTTCTCTCGTGGGTCTGAGGCAACTGGCCACAGACCAGGCAGCAGGTGATCAGTCTGGATCACATTGGGTTTAATGGGAGAATGGTCTCCTGTATTCAGAGCCTAAGGTTGCTGAGCCTGGGTCAGCCCGTGTGCTGGTGGTACCCCAGCGCTTCAGAGCCTTCCTACTGGGGTTGGCTCATGAGGTACCGTTAGCAGGACATCTGGGGCAGGACAAGACCTTTGACAGGCTTGTTACCCATTTCTATTGGCCCCAGATGCGCAGGAGTGCCGCCACTCACTGCAGGACATGCCAGACTTGCCAGGCAAGTGGAAAGAGTGGGATGAAGCACAAGGCTCCTCTCCAGCCATTCCCTGTGGTCAGCACCCCCTTTGAACAGGTGGGTATTGACATTGTGGGGCCACTGGACCCCAAGACAGCCATGGGCAACAGGTTTATCCTGGTCTTGGTGGACCATGCCACCCGGTACCCTGAAGCCATCCCTCTGAGGACAGTGACGGCCCCCGTGGTGGGACGGGCACTGATGGGAATTTTCTCACGTGTGGGATTCCCTCAAGAGGTGGTGTCTGACAGAGGTACCAACTTCGTGTCCAAGTACATGAAGTCCCTGTGGCAGGAGTGCGGTGTAACTTACAAGTTCACCACTCCTTACCACCCTCAAGGAAATGGGCTGGTTGAGAGATTCAACCGGACCCTCAAGGGCATGATTATGGGTCTGGAAGAACCCATGAGGCGTAAATGGGACGTCCTCTTACCATGCCTGTTGTTTGCATACCGGGAGGTGCCACAGAAGTCTCTAGGGTTCAGTCCCTTTGAGCTCCTCTATGGACACCCGGTGCGAGGACCTCTGAGTTTGATCAAGGAAGGCTGGGAGAAATCTCCCAGGAAACCTCCCCAGGATGTATACAGTTACATGCTGGCCTTCAGGAACCAGACTAGGCGTTTCAGAGAACTTGCTGAGGCAAATCTGGAAGCCAGCCAGGAGGAGATGAAGCGGTGGTACGACCAGAATGCCACTCTGGTAGAGCTTCAGCCTGGTCAGAAAGTGTGGGTCATGGCCCCTGTGGAGCCTTGTGCGCTCCAGGACAGGTGGACCGGCCCTTTACGGTGGTGGAGCGCAAGAGTCCAGTTACCTATTTGGTGGACTTGCAGTCTCCCAGGAACCCCTTGCGGGTCCTGCATGTGAACTGCCTGAAGCCCCACTTGGAGAGGTCCCAAGTGGGCATGCTCTTAGCTACAGATGATGGAATGGAGGAGGAGACCGAGCCTCTTCCTGACCTCCTGTCAGCCCGAGAGCAAGATGGATCAGTGGAGGGAGTAAACTTCTCTACCTCCCTGACACCTGAGCAGCAGGGTGACGGTCGCCAACTGTTGGGACAGTTCCCTGACCTGTTCTCCCTGGTTCCCAGTGTCACTCATTGGTGCGTCCATGATGTGGATACTGGGGACAGTCTTCCTGTGAAGCACAAGGCTTACAGGGTGACTGACAGGGTCAGAGCCTGCATCAAGGAGGGTGATTGAGTCCTCTAACAGCCCTTGGGCCAGCCCAGTGGTCTTGGTTCCAAAGGCTGCCGCGCCTGGTGCCACACCAGAACTCCGGTTCTGTGTGGACTACAGGGGACTCAATTCCGTCACCAGGACTGACGCCCACCCCATCCCCAGAGCTGATGAGCTCATAGATCGGTTAGGGGTTGCGCGGTACCTCAGCACGTTTGACTTAACGTCTGGGTACTGGCAGATCGCCTTGACTGATGGGGCAAAGAGAGGTCAGCATTCTCCACACCAGATGGGCACTACCAGTTCCGGGTGATGCCCTTTGGGATGAAGAATGCCCCTGCCACCTTTCAGAGGTTGGTCAACCAGGTGTTGGTTGGACTGGAGGATTTCAGTGCCGCCTACCTGGATGACATCGCAGTGTTCAGTGCCAGTTGGGAAGAACATCTGCGTCACCTCTGGGAAGTGTTGATGGCGCTGCGGAGGGCAGGCCTCACAATCAAGGCGAGTAAGTGCCAAATTGGGCAGGGCTCTGTGGTGTACTTGGGACACCAGGTTGGGAGCGGCCAGGTGGCGCCCCTCCAACCGAAAATTGATACCATTCTGGCTTGGGAGCCCCCCAAGACCCAGACAGAGGTGAGAGCCTTCCTAGGACTCACCGGGTATTACCGGAGATTCGTCAAGGGGTATGGCAGCATTGTTGCCCCCTTGACAGAGCTGACTTCCAAGAAGCAGCCCAGGAAAGTAATTTGGACTGACGCCTGTCAGAAAGCTTTTGACACCTTGAAGACTGCCATGTGCACGGCGCCTGTGCTCCAGGCACCCAACTTCTCCAATGAGTTCATTGTTCAGACCGACGCTTCAGAGCATGGTGTAGGGGCTGTTCTATCACAGATCAATGAGGAGGGCCTAGACCAACCTGTAGCCTTCATCAGTAGGAGGTTACTTCCCCGGGAACAGAGATGGAGTGCTATTGAGCGTGAGGCATTTGCTGTGGTCTGGGCACTGAAGAAGCTGAGACCATACCTGTTTGGGACTCACTTCTGGGTTCAGACAGACCACAGGCCCCTCAGATGGTTGATGCAGATGAGGGGTGAGAATCCAAAGCTGTTGAGGTGGTCCATTTCCCTACAGGGGATGGACTTTACGGTGGAACACCGCCCTGGTACAGAACACGCCAATGCTGATGGACTGTCCAGATTTTTCCGCCTTAGCGATGAGAACTCCCTAGGGGTAGGATAGTTCGCCCCACATTTCAGCTGGAGGGGACACGTGTTAGACCTGGCATCCTTGGCGTGGGTCTCCCTTCCATTTTTTCGTAATGCCTCTACTGTTGCCGATATGTTTTTGCTGGACTAGATGCTCATGGGCACTTTGCCGCTGCTAATCAGTGCCAAAGTGCAAGTGCTCTCTATCGTGAATTGATGTATGTATTAGTGACTCCATGATTGGATGATTGGTTTACTTGTCAGTCCCTAGTACCGTACACTGAGTGTGCCCAGGGCTTGTAAATCCAATGCTGCTGGTGGGCTTGCAGCACGGGTTGTGCCACCCACAGAAGCAGCTTGTAAAGTGTGTCTCAGGCCTGCCATTGCAGAGCCTGTGTGCAGCCTAGGGCTGCCATGTCGACTTGGTGAGTGCACCCACTTACCAGTCCCTAAACCTTCCCTTTACTGCATGTTGGTCACCCCTAAAGTAGGCCCTAGGGCAGGGTGCATTGTAAGTATAAGGTAGGACATGCCCTGGTGTGTGTGGCATGTCCTAATAGTGAATTACAGCCATTTTCGTTTTTCACTATTGCAAGGCTACCTGCTCCCCATAGGCCAGAATGGGCAGACTGACTATTACACCTTATAGTCAGAACTGACCCAGGAACATGGTAGAAAAACGAATTTAGTATGCCTGAACTCAGGATGATAAAATACATCTTTTAGTGAAGTTGGTTTTAACATTCTGTGTTTGAAAATACCACTTTTAGAAAGTGGGTATTTTCTTGCCTAACTATCCAAGCCTCCCTCTGCTAGGTTGTGTATTCCTTGTCTGGAGATTGAGTGACAGGGGCTGGGGGTGGCTACAGGAGACAGGGTGAGTCCGCACAGGGCTGAATAGAAAGATCTGCATCCAGAGTGGAGGGAGGAGTTGCACCTGGGTCTGAATAGGGCTGTGCCTGCCTTCCACAATGCTGGCTCCACCTCCTGCCGGGCGGCTGAGCACTCTGCCCCACATTCTGAAAGGAAAGAAGGAATCAGAAAAACAAAGTGCTCCAGGACTGACCAGAACTGGTTTTGGGCTAGGCAGAGGCCTCTCTGCCTTCAGAGAACAAAGAGAAACTGGGTATAAAAAGGGGACCCAGACCCCTAGGAAATTAGATCACTTTTGGGAACAAGAAGAAACCTTTGCTGAGGAGCGGAACCAAGAAGAAACTGAGGAGAGACTATCCCTAAGCCTGAAGTGCTGCTTGGGGGATTGGCCTGCAGTGGTTTGCCTGACTGCCAAAGAAAGGAGAAAGGAACTTTTGCTTTGCTGTGACTTTCATCAACTTGTGAAGGATCTCCAAGGGCTTGGAAGAGAGCTTGCCCCCTGACCGAAGTCCCAGGACCATTGGACTTCACCCCCTTTGTGAATTGCTGCTGGAAACTCTGTTTCAGTGGCTACAGAGGTAGGGAGCTGTGACCGACTCTCACGACCGACTCGGTGTCCTGTAAGCACCGCATCGAAGCACCGTCTCGCCCTGCAACGCACGGCCCTGGTCTCACCGACTCCGTCAACGAGCCGCTGCCTGCACCGCATCGAGGGACAACGCGTCCTGCAACGCTTCGCCAAATCGAACTGGTCCGACCGACACGGTCACTGCTGCTGAGTTCGAGTCCTGTGACCGCACCGGAGTTGGGCACCGCTCGCACGCTTTTGCGACGCACCGCCCGACTTGCACCGCTGTCCGGACTGATCGACGCCAGCTCCTGAATCCGGCTCCGTCGCCGCACCGCAACCTGCCAGCACCGCATCGAAGCACCGTCTCGCCCTGCAACGCACGGCCCTGGTCTCACCGACTCCGTCTCGCCAACGTCAACGAGCCGCTGCCTGCACCGCATTGAGGGACAACGCGTCCTGCAACGCTTCCATTTTTGCATCGCGACCGCGATGAACAGCCATCCGGCTCGCACGCCCGTGCCTGCCGCTTCAAGTAAAAGGTACTGTGACCGAGTCTGTCTACGCTGTGTTGGCCCGTCTCGACGCGGTCAGCTGGATTTGTTAGACTCTGTTTGTTCTCGACATCGCCGTAGCCGGAGGAGGCTACCGACTCGCACAGAACCTTGAATTAAGCCTTTTGATCAGAACTACGCATTCTTGACAGTATTGTGGATTATTTTTGTCGTTTATGGTCTTGTGGTAATTCTATATAAAATATTCTTATTTTTATAAATATACAACCTGTGTGGTGTCCATTTGTAGTGTTGTCACTTGATTACTGTATGTGTTCACAAATGCTTCACACACTGCCTCTGAACTAAGCCTGTCTGCTCGTGCCAAGCTACCAAGAGGGTGAGCAGGGGTTATTTCAGGAGTGTACCTACTTTCCCTGACTAGACTCAAGGGTCCCTATTTGGACAAAGGTACCTACCTCTGCCAACTAGAGACCCCCAAATCTAACAGGAGCATATTCAAAACCTTGATGAAAGTGATATTCTCAAAATTCTAACAGCTCTGAAACCTTCAGAGCACTTCAATGATACGCTGTCATCGAATGTCTTCAGTGAGATCAAATTGTCTATACTTCCACTTTGGATCAAGATAGTAAATGCCTCACTACTTCAAAGCACTATTCCTGACTGCCTAAAAGTTGGGCAGCTAACCACCTGTTTTGAAATAAACCCACAGCATATTGCTCGGACCTAAACAACTTCTACCCATCTCCGACGTTCTTACTCTGGAGAAGCTCCTTGAAAAATGTGTCCATGTCCAACTTTGCATCCACATAAAAAATTTCAACTTCTAGACCAATTCCAATCCAGCCTCCGTCAAGGCCACAGCACTCAATTGGCTCTCACGCGCATAGTGGACGACATGCTAAAAATGCTAGATCAGAACAAATCTTGCCTTCTAATCCTCTTGACCTATCGCCAGCTTTTGATACGGTTCAACATGACAGCCTCCTAGACTTTCTAGAATGTAGGATGGGGCATCAGGGTCCGTCCTAAACTGGTTCATCTTGTTTCTCCACCCTCTCACCCATTCTTTTTAACCTATTTGTGGAGCCTCTAACTGAAATTCTGAAATTATCCAACATTCACTATCACAAATACGCAGATGATACCCAACTGTCCTTGAAAATATCCTCCCCCAAATATATTAGGTCCCTCAACATATCTTTACGAAAAAGTCAAAACTGGCTGACCTGCAACCACCTCAAACTAAACACCTCCAAGATGGAATTTCTCCCAATCGTCCCACCCAAACAGTGAATGAAGATCGAAATATGGATGAAGCAACTAACAACTCTTAACTGCTCACCGCATGTTATAGATTCCCCAATATCACTGGGAATAACACTTGACAAGAACTTGAACATGCAGGAGCACATCAGTACTGCCACTGAAGGAGCGAACTACCACATGAACATGTTAAGGGAAATAAAACCCTTCCTCCCCCCTGACGACTTCAAGGCAGCTGTTCAAGTCCTAGTTAATTCCAGGTTGGACTATGAAGTGCAACCCTATGTTGCCTTCCTATATCTAAGATGGCTCTTCTAAGGGCCTCTCTTAACTCTGCTGCAAAGCTCATTACAAAATCAAAAAGAAACAAACACATCACTCCTGATCTGAAATCCCTAAACTGGCTCCCATATGAGGCAAGGATACAGTTAAAAATTGCCTTCATGACCCATAAAGCCCTACACTTCAACACCCCAAAGCACTTGACACAAAAACTGGAGTTATCAGGGGGCTGCAGATCCTCTAGAAATCTCATAAATTTTATAAAAAGAAAACTTGCAACAGAGCCTTCTAAGATATTGCCCAGAGAAGTTGGAGCTCCTTGCCACCTGAAATTAATCTGAACCATTTAACGGTATCATTCAAAAAAGAATTTAAAGTGCTATTGATGAACACATTTCTGCTCAAGATCACAGAAACTCTACTCTCCTGGCCCAGATAAGACACAGGGGGATATTACCAAGGAATTGCGATAATTATCGCAAAGCGCGCTTAGCGCTGTTTTTTTTATCGCCGGCTATAGCTGGATTTTATCGCGGAGATAACGCGTTATTATCAACGCTTATCTGCAAGGCGATAAAAAATCCAGCGATAGCGGCGAAACCCAGCAATAGCGCGAGAAATCCAGCGATAAATTCAACGCGCTAATGAAAAGCTTGCTAATAGGCAGGTGAGGACTTAACCTTACAATCCACCTCCCATTGACTAGAATGGTTAAGTCAGGTTTTTAGCAGGTGTTAGATTCCAGCGATAATTGCGCTTAGCGCGAATTTTGCTATCGCTTCGCGGGCATTGCTAATAGGGGGAAATTGTGTTTGCGACTGTTTTCAGTCGCTTTTAGTTGGGAACGCCTACTTTACATGTCATTAGCGATATATATCGCTGACATGCAAAGCAGCACCAAAACGGTCGCTTTCGCCATAAAGCTGTCGCTAACAGCTGTTAGTGACAGCTTGCTAATAGGGCGATAGAAATATCGCCGCTTTAGCGGCAAAAAGTGCCGCTAAAGCGGCGATAAGGCCCTTGCTAATATGCCCCACAGCGTCTTCACCCATGACTATTATCCACCTGTTTGATTGTGTCTGCTGACTTGTCGGCTTGACCTTGTGGAGGTCTCTTACCTCAATTTTTGAGCTACCACATTCTGTACAGCTCTCGATTATGTTGCTGTTTGCTCTTCTTGTTTCCTCCTTCTGATCACTTGTAAAGTGTTGGACCTGGCCCTTTTTGCAGGGTTATCCCAAAACCTTTTGCCTTCTTCCTCGGACCTATTTTTTTAAACTTTGGGACACTGGGCACTTTACCACTGCAATCAGTGCTTAAGTGCATGTGCTCTCTCCTTTAAACTTGGTATGATTGTCTTGCACCAGTTTGGCATATTTAATTTACCTGTAAGTCACTTGTAGAGTGGTATCCCATATACCCAGGGCCTGTTAATTAAATGCTAATAGTAGGCCTGCAGCTCTGCTTGTGCCACCCACAGAAATAGCCTTTCAAACCTGTCTCAGAACTCTGCCACTGAAGTGCCTGGATGTGCAGTTTACTGCCACATGGACTTGGATTTTAAAGTTACTTGCGAGCCTGAAACTCCCCTTTTACTACATGTAGGCATCCAGTTGCCGATTATAAATAAATGATGTCAGAATTCACCGGAAATAGCTTATTACATTCGAGTTGTGATGTCACAATGCCTGTGTCCAGAGCCAGCAGCCAAGGGAAAGGCAGGTCAAGTCACAAAACATAATTAAAGCCAATTTTTAAAGAAAAACTAAACATTGTTTTTCTTTCCTCTGCTCTGTTTTTCTATTTTACAGTGGCAAGCAGAAAGGAGATACTTATGGCAGCATTCCATTTTTTGCACTCTTTATGTAATCATAGAACGGTAAAATCTTTCTGCTTGTTTCTACACATTCTGTGCTACTGCATTTAAAAAAAAGAAGACTTTTATTAAACTGATTTCAATATCTTATTGCTACAGATATCTCTGAGCATTTTTGATGTGTTTCATTTTGCACTAGCTATTCTATTTTTATTCTTCATATTTGCAAACATGCTCTCTCTTTCATATGAAAAAGCTATGCACCAGGTATTTAAGTAGTTTGTGGCAAACGTGTTGGTGTGACTATTTATGATATGATAAGGATATCACAAGTTATCTCGGAGTTCCATAACCATATAAAGGAACTTGGCCTTCAGTCTCGTTCATCTAAGGTCATACAAATGCTTGGTGACTTGTAGCATCCTTATAATATACTGCAGGGGGTACTTTATCCTTTATAACTTCCCTACAGTCACTTTACTATTTCTGTATGCCGTGGGAGGGTAGATGACATGATAGGTTGCTACAGGACATATCAAAACACTTTTACAGAAATTAGTTGTTTAGAACAGTTAAAAATCCAGATTGTACTCTGTAAGAAAAACCCACTTTCCAATGAATCTGTCGTCCTTCAAAAAAGGCAGTCACACTTACTCAGCAAATCCTGGCAAAAGATGAAATCACAGGCATTGACTCTTGTTCAGTTAACAGTGTTGCATGGAACATGACTTTTTCATAAGACACCACAATGTTTCAATTGGTACTGATGAATGCGCTGATTTACAGGTCCTTCAGTGATACTGCTTGTGCATAGCTACTTCGCTATGATACTTCCAAGTTTCTCAGTATGTGTGCACACAGTAGACTCGCTTTGTCACTTAGGGCCCGATTTAAGTGCGGGTGGTAGTGGAATATTATCTGATTTCCTGACGTACTTAATCCAGATGATATATCAACAATGTATTTCTTTCTCCATATTATCCTTATCATTGAGGAATTTCCATAGAGGTCTTCTTCTCCAGCATTAGCGCTTTCTTCAGGAACCTAAGGATAGTCGTACCAAACTCTAAATCAGGTCCCTATTTTCTTGAGCGTTGACAGGGCGCACTGTCTCAACTATTATATATAGACTGCCACAAAGGTACTGGTGACATACAGCAAGGGCAAGTTGGTGACTGCATGAATGGTTTGTGGGGAAGAAGAATCACCAACCAGTTATGGATCGCATCTTCCATATCCAAAACTAGATGAATGAAAACCACTGCCTCTTACTAAATGCAGTCAAATCAGAGGTGCTCCTTCTCAATCACAATTTCTACTTAACTGGGTGCTGAACCTCCATGCTTGGCAAGGAGACAAACAAAGAAAAGAATTTAAAAAAAAAAAAAGTGATGCAAATAATGGTATGCTGAACAGTCAGAGTCACTACTGTCTTACCCACTTATGCTGAAACGATTTGTTAAGCAGGTCATCTTCAGCACTGTTGTGGGGTTTGGATGTTCAATAGATATCTGTTCACATTGGTGTTTAACAAGGTCAAATTCACAGCAGATTTCCTCAGTCTCATGGTGACAGCGATCACTCAAAATCTCAGTAGGTGAATGGTTCTTTGGGCTGTTTGGACAAGTTCTGCACCAGCAGGGTAGGCAAGCAGAGCTTTAGCAGGGCCATTGGCTTAGTCCTAACCAGATTGAAAGGATAGCACTCAAGCACTACAGTTTGAAAACAGTTCCACTAGCAGGGAGTCCACATGGGTTTAAGTACTAATTATGTTTAGTGCATTTTATGGCATCTCTAAGTTGTATTCACTAGGAGCAGAAGAAGCCATTTTCCAAATAAGAACAGTTGCATTCTTACAATTTTAAAAGTTCAACTTATCAGGCTGATTATACCCCTACAAACCCAGCAGCCCGCAAATAAAATATAACTAAAATATATAAGTAATACACAATCTCCATAATTAATAATCAATTAAATAATTATTTAACAATTAAAAATTAATTGTTTATTAATTAGTACTTAATTAATTCCCCTCCCTAAACCCTCACAAACTTAGCAACCCACACCTAAAATACAACTAAAATATATCAATATGACAAAATTTACATAGTTAATAATCAATTGAAAAATTATTTCTAAATTAATAATTATTTGCTAATAATGATTACCTAATTATCTTCTCGCCTTATATACTTACAAACCTAGCAACCTGCTACAGCACTATAAATAACTATTAACAATTAAATACAAAATTCTAAATCACTTAAAATTACAAACTATATTCACAAAAATTAATAACAATTATACAAACAATAGTAACATAAAATTAAGATATCAACTACAACACATTAAAATAATTAAAACACTATCATTTTACAACTATATTACCGAAAACAATATTAAAGACAATAATATTCTTAAAAACAATATTACTTACCTAAAAACCTGATATTCTTGTCAATTATATGTTTGCATTATAATATTTTGCTATCACTATATTTAATTTCTGATATTTCTGTCTCCCGATATTTACAACTCAATATTTTGTCCAACTACCTAGAGAACAGATCTCCACAAACACTGTCAAAAAAATCATCCAAGGAAGGAAGGGCAAAGAAAAATAGTGGATTGGCACAGCTGCTTGGCAGGTATGGAATTTCCTCCACACAGATGACTGAGTTTGCCCATCCAAAATATGCTAGAAGTTCTCCAGCGTAAACGTTTTGGGGTAGACCTCTCAATTTTAAAGTTCTTCTCTCTGATCTTGAATTAGATCATCTGATGACCAGAAAGCTCTGAAAACTCTGGTGATTTAGACTTATGAAGCCACTTCTTTTACTTCTCCATCAGCCATTTTCCTTCACCCTTCTAATACCTCACCTCTTTGAACTGACCACCTGACGACGTGAGCAAAGAAAATTGGCAGAGTCAGTTCATGACTAGCTTGACACTATACACGATAGTTCTCATTCACACTACACCTACACACAGGGCCGGCTTTATGGCAGTGCGTCTGGTGCGGCTGCACTGGGCACTGACCTGTGGAGGGGGTCCTGACCTCAGGGGGGCGCTGTGTTTAGCAATAACTTATTATTTGGAGAGGTGAGGGGCACTTTTGCCCGGTGGTAGTAAGAGAATCCGAGGAGGCGGTCACGGGGTGTGGGTGAGCCAAAAATGATTGTCGCACCTGTGCTACCAGTGCTAAAGCCAGACCGCCTACAAATATGAATAAAATAGTGTTACTTCTTTGCGTTTTTGATTAGATGTAAAAAACGCCCTTTCATTTTAACAGGAGACTACTTTCCGTGGCTTTTAAAGATGTCAGTCTATTGTCATTGTAGGTCTGCAGAGTATGTTCCGGAAAGTGGTTCCTCTTTTGATTATATTCTCAAGTTCGACATATAATGGCATTTTGATGAAATATAAGAACCATAACAATAACCCTTACAATATATACTTCGATGATTTTTCGATGTGATTACATGTGACTCTTATGTAGTAGCAATACGTGTTAAATGGTTAAAAACATCTTCAAGCAATAGCACGAATACAGTTAATTTATGGTTGAAAATTATATTTAGTATAGATAGAAATATTGTTTCAAAACACTATAAAAGGCTGAATAATGTTGATATGGAACCAAGAACAAAGACATAATAAAATAGAACGCATCAGAAAAAGCTGAACTGCTTTGTTATGGGTGATAATTTACAACACTGAAATGCAATTATACAAAAGTTATGGAAATCAAATTTGAAAAACCAGAAACAACGGGCAAATCTACTCCAAATGAAATTGTTTTCGGCATTAAAATCACCCATTAAAAGTGATAAAAGCACTTTTAGAAGGTTAGAAAAATAGCAACTACAAAATTACCAGTTTGTTAAAAAGATTATTGTTCTTCAGAAAACGACTTTGACTATACCCTGGGAAATTATACAGTCATGTTTTTACATTGTTTTGCATAATTTGAATCCTTTTTTTCAAAGTACTTACAATACCACCCTCGTCTTGCTTTTATCAGACAGGCACCATCTCCGAAACGAAAACAAAAAAAACCCACCCCCACAATACAGACTTCAATCTACTTGGCATAATCACACCCACACACATAGATGGATAGATAGATAGATAGATAGATAGATAGATAGATAGATAGATAGATATAATTGCTGCAGCACTCATCCTATCCTTCCTCAAAAATCGTAATAAATAGTACTTTACTTGCGGTGGACCTGCATATGTGTTTTATACCATGTTGTGCTGTCATTTGTAGAAGTTAATAGCAAATATATGTAAATAGAAACAGATCATATGGAGTTACATCGTGGAAAAGAAATGCTAATTTAAGACCTGACTGATTTGAAAACAAATCATAAATCTGCACTTATAGATTTGCACTTTTCCATAAGTGCAGATTTACAAATATTAAGACTTCACAAAGGTTTTCAGGAAACCTGCAATAGATGCGGAAAGCAGTGACGTCTCAAGCTTTCTAGTGTAAAGTTACAAAATGTGACGCTTGGTAATTTGTCACAATTTATTTTAAGGTGATGGTGTTTTTGATAAAAAGGTGTAGAGAAAAAGTGGTCAAGTGGGAATGTTTTTGATGCCACTCAAGGCTGCAAGTATGCGCCATGGCAGGGTCTTACTATGCCTATGAGTGCAGTGTCACATTATTATCACTCACTGCTGCCGGAAGTTCCAGGGAGTGATTTCCATTAGTAGGGAACGAGATATGGATGGCTGCAAGGCAGAGGCCATTCTGTTCGTGAGCTGCCACTCAGGGATTAGGCCAAACATATATAGCATCTAGGTAAAAATCCTTGAAGTCTGAAGTCTCATACATCTTTTGTCGGCAAATATGATGGCAGGGAATATGTGTTGAGTGAAGTTAATCTCAGCCACAGTATGAAATTTCACCCATTATCGTGGGTGGAGATTTAATTTTGCCACCATAGTCATACTGTAATATAGTTAACATACATTTTTTTGTTTGTGAATCATGACCTCTCACCAATGTCAACAGTGGTGTCAGGAATCCGGTTTAGAGGGTCCCCGGTCAAACTAGGAGTACTGAGCCCCAGTTGTAGCAACTGTGGTCTTTCACTATTGGTGTCCTTAACTGGTAACTAAGTACACCTTTTTAGCATTTGAATCTCAGGTTAGTGAGGCAAAGCAGTCCAAGGCTTACTCAAGGAAGGTGCTGTGATCATAAACAACATTTAATAAATCACTGTTCACCATAATACTCAAAAATGTATAAATATACGCAAAAATGGCAGATGTAAATCCTAACCACCAATAGGGGATGCACATTAAAGACCAGTTCCACAGTCCACAGATCACATAAGGATGGGTAAATAGTTCTGGGGCAAAGTGGGTAATGCACAGAGTGCTTTTCTGTGGTTAATACACTCAACAGTGGTGTAAAAATGGTAATTTAGTATTCCTTCCATTCCCAGAACGTAAATTAAAAGGATGGGTCTATCCCTGAGGTGGTAAACATACAACGCTTTTGAGTGAAGTGTCATATTGGTCCTGGCTTCGCTGTAGGGAGGCTACTACAGGGAGTAAGGGTATAGCTTCTGGAAAATCCGAAAATAGTGGTGCGGGAAAATGTGCTGTTTATGTGGGTAATATAGATCTCTCACTAAGTAGTTTAATGAGCACCATTTCCCTAAGTAAAGGAGGGGGGGAGTGGCCACTTGCCAGTCTGCACAAAAGAACAGTAAGAAGGCTAAGAAGAAGGAAAAATATGTCTTATATTTTATGATAAGACCAACATCTTTCTTTAAGTACTTCTTTAGAGTTGCCTCCAATGAAGAGGCAAGAGAATCTTAAACTTTAGGAAAAGGTAATCAGGTCTCTGAACAAAGCAGAATGAGCAATGGGGTCAATGATTTCTTCTCGGCTGGTGGCAGACTTGATATAGTCACCTCCCCTTCTGATTCAACAATACACTCACAGGAGGGCCCTGCAGGAGGAATCATAAGGAGGCTTAGTAATGATTCAGTAGTTAATAAAGACAAACAACCAAACTTTCTTATGTTGAACTTTGGTAGATTGAACAAAACAAAAAGCAGGAGAAAAACTTGATCTTGCGGTTTTAACTGCAATAGATTTGAGGGTTTGGCCTTATCTGCACCTAATGATTCTTGCCAAGATAATCCAGAAGGATCATTAGTCATAAATACTATGAAGGGGGTGCCTCAGGTCCATTTGACCAGTGGTGAATTAATGTTTGGACTTTCATGGTAGGTGGAACCTTCCAGGAAGGGTCTGTTTCGCTTCACAACTTAACCGAGTAGCAGATTTCAAATCTGAGAAATAAATGAAAAAAAGATCCAAGTGATATGTTCTATCCTCGAGAAAAAGCTGGATGATCTAGCCATCAAAATTATTACATTGGAGTGCACTATGGAGACAGTCAAGTCTAGGCTAGAAAGATGTTAAAATAGGTGGACTCTGAATTAGCATGACTGTTGACATAGAGCACGAAATCCAGAGATTACACATAGATCCATTCAAGTTGAACCCTAACAGAAGGAAACCAAGGAAAATCTTGGTTAATTTGATATCCTTTGTAGTTAAGGAACACATTCTTCAGCAGCCTCAAAGGCAAAAGCTTTGGAAGCTAAATTGTTGTCTGTTAATAGTTGATTAGACATCTGCTGTGCAACAGAAGACTGCCAGCGGGAACTAAGCGAGCGTATGGAGGAATTGTACAAGTTAGGTGCAAAGGTCAGATGACATTTCTTGTGATGCTTAGGATCATGTGAAAGAAATAAAATCTTTTCAATGCAGACAAATTTGATAAGATAATCAGTAGCATTAAACAAGGGTAGCGAGAGGTGAGTGTACTGGCTAAGATGTAGGATTTCTGCATGGATCAGGGAAAAATGGTTCAGAAGAACACAATAGTAGTGCTAGGTAAAACTGGAGGTTTTCTCAAGGGAGGCGGACGGGGAGTTCATACTAAGTGAGGAGCTTGTGGCATTATTAAAAAATTATTGTCCTCTTTTTCACCACCATCAACAAGGGGTCTACGGGACTATCGCTGTTATCCTAGAATGTGAATGGTTAACATGTAAGTGCTAATTAAAATAAGGTCCTGGAATATCTCTGAGGATGTGAGTTTGATATAATGTAACTTAAAAAACATCATCTTACTAGCCTAGACTGTAAGGCACTGTTTAAGAAGTCATAGATGTAGCAAGTGGTTTGCACAGATCAATCCTGCTTTTTGAAAGGGCTCGCCATTGGGCTCAACGAAATTTTGAGAGTCCTGGGCTCTAGAACAGATAATTCAGACCAGTAGGTCATTGTAAAAATCACATTTAACCAAATAGTGTTCTCATGAACAGTACTGTTGGATACTAATATAGATGGCCCCATAAATTATATTTTGTCTGGCCCATATTTCTGACCACTTCGGTGTTTATCTAAAGCTGCAGGTTCCTTTTAAACACAAGCATATACAATGGACTGCAGACAGGCAGTTACTGTTGCATCACAAAGTATTACAAGAAAACAGGGTCAAAACCGTGGAATTCTTTGACTATAATGTGGGTTCCACTTCCTTAAGGGGGTTTGGGATTACTACAAGCTTTCTTGAGGGGAATAATATCAAACTTATTCTCAGCAAAGACAAAGGATGAGCAGAATGTAGATGGCCAGTTAGATCTTAGAATTCAGCAGATACAGGAGATAGGATTAAGTTGAGAATCTGGAGGCATCTCAGATTCCTAGAATTACACTCACCACCAAGTTAGAAGAGGCACAAATAAAAAATATAGATTAAGGGTGAATGAAAAGTTCTGTAGACGCTCGGATTTTAGTAAGCTACAGCATTTTTAATATGGTGAAGCAATTGGTGCATTGACCTGACTAGAACTTATATTGAAGAATTAGCTCATAAACTTTCCTGCACCGTTTTGAGTAATGGAAGTGATGGGGTTTGTGTCTTTTACATTTTACATTATATCAAGCCCTGTATGAAGAACTCCTAATTACTAATTTGAAGAAAATTCAAGGACGGCTAAAAGAATCGTATCTCCTAGTGTTAACACCTTAGCAGCAGGATTCTTTAAATAGAGAGGTATCTGAAGATGACATCCGTAAGGCTATTCTTGTTAGGAATCAGGTTAGGCAACAGGCATGTGGGGGCTGGAAGCAGTGGAGAATGGGGCTATGGAAGCTTAGACGAGGGGGATCACTAGACTGCTTACTCCTTGGTAATGCATGCTCAGTCACTTCCTGTTTTAAGGTCATTTACAGGCTAGGAGAGTTTATTTAGATTTCTTGAAACCTTAGCTGAGCGCTTGGCAAAGAGTTACATGGTTATATTGACTTTCTGATCCTTTCTATAGTTTACACCTGTTTTGGCATCCCTCACTGTTTGTTGTTTTGTCCATTTCAGTCCCTGTGTTAGTTCCCTTAATTAGTGTTGTCCTCTTGGTTGTCTGTCTGTTAACGCCCATTTCATGCAAATTGCTACCTGTGTGTGTTCATCAGCGTCCTGAGGCCTTGTCAGATTCCTGGTTGACTCCTGGCTCGTCATTGCATAATCCGTTATTGGAATTCGTAGGCCTTGTTTCAGTTTCTACCTGTATGTTACCTCTAGCTTGTATCTAGCTTGTACTGACCTTCTTCCCTATGTCTTACAGTTAGTTAATTCTAACAAAAATTCATACCATCAAGGCAGAATGGTGCCAGCCCTTGAAAGAGACAAAATCTCAGAGAGCGAGCTCCAGTCCTTTCTCTCTTACCGACTATCCCTGCTTCTCCCCCGGTTGCAGTGTCTGTGATATTTATCACATTCACACTATTCACTAGAACAGCTGTTAAGCGACGGTATGGGCTTTCAGCAAGTGCAAAACTCCCCACCTTGGCAATAGCTTATCTTAAGAATGAGAAAGTGGCTTGTCCTAACAGAATCCATAGAGAAGTGTGTAAGGAAATGATGCTATATTGCAAATTTGTAAGAACTGTTTAATTCTAATCTGCGTAAGGAGGACTGAATGCCAGATTCATGGGAATCATAGAGCCAATAACCTTATTATATCTCTAGAGTATTGGCCAAGAAGTTAGATATCAACAAGTATTATTCATGAGGCTCAAAAGACTTTTCTTTCTAGTCACCAGTTACAAGTTCTGGCTCATATAGTTAC